>CM042794.1:10565617-11165617 GCA_018691245.2 Ips nitidus
TAANNACCTGTCCCAGCCANGTCTNNATAAANCNGTNACCGCNCCGNCNANNACNAGAGCGTGATCTGCCGCAGACNNGGNNANTCTGNGGGANTATTNNCTNTCGTAGGCAAACCGTTGTANTTCGTNTTGATACNCTNTNGTTTTTGAGTNCTGTCCGANCNNNAGGNGGGCCTTNGACTNNTGCGTTAACAGGNNTNACCNGACTTGATATGTNNCNNGNCCCGTTTCTGNGGGCAATCAGTGNNATNTCCACACNCTCACATTTGGNCCGATNTANTTNGCCGAGCATCAGNTNCCTCAGTCTTCACGTAAAAATGTAAACGTATTGTTTGTTGATCGATTTGGTAACAATCATTCTCTTTTGTAAGTTTAGTAAAATATACGGGGTGAACTAGACATATTAACTGATAAATATGATCAACTAACCTAACCTAACCTAATTTTCCTTATTTTAAATTGTACGCTATACAGGGTTAGCCATCCAAACCGTTCATTAAAAGTTTATCAGGATCAAATATTTATAAAAATTTGACATTTGAAAGAAAAAAGGTAAATTCGATGCGTGCTATATTTTAAAAATATTTCTGTCACTTCTGGTTCAACTTCCGGAAGTAGATGTCAACTTGCTTATTTTAAATGGAACACCCTGTATATTATTGTATTTTTGAATAGCCCGACCGATTTCAAATATTTTTGATGTATCATAACCTGCTATATCTATCTGCAACGGTTTTCGAAATATTGACGTTTGAAAAATGACATTTGGATTGTCATACCTTCTAATCTGAATAAGATAGAACCAAACGGCTTGCATGTTCTTATGATTTTTGATGATGTTCTGTCAAATTTGACAGGTGTCAATTTTTTACTGATTTAAAATTTTTGACATCTGTCAATATTAAAAATAATACTATAAATATATATAAATGATTTTCTAACCCACAAACGTCTAACATGCCGTTTCGTGAGTATTAATGGTAAAGTAGGCTGTGCCGAGCGAATTTGACGTCACGATGACGTAATTTGACAGTTGCTCAATATACTATTTTGTTCCATTACGTCATTGTGACGTCAAGTATGCAACACATGCACCGCCTACTTTGGTGCTATACAACTATTTTACGCGTTTGTGGGATAGAAATTCATTAATTTCAAAAAGTAGCAATTTTTTATAATAAATAACATTTACACGGGGAACCAGATAAAATTATAATAATAGGGATGTTTTATCTGAAAAAATTTTTGCACTTTTCAAAATTCATCTTTTGACCACCCTGTATCATTTTTCGACTTTGATATACTAACAAATTTTCAGAAGACAGTTCTGTTCTGTCAAATTTGACAGGTGTCAATTTTTTACTGATTTAAAATTTTTGACATCTGTCAATAGTAAAAATAATACCAACTGATAGATCTCAAGAAGTTAAGATAACAACATGCAAACCGTTTTGCTCTATCCCATTCTGGTTAGGAGTTATGACACAAGAAGGTTTAAAAAAAAAAACAGACAACTTAATGCAAAGTCATCCCCCAGTGCTTCCCTCTAACAGTGACAGTGTAAAGTAACACTTGACACACGACATTACTGACATTTGACAGAAACCAGTCCCGGAACTTGCAACTTGATGCTAATAAGCCTACATGTGCAGTATTTGCAAGTTTGCGATTGGTCAAAAAAGCAGCTTTCAGCTTGCTGCTTTTTGTGACCAATCACTACACATTTGACCGTGTCACACAGTGTAGGGATGTGCCGACAAGTATCGATAGATTAAAACAAAGTCGAGATTGTATTAAGGCAACATCTGTCCTTCGGTCGATGCGGTAACGCGATTACCACGCACATAAACGGGACGAAACATCTGGGCCGGATAACGCGGCAAACTGGTCGTTTTACCACATTTCGGCTCGGCTCGGACCCGGTTCTCTAATTGCGTTATGTCGTGTCGTTAATTTCAGTTCAGACCGCCGATTTTTCATCGTTTACCACCCGAAAGTAGTGCAACGTTATTAAATTACATAATTTTGTACTGTATGATACGCATTTGGTTTTTTTTTTGGCGCAGTCCAGCGTGGATGTTACACTTTTACCGGAAAGAAAACCACTTTACTATCAACGATCCATTATTGCAATTAAACAATGGGTTTGAAGAGAGACAGAGAGGGAATTATTCGTGAAGACAATAATAATTAATAGACGAGGCATTGTGTGATAGTGATGGTAATATTAATAGCTCTATTATGCTGAGAATAGGAGAGTGAGGGGGGAAATGTATGTCTACGATGTATTCAACCCCTTTCGTGTTCGGGGACTAAAATTCTAGACGTAAAAAGCGACCGGGCAAATTACTCTCCGACGAAAATTCTCGACAAAAAGGCGGCCGCCCTTTTAAATTATTCGCGTTCTTTTAAAAGCGGTCGCTCGATTCAATTCCGCGCCGCAGCCGGAAAACGCTACTCCTTTCGTCCATTTCACTTGCTGCTGAATTAACTTTGAATGCAATTTTCGAGGTTAGGTGCTCGCTAACGAGACGGGGGAAATAAATTAAGACGCGTTTCATGTTCTGCTCGAGTCGCGTGAGTTACTCTAAATTCGGTCTCGTTGAAATTCTTCACTTCTTTCACATTGTCTGAAATCACCTTCGCAATTTATTTAAAACAAGAAAAAATGAGTGTAATTACGTATTTTGCTGTCAAAGCATATTATTTTTACTGTAGGCGTTGTCAAGGAAAAAACTGGGTTCTGATTGGACGTTTGCCAGTTAATGCAATTATCTGATTGGTTAGTGGGCGTGGACACGATTAGCGTCAATCAGAATGCCAAGTTAACCAATACACAATTTTGATTGGTTAATGGGTGTGGCTAATAATACTGTGTATTAATAGTGGGCGGGGTTCGTTTTTCTCCCGCCAGCTAGGTAGGAGTGTATTGAATGATGCCAAATTTAAGAAAACCAAGTAAGGGGCGGTGCTAGTCAAAAAGACTTACTCTGATTGGTCAATGGGCGTGTCCTTTCATTGCTTTCCTACAATGTACAAATTCCAGAAATAAAAAACACGTCATTTCCCTTCTCCAAATGGGTTTGACGATTTTGTCGTTAAACGTCCTTTCAAACTGTGTTTCTGACATTTCAAACTTTGACATCGCTTCTATCCCTGACTGTACCAAATTTTCTTGTGTTTTTCAGGTTATTGGATAGGAAATTTAATGGAGATTTCAAAAATGTGCTTAAAACAGTCATTTTCTTACTCCAAGTAGGTTTTACAGGCGATTTTGTCCCTGACTGTCCTTTCAAGCTGGGTTATGGCAGTTCAAACTTTGACATCGCTTCTATCCCTGACTGTACCAAATTTTGTAGTGTTTTTCAGGTTATTGGATAGGAAATTTAATGGAGATTCCAAAAATGTGCTTAAAACAGTCATTTTCTTACTCCAAGGAGGTTTTACAGGCGATTTTGTCCCTGACTGTTCTTTAAAATTGTGTTTCTGCCAGTTTAAACTTTGACACCATTTTTCTCCCTGACTATATTAAATGTTGAAGTGTTTTTTCAGGTTATTGGATAGGAAATTTAATGGAGATTCCAAAAATGTCCTTAAAATAGTCATTCTCTCACTCCAAGTAGGTTTTACAGGCAATTTTGTCCCTGATTGACCTTTCAAATTGGGTTATGGCAGTTCAAACTTTGACATCGCTTCTATCCCTGACTGTACCAAATTTTCTAGTGTTTTTCAGGTTATTGGATAGGAAATTTAATGGAGATTCCAAAAATGTGCTTAAAACAGTCATTTTCTTACTCCAAGTAGGTTTTACAGGCAATTTTGTCCCTGACTGTCCTTTCAAACTGGGTTAAGGCCAGTTCAAACTTTGACATCCAAATTTTGCTTATTATCCCTGACTGTACCAAATTTTGTAGTGTTTTTTCAGGTTATTGGATAGGAAATTTAATGGAGATTCCAAAAATGTGCTTAAAACAGTCATTTTCTTACTCCAAGTGGGTTTTACCAGCGATTTTGTCCCTGACTGTCCTTTCAAACTTTGGCAATTATTTAATAAACCCACATTTTCTTTCGCTAAAATTAACAATTTTAGGTATAAAATTCAATGAATGTAAGGACGAAAATTGTATGAAACACATTAGTATTTTAACGGGCTTTCCCGTTATATCTGAAATAATGATAGACGATTTTGGCCTTTATTGATTGAATTCGTATTTTGTTTAGTCGATACTAAAAATCGAAGCAACTGAGCAGCGCAGATTTCACACAGAACGCCCGTTCTGTAACATAGCCAAAGCACATCTAAAATTTGTTATTAGCATCTCTTACTGTTTTTGAGATCCTTGGACTTTAAAACACGAAACAAAACAAATTAAACTCCTCTTGGTCCCACGTTGGGCGCCAACTAACAATTTTTTGAATGAAATGTTAAAAAATCCACGTTGGGCGCCAAGCACCCTCTATCATGTTATCCGTTCTAAACGGGTCGCTTCCATACAGTCTTTTATCGTCATTGAATAAAAGAAAACGCTGATTCTACGGAAAAGTTAGTTGCCTAGTTTCCAGCTGGTTTCATGCGCATAAAACTCATCAAATTTGAATATATCGGAAGCGATGGCTTTCGTTTTCCATAATGCACCCCGAACCGGGACGTATCGGAACGATAAACTCGAGGAAAGTCGTAGATTACAGCCGGAAAAAGAGAGGAAACGAGTAGTTTACGTTAAAGTAGTAGTAGTAGCGGTTAACTGCCCTTTAAAATGGCGCAGTCGGTAGGATTTTAAAAATCAGTCTGGTCAGCAAACAAGTCTGTCACTATTCCAGGACGAGAATAAAACCGTTATTGTTAAATCATTTTAAAACTTCTCCTCGAGGCAGAAGTTTAATTTTGCATTCGTAATATTCCGTCTTCTGGCAACATATTTTCTTGGAAGTTTTGAACTTTAGTTGTCTTGTCGGCGATGTTCATTTATTTTTCGCGAAAAGGAAACAAAGTTGAAAAGCACACAACTTGCAACTTCTTAGTCATAATACCGGTTTTTTCATGAGACAGTTTATTAAATCAGACTGCCCTCCTATTACAGCAGGATTTGAAATTCAATTTGACAGCAGAAGAAGGAACTGTGGTTATGGCTGTCCAACTGAAGGGTACATTTAAACTGCCAGTGATTTACCGTAATAATTCGCAGACCGACTCTATTCCCGAAGGGTTTTTACCTGGAAATGTTTAGGAAAACTCGGCCCCGAAGGAAATTTACAATTTTATGCAAACGTCCCGGATTCGAGGATAAGCACTTTCCTGATCGGTCGATGAATGGACGGGACGAGAGGAAAAAAGTGAATAATGCGGAAATGCAGTTCCAGCTAAATAAATAAACTACGTGACTGGGGAAGTGCGCTACTGGAAAATCGGCCAAAGGGACGCCGGCTTACTTGTTTCCAAGACGGAGCTAACAACGTACGGATTTCATTGGTTTTTCCTCAGTAAATTGTATTGCTTCCAATCGCGATCGGTGTAGTTTTCGATAAGTACCGGGAAAATCCAGATTTCTTGAGACGCTGGTGCGAGTTTTACTAAATTGGCGCCCAACGTGAGTTCAGTTAATTGTCCCGGAACTTTAACTATTAGTATGAATGATTGAAGTCGTTATATACTCCACCCTAGTTATATTTACTCCACCTGTAACCGGATATACATTCGGGAAGCGGCAAAAAACCATTAATTAGCTCGAAAGTTATTAACCCCGGGGTAAATACACGGTCAATTTGCGTTATAATGATTACTAAAAGACCAATTAGCTAATTGAGCTGGGGGAGCTGTTTCTCAAACAAACTCGCCGGGGATGTTTAAATAAAAAAATTTACCACTATGTTCTTGCAGTAAATGTTTGTTGTTTTATTTGTCAACAACCACACTTATTTAAATTGCCAAAAATTGTGATTATAAGAGTGTTTCACGTTTAGGCACTGTTACTATAAAACTTGCACTGGATTTGAAAAATCAACTTCTAAAAGGTTTGAGCTGCATTAGTGCCCAAAGAAAAGAAGAATTAGGCCATGCTGATTGAATGGCCCCACGTTGGGCGCCGTTTTTTGCAACTAATAGAAAAAATACAACAGTTATTCTATTTTTGCTTGTTAATATTATTATTTTGTGTGTTGGTTAGTACTAACCGAGGGGTGGATCGCCGAGGTAATTTGGTGTACACACTCGAGGTAATTCGAGGTATTATGAGGCACTTTTCCGTTAGTACGAAGCATTGTGAGGTATTACAAGGCATTACGAGGCATTTTGAGATATTTACAGGCATTTGAGAGTATTTTGAGGCATTGTCCGTATATTTCAAAATGTTTTGTGATATTTTAAGGAATATATTGCAGTAGACAATGTAGTGTATCAATACAACAAAATTGAATGAAAATTGAACAGAACAGCATAGGCACATGTAATTATTATGGTAAAATCTTTGTTACATGATATTGAGTTGAAACAATATTCATTACAAATTATTATTATATTAATTTACCAATTTTTCAACATTTAAACCACATTTGAAACGTCACGTGACTAATTTTGACAGATGTCAACATGCGGAATTGCATTTTCAACGTCACGTAACGTGTATTTTGCAATTTAAGTTTTAACAACTGTTTAAATTTAATTTACCATTTTTCAAAGTTGAAACTGCGTTTTGAAGTTCACGTGACTGTTTTTGACAACGTCAACTGGCCTTTACAATGTTGCAAGATCAAAAATTGAATTATCAAGTCACGTGACGTAGTTCTTACAATTTTACTATGGTTTAAATTTAAATTACCAATTTTTCAACTGTTTCTTTTAAATGATAAGTGTCTTTATATTGACACGTCAAAATGTAACTAATTTCTTTATTTCGTTATTTCAATAAGGGGTACTTATTGTCAACTAAATTTAACCATAAAAAATTAATTTCAGAATGCAAACATTTGAAGGTATCCTAAGGCAGTTTAAATAATTTAAAGGCATTTTGATGTATTTCAATGCAGTTTGAGGCATTTTAGACAGCTTTAAGGCATTATTACTATGAAGCATTTCAAGGTATTTTGTATGCAAAAAGGCATTTTGGTGTACAAAAAATTATCGGCGGTCTACCCCTCGGTACTAACCTAAAATGTCTTTATTGGCTAATTTCAAATCGACCAACTTTCCCGCCTTAGAGCTGTCAAAATAATCACGTGCTAGAATAGTAACGTGACACTGGAAAAAATCGAGCTTAAATTTGATTTTAGTTACGTGATACTAAAAAATCAAACTCCAAGTAGAAAGCGATCTCGTGATTGTAAAATTGAAGTTTAAATTTCAAAACAGTCACCTGACCGACAGTATCACAGTCACGTGATTTGAAATAAGTCATGTGATGATACAAATTTAAATTTCAATGCAAAATTTTGACACGTTGGGCGCCAACTGTCACTTGGCGATTCAGTTTGGCGCCCAACGTGGGTTACCCTACATCAACCACTTTACATTATTTTACAACGTTCCGCACTTTAGCAAATTGTCTAGTCATGTCTGTTGTCTATCCGAAACTCTAAATAAGTTAAGATTGGCACTTCCAAGCCCGAAATGAAATTACACGAAAGTTCGGGCTTTCCAACTTTTCTCGTCCGCTTTCAGATTCATGACGGTCGACCGACTTTCGCGACATTAATTTAGCATATCTCTACTATTCGCTGCGGAATAGAGAAAGACAGCCTGATATGCATATATACACGGATTCCAGGGCTGTCCCCGTGAGGATGTCCCATTAAAATCGTGCATTTATTATAAACTAGAAAATACGGTGAAAGCACGTGACACGCGTAGCACGGCTACATTTCCAAAGGCAGTCGGATTATGGGCTACATGCAAAAAACCTCAAAATGAACAAAAACACTAGGACTCATTAAAGTGACGCTATTCAGCTCCCTCTCGCGGCCATGTAATCGCTAATGAGGGATTTTTTCTTTGAAAAGATATAAATGGACCGGATTCAAAGTTGGGTGTTAGTTAAAAAAGTTTTAAGGGTGTCGTTAAGCGAGTTTGGTCGTGGGACGGGCAAAACTACACGCAAAAACATAAATCCGTCTATAACTGGAGAAACGTCCGGTCATCGATCTTATTTTTATTGCTTCCTACAACCCTAAGCTTTCCATTTTTCATTTCGATTCGTCCAGTTTTTACTCTTGTCATCGCCGGATAAGAGGGGCTAAATTGATCCGATTACCCTTTTAATAATGCACCAGCCACGTCATCTGTGAAAAAGCTTTTCAACACAGATTTAGTCTATTTGTGTGGGATTTAGTTTCAAGTACACGAAAGTCTAATTAGTATTATTTGGTAACTTCTATTTACATTAATTATGCAACGAGGCATACAAGCTTGGAGTGGCACAGCAAAGGAATATCATTTATAACTTGCAACTATGCAACTTCATTATATAGTTGTTTTTCCTATAGGTATACATTTTGACAACTATCAGACTATGAAGGCTTTCACGGCCTCTAATGGAATTTCTTCGTGACGTTTCGTCCACATCTGCGGCGGACATTATCAAAGGCGATGACGTAACATATACAAAGGTATCGTCAACATATCGAAACCAGCACTTTGGTTTCTTTGGAGCGGTGGCCAGAGCATTTACTTCGAATGTTTCCATAAAATAGTTTGCTATTACCGGACTGAGAGGACTGCCCATTGCTACACCATCATTCTGTTCGAAGAATTCACCCTGCCACTGGAAGTAAGTGGAGGTCAGGCAGTGTCTCAACCATTTGGTGGAAATTCCCGTTCTATCTGCTCCATAACCGTTTTAATGAGTGAATAAAGAAACCACATCAAAACTCACAAGGACGTCACCCGGAGATAAAGTTAACGCATGCAATTTGTCCACAAAGAGTCTTTGATGAAGCTGTCCGTCCTTCCTATTTTTGGTTGAAGGAGTGTCGTAAGGTACTTTGCTATCACATAGGGCCTCCTATGGCACTAACGAAGGGTCTCAGAGGTACATCCGGCTTGTGTATTTTAGACAAACCATAAAGTCTGGGTGGAAGGGCCTCTGTCTTCTTGAGTGTCAAGATATCCTCAGCAGCGACAGTCGTGGAATCTTTAATAAGTTGGTTTGTGGTTCTAAGTATTCGACCTGTTGGATCACGTGGCAACTTCTTGTAGATTATGGATATTTTGACAGTTTGAACGATGTTAACGTGCAAATTGCGGTTAACTTCTTGCAAACAATTTTCCATTTCTCTCTCGTCTTTTAGGAAGAAAATCGCCTCGAAAAAGATCATGAACATAATTCAAGCTCGCGTATAAAAGGCGTTATTTAAAGGGACGACCGTTATAATAGATGGCGTGCCAAATTGTCGTAAATAACCGAGGCACTCGCAACCGACATCGATATGAACGGGACTACATTAGCATGCATTATCCCTTGTTATCACCGCCCATTACTTTACCCCCTTAGCGAGTTTTTAACATTTTTCATCCTCATAGGACGCTTGATGGACCCGACCAACTTTTTCCTCTTTTAAAGTGACCTTAATAACGGCCGCAAACACATATCGTTGCGGCCGTGTTTTTATTAAATTCCCGGACCGCGTCTGCACACGTAACTTTTTAAATTAAATTTTAACCGGTTTTGATTAAACTCCACCAGGCGGGACGTTGGAGGCTAGACGGTTCATATTTTTGTCGGATGTACATAGTTTTAGGGATTTATTATTAAAACCCAAAACACATAACTTAATAGAGGAAGATGATGGAGGTTTTTTTTTTAGAAACATTTTTGGCGCAGTCTGTGTAGGATTATTCAAATTTCGAGGGAGGTCTTGACATCGTCGAGAAGATGCTAATCAAATGATACAAAAATTTGTAAATAACATTCCATCTCGCTCAGTTCACATGTAATAGAAAAGGAACGGCAATTATTACGTCACTAGAGCTGGGACGAATTAACGCCATCTGTATTTTACGCTTTCTTTACAGAAGGAGATCAGCACTGAAGGGTTGACCTAGAACAGGTCCCTCATCAATTCCTAATGAAACTTACGACGACAACAGCGCCCCCTCGCATCAGAGCTGAGTGCTTTCTAACTAGAAAGATACGTAGTACGAAGGCTACCCCCCCTCGTTATTTGCCAGGGCGCTTATGAATATTTGAGCGTCCGTAAAAGCGAAGGGAACGACATACGTCGGCAAAATCCCTTTAGCGAAACTTTGTTAAAGTTTCAGCTGTTAAACTGGAAAGTTGGCAGATATGTGTGTTTCCTGGGTAAAGCTCTGATGTAAACAACACGCCCCTTTTCTGATATAATACGTGGTAAGGACAGTGGCGTTCGTCAAAGGGTTGATCGAGCGGGTGATTGCGTGTCCGAACAGCCCTTCGGGTATTGGATGACGTAAAATTTAATTTGGTGCGTGCTCCAGTCTTAATTAAAGTTCATTCGCACTTGATTAGGCTTGCCCTAAAGGGATTTGCAGGGTTATTAACTAAATATTAATAAAATAAATATTTAATAAAATTGCAGTCGTAAACCTCCAAGTTATGAAAGCGCTTTCGCGTCACCTACAGACGGGAAGTTTCGTGAAAGGAAAACTTTTAATTAGGGTGTATTTACCGATTTACTTTCGACTCCAACAATAAAATCCATGTTAATTAACAAGTCCGTTTTCTAACTAGGAAAGTTTGGAAAAATTTGCTTAGTCTCAATATTGCTTTCAAGCTTTCAGCTTGCCGCTTTTTCTTGACCAATCAGTGCAGTAATTTACGCCAAGAGTACCAAAAAAAAACAAGACCTAACCTCTCCTCTCTGCTGCAGAGTGGTTTCAAAGATGGCATTACACCAAAATGGGTAAAGTGCTGGTTAAATGCAAAACTTTTAGTTTTACGCAGTTTACTTAAACTTGTGGTACACTAAAATCATGTCAATAAGGACGAGTGTTTTGACATCGCTTTTCTCCCTGACTATACCAAATTTTGTAGTGTTTTTCAGATTATTAGATAGGAAATTTAATGAGGATTCCAAAAATGTGCCTAAAACTGTCATTCTCTCACTCCAAGTCGGTTTAACAGACAATTTTGTCCCTGACTGTCCTTTCAAACTAGCGGCATTCGTTTTCAAGCTTTTCTCCCTGGAATGTAGCAGAGGTTTTTTGACGTCACGATGACGTAATTTGAGAAAACCGTTAGTTGACCAACTTTAATGAGTTCCAAAAATGTACGTCATTGTGACGTCACAAAACGCTCTTCGCTCCATGGAGCTTGAAAACGATTGCGGCCAAAAATGTGCTGTGTTTCTGGCAGGTCAAATTTTGACACCGCTTTTCTCCCTGACTGTACCAAAATTTGTAGTGTTTTTTAGGTTATTGGATCGGAAATTTAATGAGGATTCCAAAAATGTGCTTAAAACTGTAATTTTCTCACTCCAAGTAGGTTTTACAGGCAATTTTGTCCCTGATTGTCCTTTCAAACTGTGTTTCTGGCAGGTCAAATTTTGACACCGCTTTTCTCCCTGACTGTACCAAATTTGTAGTGTTTTTGAGGTTATTGGATAGAAAATTTAATGAGGATTCCAAAAATGTGCTTAAAACTGTCATTTTCTATCTCCAAGTAGGTTTTACAGGCAATTTTGTCCCTGACTGTCCTTTCAAACTGTGTTTCTGGCAGGTCAAATTTTGACACCGCTTTTCTCCCTGACTGTACCAAATTTTGTAGTGTTTTTCAGGTTATTGGATAGAAAATTTAATGAGGATTCCAAAAATGTGCTTAAAACTGTCATTCTTTCACTCCTAGTAAGTTTTACAGGCAATTTTGTCCTTGACTGTCCATTCAAACTGTGTTTCTGCCAGGTCAAATTTTGACACCGCTTTTCTCCCTGACTGTACCAAATTTGTAGTGTTTTTGAGGTTATTGGATCGGAAATTTAATGAGGATTCCAAAAATGTGCTTAAATCAGTAATTTTATCACTTCAAGTGCATTTTACAGACGATTTTGTCCCTGATTGTCCATTCAAACTGTGTTTCTGCCAGGTCAAATTTTGACACCGCTTTTCTCCCGGACTGTACCAAAATTTGTAGTATTTTTTAGGTTATTGGATAGAAAATTTAATGAGGATTCCAAAAATGTGCTTAAAACTGTCATTCTTTCACTCCTAGTAAGTTTTACAGGCAATTTTGTCCCTGACTGTCCTTTCAAACTGTGTTTCTGGCAGGTTTAATTTTGACACCGATTATCTCCCTGATTGTACCAAATCTTGTAATGTTTTTGCGGTTATTGGATCGGAAATTGAATGAGGATTCCATTAAAATGTGGTCAGTGTTCTGCTTATTTAAAGGTCAATTTACACAGTCAAACTTGTAGTTAACTCTTATGTCTATGTCTAGGTTAAGTTACTCTCTTCATTACTGTAAATTTACCCCACTTTTACGCAAGTCTTATTGCTTAAAAGTGACATTTAACGTTTTTTTTTCTAAGGCCTAAGGTATATCAAAAGGCAGTTTTACACAGTTCAGTTAAACTTGTGGTTAAATCATGTTTCAGCACCTCAAAATTGACAAAAAAAAAAAATTTGAGTTTGATTGGTCAAAAAAAGCAGCTTTCAGCTTACGGACCAAATCACCAACTATGAACGATTTACGCAAATTCAGGGTCAAAAACAAGGCATAACCTAAAAAATGTCGTGTACAGGTCCTCTCTTAAATTCGAAATAATTTCAAAAAACATCTCGTTTTTTGCAAGAAAAATATCGTATTGTTTTTCCATCTCAAAGGGTTATTCTACAAAGGGCGCCTTGCAACTTCTGCTGTATGAACGTTCAAAGGGAAAATATTCGACGAAATCCCCGTAGGGACTTAGGGAAAAAAGGGCTTACATTCTAACTAGACCGGAGTTTAAAACTTTTTCAATATTCGAGTCGACAAACAACTACCCAAATGAGAATACAGGTGAAGTCAATTAAGCTTCCGGCCCTTGAGGACCCTTTTAACGCAGTTTTTTAACAATACAAAGCGATTATGGTCGCAAAAGTTTACAAAGTACGTCATATAAGCCGTTCAAACTGAATCTCGTTACCGACGCATTTTTATAGGGAAATTGACGCTCCACCCCTCCCTCCACATTAAGTACACAATAGTGGTGGAGTAATCGAGTCGGGATGATTACTTTTTCTAAAAGCGTTCAACTGGCTGACGATTGAAACGTAATCCCAGTTAATTAGGGCGCAAAATAAACAGGGCCGGAATTAAACAACCCTTCGGGGGTGGTAAAGCCGCTTATCGGCTGCGAATTATATCGGGATCGGTTGCATTTTGTTTACTAATTTCCGTAAAACCCGAAAATTGATTCAGATTTTTAGCTGATGTGGCTCAAAATTGCTCTCATTCGTATAAATCGCAAAACTGAATCGAGCTCAAAATTGCTTACAAACCAGCTAGAGTACTGAGATTCAAGCAAATGCTACGCAAATGGACTTACTGATGTACGTCATCTGTCAAGTGTCAATTGTCACTATTGCCTGTCAGATGTCATCTACTACTAAACATCATGTTTGTCATAAAATTAGTGTGACTCTGTAGAATTTGAGTCGAACCAGAACGTTGCCTGCTTGTAAACTAATATTATAGAAAACTGGGAAAATTTAGGAATCGTACTCTGAACAAATCAAAAATAATTGCAAATGGCGGCATTCATCACCCAAAACCGAGTTTCGCAAAACAATCCAATTCCGGTGATGTTTAACCGGGAAAACCTTCCCCCTTCTCCTCCGCGGGGGGTATAGCTCAAACAATTGCAAGGAACGGCAGGGTGGTTCGCATGTAAAACTTCCCTGAAAATTGCCGGCAGCCGTACAGGCATAACAAAGTTTTAAGCTGCAACCGCCGTTATTGCTCCGGAGTGTGTTTGTTTTTAACCGGTTTGCCTGGTGCAACTTTAGTTCTCTCTCTCTCTGTAATATTAAATTTCAACCTTTCATCATTCGAGTTCAATTTTAAAAGCAGTTTAGTGCCAAACGTGAGACCTGTTTGCAGAAGGAATCTCTCATTGGTTGACTGCTCACGTGACTATGACATTGCCTGACTGGGTTTGTGCGTAGAGGCAATTTCGAACTGGTTTCCAACTGAAAATCGGAAATTGTTAGCTTTTATTGGTTGAATGCTCACGTGACATTGACATTTTAAGGGTAATGGCCAAAAGCTGGTTATTAGTTTCGAGATTCGTTCTGCGAACAGACCTCAGGACAATGACTGTACAGGGTGTCTCAAATTGGTTTTATGGAGCAGTCGTTCTGAGCTACAGGGTCTTTTAAAGCATTGTTTTGTACTTTGACACAGATTTTAGGGAATATCGTCTTAAGGAGGCCCTTTCGGGCAAAACTACCCTAATACAATCTTGTAGAGAGTAAAATTCCCTACAACTTTCCACTTTAACACTTTTTTGATATTTTTCGAAATAACCGATTTATGCTTGGCTGAACTTGGAGGTCTCCCATTATTTGTTTTATTTCATATTTTTAAAGAATCACCAATTTTCAACAAAGTCATTTTGACAGGTTTCAATTGTTTCATTCCAACCAGTTTTCCAAGGTCACGTGATTTTTTTTTCCCCGGCCAATTTGATTTTTCCTTTTTCTAAAATTTGTTTACACTTTTCTGTTCTGTCAAAGACACGTGACCCACGCACACACAATTCCACCATTTTGTCCGTTTTGTTTTGGTCTTACGTGACTTTTAACGGCTATTTTGACTTTTTTCCATCATTACCCAACCATTTTTCCCGATACGTTTTTTTAAAACTTTTCCTGCACTCTTTCATTCAATCGTGCATAACTATCTTATTTGACACATAATGGATGAACTTTTATACGTCGATGGATAGCCAATAAAATGGGCTTTCCAACGATATAACTACTTGGCTTGACCGGTTGAATTGTTTTGCCGCTAGAGGGCGTCAAAGTTGACCAACTTTTGTTCACTTTTTTGATTCAGTATTTCACTCAATCGTAAATAACTCGCCAATTTGGTACACTCTGTGTAGACTTTTATACTATAATCAATAGCTAATAAAATGGGCTTTCCAACGATATGGAAACTCTGGTTGGTTGATTTATTGGTTAGGCCGCTAGAGGGCGTCAAAGTTGATGAATTTATTTTCTCTCTTTTTAGTGCAATGTTTCATTCAATCGTAAATAACTCGCTTATTTAGTTTAAACTATACAGGGTGGTCCAGTTTTAAATGTCAATAATTTACCAATCCATAGCCAATTAAAAAATAAGTTGACATTCATTATGTCATTTTCCTGAAAAGTGCTTCCTAAGGAAAATACAGTCCTTCAAATTTCTGTTTAAAAAAAAAAATTAAACTTGTAGACATAAAAACTACTTTTTCAAAAATTTGTTACTAGAAATTCATACATTTAAACCTTAGAAATTGACTTGAACCCCAAAATGTGACTGAACTAATGAAAAGTGACATCAGAAGCTTAAAATTTGCATTTGAAGTAAGTTTTCATAATTTGAAGACAAATTTCAATATTTTAGTCTTGAAAATAGTCTTAGATGCAGGACATTAACATTAGATTCATGAAAATTGTCTTGAAAACGAACTTTTCGTGCTTTTTACTTTGCTTTTCATTTTCTTCGAATTCTGGACTATTTTTAGTGCTTCAAAACTGCTTTCAGCTTGGAAAATCGAGTTTCAAGACTATCTTTACCAAGTTATTGACATAGCAAACTTAAAAAACAATTTTTACATTCTTCATAGACTTAAAATAGCATTCCAAGCTTTGTCACTATTAAATCGACTTCTAGACACCTCAGTGCTAAAAATTCGGGTATTTCTTAATAAACTAGACTGTTTTTAGTGTTTTAAGGCTGTTTTCAGTGTCTCAAATCGAGTTTCAAGACTATCTTTACAAAGTTTTTGACTTATCAGGCCTAAAAGCCAGTTTGTCCACTGACCATAATCTTGAAAATGTTATTTCAAGCTTCTTCACTATTAAATTGACTTCTACACTCATAGGTGCAATAAATTGTAGCATCTCTAAGAAATTCAGACTGTTTTTAGTGCTTTTTAAGACTGAAAAATCGAGTTTAAGACTATTTCCAAAAGTCAAGTTTCTTCAGTAATAAAAGTAAAAAATTTTGGTACCAAATGCTACAATAATAGTCTTGAGAACTAATTTTTAGAAATAAAATAGTCCGAAAATTTAATTTACTTCTAGACTTGTTGTCCAGTCCAGAAAATTGAGTTGTACACCAATTAAAGTCTTGAAAATATACTTTTGGACTCTCTTTAGTCCTAGTAAAGTCAGTTCTAGCATTAAAAGTCAACTTTTATATTATTTTTAGTAGTAAAAAATGAGTTTCATGCACAATACAATCTTTGTCTTGATTTCCGGACTTTTTTTAGTTCTTGAATGCCAGTTTCAGACACTCAACCAGGATGGCAGTCTGAGAAAGCGAATCATAAGACCATTCCTAGTAGTAAAAAAGTTTTTAGACTATTCAGTACAAATTTGGACTTTCACAAGTCTTGGATGTTCAGTTTTAAACTATAAAACGATTTTTTAAATTGAAATTTGGAGGACTGTATCTTCCTTAGGAAACGTTTTTCAGAAAAATGACACAATGCAAGTCAACTTATTTTTTGATTGGCTATCAAATGGTGAATTATTGACACTTAAAACTGGACCACCCTGTATAAACTTTTATACGTCAATAGATAGCCAATGATATGGGCTTTCTAAAGATATGACAACACTGGTTGGTAGGTTAAACCGTTTGGCCGCTAGATGGCGTCAAACTTAACCAATTTTCCTCTCAACCTTGAGAATCCCATTTTGGTGTTTCTGACCTGCAAAAACCGCTTAAGAACCTCTTGTAATACTTTCGAGACTCAGAAAACAGTTTGAAAGACTCTGGTGTAATTTTGGTCTTTCTGAGCTGCAAAAAAACTGTTTGAAAGCTTCTAGTGACTTCTTTAAGGATCAGAAGGAGCCACTCGAAATCTGCAAAAATATATATCTTCTGCGTGGCTAAAAAATAAATAAAATAGGTGAGGGAGTTCCAAATTGTCATATTTTCAAATCCACCCTGTAGCTCAGAGATGGGGACAGCAACAAATTTGAGACACCCTGTACATATTTCTTCGAGACTATTTGGGGGATTCTCTCTGCAAACAGACACTGCACTTTAGTAGATTTGTTTCCAGTCTATTCATGTTAACAGGGTTGTTACTAAGAGGTGTGTTGCTCAATTTTAGAATAGGGTGGAATGACCCTGCAACAACCCTCCAGTGACGTAAACCACCCTCTGAAACCGAACCTCATGCGGTATTTAAATGTAATCTGGACCGTTCCGGTCCAGATGATTAACCATCAGGAATCCAGTTGGGAAGAACGACTTACCCCCTAAAGGGCTGTCAGGACTCTCGGCACTTACCTGAAACAAAAAAGTGAATATCAAACCCTTTTCGGTACAACCAATAAACAACTTGCGTAAACACATTAGCCGGAATTAAACCGGTTACTTCCGGAAAGCGTTTTAATTAAATGCCGCCGTTGTTTCCGGGATTTGAGAGCTCCGGATGGAAATTCTACGTATACCGTAGCTAGTATCGAACCGATTACTTTAAGGCCTTTACGACTTCCGGAACGTTCTAGACGACTCGAGAAGTTTTCGCTATTGTTTTGTTCGCGAGCTAATCTGAACCTGGGGGATTAGATTCGGCGGGAGGGGGGGGGCAGAAAAGTGCCGGACAGTTTCCAGAAGGGTGGCTTAATTTTCCCCCCAACCCACCCCCGTTTCGGTCGGTTACGAGCGGCTTGAGGTGGCTGTTTACCGAATCCAGCCGGATATTGTTTTGATTTTCTTTGCGAACTGGATTAATTCAGTAAATTACCAGTTTAGCAGAAGGATTTTGGTTGGAAAGTTTGTGCAGTTCCAGTTTTGCGTTTGCATGTCAAATTTCAACTAGAAAATATCATCAGTCAATTGTTAATTGACTGACAAGTGACAGATGACAACTCTTCAAACTTCAACTACAGGTTCTAAACCTTTGAAGAATAATCTGAAATTGCCAGAAGCCTCTAAAACACTTCTGAAAACTACCTAAAAATTGCCAGAGGCCGAACCTAACCTAACCTAACCTAAACCTTTCAAAAAATTCTGAAATTGCCAGAAGCCTCTACGAAGGTCCTAAACCTTCCAAGAATGTTCAGAAATTGTCAGAAACCTCTAAACTTGAAAATTTCCTAAAAATTACCAGAGACCTCTACAAAAGTCCTAAATCTTCCACAAAGGTTCTAAAGTTTGCCAGAAGCCTCTAAACACCTTTGAAAACTTCCTAAAAGTTGCCAGAGGCCTCTACAAAAGTCCTAAACCTTCCAAGAAGGTCTAAAATTGCCAGAAGCCTCTAAACACTTTGAAAATTTCCTAAAAGTTGCCAGAGGCCTCTACAAAAATCTTAAACCTTCCAAGAAGGTTCTAAAATTGCCAGAAGCCTCTAAACACTTTGAAAATTTCCTAAAAGTTGCCAGAGACCTCTACAAAAGTCCTAAACCTTCCAAGAAGGTTCTAAAATTGCCAGAAGCCTCTAAACACTTTGAAAATTTCCTAAAAGTTGCCAGAGACCTCTACAAAAGTCCTAAACCTTCCAAGAAGGTTCTAAAATTGCCAGAAGCCTCTAAACACTTTGAAAATTTCCTAAAAATTACCAGAGACCTCTACAAAAGTCCTAAACCTTCCAAGAAGGTTCTAAAATTGCCAGAAGCCTCTAAACACTTTGAAAATTTCCTAAAAGTTGCCAGAGGCCTCTACAAAAGTCCTAAACCTTCCAAGAAGGTTCTAAAATTGCCAGAAGCCTCTAAACACTTTGAAAATTTCCTAAAAGTTGCCAGAGGCCTCTACAAAAGTCCTAAACCTTCCAAGAAGGTTCTAAAATTGCCAGAAGCCTCTAAACACTTTGAAAATTTCCTAAAAGTTGCCAGAGGCCTCTACAAAAGTCCTAAACCTTCCAAGAAGGTTCTAAAATTGCCAGAAGCCTCTAAACACTTTGAAAATTTCCTAAAAGTTGCCAGAGGCCTCTACAAAAGTCCTAAACCTTCCAAGAAGGTTCTAAAATTGCCAGAAGCCTCTAAACACTTTGAAAATTTCCTAAAAGTTGCCAGAGGCCTCTACAAAAGTCCTAAACCTTCCAAGAAGGTTCTAAAATTGCCAGAAGCCTCTAAACACTTTGAAAATTTCCTAAAAGTTGCCAGAGACCTCTACAAAAGTCCTAAACCTTCCAAGAAGGTTCTAAAATTGCCAGAAGCCTCTAAACAAAACCTTCCAAAAGGTTCTAAAGTTGCCAGAAGCCTCTAAACACTTTGAAAACTTCCTAAAAGTTGCCAGAGGCCTCTACAAAAGTCCTAAACCTTCTAAGAATATTCTGAAATTCTCAAAAGATTGTAAATACTTCTGAAAACATTCTAAAAATTGCTAGATTCCTCTAAATACTACTGAGAGCCTCCTAAAAATTGAATTGAATTATTTTGAAAGAAGACTGACTGATTGATTTCAAAAACATATTAAAAGAAGAATTTAATTCTTCCAGTGTCAGAAAAGTAGAGCAGAAGAATGTGTTTATATTATTGAGCTGGCTAATTACCCAGAAATTTTCATAGAAGACTCACTAGTTGATTTCAGAAGTCAAACATATTTCAAAGAAGAACTAATTTTTGTTCTAAACACAAATAAGGCAGTTTTCTGTAAAAGTAATAATTTCGGCCCTCTATACAATCATTTTGAGAATGTCAGATGCCTCTATTCAATTTTGGTGTCTTTTGTTTTCTTCTTTTTTTAATCTGGTGGCTTTTTCTTCTTCTTTCCTTGAAATAGAACATTTTTTCATCATTTTGACGCCATGCATTTTTCTAGTTTTCTCTCTTTTTAATTTTGCTTTTTTAAATCTAGTGGAATAAATTTTTTAGCTCAAAAATTGTCTACTTTCAATAATTCTTCTTCTTTTAATCTAGTTAGGCACAACAATTTTTGGCGCAAAAACTATATATCTTCAAACTGTCAGTACTGTCGTGTATCGAGTGGGGGATTTACTGTCACTAATGCTAAGGTTGCTAGAAACGGATAATAGCACAAATCCAACTGACATAATCTAGCGATGTTAAACTACAATTTTGCCGGTTGGAAAAGAGACCGCAACTTTTACAATTTACAATGGCATTTAAGGCCAACGTTACATCCGGCTAATGGCACGTTTGAGCGCGAGAAAGGGCAATAACAGTAAAATGGGAATTATTGACGATATTACGAGCTCGAGGGAAAAAAAAATTTCCAGTCGTTCTGGGAGCACGTACACGTTTGTTTAAATACAAATCATCGTAAAATGAAGACAATTTTTACTTACGAAATAAAAACATTGGCGTGTCATATTTGGATGGATTATGAAAAATCCAATTTCAGCTCCACAAAAAGTTTGCTTCAATTATCAATTTTGCCGCTCCAATATCGAGCTCAATCTCCTTTTCGGAGCTCGTCTAGTTTGTTCAACCTCTTTTCTTTCCATCCCGAAGGGGCTGGTGGGGAGAGGGGACTTAAAATTAAATTCAATTTCAAAAACACACATACCCCCTAACCCGTCCAGAACTTTTCGCTGGAAATCCAATCAATTATCGTCATTTTTCTACCGAAATACGAAGAAATTGAGAATGGCTTTTATAGTTCAGCGTAACCGAGTTCATATTTCAATTGTTTCGGTTTTGTTTCCCCCCTTTTTTAGGCAATTAAATCGGACGGGCGTTGAGTAGTCAACCAAAATTATTAGATTTTCCCCTCCTTCAATCACTTTGGTGGATTGATTTTTCATTTACCTGAAAGCCTCGTTTCTTTCACTCCTCATCCCTCAGAAAACCCAAGGGACATCTCCGACTGAAATGTGACGGATCGGTGCAGTGCAGAAATGCAGAAATCAATGTCTAGACCGAAAATAGATTATCGAGGTGACGCAGGCCTGATAATGAGGTAAACTAGGTGGAAGTTCCCAATTTGCCTCTTAATAGATGTTGCGCCCCCGATGCAATATGGAAATGGTGAGGTTGCGGTCGACGTATGCGAGCGCTTTCGATTAAATTAATAATCACTTTTGTTAATTACGAAACTCTACAACGAACCTAAATCGTCTGCTTTCAGGTTGCCAGCACATGCGGAAATGCCTAAATTATCTTCTGTAGCACAGAGAGACCACAAGTCCTTAGATAAAAACGTCACAGCAAAGTTTTTAAGATTAAATCCAATCACGTGACTGTCTTAGTCGTACACAGTGGAGTGTCACGTCTGTCACTGCTTGGTCTAGCGAGGAATAACCGAACCAAACCGAACACAACTATAGAAATGTCAAAAAGCGAGTTAAAATTAATGACATACGACTTTGGTATGGGTAATTTATTTTCTAAAACACTTTTTAAAGTAGCACAAGTATTGCATCTTCAGGCTAATTTAAGACAAAATAATTTTGAAAACTATCATGTTACAAATGGTGAAGGAACTTTGACGCCCTCTAGCAGCCAAACGACGTTATCAATCAACTCGAGGGGGGATATTTTTGGAAAGCTTCAAGTCTGCTCTATCTTTTGTTTTCTATAATATTTTGACGTATCTTGTCAAGTAAGGGAGCAATTTAGGGTCAAAACAACGTGTGTCAAAAAATCCATGATTTCATGGTGAAGGAACTTTGACGCCTTCTAGCGGCCAAACGGTGCAATCAATCGAATCATGGGGGGATAGTTTTGGAAAGCCTGAAATCTGCTCTATTTCTTGTTTTCTATGACATTTTGTCGTAACTTGTCAAATAAGGGAGTAATTTAGGGTCAAAGCAACGAGTGTCACAAAATATGTTATTTTATGGTGAAGGAACTCTGACTTCATTTACATCACACAAGTTGAACAAACTAAAACTGGTTAAGTGTAAACGTGAATAATTTACTTTAGGTTGGACTCTATTAGAATATTTAGCAGTATTTCTAATAAGGAAACGGTTTTTTTTTAACCAATCACAAACTTTCCCCTGTACTGAGATTTATGCAAATGCTGCACATGTAGACTTCAGTGTGGGCCTTATCTCACTACAGTCACTAACAAATCCATTATTTCAGAACAGTCGATAACTACTTGTATAGTTATAACTTGCTCACGGATTAAACAAAACCCTTTGATTATACAAAATGAAATTTCCAGCAAACACTTTTTGATATCCAGCAAAATGACAGAGAACTGAGAGAAATAAAACCAAATCCCGTTCCAGGAAAATCTCCAAAGTTTGCGGGGCGCAATATTAAGAAAATTCCACGTCGCAATACCCACGAGAGACTTATCTGCAATTTTTCATTTTCTGCTTCATTTTGCTCAGTTTCTAATTAGGATGTTCCAGATTCGCTAATAAGACCCCTCCACCTCCACCACTGTCGTTAAACCGTTTAAAGTGCCGGTCTATATGAAGTCGAGATTTAATAATGGCGGACGTAAAGCTGGAAAAAATGACGGCAATTCCAATTCGGGGAGGCTTAATAGAATAAAAGTACGAAAGAAACAAAAAAGGGTTTAAAATTGTTAGAGTGCATTTTTCCATAAAAATGGATAATTAGGCCGGATAAAGTGGTGGAGGCTGAAAGCCTCGCTAATGGACGGGTTTCTTCAATTTTATTACACTCCCGGCGCAGGTGGTTCGTTCACCATTTCGTCGAGACTAAATTCGGAGATTTCCCACTCGAATTTAATTTATAGACTCTCGGAAATATGTCCAAAGTTGAATGCGGCCATTATCCCATGTTGATCTCTTCATAAGCTCCCAAATTCCGGTCCGTATAGATATCTCAAACAAACGCCGGGGATTATTATCGTTGCGGGCTTAATGCTTGTCACTTTAGGCGAGGCGTGTTCTCGGCAAAAGCCCTTTTCCAACGTCTCCCAGTTTTCGGAAAACCTTTCATGTTGCGGTTCGCATCGCGAAAGTATAAACAGCAAACTAATCTAAAGCCTTAGCGACGAGCTTAGATTAACTGCTCGAATATCCACTTCGTAGTGGTTAAATGTGATTAAACGTTTGAAGACATTTTACGGTTATCCACAAAGCTTTTAATACACTAGGACTATCACCAGGGTTGAGAAACAAAAACCAGAAAATTACCCGATCTTTGGCGACGTCAATAATGAAAGTGGGGGAAGGCATCATTTAGTCGCTCGTTATCCCCGGGGCGGAGCCAAACCAGGTCGAAAAAGCCCCATCAAATATTCATTTGTCATAAGACGACGCTTATCCAGCACAGCATCGGCGTCATCAGCACTTCCGGATGGGGGTTCATTATGCCGCCTCAATTTTTTTCCTGTTTGCTCTTTGTCATCCCCTATACGCGATTAGGATTTTCATCTCGATAACTTTATCGTCGACGGGAAAGCTTCCAGAGAGTGTCCTAAAATCAAGTTTGTAGTAGTCGATAGTGTTAATTGAAGTGGAACACTCTTTTAAGAATAACTACTAAGTGAGTTGTCACGTGACTGCATTAATTATATCAAATGCGGTGTCACGTGATAATTGTCCTGATAAGCTTGCTCTAGCGAGACAACAAAAAACCTTCTATTTTACAGTAAAACACAGAAAATTGTTACGGGAGTGTGAAAACTTTAAAACCATAAGAAGTTTGAAATTAAAATACCTAAATCGATAGGAAACTGACTGAAAGCGGCCCTAGATGAGAATAGATTAACCTATTAGACTGAAAGAGACAGATATAGTCTAGGGTCAGTAAGATCAGGAGTGATGGCTAAAATGCCTGGCTAATGATAAGTTAACCAATATTGATGCCCTACATAAAATAACTATAGAAGCTAATTAAATTTATGCTTCCTATAAATTTGGCAACTTTTTAAGGGTACAAACAAGCATTTTTAAAGCAAAAACTAGTCTAGAAAACATAGAGGTTACCTTGATTACTTGGATCTCTTTAACCACCATTTTAACGACCCCTGCACAGTAACATTTAGTGGAAAACAGGTCCCCGACACACGTTCTATTCATTTTTAATGAATTTCCATTGATAAACGATCGATAAAACACTTAAAATAACGTTTTTGTAACAACGGAACCGGCACACGCTTTTTTGAGGTTAACATAAGATGTCGACTGTCAAATTTCAAAATAATTAGGGTGCTATTACTGCTATTGCTGCAATAGAGAACACTCGTCTCGGTTTTTAATCAACTCAAGTGCAGTCCAGTTGTACTAATTGATCAGTTTTGGGTCTCTTTAGGACTTTCACACACAAGTCAAATAGTACTGTCACGTGATGATCTCGTTGCTCTAGCGCAATGGATACGAAATGGCCGTAGAAAGAGAAAACATTCTATCACTAACCTTATGAGACAGACAAGGACACTTACACACTAGTCCTATCATGTTAGCTAACTGTTACTTGAAGTGATACTTTCTATAAATTTGGCCGTTTCAAAAAATCAAAAAACTAGTCCGGAAAACAAATACGTTACCTTGTCGAAAAGCTGCACTGCCAATCTCTTAACCACCGTTTCAACGTCGAAAACACTCGCCGGACAGTAACGTTTAGTAGAAAACAAGACCCGGGTAAACAAACTATCGATTTTTAATGAATTTTTCTTGCAAAACGATCGATTAAACACTTAAAATAACGATTTAGCCCGGAAGGCGACGTATATCATACGGTTAATTGTCATTGCGGTCAACTGTCAAACAAGCATCAATCTGAGAAAATAGGGTGCTATTGCTGGAATGCATTTGTGAATAGAGAGCACTCGTCAGGTTTTTTTTTGGGTAAAAGTCAAAATTATGTTATTATAGTTAGCAGAGGTAATGCTACTGGGTTCTCTTCGCTAATAAAGCGACTGTCAGTTGCCAAAACAATAGAATGGGGCTCCGTGTTTGCTCTTCCCCTGGTAAATAGAAAAAAAAGTCGACGCTAAAGCACAAAGTTAATGCTAACTTTTACGATGCCTTTCCCCGTGTTTTACTAGCGCACACATCACCAGCAAGTTTGCCTTTTTATTTACTGGGAAAATAAAATTGAAATTTTATACGTGACCCGACTGGGAGCGCCATCCGAGATGGGAGGGCGACGTTATGAAACATGATAATGAACGTGACAGCACTACCACCCGAGGATGTTTCGCTTTCTAGGCAAAAAAAGTAACATTTTACTCTTGCTTTACGAAGAGAAAAATCTCATTAACAAAGTTCTCGTTGGAGGGATGGAAATTATGCGAAGACACGACGCGCGCGTGATCATCGCCCAGGTGGAAGCTCCTTGATAGCCCTCTTTCGTGCTTGTCAATTCCGAGACGGGCTTTGAGTTTTAATAACAAAAAAAGACGCCCTTCTGGAGGGTTCATTTTGCATACATCCACTCGAGCTCAAAACTCTTTTAAATTAGTGTTTTGGCAAAATAACGGAGGGCCTGGACCCCCGGACAAGACGGATCGTTAATTTTAGAGTAGCGGAGCGATTTCTAGAGTGTTCACGTCCTTTTGTTTTCCAAAAACTACTCGTTTGCATAGCGTACAATGGGCCGTCATTGTTTTTGTTTTTTGGCAAGATTTATTACCGGCTATTAGTGCTGTTTGTCCTGTAACCGATCAAAATTACCCCATATTATGGGAAACAACTTTTTCGAGACGAGGCAAATGTCAGTATATGAAATTTGATGTGCAGGCAACCAACCATACATCGAGCGGTACTGTCAGTTGCCGCATAACAGTTTGACGTCGGAAAACAAGTTTTTACGGACACAACTTCCCTTTAGAAGTGAGAGCCACTTTGGTTTAGTTGACGTTAGCGAAACAAAACGAAATTTGCCCGGAAACACGGTAATTAGCCGTAACTTGAGCGTGACATGACACTTTGAAACGTTCGCCGCCACTTCATAATTAAAGCCTCTCGCAATTTCCAAACTATGTCAGCGGGAAATTTGTTCGATTAAAATCCAGCGTCGTTCTGATTTACTACAGTTTTACTACCCAATCCATTCAATTACGAAGGATTAAACTAGATTGTAAAACTTTAGTACATTTCCGCGGTTATACGGTCCAGTAAAGTTGTCTTGGTGCTAAAACTGTCGATACCCTTCAGTAACATCAATCAAACGCAAATTAGTTTAACCATGCTGTCATAGAAACTAGAGAGGACGTTGCCAAACTGCCACAAACAATTTATGGTAAGACACTAATGAGAGTCACGTGAGTACCACGTGTTCGAAATGGCCTTGTGTGTAACGTCAGTGCACGAAGAGCGGAACTTAGAGGTAATAAAAATATAGTCATGGAGAGCCCACCTGTTTCAAGTACCAGCAACGGCCAGGACCATCGCGCTACGGCCTCCTTCATACTCCCGACGAGGTCCCCTTCATGTCGTTTATGACACCGGCTGAAACGCGAACTGCATCCCGTTTCGGATGCCTGGCTGACGTCACGGGAATCGCAGACCGACTGGATCCTGCGAGAAATAGTCCTCCTGCCGGTGGCGGTCCGCCGACGATCCCAACAGGACCGGATTTTAGCGTTTCAGCGAAGTCCAGAGCCATCTTGACAGCTGTCACGTCATCTGTTTAGGATCATATAAACTGTCATAATGAAACATCATTTTTGGTTTGTTGGTAAGTTTACATGTGCCACAGTTGCAGTTTGTAGTTTTCAGGTTGCTGCTTCTTTTTGACCAATCACAAACTGTAAAACTGCAGGCACATGTATACTCAGCATAAACCAATGTGTACCAAGTACGATTCTGTTGTACTTGGCCAATGCACCTAATCATCCATTCTGATAATGTTTCAAATTTGCATTTAAAATTGCGTTTGTAAGCTTAGTCACTTTAACACATCTTAATGTAAATGCTCAGGGTGTCACACACACATCTCTCAAAACATATAAAGGACTTTATCCTTGTGACACCCTGTACATGTGTGTAGTCTAATCTACTTAAGTGTAGTAGACATATTTATAGCCAGAGTAATAAACAACTTTATATAGGCAACTATAGATACACTAAAATGGCCAAGATGTGACGACACTGTCAACTGTCATACTAAGATAAATTTAGACATTTAATTAGTTTGTTCATTGCATCAAGTGCGGCCCTGTATGCGCGAGTTACTCGAGAAGCAATAGGCAGGTGTTTGTTGGGGTAGGATAACCGGAACAAAACGCGCCAGGGGGTTGAAAGGGCTTGGGGGTGGGGGGGAGAAAAGAACAAGCGCCGGCCTAAAGATAAGCTATTAGACGATATGCACTGTCCGGCTCTTTGAGTTAGCTGGACCCACCCCCTTAACTACGGCACTGCAGCTTCCATCATCAGAATGTGACTACTACTCGTTCATCCCCCTTTGGGTCCTCGAATTGGGTCAGACGTATTATAACGCGAAATTGATTTCCCCGTCTCCTATATGCATAATTCAAGGGTGATTCCAAAAACGGGAGATCAAACATTGATTGGAAGGTGCTAAAATCGATTTTAATGCCATACGCCCAAAAAAAAGGGATATGATTTATTCAAGCCCTTTCTACAGATTGTAGCAGGGGAATTTAGTCATTTTTACAATGTAGTGCTGCTTTAAAGAGTTATAATAATAGTTCCAGCTAGGCAAATGTACGTTAAACTAATCCAGAAAAGAATCAGGAAAGCATGCCAAAGATCCCGGAAATTGTCTTCCATAACTATAAAGTATCCGGCATAAACTGCAGTGCGGGCTATGTTCATGTAAAATGGCCCTTAGCAATATTGCCCTCTTGATTTATTGTGCCTGTATTAAACCCAGCTAAAACCAGCAGTTTCCATTTAGTATCGATAGTGAAATCATACCATTATACCACTTACCATTTTAAAAAGTTTACTGGATGTCCTAGAATCAAGTTGGTAGTCCACGAGTGTTAATTGAAGTAGAACACCATTTACCTGAAAATAAGTGAAAATTAAGTTGTCACGTGACTGAATTAATTACATCCAATGTGATGTCACGTGACAATTGTCAAGAAAACCAGGAAACTTAATTATAGTAAAAACACAGGAATTTTTACAGGAATGTCTAATTTACATTGCTACAAATCAGAAATGCAATTAAAAACCATAGAATATTCAAAATTAAATCTTAAAAAGGCTGCCAATGTTAAAAAAATACCATACAAAGAGATCTGTCATTAACCTATCAGACAGACAAAGACAGATATACTCTAGGATCGGTAGGATCAAAAGTAAAGTCTATAATGCCTGGCTGATGTTATGAAATCTTAATTTCCCACGTAAAATATCTATAAAAGTAAGTTTTCAATTACAGTTGATGCTTTTTTATAGATTTGGCTGGGTTTTAAAGCAAAAACTAGTCTGGAAAACATAGGTTACCTCGGTGAAAAACTGCACGGACACCAGCCTCTTAACTAACCTTAAACACTCCATGGACAGTAACATTTAGTGGAAAGCAGATCCCGGGCTAATACACTATCAATTTTTAATGAATTTTCTATAAAAAACGATCGATTAAACACTTAAAATAACGTTTTTGTAATAGAGGAACCGACAGCGCGTTGTTGACAACTGGAGGTGGGGTTACATTAATGTCAACTGTCAACTAAACATCATTCAAAGGAATTAGGGTGGTATTGCTGCAAGTAAAACGCATTCTTGAATAGAGACTTCTCGTCCCCTTTTTTTAAATCAACTCCAATCCACTAATATAACTGTTTTTTAGTTTTTTTAAACTTACGTACTACAAGTTGAAATGTACTGCGTTTCGTTCCCAACACGACATGTTAGGTTTAAAGTAATTTCAAGATGTAAGGCGGAAATTTTGCAAATATTGGAAATCGATTTTTCCGTTTAACTCCACGTCGGATTTTCTATTATATCCCTTTAAAATCGTCGGCACTTATGCTTTAGCCGGAGCTCGGGCCGTTCAAGAACTTATTCTCGATTTCCGCTCCCGCTCGAGATAAAAGGGAAGAAAGTGGAATCATCAAGTGGTCCACAACGTAAAAGGTCACACGGGCTTTTGTTCTTAGGAAAAAAAACATTTACGAGTAAATTTGAACAACCACGCCATGGTAATTCACTGTCAGATCAATGAAATCGTTCACAACCAACCTGGAGAAGATACATATGTTTGCAAAATTAGAGCCAAGAAAAAAGTAATTTACCAACTTTCCGGTTCAATTCCACTTTCCAGATTACTTTTCGAAACTCATTTGTTGCTTGTCGACGACGCTATAAAAGCACTGAATCTTAACTATAATACGAAATATTTTTTGAAAGCGAGTAACCCGACCGCGAATGTTTAATAAGTTCACAAAGGGATTATAATTAAAAGTTTTCTTGTAAGGAACAAATAATAGGACGAAATAATGAGGTTTTAAATTCGTTATTTAGTCATAATTTAGGAAATATATAAGTGAGGAAAATAGTTGGCCCAGACTGTTGTAAATCAAAACAAAATGTAAAACAGCTCGTAAATATGTACCCTCGGCTGGGAATTTTCATTAGAGCGCTGACAAGCCAAATTCCTCCGCGATTTAGTGCCCTTTGGGAGCGTTTTACTCCATTATTTTCCATTTTTTTTGAAGGAGAGGAAGCACTGTCAAACTTGTCTTATTTAGACGGGGTTTATTAATAAATTAATTTTTGAGTAAAACCGGGTCTTAAATAAAGATGGCCGAAAGGCAATTAAACGATTTATTCCCTCGGGCGCTTTTTAACCCCACTGGATAGGACGCGCGTCAGACCAGGTCAGTGACGTAACATATACGGTCGCCATGGCAATGGTGTAAACGCGTACTATAATCGACTGGATCGGATCCATTCAGGATGCAGTGCCAGACCCGGACTGGATATTTCCATTACCCGGTAAATTGCACTTACCGTTAGCTTTAAAATTTACTGGAGAAACCCACTCAGTTCAGCAAATATTGTGTCAACTATTAACAGCGTTTACACCAGATGATATATTATCACTAATTCCGGTTCTGTCTACTCAGTGCAGTGACCCTTTTAAGATGGTATGACCCCCAATTAACTTAAGGGTGCTTGCATATTGTGCGTCCACTTAAAACGCCCCCCCTCGACTTTTCCTTCCTTTATTTATGTTTACATACCGCCCTTCAGCTTTGATATAATTAAATAATATTAAATCTACAACAATCAGTCATCTTTTAGCTCTGGTAGTGATTAGCTCCGCTCCCCACGTGACCACCACCATCACAAATCCTAAAGTTAACGAGTGACACACCCACTCGTCACTACCTGTCGTTGTTTTGACGTAACCTTGAAACAAACTGATTTAAACTGGTTTTTAACCTAAATCCGGGTTACTTACTCATCAATCCACCATAAAACAAAGTGACCACCCCATTTACTACCATGTAAATCGAGTAGGCCGATTCGAAATTATCAGGGTAGTCATCGGAAATTACTAGAGCTTGAGGGGTTTGTATGAAACAGCGCATGAAACCCATCGCTCCCAACACTACCAGTTTATAGTTAAAACCGTCGTGAATTGGCAACGCTGTAAATTCCATGACATTTAAGGTTATCCAGCTAGAGGTATAGTACAAACCTAAACGTAGGAGGGCGCTCAAAGCGCACGCCAACAAAACAACCAATCGGCTGTTAATGGGTACAAACGCGGCCAATAGAGAGAAAGCAATTCTGGCCACCAAGTCGGCTGTGAAGAAGACGCTAATCATCAGCGCGATCTGCGTGGCTGTGAACCCCTGGGGGGCCATCACAGAAGGAAGAATAGGAAAAAAGGCAATGTCAGCTGTAAAACTCAGCGACAGCCCTATCGCAATATTCACATACTTCCAGTCCCCCAAAAGGTCCAAGTCCAAACTATCCAGGATTGCCTGCCTGGAATGCTCACATTAATCCAGTTTCCTGGTGGTGATATTGAAATTTACCAGAAACCAGTGTACTTTCGGTGATGCTCCAACGACACCAACGAGACTGCTCTCTGTCCCACAAAGGCGGAGCTCCTACGCCTCCAGGTTTGACTCTGCCTGCGGGGCAAGAAATCCACTGCTCCCAATCAAAACAGTATCGCCAAAACATCAACCACAACTCACTAGTCTCCTCCACGAACTTCATGTGCCACTTGACAGGTTGCAAGGCCAGGGAGGCGGGGAAACAAAAGGCCGCCACACCAGCCAATAGCAGTAGAGTGCCCTGGTAACCGTAGAAGTTCAAACACCAGTTGCTCAAGTAGGGCATCACCATATACCCCGCCACCAGAAGGGTTTGGTTGATGCTCATCATTAACGCCATTTTCTTGTCAAAGTAGGCGTTAAGGGCGGAGAAGGAAGCGGGGAGCAGTAGACCATACCCCACCCCTTGCACCACACCATAGCTTAGGATGAGCAGGTGTAGGTTAGGGGAGTACACGGTTGCCAAACCTCCCATAAAGTTGATTAGCGACCCCAACAGCGCCACCTGACGGTAGGAAAAGCGTCTCAAGAGGACGTTGGCTACTATACCTACAAAACCTCTTGTACTAACACACTATACAACATTATATCAGAAACTCCCACCCATGAAAAAGCTGATGGTGTTGTAAGTACTGGTAATCAAAGTAATACCACTAGTGGGATCTTTCAGGACATCTGCGAAGATGATCCCGAAACCGGCGGTAGGACCTGAAGTGGCCATCTGGAATACCACACTTAGACTATTGAAACATATAGTCAAAAAAGCTTACCATAATGATTGAACTTGCCAGAACCACCACATACCCCCACCCACCATCAGGAGTTTGCGCCCGTTTTCTGTCAACAAACCTAACCTCCATTTTTGGTTTAATTACCGAACTGGTTTTACTGGTGGCCGGATGCGGTTTGAACCCGAATTTGCTATTGTAAAAGCATCGGTATCTGCTCAGATAACTTAAGTACCCAAGAGAAGGGTACTTGAAGTCTTACAAGAAGGTCGCCAAATACATTTTTGGTACAAACAAGGTTGTATCAATAATAAAGGTGTCAGTTAGTTGAGTGACACGGTGGCCATTTTTGTTTTCACGTCAATTTCAAGACACTGGTTAGGTGCAATATTAGACAATTATGTTCAAACCGGTTTATTAAAAAGACAATTTGACATAACAATACTTCTCTCACACTCTGTTGTACATTCATTTGGAAAGCAGTTTCATATTCAGTATTTATTTATAAAAAAAATTAGAAAATAGTGCTTTTGGCCCTGCTGTCAAACGTCATTTGTTGCCCCTTTTGCAGGCAACCAACTCAACGATCCACGTCACCACGCAGACGGTGTTGGTCGCGGTTAATAGATGGCACAACCATACGTCACTGCCTGTATACTTTTTGATTATACCTGTATAGACAGTTACTCGGTCAATTTTAATGGAATTGTTTAATGACAGCCAACTAACTCATCAAAAATGATATCCCCATTGTAATTACGCCGTTCATGGCCATGGAGAGTGAAAAAGCGGACGAAAACCGGTCCGGGTACTCTTCAGCTAGCACTAAAGGCAACGGTGTCATTACCAAACACCTGAAGAACCCTTGCACCCCCATCAGCACCAATTTCCACGTATAGTCATCTCTAAAAACTAAACCTGCCAAAACAAAAACATGCAACAAGGATTATATGACATTTGACAGTAAACCCATACCGAATCTAGCCAATGCCACTAAGGCACTCCCCACCAAAAATACGATCCTGTTGCTGTAGGTGACCTTGAAAGACACCAAAGTTAGCAAAATCCTCGATGCCAAATCCATAGCAAAAAACACTGACATTAGGGTGGCGATATCCTGGGGCACGAACCCCCCGTTGCCTAGCAACACCGGTACAATGGAAATGAAGGAGATATCGCTGACTAGCACCAACCCTAACCCCAAAGCAACGTTCAGGTACTTGGGTTCCTTCAAAAGGGACACGTCCAAGCAGGCCTTGCTTGGAAGGTTCAGGGTGGTGACGGAAGCAACTCGGTCCCCCAAAGATACCACCGACTGTCGCTGTTGGGGTTTCTCCAGGTCTTGTTGCGCAAAGTCCTTTAAAGGAACCGCAGCTTCTTTGTCTTTTATTGGTGGTTTGACTGGTTTGAAGGTTGCTGCTGCTGGGAGGCATAGGAAGCTTAAAAGTGCCAAACCTGCTACTGATCCTCTAAAAAAATGTTTACTTTTTGGTTGATTATCGCTTATCAGAATGGTTGTTTTAAGCCAATTTCAACCTTAAGTGACTAATCAGTACCTGAATCCAAAAGTTGTCATACTCCAAATAGCCAATGGTGGCACGCAAATACTAAAAATGGCCACCACCGATTGGGTGGCGCTCATCACCAAACTCATTTTCTTGTCAAAATACTGATTGAAAGCAGTCATGGTGGCGGGCATAAGTACCCCAAAACCCAAACCTAAACCAACCAAAAACTATAGTGTCAACCAATCAGACTGAGCTGAAAATCACCTTGAACCACCCCAAAAAACACCACCAGTTGGGGTAAATTGCGAACAAAAATGCTGGCTGCCGCCCCCGACGCAAAAAGGGCGGCACCAATCAACCCCACTTTCCTCGCTGAAAGTTTATGCAACAAACCACCCGACACTGGACCGGTAAAGGAGGTCACCACGTTAAACACCCCCATTGTTATGGTGATCCCGGTGGTTTCATCCCCTAAAGTGCGCAGAAATTCACCGAAAACCAAGCCGAAAGCCGCCATTGGTGTGACAGTGACAGCCTGTATAATTTTAATCGAAATTACCAAGCCACGATTAACAAAAAACTCACCAGAATGACAGTCATACTGGCCGCTACCACATAACCCCAACCACCATCAGGCGCATTCTTGTCCGCCATGTTTGCCTTAGCTACCACCGACTTCTGAATTAAAGCGCATGTAATGATTGTGCTGATTTCCATATCATATTTTTTCCTGAGCCCAAAATAAATAAGTTTTGTGTTTAATTCCCTTGTTTCAATAAGGAAAGTCTAGTTGTAAGTAAAATTGCTGTAATAACACAATAATAAACCAAACCAAACCAATTTTGTGTTTGTCTTTAGATTAGTATTGTTATCCAGTTGTAGTTTTATAGGTAAGTATAATGGAAGGTAACCTAAAATCTAAATACACAGTATGATATTTTGTTCTTATTGGCAGCGTGTTATTTTTCTGTCAACCGATAACGCCGCCATCTTACCAAATTTCAAATTAACTGACTGCCTTGGACGTTACTCCAGTAGAAATATGGCAACGTCTTCTTTTAATTGACAGTCAATGGAGCGAATGAATGAAATGAATATGTGGCAACACCGTTTAATTTCCTGACATTGACATTTAATGAAAAAACGTGCAGCAAGCTACCAAAAGGGCTAAAACGAGCAAAGTGAACTTCATCATCAAGTCAACTGGGTTCGTTCGATTTAAATTAAATTTATCACTTAGACACGTGATAGTTTCTGTCATTTGTGTACCAGCCATCACGTGGTAAACCACTACGTCACACAAAGATCGTTGAGATGGTTGCCTGCAGAGAGAGTTTGACAGTAAAGCCAAAACAATCCACAAAGTAAAAGTTACTTATTATTTCTTTATAAATAAACACAGAAATGTTATAACAAATGTACAATACAGGAAGTGACATACTCAGATTGTTATGTCAAGTTGTTGACAATTTATTAATACCTCGTTTCAATTACGGAATTTATCGATAGATTAAAGCAGGAATGTAAAAGATAAAATGACAACAATTTAGCCAATACACAAACATATGCTTGGTGTAATTAAACACCGTTTAAAGTACTTCAAAGATACATGAATCAAAATATTATTTAATAAGCGTGTTTACACGGGCTAAGTGTCAGAAAAATGTCAATTGGAACGAAATTCGTTGCGTGCAAATCAACGCTTTAATGGGATTTACCATTAAAAGTTGCAAGAAACGGTAAACGATAATGGTCTTTATAGATTCTTAAGCCGGCAACACTGTAAAGGCTAGTTGACACCTGTCAAATTCAGTCACGAGACCTCAAAAAATGTAGTTAAACGTTGAAAATTTGCTAAAACAAATTTAGACAGTTGTGAAAGCTGAAATTGTAATTGTCACGTCACGTGACGTTGATAATGCAATTTAGAGGTTGCAACACTGTAAATACCAGTTGACACCAAGCTAAATCAGTCACGTGACCCTAAAAAACAATTTGAACTTAGAAAATTTGCTAAAACAAATTTAGACAGTTGTGAAAGCTGAAATTGTAATTGTCACGTCACGTGACGTTGATAATGCAATTTAGAGGTTGCAACACTGTAAATACCACTTGACACCAAGCTGTCACGTGACCAATTTAGAGAAAATTTGCAACACTAAAAAGTTGACAAATTTAACGTGACTGAAAATTTGCTAAAACAAATTTAGACAGTTGTGAAAGCTGAAATTGTAATTGTCACGTCACGTGACGTTGATAATGCAATTTAGAGGTTGCAACACTGTAAATACCACTTGACACCAAGCTAAATCAGTCACGTGACCCTAAAAAACAATTTTAACTTAGAAAATTTGCTAAAACAAATTTAGAGAGTTGTGTGAGCTGAAATTTCAACAGCCACGACACGTGACGTTGATAATGCAATTTTAAGCTTGCAACACTGTAAAAGCTGTCAAAAATAGTCAGCTATCCTATGAACTTTTCATCATGACGCCATTTTTTTGACTGTCTGAGTTGTCTTATACGCCCTCTAGTTCTCAAATTTGCAACTACGTTTAAAGTACTTTTACTGTGTAAACTCACTCATTCAAAACTATTAACAATTAATGATGTAAACGTGGTCATTTAAGTTACCTTGAAGCTGTCATAGAATCGATTTTAACAGTCGCATGGTAAAACTACTTAGTTAAGATGGCCGCGTTGTCAAACTGGGCAATTTTTGGTTTAAAAACAAATAAAACAGCGCTTTCAAGTAAAAACATTCATGTATAATTACTAGCGGCAACGCCGCGTTTTTTCGTCCTGTTGAAACATGTCAACTCGCACGTCCACGCAACCACGCAAATTATATAACCGAGAGTGAGGACGTGGCACACCATGACGTCACTGTGCGTGTACGTCTTGACGAAACCTGTTAAAAAACAAATCACGAGTGTCACACAAAAAGAAACAATGTTGCCAACTCACTCATTAGCGGTCCGTAAACCAGGCTTACCACCCCATTCACTGCCATGAAAAGCGAGTAGGCCGTGGCGAATCGGTCTTGGTACTCCTCGGCAAAGACTAGCGACAACGGAGTCTGAATGAAACACCTTAAAAACCCCAACACCACTAAAAATGACGCCTTCCACAAATAGGTGTCGTTGGAAACTAGGGCTGTAAGTTGTCAGAGTTAAAAGTGTTGTCACGTGACTTCTCTACCACTTTACCGGTTCTAGCTAAGACGATCAAAGCGGAAGTGAACAGGATGAGCAGTCTGCTCCTAAACTTAACCAATCCGGATACGATAGTTAGCAGAATTCGGGATACTAGATCGGAAGCAAAAAACAGACCCATCATGTTGGCAATATCATGGGTTTGGAAGCCCAAATTGCCCAGCATTAGTGGTATAATAGAGATGAAGGCCATGTCGCCGGTAAAGGCTAAAGCCAACCCTACACTAATGTTTAAATACTTCAAATCTTTGAGCAATGACAGATCCATGGACTTTAAAAAAGACCGACTGCAAGTTTGATCTAAGACTGGAGGCAACTCGTTTATGGTGGTTATGGAGGCCATACGATCTCCTAAAGAAACCACAGATTTCCTGGACCTAGCGTGAAGGCTCAATTTGCTAGCCCCCAAGTGGTGGAGAGGAATTAAAACCTCCTCACGACGGCCTTTCTCTATAGAGCAACTATTTAGCACTACTGGTTTACTACGCAATGTTGAGATTACCTGTGGTAAGGTTGGTTGCCGACTCAACGGGGACTTTCTTTAGGTAGGAAGTGACAGGTTGCAGTGTTGCCACCGCCGGTATGGTTAACAAACCGAGCGTTGCCAAACCGATTAAAGTGCCTCTGAAACCAAAGTAGGCCATACACCAAGCAGCGAGTTGGGGAACCACCATATTGAAAGCTATCATGGTGGTTTGACAGACGCTCATCATGACCGCCATTTTCGTATCAAAGAATGCGTTGAAAGCTGACAGTGATGCCGGCATGAGCAAACCAAATCCAATACCTGTTTTTTTTTTTTTAAACACACAAAACAGGAGTAGTAGAGACAAACCTTGTATAACTCCAAATGAAATAATTAACTGGAACAAAGTCTGGACGAATATCAGGCCTGCGGCCCCAATTATAAAGGTGACAGCCCCTATAAAGCCCACTATTCTATAGGAGTAGCGGTTAAGTAGTGCGTTTGCAAGAAGACCTTAAAAAGACACTTTATTAAGGTTAAGGTTGCCTAGAGGGCGCTCACCTGTGAAAGAGTATGTGGTGGTAAAAACCCCATTACTCAACGTAGTGCCGGTGGTTTCATCTCCGATCGATCGCAAAAATTCCCCGTAAATTAGACCAAAAGCAGCCAAAGGGATTACAGTGACACTCTAAAAAACCAGTTGAAACCAACTTAACCATAATGGTAGCCAACTTACAAAAATCACTACAGTGGCTCCAACCACTACATAACCCCAACCACCGTCGGGGGCGCGCATTTCATTGGCCACCATTCTCGCCTGATTTCAACTCGTTCGACCAGGGCAGTAAAACTATTCAATAATTTGTCTTTCTGGGGCATTGTTACGGTTGGCGATAAGGACTTATCTGTTTAGAAATTAAGCAACTTATTATTATTTTAAAATAGTCTGTAAATAGAAAGACAATGGGATTTTGGATTGTTTATTGTAGGAACATTTAGTGTTGTTTGTTATTTGATCTAGACGGCGTTGATGGGGGTTCCAATTAAATGACTATAATTTTAGTTTAATCACTTTTTTGGTTGGGAAATAATAGTTCAACTAGGTAAACGTTGAACATTCTGTATAATATGGTGACTTTTATTGGGTTTATACATTTATAGAAGCGTTTTAGCCATGTTAATTCGGAACGCACTACCATTGAAAAAGCATCACAGTGTTGCCAACGCACTTATCGCATCCATGGCAACGCCACTTTATACTCTAATACCAACATTTTGTCATTCCAGAAAAGCCTGAAAGATGCATAATGGGCTTATTCCAAAAACTAGCAATTTTTCTAGGGGTGCGCAAAAAGGAAGTAAACGTTCTGGTCGTTGGATTGAACAATAGCGGTAAAACAACAGTGGTGAACAGTTTCAAGAACGAGGACGACAAAGTGACCGACATTGTCCCTACGGTGGGTTTCAACGTAGAACGATTCCAGAGTAAGTAAAAAATCTCTTGGTACCCTCACAAATTGCATTGAACTTATAGATCAAAATTTGGCATTTACGGCCTTTGACATGTCCGGTCACGGCCGTTACCGTGACCTATGGGAGCACTACTACAAAGACTGTCACGGAATCATTTTTGTCATCGACAGCAGCGACCGATTACGTCTCGTTGTGGTGAAAGAGGAACTGGACTTGTTGCTACAACACCCTGACGTTTCCCCAAAGAAAATTCCTATACTGTTTTTTGCCAACAAAATGGATTGTAAAGAGGCGCTGAGTAGCGTTAAAATTGCTGCAGCGTTAGGTAAGAGGCAACACTGTAATTTGGTTCGCTTGTCAAACATGCAGAGAGTAGGTTTAGATAAAATCATGGACAAACCTTGGCACATATCAGCCAGTAACGCTTTGACTGGCGAAGGGTTGCAAGAAGGAGTGGAATGGCTCACCCAACAAATCAGAGAAATATTAAGTATTAAAAATTAACTGTATGTAGGTACAATAAATGATTTTTTTCTATTTAAATATAGTTTAAATATCACGTGACACCGTTATTACAAAATTACACGAAGGACTCGTGACCTTTGATGCTAAATCTGTCAGTCTGTCAACTGTCAAGCAAATGTGGCGTCACCATGTGACATCCATTTTGAATTTAAAATTCGAATATCCCTTGTCTGAATTTATAACATTAAAAGTAGAGTTAAAGTAGCATATTGCTAGGATTGTATTTGTTTCTGTTGTTCGTGAACTTTTTTTCTAAATTTATAATGTTTTCTATGGTGTGTATTGGGTAAAATGGTTCCAAAACTTGTATCCTTGTATGGTTGTCGCACTTGTAATTTTGGAGAATGTTTGAAAATTTGAAACTGTTGGTGCATACAGAAAGTAAATTTGGCTGTTTTTGAAGCGTTTTCGAACGGAAATTTGCAATATTTTACCGCAAAATTGCGGGGTTAATGCGTAAGTAACTGAAAGCTTCTCGAATAAATGTAATTGAAAACACTTACCGCTCTGGAAATTAGCAAGTTTGAACTGTTTTGCAGTGGAAATCATCAATATTCACGTCTAGGCATCTAATGACAATGTTTTTACACTAATTAAAGGTGAAAACACTATTTTTTTACCGGAAAAACCAAGACGAGCACATAATCCGACATTTTTGATTCGACCATGGCCTGCTTGATCGCGTCATGCGTCACACGGCTGTCAATTCAATATTAGCTGTCTCCGTCTATTCAGTACGCGAATAAGAGAGACAAATATATTTTCCCGGGGTAAGACAACTGGGGAGTGGGGATTTTTCAATAATAAAGCCAAAAAGGGTACTTTATTGAGGGTACTATCATTGATCAATTTACCAAAAACCTTCCTAAAATTGCCAGAGGCCTCTGGAACCAGTTTTGACAGTGCCAGAGGCCTCTATACACTACTAAAAGATTTCAACTGTGAGACAGTGTTGTCAGTTGTACTAGTTGCAACAAAAACCCCATTAACTTTCAATATAAGATTTGTATTTGTTGTTTTTTTAAAGTGTCCATCTCAACATTCAAAAGTCGCCTTGATTAAATACATTTCTAAAATGTTACTTTTAATATACAATGTAATATAATAATAATAATAATAATAGAGTACGACCTTAATATTTATTATCTTGATAAATAACAACTTAACCTATAACTAATTCCAAAGTTTTTCGGCAATAGTCAGAAAACGTGAGTGTTACAGCCCTCTCTACAAACCAAAACCTAAAAGAGTATTCCCTCAACTCTGACTGTCTCCCCTCTCCTTTACGCCCACGTAAACTAACAGCCAATCTCATTCGGTCGCTTCAGGGGGCGGAGCGTCAGTAGTCACGCCCACCTCCTCCTTAAAATCAGTTGGCGCCACTATCGGTATGGCGGCTTTAGGTCGCTTTTGTGGCACCGGTCGTGGCGCCACCTGTTGGTCGGCTGAGTAGTACGTGATACCGCCCTGTGGTTGGTAGAGTTCTGTCGGTGGGGCCTAAAAACGTGTTAGTCAGAATGAGTTAAAATGACAGTGTAAACAATGACACCAAAATACAAACATACCACTGGATTAAATTGTCCTTGAAATCCAGGGACGTAAGGCGGTTGCGCTTGCGGTACGTAACCAACAATCTGAGGTTGAGTGGGCGGGGCGGCTATAAATGGAGGCGGAGCCGCTTGCATATAAGCTGTAGGGGGCGCTGTAGTGGCAAACGCAGCTGGTGGAGCAAACGGTGCCTAAAAAACACACAAAGTCACCTCAACTTATTTAATTTGTTTTTTTTTGAGTTTAACCTGTAAAATGGGCGGAGCTGCGGTGGCAGTGACGGGCACTTGAGGCGCCACCAGTTGTGGTGGAGGCGGCAGGATTGGCTGTTGGGTGGCCGGGGGTGGAGCCGTTGAATTGTAATCTACCAGCAACACTAAGCAACATTAAAAAAAGCAACTAAAAAAACCATGAATGCAAACCATTTGGGTAGAAACTAAATCCGCCTGGGGGAGTGGCAGCCTCCGGCAATGATCTTTGTCGCATTGAGCTGTACCGTTTCGGGCCTTTTTGCTCCCCGCCCTGAAGACGAGGCGGTACACTTCCCTGTCTATTCTGATTGGTGGAAGACGGGGCATTTTTCCCGCCTTTATACACGCCATCTTGGATATCCAATTGGTTAATCTCCTTTTCCATTTCGGCGATTTGATTAGCGCTGTTATTTTTGTTGGTGAAATTTTGCGTTTGAATAAAGTCGACTTGGGGCGAGTTGCGAGGCGGTAAGACTTTTTGATGTTCGCTGCGCACGCCGCGTTGTTGCCTGCTCTTGGCGGTGAAACCCCTGTGAAACAACGTGGATATTGGCAACACTGTCTGAGTAATTGAACCTAACCTGTAATCAGAGTCTTTAATTTCTTTTTTAGGCTTGACGGTTCGTCCAGTGCCAATTCGAGCAGGTTGATTTTGAGTTCTGGAGTTTTGGGGTTGTTCTTGATAATTGTCTACCATCGGTTTAGGGTTGGACAATCGGGTTTGAGGCTGTTGTTCTACAGTTGGCTTAGGATCTTGCCTGTACAACCACCACATTGATTACAGAAAAACCACACCACTTTTGCAAATATTTACCGCTTGTTCACTACAGCCTCGTTTTCTTTATAGTCTTGGCTCTGGTCCCTATTCGAGTCTGACGATTTGGACTTTGTCCGGGACCTTTCATTAGTGGAATCTTGACAAAACAAACGTCAGTAATCTGTAAAACGTAAAAAAACTGGACTCACTCAAAGGTGGGAACTCCTCAGTACCGCCCTCTGGGTGTGGCTTGTTCCGAGCTCCGCCCACACGCTTAGGGCGTGGCTGAGCGGGGGGTTTGGTGTACGCCTCCTCATCCTCCCAATTCCTGGTGTACTTATTCGGACCGCGGCTAAACAGTAAAGTGCTGCTTACCAAATTTAATAATACAACTTTAACCTTGAAATAATACACTCTCTCACCTGCCTCGTCTATGTGGTTGCATTAATTAAGTATTTAAATTGAAGTTGGAAGAAGTGAGAGGAAAAAATCGACTTACCCATATCTTCTGCGCCTTCTGGCTCTTGGAGGACCTTCTTCATTCCTAATGTCATAACCGTAGATAGCAATCAGTTCAGCCCTACTTTTGGGGGCTTGCTCATCATCGTTAAACCTTTCAAACACCATTAATACAACCAAAACTTAAATTGTGAGGTTAGTTTACCTGTCATGGCTCCATTTCTCCTTCTTGTCCTGCCATACTTTCTTCTTGGCATCCTTTTCAGTCTTGTCAGCTTCTGCAGGTTCTTCTGCTTCTCTGTTTATTTGGTACAGATTAAATTATCACTTCAATATAGAGAAATAATTGAAAAACAAGTGCACAAAACTAACAGGGTGTTACTCCAAAGGGAATGCTTTTAAGAACCAAATTTCCTCAAATGGCAAGCAATAATAAACCTTAACCATATTTTGACAGTAACATGGGGGTTGCTGTCAACAGGTGTGACAACCCTGTTCACAAAACAAATGAAAATCACTGCACTAACCCACTAACCTAGATGATTTGTTGTATGAACTATTAATGGGTGACATACAAAAAACAAAAAATCAAACTTACACATCTTCAGTAGTTCTGTCATCATGCTCATAAAAAGTCCCCCTCTTTGGAATATACTGAGGATTCTTCTTATCCTCATCATCATCCACTCTCTTCTGTGGAACACTCTCCTGTCCATCTCCTTCCTCTCTTTCAAGGATCACACTACCTGCAAACCGAAACTCTTAAGTACCAGAAGCCACTAAATTGGACCAACTACCATCTCCTTCACTAGCTGATCGCGATTCCACTCCCGATGCTTTCGACCTAGCCTTTGTCAATTCCGGCTGCTCCTCGTCACTATAACTGTCCACACTATCATACTCAGAGTTGTCGGATGAGGTTTTGGTGCCCGGGGACGGTTTGAGGTTTTCCTGCAAAATCATGGTAACATTTGCCCAGTTGACTGGTCAACTTAACTCAAGACAGTCAAGGTGAAAACGTTCGGAAAGCGGTGAAGGTGCTCCACTTTAATGTGAACTGGCGACCCAGATAAATACCGATGTTTACCGCTCTCGCTCAGTGTCGGACACTCGCTTACCTGATTTTTGTCGACCAGATCGGGCTGCGGTTCTTCCATTTTGAGACTTTCAAAATTTAATAATCTCTGAGGGGCTTTTTTCTGGGCCCAAAGTTCTCACAAAAAGAACTCAAAGAAAAAGAATACAGACTAATCCACTTCACGGTGTTGTTTGTCTCTGTCCAACACACACCGGTTCTTAATAAACGACAAAGATAAAGATGTTTTAGTCAGTCTTGAAAAACTTAAACTGTAGTGTTTGAGGTTAGGATTTTTTTGATGTGTGTGGGGGGTTTTACACTAAAATAGGAGATTAGTATTGGTTTTTAAGAGCTACTTGGGACCTACAGAAACTTAAATTAGGTGAATATTTGATTAAATTGATATTAATAAGAAAATTTTGACAGTAATAGTGACAATCTGGGAGGGTGGCGCTGTTGCCACATATACCGACTGCACTTAATTGCTGTGAATTGTCAATTGTGTTATCTCAGGTCATAGACAAATTAAAAAAACTCTAATTTAATTGTACGTTCAGTTAATTAAAAAAAAATAAAAATTGCAGATTTCAGATTAGTTGGAATTTTAGTTTTATTTAAATTTCAAACTGGACACAATTTGGCAACACATTCCCAGTGTTAACAACGTCACCCGTCAATGACCTAACCTAACATTTTCAGTTTTGGCATTTCAGCTGTTGGTGTTTTGGTCAACACGTGAACTAAACTTGAGACTCTCATTTTATTATTCTTCAGGTTTTCCCTCCTGTAGCACGCTGATATCAGTCTGAAAGGCAACTTTTTCTTAAAATGGTAACTGCTCTTTATCTGTTTACTCCGTAACCTAGTTGTACATGGTTCTTTATTTTAGCCCAAAAAACAGAAAAAACTTAAAGGAGTGACCTTCCAACTGGTTCACAGAAGTCAGCAGGATCCTTAGTTGCCGACGAAACCGCTCCCCAACGTGTTTTAGTGCCCGTTACCAAAAAGGAAACAAAGGAGGAAAAAGAGAAGCGCCTGGAAGAACAGCACAAGTATGGCATCTACTTTGATGATGATTTCAACTATTTGCAGCACCTTAAAGGTATGTAAGCTTGCATAATGATTTTAAACCTGGTTTGCTAAAGAAAAACCTTGCTGCAGATCCAGAGGATCGCAAAATGGCCTGGCCAGAACATGTGGAAGAGGAAATGGAAAGCAGGCGTCTGGAACAAGCCAACAAAGTCAGATTCAACCTTCCTTCGTCGGTGTTTGCGTCTGAAGTCGAGGAGGAGGTGGGAATGTTGAATAAAGCAGCCCCAGTGTCAGGGCCCCAACTTCACCTGGATTCAGACCTGGTGGCGGCAATGGATGAGGATTTTGACTATGATGATCCAGACAACATGCTAGAAGACAATTTCATAGAGCTGGCACAAGGAGTAGCCCCCAGTGAGGAAATGAATGAAGAAGACGAAGACAATTACATAGACTCTGACTTTGATGGAACAGAAGATGAAGAACACACATTTGAGAAAGAAGAAACAAAATCCAGATTCACCAACTACTCAGTGACCAGTTCAGTAATTAGAAGGAATGACCAGTTGAGATTACTAGATGATCGGTTTGAAAAGATGTTTGAAGAGTATGATGAGAATGAAATTGGGGCTCTGGACACTGAAGAAATTGAGGGGTATGTGCCGGAAAATTCGGACATTCTACTGCAATACGCTGAAGAGTTTGAGAGGGAGCAGAAGAGGAGTTTTTGGACAAGGAGAAAATGACTGAAAAAGTCATGGAGTGTGTGGAGCTTTTAAATGACGAAGAGGAATTTGAGTATGTTCAGGTGAAGGAGAAGCCGAAATGGGACTGTGAAACTATTTTGAGCACTTATTCAAACTTGTACAATCATCCTAAGTTGATTAAAGAACCTCCGAAAAAAAGCAATAAAATCAAAATCGACAAACGCACTGGCATTCCTAAAGACGTTATTGACTCAAATAAACTCACTGCAAAAGCCTTAAATCGACTGGACCAAGAAAATACAGGTTACCAACCTAAGGGCCCTAAATCTGTTGCCGGTAAGTTTAGCACCTCTAACACTTTGACTTTATTTGATTGAAATCCTAATTTAGGTCAGTCTGTTATATCACAACTGTCGGCGCTGTCAATCCGGAATAAGAACGAAACTCCGGAGGAGAAACGGGACAGGAAAATGGCACTGAAAGAGTACAGAAGAGAGAGACGGTTAGAGAAGAAGCAAAACAGTGAAGCGTTCAAGGATGAGGCAAAGCGACAAGTGAAAATTAGTATTAATAATAGGAATAATGTGCAAGGCAACAGAATTTTGTAGAAGTCTGGCAACATGGCTTGAAAAAAATTGTGTTATTGCCAAATTTGAAAGTAATTCATTATGTAAATATTTCCCTAATCTTGAAAGGTTTTAAAGTTTATCGTCTTTGCTTTCGATTACTGTTTTTTCAATTAAACCCTGATAACAGTGTACTAACTCCTTGATTTTTCCATCAATTAACCTTAAATGATCTGAAAGCGAAATTTTGATTATTTGGCATTGTAATAATAAAACACTAATGCAATAATAAATAACGTCTTTTTAATACTATCAGGAAACCCGAACTGTAATCGGGATTTTCCGTACAAATTAAGAAAAACGAACATCAGTAAAAAAAACAACTAAAATCTATGAATGCATCGGGATATCACAAATCAAATTTAAACCTACTAACACAGATCAGGGGCGTACCGTAGATAACGCATCGTATTTAATAATATTACAAAATACTTTTCTATTAATATCATCTAATTCGATCCAAACTAGAACAACACACTTATTATTTATATTCACTGAGGGCAGTTCACGATCTGTCACTTGTCACAAAACAATTGAATGATCCTAAACTGCCTTTGGTGCAGTTACACAAAATACACGACTAAGTTTCCATAGATAACCACAATATCTATATTGTCAAAATAGTGGTTGGCCCCTTCGATTGGACCGAAAAAAAAAACATAGAGGGCACCACCAAAGTCATATAATAGTGAAGGGACCAAGATCAGTCAAGGAGAAAGCGTATACCGCGGTCTCAATGTGAGGCCGCATAAAACCTAACCTAACACAACAAAAATACTTGAGTTTAAGACAAGAGGGAGATCAACGAGTGCTGTGTGGCAACACCGCACTACCACGAGGGCATGTAGACTTTCTGCGCCTGCGTGATCTCGCTCCGGCACAACGGACATCTGTCGATGCGGGAGGCGCACGACGCGCACGCCACCACGTGAGCGCACGGCAAAAACACCGAATCGAGCCGATTGTCCATGCAAATTTTACAGGTCAAAGCCTCCAGCACCCTGCTCAGTTTCTCGGAGTCCTGCAAACGAAACGTCAACGTCAAAACCAGACTGTCACCAATCCGTCACAACTTACTTTGCAATGTTCTCCGTCGCACTCGGATCCGTCAGGTTTACCGGCGTCTAAAGCTAGTCGCGCCTGACTTTCTTGGTAGATGGCGCGTCTGGCGTTGTCGTACACTTCGCGACAAGTTCGCCGAATGTCAAAAACGTACTTTTTGCCTAGCGTCGAGTCCTCGTTGAAAATTGACACGATGGTGCCTTTCAGGTCGCGAATAAACTGGGCAGTCACCGCGCTTCGTACCGTTTCGCAACTGAAACAAAAACACGTCATCTGTTAGATTTGACACAAAAACGCGCCATTTTGATGTTTTAAATTGACATTCTAACAAGAACCGTCGCAAAGCTCAAATTGAAGTTTTAAAATTATTAACGCCAAAATTAAGTCACGTAACCCCAAGAAGTGCAGTTTCGAACTTAAACTGTCAAAACTCAAACTTAATAAAACAGTCACGTGACCCTAAAAAATTCAAATGTAACAAATGACATTTGAAAACCTTCTCATTTGACAATTGACAGATAAATGCACTCCCATTCGCGATCCCATCCCTAATTCGAACTTCAAAATGAGTGTTGTAACAATTCAATATGGCTGCCTTATCCAAAGGAAAATACTGAGAAGATTAATAATAGCCTCTAATAAATTCACAATGACGTCAAGAGCCGCCCCTAATTAAAAATTCATGCACGTAGGCCAAGGTAAAACGGGCAACCTCGCGTGTGCTTCCCCAAACCTCCCCCCCCAGTAAAACTTAATAAGTAAATTAGCTGAGAGGAAAAACTCACCTATAAAACGCGTGTTTCTCGGTAATGGCGCGATATAAACTGCTCGCATTATGACTAGAGTCCAGTTTCACTTCCATGACAGTCTCCTTGTTTTCGCAGGAGAAATACTCCAGCTTGAATGTGCGACGATGCGAAGAAGCGCTCACAATGTTCGTAAACGAAATGGCGTCCTTCTCCATACTAGTTTTGTCATAAATCGTTATTCCTGCAACAACAACTAAATTAGCCAAAAGGAGTGGTTAGAGGGCGTGGTTAAACGACTTACCGTGAGGCCCAACCCCCAGATAGACATTCCCCTGGGTTTTAGTGAAAACCTCCTCCCCAAAAGACTCAAAATCGGAAATTTCCTTAAGTAACCAGTATTCAGCCGTGGAACGTTTCATTCCCCTTAACTTTTTATGTTCAGCAATGATTCGTTGTAACAGGTCACTTGGTTTGGGTGTGTGACATCCGCTAGTAACCGTACAAGTCTGCAAATTAACCAAACTTAAACACCTGGCAACATTGCAAACACCACCGAACCAACCTGCATGTATAAATTGTGAGGGGGATGGACCGCGTCATAATCGTCAGTCTCGGCCTGAGCAATCAGAGCAATCACTTTGGCCACGCCCTCCCAATCGTTGGTCAGTAGGCGTTTCTCGATCAGATCGGAACGGGCGTTTAAGTAAAACTGATGCCTGAAACCACACCCACTGTTAATAACCTAACTCCAATCCACAACACCTTTAATTTACCTGGTATTCTCCTGGAGCAGTAAATGAGGCGGCACCCAGAATTTCACTCTAAGCGCCAACCGTAACGGTGTGGTGTGGGCGTGGCAGTTCACCTGCCTGTCAATGGGGTTTCTCAGATTGAGCCACAGCTCCTCACCTTTAGGGTTTTCGTATTTAAGGCCAAAATAGTCTGCTTCGTTTGAGATGCCCAAATGGTTGCATATCTGCAATAAGAAGTTTATATAGTTTTAAAGAATGTTAGTTTTATTTCATATTTACAAAGACGGATTGAAATTATTATACCCGTATTTTTTTGTTTTCAAAAATATTAAGTCTAAATAGATAAAAACTATAATAAAGCTCATGTTAAATTAGAGTACTGTAAAACAACGCCCCATTCCTAAAACGTCCACCCATTCCTAGTTCCTAACGTCACCCTGTCAGTGTCACTGTCACTACCTCAAGAAAATTCTTTCTCTCTTTCATTTTTTTAACAAGTTAAACAAAGCAAAACATACTCCAAGTGCAGCAGGGTGACATAACCCTTTCTTTGAACTGTTTTTGAGGTTATACCGAATTTTTTTAACTGTTTTTTTTTTAATTAGGGCTTTGTTCACCGTACTAATAAGGTATGTACCTAAAACAAACTCCCACAAGTGCAAACTAGTTTATTTATACAACATTAAACCATCGACGAGGCAGTTACTAAATATTTGCATTGTTTAAGGTCGTTAAACTGCACACAAGTGCCACCCACTTTTGGTTTGTTTTTAGTGTTTTAGTGCGAGATTCCCCAGTTGAGAAACAAAATTGAAATGCACGGAACAAAAGAAAGTTTGTTTCTTTTATGGAATTCGCAGGCTTCCAGAATCCCGATAAATGCTTTCATAAACCTTATCCAAACTAGGTAAACGCCAGAGATTTCAAGTGAAGCTTTAAACCTATCACAAGCAGAGCTCTGTGCTTTTCCTGCTACAGCCTGATTATTTACAATATTATTGTAACTGGTCCTAATCAGACAACTTAAATACCTATTTAACAAAGTCACCATAAAAGTTAGTGTTTTGCTTGTATTGATGGGTTCAAAGTGCACACACAGCTACGACCTTTACCCAGAGTTATAAATAATAAAAATTGCTATTTTTATGGCTTAACATGTTTGTCATAACAAGACAAATTATTGGGGACATTAAAAATAAAATGGATTCATCAATTTTCACTGTTTTTACATAACAACAATAATAAGGTAATATTAGGGGTCCATTAGTGTGTCAAGTTTATTTTTGGGTTTCACAGATGGAAGTTTCGACACACAAATTCGATTAAGACACGCAACCATCAGGAGGACTCTCTGTATTACAAGAAATATGTAGAAACACTGCAAGAGAGAGAGACTTGTGTATTATGACAGTTGGTAACCACAGTCACGTGACAGCACGTTTGTTATTTGTCAAGGGTGGCCATTTAGATAATTGTTTGGAAGGTAATCAAACCATTTCAGGGTGATCAATTGATTGGTTCTAATAATTTTCAGCGTCTGAACTTGTGATGTCATAGCGGCCAGGCATGAGAAACGATCACGTAGTACCGAGAATTGGGTGCAAAGTCCACATCGTGGGTACCTGGCGCACGTTCCTGAAGCGTGGCTTAAATTACCGGCTTTTCGCATCGACCACCTCTTGGTACCACATGCACTGACTTAAGAGAGCCGAGGACTTAAGGTTGGTACCACAAAAACTCCCCAGAAAACAAAGACATTGTTACATGGCCAATCCATTAAAACTAATCGGGTTCTCCTGCGGGTGGACTTTGACCGGGGGAATCTGTGCGGTTGCCAAGTTTCCCGCTATTAAAACTATTAGCGCGATAATATTCAATTGGTTTTTATTGGACGCGTGCTTTTGTTTAAATGATGGCCAAATCGTTTTGGGGTGCTGCTGACAAGTGGATGTGACGGCAACCCTGCTGAACATATGACAGTCAAAGTCTCAATCACAAACTATACGACTGTCATATGTTCAGTAGGGTTTTCTCAGACTTTAATATTAAAAACTAAATAATTATTGAATGAGTAATATGAAAGTTTGGACTTTAGAACCCCAGTAATGTATTCGAGCTCTCTGAGTGAGGTTCCCATACATTTACTTCCTATTAAGAGAAAAAAATTGAGTAGAATAAGTACGTGACAAAAGCTGAGTGGACTTTGAACGGTGAAATCACTTATTCAACACCAGGATACCTAATTGTGCAATGCGAACCACGTTAATCCGCGCTTAAGCATTTTTTCCAAACGTTTTAATGGACTTTGGACCCACAGCGAGAATTCCGACCCCGTTTACACACTAACAATCTAGAGTAGCACCTGCTTTTTTTATGTTAAGCTCAGAATCTCGATTTTAAACCTCGTCGGTTGGGTTTACCTTACGGACTTTGAACTGTGACCGTACACAGGGTTTCCTACACACGAAAATCACTTTTACAGACCGGTTGGCCTCCGCGTATTCCAGATTTGGTATCAACCGATTCCCGCATACATTATGTAGATTTTCTAGTGGTATACTTGACTGCCAATCCATCAATATACCCTCGCCATTTATCTTTAGGGACAGTGAAGCTTTTTACTCAAATAATTCCTAAAATAGAGTGAAGGCAACCATGTTGTTTGTTTTGGACAGGCGGACTGAAATAACAGCCTAAAACTTTAGTGGTGCTTGTCAGTATCAAGTAACTTTTCACTGTCTAATTACTAGCGTTGAACAAGGATGGTCAGGTCATAAACAATGAAAGTTCAGAAAACAAATTCTCATTAAAACGCATCCAGACCAGGATAAATAAGCACCACCAATTAATTGCAATTACAAATATTGTGACGTACCATCCTAAATATTTGATTCAACTGTCACCTTTTGACACGTTATGCAACCAGGCTTGTAACGACTATTTGGAAAGGGAGCGACTTGATCCAGGTGATCGTTACTCTTAATTTGAGGCTTTCCCTTCGTCCTAATTCCCGGCAAGTGCTCCCAAAAATGAAGGCTTTCTCTTAATTAGAGCGTGGGCGGCGTTGCCGCGTCCGCTACCGCCCACCGGCCAACTTTATATAAGCAAATTGCAACTGCTAAATATCAGAAAAATCCTTCTTTGCGCTCTGTAAATAGCGGGGGGCAAAGTCTAACGCACTCGAACGTCCTCAAGTCTGGTCGGCGTGACGGCCATGAAGTGCAAGATAAAGGCAACTTGATAGCAGTGATAGAAGTAAATAAAGTATTTTTTCTTGAAAAAAGTCCCCTCCCACCTCATTTAGTTCCTGAAACAGTTTTATAGCCTGGAGGAGGCTCCATCAACAACAAATCGTTCCTTGGGGACGAATAAGTTTTATGGGGCGGCATAAAAAGTTTGGTTAACTGAAATAAACTAAAAAGCTAGTTCAGGTGAACTAAATCAGGAACTAAGTCATTAAACTAAAAAGTGCTGTTTGTTCTAGGAAATTGCTGTTATTAGTGGCCATACAAACGGAGACAACTCGTCAATTTAATGATTTACTTGGGAATCTAATGGTTTGGAATCCGGTTAGAACAGTTGTTGTCACATGGCTTTAGATCCGGTCATCCTGGAGGTCAACTTGAGTTACTTGCCTGCAACCACCACACGTTCCAAAGAGAGACATTCCTGGCACGTAAATTAAACTTAAATTGTCTGAATTTTAAGTTATTTGGCTTTGCACTCCAACATGAAGCAAAAACGTGTCGTTTGAGGTAAGCACACACGTCTCTAGTGCATGTTGCCGTATTTTGGCAACTAGCCAAACCCTCAAATTAACACAAAAAACCGTCCAACCGGGGGGGCAAGCTTTTTGCGCTTAAATTATGCAATTTGCATAAACTATTATTTCCTCGTTAATCGGTTGGCCCGCACGCTTGCCAGATTTAGGTTCACCTTTGGGGTCGTATTAAATCAATGCTTTTTTGTATCCAAATCTCTAACTAAGTTGGTTTTATCGACGATGACTTTTAACCTCGTACATGTGTGTTTGTGTTAAAAACTTGCACGGGCTTAGTAACCGAGCTTATCTAGCAATTATTTGTACAATTTGTAAGAAAAATATGCTACTAACAACAAAAGTAACGTGTGAATGTAATAATGACAGCTGCAACGCTACATTGTGTCGTGCTGATATCTCCTTTAAAACCAATCGTAATTGGTAATAAAAATTTGATTTAGCATACAATAGATTCCAAAAAAGTAGGTGTTTTATTCATAAATTAAACTTGTTAAGACAGTCTATTAAAGGTCAAGCCTGTAAACTAGTTTTTTATGGCGTTAGCACTAAAAGACATGTCACATTGTTATTTTGGAAATTGGTTGGAAAACCCACACTCTGGACTATTGTTTCCCTTCAGTGACATTTTGACGTTACTTGTCATATAAGCGAGTTATTCAACGTCAAAGTAAACAGTGTCAAAATTCTTCGTATACGAAATCCCTATTTGCATCCTTGTGACTATTTCGTTTAATTTTTAAGATACAGGGTGGGTTAAATAAGCAAATTTTAAGAGAATTTCATGACCAACGTATATCCGGTTGCCAAATTGGTTTAACGTTTACCATTTTTTAGAAAAATAAGAAATAAGGCAACCATGCTCTGAGGAGACTTTCAAGCACAAGTCAAAAGTGCGGGTAACCGGACGGAAAACAGTGGAAGGCGATCCAAGTGACAGGTTGGACAAGTTTTATTCTTTTTTTAATAAATCAAACTGAAGTTAACTTAAAATTGAAAAAACCACAATTCCTGGATAAATAACGAAAATATCGTCGTGGGGTAGTTTTAAGAACTGTCAACGTAAAACACCATATGTGGTACAAAATAAGTTGACATCTGTCAATCAGGCCTTCCATGTTTAAAAGTGTCATCACCTTTCAGAATTTAGGCTTGATTGTATTTTCACCAAAAATACCGAAATACCGTTTGCAAGCCAACACACTTTGATCTCAAATTACCAGCTCTTACAAGCAAATGTCGATTTTTTTGTGACAAATCAAAGGTCTTTGAATGTTTTTCCTATGCGGAACAATTAAGTGTTGCTATTTTTAGAGAGGGTTGCGACTAGTTTTCGGTGCACAGTTCACTCGGAAATCGGAGATTTCAAAGGTCGAGCACACCTTTTTGATAAGGTAAACCCAAATTTTACAGTTTAAAGAGAGAGAGATACACAATAAAATACTTGAACGTCGGACTTTGGACTACCTGTAGAGAATAATTGGACTTTGGACTCGCGTGAAACGTGCTCGCACAATGATCACCATTACCGGTGGGTGCAAACCGTTTTTGGAATGAAATTTGCTTTTGTTTAATTTAACCCTAATAGCGGTTTTCCTGTAGCAATACTAAAAAAGCTTTACAAACCGCCATATGCAATTTTTAACCGCGTATCAGAACAACCCTGTTGAATTAAGTGGTGTTGGCCTCAAAATTTTTTAGCAACAAATTAATATGGCCGTTTGACAGATTTTAAGTGACAACCACCCTTTCTCGTGCAAAAACGTTTAAACAACAAAGTAAAACATACAAATAAGCATTTTTAAAGCGTTAAATCAAGTAATAATGGTAAAAACTCACTTTTTCCAGACATTCCTGTCCGATCGACTTGGGATCCACACGGACCTCGAATACGACAGAGTTGGCCTGGCTAATGAGACACCACATGGTTTTGGATAGTACAAGTCACTAAAAAAGCACCGAAAGTCTGTTAACAAAATGGGGTTGAGTCGAAAAAGACGCGAAAAATGGGGACTAGCAAAAAACAGCGCACTCCCATACTACACAACAGTTCGCGAGTGTTTGATCGAGCCATGCAGGGATCGGAACAAGAAACCGCGCTCTGGCTTTTGTTTTGTTTTTGGCGACCAGCGTTGCCAGATTGACGATTTCGTTTTTCCAACCAGCTTATCAAGCACACATGACCACACTAGCAACACTCTACAACCTAAAGTACTGGAAGAGTATTGTGAGGTAAGTAGATTTAAGTATATCAAAATTAAAATTAGTAACAAACAAACTAACAGCTAAAAAAAGTGGCAACGCCGCACTAAACCCCTACACTTTTAAAGCAGCTTCCATCCAATGCAATTAGGTAGGCAACTGAACAAACAGCAACACAGCACGTCGGTTGCTTCTTTAGTCACAACCAAAACAAACAAACGTTGATTGACAAATTGGTCATTAAACTCGCTCTCTGTCTAAATACAATGTGTTTCTTTGTCTTAATTTCGGTTCAACGTCACTCTCTAATAACTGTCTGAGACGTTCAAGAGGTTTTATCTTTAGAGGCGCTTCCATCCCTTAATTTCAAAAGGTGCCATAAAATATGGGGTTTTTAACCTGTTTATAGGTTCTTTCTGCACATCCGGTTAATACCGAAAGTGTCTTTTTGTCTGTTTAAGTCATTTCACGGTTTAAAAAAAGTTTACTATAAAACCGTTTTGTACCAAATACCATCAGAAAAGACTTATGGCAGAGACAAGTTATAACTTTAAAAACCCTCATCAGTGCGACATTGCCAATTTACACACGTTTTTATGAGATTTTTTCTTTAAATAGTGTTAGGTGTAGGCAATCACAGGCACAAATACATTGTTCTGTTTTCATGGTTGCCTATGTTCAAAAATTGATTTAGTTATAAATGGTTGGCACCATTGGCCTTAAAAGTATTCCATAATTAAGGATTTTTCTGATTTTTTCTTTTGTGACCTTAAAGATCTAAGGTTTCAAAATGATTTCAATGTAACTGCTTAAAGTAAAACTACCTTTTAAACCCAGAAATTGAGGATTTAAGAATGGAATTTTGGGATTTATTGTGGTAATGTTGGCAACGAGTTGCGCTTTGGCGCATTGCATTGTTGGAAATGAATTCAAGATGGCCGAGCGCGACGGGCAAGTATGATCAGGGACGTTGGAAAAATAATGTTTTTTCATTAATTCCTACGTTCGTGTCGGTTTTTCGCGTCCAAAAAGACCCGCGATTCGTTCGGGCTACGTCTCCCAGCCCCTTACGTAAACCGTTCGAGTTTTTCCCACGGGCGCCCCTCTTTTATCCGCACAGTGCAATGTAAATTCCGACAGGGTCGGGAATCGGGTCCAGTTTATACGGGGAGAAGCGGGGTTTTCTAGGTGTTTTTCTGGCTTTGTGATGCCCGATTCCGGGTGGTTCTAGTAGGATTCAGGTCTGGAACTAATCGCAAAAAGTGGTAAGTGATCCACACACGCCTTATCGTCTTTTAACTGCGTGTCGTCCATGGCGCACCGTTTCGAAATGTTGAAAACGCCGAAAATTTCGATGTTGTTGCCCAAGCCCCTGTCGTAGGTACCGGGCCGTATCGCAACCAGGGCCGTACCATCGGCCTCGCCACCTTTTTTTGTCGGCCGTCGGTTATTGTGGGGCCCCGCATTCGACCCATGTTGTGTATGTAAGACCGGCTTTAAATCCTTCCAGAAAACAGCTGTTCCATCATTTAGCTTAAGTTAAAACCCACCTTAATGGGACTCCACCCTGTCTCGCATGCTAATAATTAGGACTTTTTGCCAGGTTGGCACTATTAAGTGTCTTTTTTTTTGGCCCACTAATCATTTTTTTTTTTTTGGAACATATGATTGTCATAGACAAGTGGGTCAGGGGCGTTGCTATGGTCCCTGTCTAAAGTGAAAAGTAGGATGAGTTTTAAAAAGTGAAATTTGGTACTAATTGGACTAGTTTTGTTATTAAGGAAATAAACAGCTGAGCTGGTAGTAGGTGTTAAGTCCAATTAATCGGAGCCCTGTTAAGTTTAACTGGAGGTTAGTGTTTGTCAGACTACAGGCAAGTTAAAACAGCTGTTTAATCTCATCATGTATTTGTAATTCTTCTAGTTGACTGTATTTGAAAATTTGCATTTAAGTAATGCCTATTCCTTAACAGAAATACGTGCACAAAGGAATGATAACCTCAAACCACCAGTTGAAAAAATAATTCAGAGATCAGTGAGAAAGTTTGCGATCTCTGCCACTCAAAGGTTATCAACTGCTTTTTATAATTTATAAATAAACATTTGCCATTATCACAGATGGAAATTTCCACTTTTGCCTAAATATTGACTGATTACTTGTATACAAAGCTTGATGAGGTGATTTTTGTTACAGACTATAAGGGTGGCAAATGCAAACTATGGACAAACAACAACAGTTAGGGACATCGCAGAACCTGAAAGAGTCGTCGTCTTTGATCGGCGATCGGCCCCCTTCCGGGGGGATGAAATCCGCCGAACCTCCTCCTGCTGAAGTGTGTTTCGTGTGCGGTAATCGTGGTCATGCTAGGTCCTACCCGGTGAGCTCTAAACCGCGTCCTGACCGACCCAAGGATCCTTATTTTCCATTTTTGGATAGTCACGAACCACCTAAAGGGTACTCTAGGAGTTGGGGTAAGTTTAATCCGTATAAAGGGTGAAAAATGTGGTGAAGAAACAAGGAAGAACAAAGAAAAAGACGGTTTACATGTGCAGCATTTGTGGAAATTACAGCAGGGTTGGTAGTTTGCGATTTGTCCAGAACTCAAACACTCACTGTAGTGTAGTTTACACAAATGCTACAGATCTAGGTTAGTTAGGATCTTAATGAGATGGACACCATTTTTGTAGCCTTTAGCTTCTGTCAAAATAACTAATTAACATTATTACAGCTAAATCAGATCCCAGCCTGTACACCGCGTGCAGTTTGTGCTACCAACTGCTCTTGCAGCAATGGGAACAATACGAACTGACCGCCCGGCCTCATCCCGAACGTCTCTACTGGCTGAAACGGGTGGACAACGGACCGTACACGGGCGCCGACATGACCATGCAGGGCGAATACGCCGCCCAGGTGCTGGGGTTGAACGCGGAGGGGGCGCCTGCCCAACTGCCGCCCGCTCAACCGTCCAGGACGACGCGCGATGATTCCTACAGGCTACGGGTGTCCAGACCGGTTTCGGCTCCGGTAAGTTGTCTTTTGTTTTGACGTTAGAACGGAGATGATGATCATCGTCATCAGCGCACGCATTTAGCTTATCTTTAGTCAGGAGGCCAGCCCGACTGCTTTAGTAGCCGTTGTAATCGTAACCGCTGATGTTCAGCTCTAATTTTTGCGTCCGCGGATCATAGACAACGAAAAGGAAACGGGTTTCTCTCTTTTGTTTTCTTCAGCGTGCGTGTGACGTCACGCTGTTTGTGTGTGTGTGTGTGTGTGACGTTCGTCAGGTTGTGTTAGTTACGGTGTTGCCGCTTAGTTTCGTCTAGCCTAGGATAATTGGAGTAGCAGATGGTACGAAAATTATATTTGTGATTAAAGCCTGATTTATAAAACCAAATTTAATTTTAGCTGTAACTACTGACCTACAGTTTTCAGAAAACTGGACTTTTAAATTAGTTTTATTAACCATTTTCTTTCTTACTAATGCTAAAGTTAAAATTTCTTTTATAAACTAGGCTTAAGACACTTCAAAACTAATTAATAAGAGATCCTGGCTGTCGCATTTAATATCCCCACAAATGGAGATAAACCTTTTTATCTTCAACTACTTTAGAAAAAGAAAGGACTTATAAGTTTAATTTAGGTCATCAATCAACTGCTCTAACTGACTGTTGATAGCTGACAACCTGCTTAAGATAGTGATCTTAATGTCTAGTAATCCAGTAGTAACGTAAAGCACTGGTTGGTTAGCCTAATAGCTTAGCATGCTCTTTCTTTGCTTCATTAAATGTTAAGACTTTCTGTTTTACGTAAATCACGTGACCAAATCTGTGACTGATCTACGGACTTGCAACCATGAAGAGGTAAACCAGTATTCTAATATTATCTAACTCAATTGTCAGTCATCTACATTTTAGTTCTAATTGACAGTTTAGTTTTGACAGCATAATCTGTTTCCTCCATTTTGGATTACCTACTCCCAGTGTCAATTCTAGGACAAGTGATTCTACACATGAAACGGTCAAATTAGTTCTTTATGTAGATTTTTGGCATTTTTAGAAAGTATTTTCTGTCCTATCCTAGTGGATTGTGGTAGTGACCCGTTTTTTTGCGAAGTTAACTGACCGTGGGTCAAAGTACCCGCATAAAACCCATTTCCGTGCCGGAACCTAAGAAAAAACCATCCAGTCGAGTCGACCACCAACCAAAAAGGCGATTCGTGGAAGTGGTATCGGCAACGCGGCACCACAAACACGTAGCGGTACCGGGTACGTGGGTACGGTCAAAAATCGAAAATACGAGCGCCTTTCGCTGTTGGGCCGTTCTTTGAAAAGGCTGCGCTCGCCGCCGGTTTAAAATGACGGAATGATCGCGAGAAGGTACCCACGTGTACCTAAACAGGAGAGAGAGTAGGTCATCGCAAGAAAGAGATCACGGGGGGTGTGTCGCGGACGCGTTTCAGTCAGTTTGGAAAAATCGGGCCGTGTCGTGACGTCATGGCGCCCAAGAAGCATCATTTTGTCAAAATGACGGTCGTAAGTGTGCTGTTTTGTTTCTATTTTAGAACCACCTTGGGTGACCCAGTCAAAACATAATTTTGTTTATTTATGATTTACAATTCAAATTTTTATACCTTCCCCAAGGCTATAGTTAATGACCGTCAATTATTACTACAGTGTTATCTAAGCTTAGTGATTACTTTGATAAGTTTTTCTAAAGTTCAAGGTAAAGATGTCTGGAACTTATCGTAGCGACACCTGGATTTGATAGACAAAGCAAATTTCCCCTTTGAAACGACCTTGAAATTCAGGAACGCAGTTGTGCAATATTTTCCAACTGGATTTCACTTGATAACCGCATTCTAATATTAGCATTAATTACCCTAGGATTGTTAATTATTGTTCTAGTTTCCTTATCTAACTAGGAGACCGAAAATGTTTATTTAGACTATGAGAATAGATAAATAATATTTGAAGGTCGTTGTCTAAACACACATAGAAAGGCATAACACGTCAAACAGTTTCCTTTAGTTTGTGATTGGTCAAAAAGCTTTTTTGTCACTCAATTTAACAGTTACAGCTGATGATTTGTTTGGGACGTTTTGCTGGTAATAACTGCCTTAAATTACAACGAAACTGGATCGGAAACTTTGTCCTACCGGTATTTACCGGATCCGGTCTGGTTCTTGGCACGCGGCCAATCAATTAGACTGATTTTAACATGTCATTTTCGTCCTGTTTATTGTTATTAAGGTTGCATGAATCACGTCGCCTGATGGATTTGGTTACATTACAATTTGCTCTTGGTAGTCGCTTATCGTAGCTTGATAACCACTCCTCTGCCTGTAACTGGTTATTTCCTGTTGCGGCCACTGATTTGAGCGCATTTTTAGTGTTTTTTTGTCTGGCAAAAGGTCAGCGCGATTAACGAAAAATTTTGGCATGTCGTTACGCAAGATTTTGCATGTTTAGAGTGTAAAATGTTTTTGTCTGGTTGTGTACCGGATAGTGGAAGAAATCTGGTTATTGTACACGTTTCTGGTGGTTTTTTAAACAAAGACCATATATAGTTACGTCAATAATGTTGGGTAAACAACAGCGGACCTGTGTTTGCACTCTCTGCCAAAACCGTTATATGTTTACCTTGTAATTTGGCAACTGTGTTCATTAAATTGATTGATTTTAAAAGAAGTAGAGAGAGTAACTGACAGTTGAAACTATGTTATCTGAATAATTGTTACAGGTAGCTTCGAGTAACCTAGATCGCGACGATATGGTACCAGAGGGCGCTTTAGACTTAACTCACCCCTCTCAACCGCACGCCGTGTCAGTGCCAGTCCAGTCAGTGTCAGTTCCGCCAATTCTCTACAACCAAAATTCGAATTCGTCAACGGGCACGGACATCCTGGACCTCAGTATGCCGGACAAGAATTCCGTTACCGAGGTCAGTACAGTGAATACCTCCACTAGATCGTGCGCCAGCTTAATGGGGTGGTTTTCAGGTATGTTACGTGTGCGGCGACGAATTCAAGAGGGGCAGTTTGGATTTTATCGCATCGAAACAGTCTGCGGACGCCCCGATGCAACCCTTCTTCCCCAGCCTAATCGAACATCCCAGACCTAGTCGTAGCCGGCCTATTGACTCCCAGAGCCGAGTTCAGGCTTGCTCTGATTGTCAACAGCATCTGTTGAAACAATGGGTTACCTTTCAAGGACAAGGTGAGATTTGATGGGTTCAATATTTTGTCCACGCACGGAAATCTCAAGAGAACTGTCGATAGAATGTGACAGAACATGTGGACAACGGCGAGTTTCTGTCACATTCTACAGATCTTTTGAGAAGCCCATGAAAGGTTGTGATGGTGTGTGTGTCAATGACGTTTAGCTTATTTCACCAATCACTAACGATTACCTTGCTCTTAGTACCGAATGTAGTCTTGTGATTTCTGTTCTGTAAACAAACATTCATTAATGAGTTTTCTATAGTGAAATCTGATATTCCACATTTAATTAAGCGGTATTGAGTGACAGTAACCGATAGGAATTTGCCGACTTTAGAAGGAAAAAAAACCAGCTTCATTAATTTAAACTGTCGTTTCTATTAAGTTGCGGTTAACATTTCCAGTTTTATCGTTGGGTACGGCTAATTGTAGGAGATTCCGGCCGCCTGTTATTCTTGCAATGCAAATCTCCCCGGTTTGTTGTCGATTTATTGTGATCGATGGCCGCATTTTACGTTATCTAACAAGGCAAAGATGTTTTGAAATAATATGTTTGTTTTCTCAACAGTGTATTGGTTATACTTGTAAACGTCATTGTTCACAGTGACGTCATAAGTTTGACTAGTGCATTTCAGAGAAGTCTGGTGGGGATTTTTTTTGGGTTGAAGTTTACCAAGAACTCTCACGGGAAACTGGTCTTGATATGCAGTTTTCCACTAGGTTAGGCTAGGTTAGAGAGTGTTTTTCCAAAAGTAAACCATTTTCAGGATATCTCGATTCACAGGCGGTATTATTGATTTATTTTAACAATCCCCCAGAGAGCTGAAAAATGATCTAAAAAACACCAAATTCTTTGTATAATAGTTAAAAAAAATCCATACTAGTGCAAAAGGATAAAATACAGGAAATTACGTTTATGAAGCTTTAGTTACATTTTTTTTAATTTAAAATTTTATCATTATTAAACATTTTTCATTTTAGGACACTCTATTGAACTCAACTTACAGAATTATATAAACTATGACGTAAGAAAGTATTGACTTCCTCGAAATCTTGAGTGTTTTGCCATTTAATCGTGTATCGGTGCTTTTCCAGCGCACATGAACTTTCACGAGTCTTGATCGTGATAGGCTCGACGGATTGATCCAAATCCCCAATGAAATTCAACAGAAAACCACCAATACAACTCGATTTAGACGTATTTTTGATCGGTTAATCGATCGCTTTACCCTCCCGACTTTCGTTTTACTAGCGACGTAATTGAATTATTCCTCTAATTGAATTGCGTAATCAAAACATGGTCACTCGACCTCGAACCGGTTATTTCCAGATGACGTTATCCTTATCGAGTATCTCGAGTTTTTCGGTAAACAAGTCAGACTGTGTTGTTGTTGTTTTTGGTTGTTTGTATTCGCTAGGGTCTAATCTTTGTTGCATTTTTACTGCGCGCGATTGACGTTGCACTCGTGTTTGATTTAGTGGATCTAGATCTTGTCTGCGGAAGGGTCATTTCGGTATGGGAATGGTTGTCTTGTGTGAGCTAGTGGAAGTGACATTGATCAAATTTGGGTATAGGCAGTTTTGCATGCATCAAACTGTCTGTGATTAACAAGTTGGCACTGCTTTCAGGAGTGCCTCATCCAGAACGAAAGTACACCTTACGGAAACGGCAGAGTGCCGCCCTGGACACGACAACCTTCATTTGTTACACTTGCGCCCTAGAATACCCGTCCTCCAGTATACGACTGCTTTACTGCTGTCCAAATGCGGAGAAGGAACCATACTTTCCATTTATTCAATCGCTGAAAGCACCACCCGGTGCCAGTCCCGTGTCCCCACAGGGGATGGTTCAAGTGTGCTCAACTTGTTACAAAAGTATCCCACAAAAGCACCAGGTGAGTCCAAATCGAATCTGATTCGTTGTGGTATTAAGGTAATCTCTGGTGCGCAGGTGTTTGGAGGTGATCCCTCATCGACCGCTAGTCAACAACAGCAGCAGCAAAATCAGACGAGCGCCGCGAATAATCACGTTAGCGTCACCGAGGTGCAATACTTGAACAACACCACGTCCAGGCCGAGTACGGTGAAAAGTCCGGCGAATTCTGCAGGTTCGGATATTCGTTACAAACCGTACGATATCAATCACGCGTCTATCGTTACCAGTAAGAAAAAACAGGCAGCTTTGGCCGAAAGTAAAAACTCAAAGGTAAGTAAGTTTTGTCTTAACATCATGAATTTCGACAATTGTCACGTGACAAACTTGATTTTGACAGTTGCGAGGTTGATATTAATGATATTTATTTAAGATTTGATCAGTGACGTCTGTTAATCAAACCAAGGTCCAGAGCCATGGAAAATAACTTGTGTAAACAATTCCAAAGCAATATAAACCAGTCTAAGACATTAGACCAAATTTGTGTGCGTTTAGGGCAGCGTAAAGGTTTCGAATTTTCACATTTGTTCCAATTTAGGATTGCGAGAAGTCTTCTACTACTACCAAAACAAACTCCACAAAACTAGAAAACTAAAGCAACCAAGATGCATTGTATTTTATAGCTTTACAGTCAGAATTTTGACAATTGTCACATTACTGTCTATTTAAGATAGGGTTAAGTGACACGTGGCCGCTATCACAACAGCTTAGCAAGACGAAGATTCATATAAATCAGCCTGAAACAACTTACCGCAAGCATTGTACTTTATAGCTTCATGGTCCGAATTTTAGCGATTTTGTTTGTTTAGGGCAGCTTGAAGGTTTGGATTTTGACATTTGGAACATTGCTTCCAATCTAAGATAGTCTAAATTGTCCCGTGATTACTGCTACTACTACCAAAACAAGATCCATAAGGTGCAAAGCACTAGAAAACAAAAGCCACTAAGCTGCAATAGTAAATGTAATGTAAAGCTTCTTAGCCTGATCTTTGACAATTCTGATGTTACTGTCTATCTAAGATAGGGTCACGTGATGTCATAACAGCTAATACGGTGTCATTAATGAATAAAATGACAATTTAGTGTCATAAAAAGTGTATTTTTTGACAACTATCTTTGGGGCAGTGTAAACCAATAAGTAGACCATAAAATTGAATTTTTGTATTGAGGAATCTAAAGACACGTGACAGCTGTTAAAAAATACCATAACTTGACTCTAGTTCTTATAGATTTTTTATTTTATTTTAAGGCCTCCTTAGCCTCGCGCACTACCTCACCATCAGTGGAAAACGGCCACGCAGGTTCACAAAACTACCGTTGTTTCATCTGCGCCGGGCTGTACCCTTTCGAGCAAATGGAGTGGATAAGCACCTCGGCCGAGGGGATGAACTCGCACGCTATGCACTTTCCTTGTCTGTCCAAGGTAACCACACTTTTACTATCTTTCTTTTTTGGTTACTCAGCGACTATTGCAGATCGGACGCACGTTGGAAAACAGCTGCATGGATTCGCACGGTCGAGTGTTAAGCTGCACCAGATGCGTGAACCACCTGACGCAGCAGTGGGATAATTTCGAATCGGAGCGGGTACCGTTGGAGAGGCGGCGTTACGACGTGCCCTTGCCCGACATGTCTTCGATGAACGGCGATCGGGGGATACCAACACCACCCAGTACCAACAGCGAAAGAACGGTTTCTAGTCAGCCGGCGTCAGGGGGCAGCAGCATCTACTGCTTCCTGTGCGGCCTCCATTCCGAGTTTACGTTGGCGCGGGTGGTTTACAGCAAACCGCAGGGCAGAAACGCTCCCTATTTTCCGGTGTTGTTGCGTCACAAAAGTCCGCCGAACGCAGAACAGCTGCGCGAGAACGGTAGTGCTTTGGTTTGCACCTTTTGTTACCATAGTTTAGTACACCAGTGGCGTCGGTACGAGTCCCAAACGGGGCATGCTCCATCAGCGGATAGGCGTGAATACAACACTCACGATTATTGTTGTTATGTTTGTGGTATTACTACCTACAGGAAAAGAGTGAGGGCGCTGCTGATTAAGGTGAGTGTGAGAATAACTAACTGTTAAGAGATGAAAAAATTTATTACCACCTGCTTGCAGAGCATAAAAAAACTCATTTTACCGAAAATATATGCACAACACTGTATAATGCAAAACTTAAGTAATAGCCACTCTGAACCACTATAAGAAATATCCGTTATTTTTCTATTCCAGGACTTTCCTTTTCTACGATTTCATCCACAGCCCGAGAATTCGCTGCTACTAGAAAACGGCGACTACGCAGTAGTTTGCTTGGACTGTTACGAGACCCTGCGCACCCAATCATTGGAGTACGAAAGGTTAGTGTGCGCGCACTTAGTTTTGATTCAGACGGTCAGATTCAAAGGCTTAAATCCACCAGGTGGGGTTTACCGTTGGACAAACGACAGTACAATTGGATCACGCAACCGCCCCCGCCCGAGGACAGTCCGGAGGCGGGTATTGCCCGTCTGCCCAGCGGCCAACGTAGTGATAAAGTGGTGAGTACATTCGCAAACCTAAAAATGTATGAAAATACATTCTCTTGGATTGTCTTGAACCAACTTTTTAAATTTGACTTAATTAAATCAAAGTTTATCTGAATTTGACAGGCACCACCGACGTTCCTAGCAAAACCTGCACGAAAAAATCACTCGCCAAAAATAGTGGAGAGAAAAACGAATCCGAAGACTGAACAAAACTCAGGTAAGTCCAAGTTTTGTCTTTAAACTGCTCAGGCATGAACAGTTAACTAACAACACTGTAATAGTTCACAATATTTTCTTTACAATCTCTTTCTCTCTCTATTTTTATTCCAACAATAGGACTATGTTAGTTTTGTTAATCAACCCCAGTAAATCTATAGTCAAATACCTCCCATTTTTTTGAAATCCTTTTTAAATCTCCTATTAAAGCGATTTAGCAAGTATGTACAGTTAGGGAGGGAGCTATTGCATGAAAAACCCTCAGCTCATAACTTGGTCATTGTTACAGTTACAGAGTTCTAGTTTGGACCACTGTGTAGCTCCTTGAAATCCCGTTTGGGTCCTTTATTAAAGTTCCATGACAAGTTACTGTTAAAATGCCAAGGGAAAAATTGGAACAAGAATCACATGACTACAAACGTTAAAACAAATGAATGCCCACATTATTTTAAAATGTCATTTTAATAGTAGCTGTATACTTGCCGTTTTTTGAATTCAAATGTCAAGCTAAAAGTAACATCTGAATACTTGAAAAACCAGTCACGTGACCGAAAAACATGTTTATTGTTACAAACAATGAAATTGAGAATTTAATGATTTACAACAAAACTAGCAGTTTTAGCCATTAAATTTGACAGGTGAATATGATGGATAACAAACGATATTGTTCATGATTTTCTTGGCAAATCAGTGACCAATTCACCCTTTTCCCTCTGTCGTTTCTCCAGCCAACTAAAACCGGAATAAAACTGCTATTAAGCTCCCCCCGAATCGGATAAGAAGGGAGGATATGGAGTGTTAAACATCGGGCGGCTTTGAACGTGCCATCGCAAACCGAAAAGTGGGCAAATAAAGACGCTTATCTCGCCCCCCGGGGAAACCTCGCGGATACTGCGGTGATTTATTACTTTAGTACAGATCCGCACCTGCATTCCGGGTACTTTCGATTCTTGCCTCCGGGGGATTCGGGAAAACCCTAGAGTCCGGACCTGGGGATGCACCGGGACGAGCGCTCTTTAAATCCGGCCCTTGCGGTTGGCGGGGGGGGGGAGCAAGGGCTCTTTTCGTCCCGGCAGGAAAATCAAGTATCGCCAGTCTTTCGGTCCCCGTCGATAAGGGTAACGCGGTTTTAGAGAGTTTTACGCGCGTGTTAACAATGGGAGCAGTTTAATTATTGTTGTTTGGTTGTCTCATTGTGGCTTCTCCTCGCAAACTATTAGAAAGTTTAATGGGTAGTTACAGAGTGTTCCAAATTAAAAGTGACTATTGAGAGTTCAAAACCGTAAAAGAAGTTAGTTCTGACACTCGTTCGTGTTGAATAAATTGTTTGATGTATTTAAAATTGCGCTGTTGTAAAACTGCAACTTGTACTATTTAAAAACTCCCTAGTACAACAATAGCAGCTTCTGACACAGTGTTCATAAAAATCGATTATTAAATATGCCAAAACCCGGATTAGCACGTTTCCAATAACTAAATTAGCGCGGTTCATCGAACACCAACACGACACAGTCTGAACCAAACAACTCCTATCGCCATAGCAACATCATTTGATGCTCGATTAGGGTGGACGTTTATAATGTAACCGTCTAACGACGAAATAGAGACGCGACCGGATATGGATTTCAAGCTGGATCTCAAGTATCCCCATCGCGACCCTTACGCCACGTTCCCTTATTTTTATGGAGCGGAAGGTAATAAAAGGGTGTCTTTTATATTCAGTTCTTTTTAAGGCCTCTTAGGGATGCAGGGTCGGATTTTCCTAAATGTATGTTTGATTCACTGTATGAACATTTTGTTCCACAAAATATTTCTTCAGTAGTGTTGAATTTGTTTGAACACAGTGAAATTGACTGTTCACTAACTGAGTAATAAGTTATCAACAACTTTTGAGTATATGACGTTGTTACAGGTGTACCTACCAGCCCCAACAAACTACCTCCCACCTCGACCAATGGCAGCCTACCGGCCGCGCCCACAACTACCGCCAACTCGCCAGTGGCCAATCCAAAACCTCGCCCAGCCCCACTGGCAAACGCTGGCACAACCGCCAACCAGTACAACCATTCGTTTGCGGCTGCGCTACGTAACCTAGCGCAACAGAATGTACCCGGAACGGATTCTGCTGGTGATCCGCCTGCTGCCCATCGTCCTCGAGAGACTGGTAAGTTGTAGTTCTACTCAGGACGAAGCTGTTGATGGTCAAAATGGGTGTGATTACAGCCACCGAAAAGCCTAAACCGACCCCGCCCGAAGTGCCTACGCCTTACCCGACCAGTCGATCGGCCATCGATGCCCGACTGACGGCGGCTCCCAACCCTTATCCGGCATCTCTGGCCGATTTGGGCAGAAGTGGGTTTCAGCCGTATAGGCCCGAGGATCACAGATTGCCCCCGGTGCCTGTGGGACTGGAACTGCCAGGGTACGGCTCGCCATACACTCATTATTCCTTACCGATGGTGGAAGAACAGCTTTATTACGAGCGGATACTGAGACCTGCGTGGACGATGACCCATCCTTATATGCCGTATTTAGGTTTGACAGGCGCAGCTTCGATGCCCTTGTACATGCATGAAAGGTAAAATTAACATTCATAAACCTATAAAATTCAACTCAGTTGATTTTTACTACTTCAAATCTTTCAAGTACGTTTTTGTTGTTTTATAACTGTCAAGTCATTTCACAATACGTGTAAAAGCAAACAGTCAAATTGTCAAAATGACACTCATAAACGTATAAATTGCAATTCAGTTGATTCGTTCTTATTTCCAACCTATTTAAGGGCATCTACGTTAAGTTGTGATTTGACTGTGACAGATCATGTGTAAAATGTCACAGTCAAATTAAAACTTAGCTGTTGGTGCAATCGGTCAATAACTACGTTTTTTTTTTAGTTTTATACCTTAATGGGATAAATTTTGTCACATTCATGTCATTGCTAAATACGTGTAAAGCAAACTGCGAAACGTCTAAACTGTCACAAAGGCGCTCATGAATCTATAAATTGCAATTCAGTTGATTTTTTCTCATTTGCAACCTTTTAAGTAGGTTTTTTTAGTTTTACAGCTTATTAAGACAACTTTTGGTCGTCACGTTAATGACTGTGTAGAGCAAACAGCCACACGTCACAACTGTCAAATTAATACTCACGAACCTATAAAAAGCAATTTAGTTGATTTTTACTCATTTCTAATCTATCAAGTTTTGATAGTCATCACTTGTATGACATTTGAAAATACCTTATTGATCTTTACATTATAAATACGATTATAGATTCAAACTGGAAGAGGAACACCGTCAAAGATTAGCGGCGGCAGCTGCCTCAAGGTCTAAAGATGCCGACCTAGAGCGCGAATTACTTGAGAGGGAGCGAGAAAAAGAACGTTTAGCAAGGGAAAAGGAGGCGGCTCGTAGGGTGTCGCCCCATTTACTAGGTCTACCAGTAATGCATCCTTCGACCGCAGGCATGCTACCTCCCACTTTGGGATTAGCCCCTCCCGCCGCTAGACACTCTCCTCTTGGTCCCGCTTACTTGGGACAGCCTCCTCAAGGTTACTCTCAAGTGCCAAGGTACTGAACGGTCAGTCAGTGTTAACTTTGTCTACTAATCGACCAATCACAGATCGTCACCGTCGTTACAACGTCACTCACCGATGGCCTACTCGACGCTGAACCTGTCAACGCCTCGCGGCCAATCACCAACCGTAATTCAACCGTCGGGTCCAATGATAAACGCTACCGGCAACGTGCAACCACCTCCCGCCCATCAAAATAGCCACCAGCACGCGGACAGCAAACCGTCCGCTTCTAGTCACGTGATCAAACCGCCCACGCCCAAACCAACGCCTCCACCCACCCCCAAAGCTACGCCCCCGCCTGTCGTTGGCAACGGAGACTGCGCCTGACCTACATCGAAGCCCGTCGATTTTGTTGCAGCTCCTTGTTGTCGGTAAGTCTTTAATTTACGTTTGCTGATAAATATTGATTGTGACGTGTTGTGATCTGACAGCCGATCGGAACGATTTACCGGTTTCGGTTGCGTGGTTCGTCACCAGGGATCTCTTCTACTGTAGTACCTACAGCAAACACCCCCTTTTTTGTTAAGGGTGTTTTAGTTCATTGTTTTGGTGTTATTAAAGCCAAGGAGGAACGTTCGGTTTCATTCAGGAATTACGCTGCAATTCGAGTTTTCGAGGTTTTTGCAAGTTATATTGCATTGTAGCTAAATTCAATGGTAAGTTTTTTATTACTAAATTTGTCCAGTTTGTCAGCTCCTGTAAAGTTAATCAAAATTTGTGTACGGTTAATCTGTTCAAAAAATCAGGGCAAATCTTTACAAACTGTGGACGTTAACTTCGCAATGGAGCCGTTCTTCTTAACTGTAAACCGGATTATCTCCCAATTTTTTTTACTTTAAACAAACGAGGGGCACGGTATTAAGGCGCTTATTAAAAAGAGGCGATTCTCGACTGTAAATCGGCGCGTAAGAAGGATAGAACATTTTTTTATATAAATATATGTATAAATAGTTAGATAGGTGTAACCAATTATTGCAACGGAAAATGTTTCCAATCTCGTTAAGGCTATATTGTGTTTCTCTTTCCTGATAAGATTGTAAACGTGTTCCTTTTTTACCGTTAACGTTTTGTATTGTGTAAATAACTTATTTTCGTTTTTAAGTTAATGCATAAACATAGACGCGCTGTGATGAATAATGAATGAAAATGAAAGCTACAAAAAGAAGTTACGTTATAATTGTGTGCTAAGGAGAGAGAGAGAGAGAGGTCAAGTGCAAAATTTTTATTGTTATAGTTTGATTCGACTATCTTTTACAAGTATTATTTGAGAGTAAAACCAACGTGTGTCGAGACTTGATGACGGACTAAATGGCTGATAAACACTTTGTACACGTTATTCGATTAACAAAAACCGAATTTAATGTTAATTTTTTTTTACTGTTTTATTTTACGGGTGTTTAATTTTACGTAGGTGAGAGAGAGAGTGGTGTTCACTGATTCTGTGATAAATACAATTTTAGTAATCTTGACGTAAACACTGTTTCTAGCATGACAAACCTAATAATAAATGTATATAAAAATTTTCTTGACGGTGGTTTCAAATTTGTTTTAGACGAAGAAGAATTTTCATATTATCCTCGGTACCTCAACATCAGTTGTCTGATTCCCATATTCACTTCCTTTTTCTCCTGCCTCAATAATGTTGATTCCTGAATAAGACCAGCATTCTTGGAAGCATACTGGTAAGTTACAATTTTGTTTACACTACTAAAGTTTGATGGTTACATTTTGACTAGTATTTCTCACTTAACTTGAGGAGAAAGTGTTTCTTACTGTTGATTTTCTATTTGATATACGCGAAAAACTAAAGTAAAAGGGAATGGCGTCACAAATTTCAAAACTTTGTGTCAACATGAAAAATAAGTTTTGTTTGACGGTTGTTGTTTTGATAACTGGCACTTTCAAAATGGTTTTAGAAGCTTCTGACATTTTAAAACAATTTCTGGAGGGATTAAGACACTTGTAGAGGCCTCTGGCACTTTTTAGAAGGTTCACAAGAGCATTTAGAGGTCCATGAAACTTTTAAAATGGTCCTAGAGGCCTCTGGCAATTTAAAACAGTTTTGGGAAAGATTATACTTTCAAAATGATTCTGGAAGCCTCTGGCACTTTTTAGAAGGTTCTCAATAGCATTTAGAGGTCCATGGAAGTTTAAAATTGTCCTAGAGGGCTCTGGAACTTTTCACAAAAGTTCTCAGTAAGGTTTAGAGGTTTCTGACACTTTCAAAATGATTCTGGAAGCCTCTGGCACTTTTTAGAAGGTTCTCAATAGCATTTAGAGGTGTATGGAAGTTTAAAAATTGTCCTAGAAGCCTCTAGCAATTTAAAACAACTCTGGGAAGGTTTAAGACAGTTGTAAAGGGCTCTAGAACTTTTCAGTAGCATTTAGAGGTCTCTGACACTTTTAAAATGATTTTAGAGATTTCTGGTACTTTTTAGAAGGTTCTCAATAGCATTTAGAGGTCCATGGAAGTTTAAAAATTGTCCTAGAAGCCTCTAGCAATTTAAAACAACTCTGGGAAGGTTTAAGACAGTTGTAAAGGGCTCTAGAACTTTTCAGTAGCATTTAGAGGTCTCTGACACTTTTAAAATGATTCTAGAGATTTCTGGCACTTTTTAGAAGGTTCTCAATAGCATTTAGAGGTCTTTGGAACTTTCAAAAATGTCCTAGAAGCTTCTGGCAATTTAAAAAACAACTCTGGGAAGGTTGTCAGCATTTAAAATTTCTGGCACTTCCAAATTGGCCCTCAAAGTTTCTGTTAATTTAAATCAATTCTTGAAAGGTTAAGTTGAACAGAGACTATTTGTTTCCTCTATACTTTTGGCAACAATGCAATGATTTCATCTAATGACGTCATGCTAATTTAATTTTTTCTATAACTTTCCGCACTATTGAAGTCCACATGGCCCTAAAGCCCAGCATAGTAGATAGTTTGTGATTGGTCAAAAAAAAGCAGCTTTCAGCTTGCTGCTTTTTCTTGACCAATCACAAACTATGAAGAGCAGGTTTTGGATTAAAGTGAGATAAAGAAAAGTAGGTCATTCAAATTATTTATTCATCAAAACTAGTACCAAATCCTTGTGAAGACATTGAACAATTTGATAATAATATTATGAGACATTCACCTCTAAAACTGACAATATGTTATGGTTTGTTCAAAGTAGACAGTATACTGTGTAATAATAACGTATTTCTTATTAAAATTCGCTGATGCACTACACTCTTGTCACTCTTAAAAATTCGATAAGGACACTTAAAAAAAAATATTTACTACTTACATATATCACAAAAATTTATTACCTCAAGGACCACAACAACAAAAATTGAGAACAAGGTGACTGCCTCTAGTACAGTCTAAATTACCACACAAATTATTATTCAATCAATATATCTACAAAACCTTTATATGACCTTAAAGTAACAACTTAAGTTCAGTCTGGTAAATAGGCTATTTACAAAGGGAAACAACACTACTTTGAGACAAAGAGAAAGTTGCTCACCTAATGCTTGTTAAAAACAATAAAAACTCCCTCAAAGCTTGCCAGTATTTCAACCAAGCTGTTAATAATTAATAAACATCTCAGTTTAACAGTCTAAAAAGTTGGCGGCCATAAGGAGCTCCAGGGCAATTTCAGGAGCAATAGGGAACTCAGGAATTTCAGTGGAGCTGTTTGTGTAGCGCACTTTATAAGTAAAGTACATGCAGACTTTTTGCAGAACATGTGACCTGTTGATGTTGTGTTAAGTAACTGTCGTCTTTACTGGACCGAATTACTTACGGTATCTCTCTGAAATTCACTTCATTAGCTTCGTTCTCTGCAAACTGTCCTGGACCACTCAGCATGGCTTTGATAGTGCCTGAAGTGAGGGCGTGCTCCCTCTTCACAATAAACTCGTGCCCGTCTGAGGAGATCAGCTTGACGTACATGGCGTCGGGGCCCTCGCAACCCCCATACACGCGTTCCTGGCATTTGTCTTCTTTGATGTCACCCATTTGGACCTGCAATATGATTCGGTCGAGTTGGGTTGGCTTTTTGGGTAGCGTGCGGTACTACAATGCTAACGAAGCTGCTAAACCAAAACTAAAGGCCTAAGGAGCTACAAAGGGAGGGTGGTTGCACATGGATGGTCTAAAAGGGGTCGAGTCTACGTTAATTACCGTGTTTACCATATTTTGCAAAACGATAACAAAAGTTCCAAACAAAGCAATTGCCAGTCGGTGAATACTCACTTTAGTTTTTTGTTTTTTTTGTTAAAAAGTTTATAAATAGCCTGTCTTTTAAGGAAAAACAAGTTAGTTGAAATGACTCAAAAGAGGGACAAGGGACAAGTGAAGACAAGACTGACAAGAGGGCAAGAGGGTAAATAGTGATTAGTGCTGTCACTGCTGTCAGATATCAAAAAAATGTCTTTGAAATTAGAGCCGTTTTTTTCAGTTTCAAAAGTCACGTGACATCTTTGTGATTTTATAATAATGATGTCATGTGATTTTTTATGAACAACAAGGCCGCATTTTTTTTCACGCTCCATGGAGCGAGCAGAGCGTTTTTGACGTCATCTCTGCTCTGCTCACTCCATGGAGCTTGAAAACGAATGCGGCCTAAACAAACATACTGTTTTCTGGTTCTGTCTTGATTTACTGACAAAACCGCATTTAAGCTTGTATTAACATGTAGGGCGGTGTTAAAAGGGCTTTTACTGAACGCACCAACATTAACATAACGGACTGTCAAGAAAATGTCGTCTGTCAAACGTTGCCTTCTGTCAATCATGGAAATTTGAAAGTTTTTAAATTGTTTTTTTTTTAGATTTTTTAAATCAAAATTACAAACAATCACTGAATTAACAATGTTTGTTGTTTAAGTTTATTATTTGGTTTAGTTTAAATTAGTAGTGGGCAGTGGTGCAAAACCCCCTCGACCGCCTCAAAATTTCCAGTGCTCCCCTTATGTAACTCTTGTTTTTTTTTACAAATTTGGCTCCTTATTGCTATTTTTTTGTTACAATAATGGACGCCGTACTGTTCCGGGGCTCCCAGAAGCTGGAACATCTTCAGGTAGCGTCAAAACAACCTTAATCTATTAATTATACAGGAGGAGCTTTTGCAGTTGCAAGCGGACATGGTGGCATCCAAAGCCAAAGACCTGCTGCACACTTATTCGCAGACCACGCGAGCCCTCCTCGCTCAAGTGTGGCACAGCGAGAAATTGGGGCACCTCAAGCACAACATTATCCACTTGGTCACTTATATTCTGGAAGTTTCAAAGGATTTCAAAGAGAGGGCTATTGATGTGGCCGACCCAAAACGCTTGTGGATGTTTTTGGCCGGCGTTATTGGAGGAAGGTGTAAGTTGACCTAATTTTCTAGGCTTGTAAGTCATAATTTATAAAATTCAGGAACTAAAGTTTGTTGTGTTGGTTATTTTTAACTCTTAGTTTAAATAGGTGTTGCTAATCCTATCAGCACTTTTGATTTTCTTTTGGATAATATTGGCAGTGGGTACTTAGTCTAAAAATAGTTTCATCCTCCTTAGATAATTAAGTTAACAGTCCTGTGTGTCAACTTGAGTAATGTTGCTGCTTTTAGGGTCAAAACGTGAAATTTCCATAGCATGTGCCAGTTTTATGGTGGGGGGTATTGTGGGGGTTGCTGTGACTCTAGCGATAAAAAAACGAGAAAAGACTGTACGATACATGGAGGCTGTGCAGATCAAACCGNGCCAAACGANCATNATNAGNNNAGNCTCNCGACGTATAGCGNGNTNCTNCGATTGNTGATGTGCGAGTAGGCACATGAGAATNAAGCCTACGTTTGACGTTAAANNGNNCTCCGNCNTGTCGAANNNCGCNTCCGGCCNGACAGNNNAGGTGNCTTGCAGTNCCGNGCNGAGATATNGTGTGCNNTACNGCCCGGTAAGANGCATTCTATAGCNNGNGNNCCCCGAGCANGGGTCAAANGGGNTCCTNCNCNNAGCCGTACCGAACTCNCCANGNCAAAAACANNGAGGCANNNCCGANGNCACAGGTTTGCATNTTTGTTATCTGCTATCNGNCGNCTCGCGNTCAGCTTCGTCNCNCNTNGNNTGGANNCCTAGCAAGGCNGAGGNTAANAAANCGACCGTCNATCTNCTTGGNAGNNNGGGNTTNGTGTAGNAGGANACTTNAAGTGNACGGTGGTTACGCCNGATATNCACCTNGGNTGATNGCATCCGATCAAGTTCACGATCTGTCACTTGTCAAAAAACAATTGAATGATCCTAAACTGCCTTTGGTGCAGTTACACAAAATACACGACTAAGTTTCCATAGATAACCACAATATCTATATTGTCAAAATAGTGGTTGGCCCCTTCGATTGGACCGAAAAAAAAAACATAGAGGGCACCACCAAAGTCATATAATAGTGAAGGGACCAAGATCAGTCAAGGAGAAAGCGTATACCGCGGTCTCAATGTGAGGCCGCATAAAACCTAACCTAACACAACAAAAATACTTGAGTTTAAGACAAGAGGGAGATCAACGAGTGCTGTGTGCGGCAACACCGCACTACCACGAGGGCATGTAGACTTTCTGCGCCTGCGTGATCTCGCTCCGGCACAACGGACATCTGTCGATGCGGGAGGCGCACGACGCGCACGCCACCACGTGAGCGCACGGCAAAAACACCGAATCGAGCCGATTGTCCATGCAAATTTTACAGGTCAAAGCCTCCAGCACCCTGCTCAGTTTCTCGGAGTCCTGCAAACGAAACGTCAACGTCAAAACCGCCCTTGATTGTCACCAAACCGTCACCACTTACTTTGCAATGTTCTCCGTCGCACTCGGATCCGTCAGGTTTACCGGCGTCTAAAGCTAGTCGCGCCTGACTTTCTTGGTAGATGGCGCGTCTGGCGTTGTCGTACACTTCGCGACAAGTTCGGCGAATGTCAAAAACGTACTTTTTGCCTAGCGTCGAGTCCTCGTTGAAAATTGACACGATGGTGCCTTTCAGGTCGCGAATAAACTGGGCAGTCACCGCGCTTCGTACCGTTTCGCAACTGAAACAAAAATACTGTCAGTCATCTGTCAGATTTGACACAAAAACGCGCCATTTTGATGTTTTAAATTGACATTCTAACAAGGGACGTACGGACAAATTGTAACCATCGCAAAGCTCAAATTGAAGTTTTAAAATTATTAACACCAAAATTAAGTCACGTAACCCCAAGAAGTGGTAAACTGTCAAAACTCAAACTTAATAAAACAGTCACGTGACCCTAAAAAATTCAAATGTAACAAATGACATTTGAAAACCTTCTCATTTAACAATTGACAGATAAATGCACTCCCATTTGCGATCCCATTCCTAATTCGAACTTCAAAATGAGTAACAATTCAATATGGCTGCCTTATCCAAAGGAAAATACTGAGAAGATTAATAATAGCCTCTAATAAATTCACAATGACGTCAAGAGCCGCCCCTAATTAAAAATTCATGCACGTAGGCCAAGGTAAAACGGGCAACCTCGCGTGTGCTTCCCCAAACCTCCCCCCCAGTAAAACTAATAATTAGCTGAGAGGAAAAACTCACCTATAAAACGCGTGTTTCTCGGTAATGGCGCGATATAAACTGCTCGCATTATGACTAGAGTCCAGTTTCACTTCCATGACAGTCTCCTTGTTTTCGCAGGAGAAATACTCCAGCTTGAATGTGCGACGATGCGAAGAAGCGCTCACAATGTTCGTAAACGAAATGGCGTCCTTCTCCATACTAGTTTTGTCATAAATCGTTATTCCTGCAACAACAACTAAATTAGCCAAAAGGAGTGGTTAGAGGGCGTGGTTTAAACGACTTACCGTGAGGCCCAACCCCCAGATAGACATTCCCCTGGGTTTTAGTGAAAACCTCCTCCCCAAAAGACTCAAAATCGGAAATTTCCTTAAGTAACCAGTATTCAGCCGTGGAACGTTTCATTCCCCTTAACTTTTTATGTTCAGCAATGATTCGTTGTAACAGGTCACTTGGTTTGGGTGTGTGACATCCGCTAGTAACCGTACAAGTCTGCAAATTAACCAAACTTAAACACCTGGCAACATTGCAAACACCACCTAACCAACCTGCATGTATAAATTGTGAGGGGGATGGACCGCGTCATAATCGTCAGTCTCGGCCTGAGCAATCAGAGCAATCACTTTGGCCACGCCCTCCCAATCGTTGGTCAGTAGGCGTTTCTCGATCAGATCGGAACGGGCGTTTAAGTAAAACTGATGCCTGAAACCACACCCACTGTTAATAACCTAACTCCAATCCACAACACCTTTAATTTACCTGGTATTCTCCTGGAGCAGTAAATGAGGCGGCACCCAGAATTTCACTCTAAGCGCCAACCGTAACGGTGTGGTGTGGGCGTGGCAGTTCACCTGCCTGTCAATGGGGTTTCTCAGATTGAGCCACAGCTCCTCACCTTTAGGATTTTCGTATTTAAGGCCAAAATAGTCTGCTTCGTTTGAGATGCCCAAATGGTTGCATATCTGCAATAAGAAGTTTATATAGTTTTAAAGAATGTTAGTTTTATTTCATATTTACAAAGACGGATTGAAATTATTATACCCGTATTTTTTTTTTCAAAAATATTAAGTCTAAATAGATAAAAACTATAATATTAAGCTCATGTTAAATTAGAGTACTGTAAAACAACGCCCCATTCCTAAAACGTCCACCCATTCCTAGTTCCTAACGTCACCCTGTCAGTGTCACTGTCACTACCTCAAGCAAATTCTTTCTCTCTTTCATTTTTTTAACAAGTTAAACAAAGCAAAACATACTCCAAGTGCAGCAGGGTGACATAACCCTTTCTTTGAACTGTTTTGAGGTTATACCGAATTTTTTTAACTGTTTTTTTTTTAATTAGGGCTTTGTTCACCGTACTAATAAGGTATGTACCTAAAACAAACTCCCACAAGTGCAAACTAGTTTATTTATACAACATTAAACCATCGACGAGGCAGTTACTAAATATTTGCATTGTTTAAGGTCGTTAAACTGCACACAAGTGCCACCCACTTTTGGTTTGTTTTTAGTGTTTTAGTGCGATTCCCCAGTTGAGAAACAAAATTGAAATGCACGGAACAAAAGAAAGTTTGTTTCTTTTATGGAATTCGCAGGCTTCCAGAATCCCGATAAATGCTTTCATAAACCTTATCCAAACTAGGTAAACGCCAGAGATTTCAAGTGAAGCTTTAAACCTATCACAAGCAGAGCTCTGTACTTTTCCTGCTACAGCCTGATTATTTACAATATTATTGTAACTGGTCCTAATCAGACAACTTAAATACCTATTTAACAAAGTCACCATAAAAGTTAGTGTTTTGCTTGTATTGATGGGTTCAAAGTGCACACACAGCTACGACCTTTACTCACAGTTATAAATAATAAAAATTGCTATTTTTATGGCTTAACATGTTTGTCATAACAAGACAAATTATTGGGGACATTAAAAATAAAATGGATTCATCAATTTTCACTGTTTTTACATAACAACAATAATAAGGTAATAATAGGGGTCCATTAGTGTGTCAAGTTTATTTTTGGGTTTCACAGATGGAAGTTTCGACACACAAATTCGATTAAGACACACAACCATCAGGAGGACTCTCTGTATTACAAGAAATATGTAGAAACACTGCAAGAACACGTGACAGCACTCTGACTGACGTGTCAGTTTGTTATTTGTCAATTTAGATAATTGTTTGGAAGGTAATCAAACCATTTCAGGGTGATCAATTGATTGGTTCTAATAATTTTCAGCGTCTGAACTTGTGATGTCATAGCGGCCAGGCATGAGAAACGATCACGTAGTACCGAGAATTGGGTGCAAAGTCCACATCGTGGGTACCTGGCGCACGTTCCTGAAGCGTGGCTTAAATTACCGGCTTTTCGCATCGACCACCTCTTGGTACCACATGCACTGACTTAAGAGAGCCGAGGACTTAAGGTTGGTACCACAAAAACTCCCCAGAAACAAAGACATTGTTACATGGCCAATCCATTAAAACTAATCGGGTTCTCCTGCGGGTGGACTTTGACCGGGGGAATCTGTGCGGTTGCCAAGTTTCCCGCTATTAAAACTATTAGCGCGATAATATTCAATTGGTTTTTATTGGACGCGTGCTTTTGTTTAAATGATGCTTTTTAGGCCAATCGTTTTGGGGTGCTGCTGACAAGTGGATGTGATGGCAACCCTGCTGAACATATGACAGTCAAAGTCTCAATCACAAACTATACGACTGTCATATGTTCAGTAGGGTTTTCTCAGACAGAGAATTATTGAATGAGTAATATGAAAGTTTGGACTTTAGAACCCCAGTAATGTATTCGAGCTCTCTGAGTGAGGTTCCCATACATTTACTTCCTATTAAGAGAAAAAAATTGAGTAGAATAAGTACGTGACAAAAGCTGAGTGGACTTTGAACGGTGAAATCACTTATTCAACACCAGGATACCTAATTGTGCAATGCGAACCACGTTAATCCGCGCTTAAGCATTTTTTCCAAACGTTTTAATGGACTTTGGACCCACAGCGAGAATTCCGACCCCGTTTACACACTAACAATCTAGAGTAGCACCTGCTTTTTTTATGTTAAGCTCAGAATCTCGATTTTAAACCTCGTCGGTTGGGTTTACCTTACGGACTTTGAACTGTGACCGTACACAGGGTTTCCTACACACGAAAATCACTTTTACAGACCGGTTGGCCTCCACGTATTCCAGATTTGGTATCAACCGATTCCCGCATACATTATGTAGATTTTCTAGTGGTATACTTGACTGCCAATCCATCAATATACCCTCGCCATTTATCTTTAGGGACAGTGAAGCTTTTTACTCAAATAACCCAACTAATTCCTAAAATAGAGTGAAGGCAACCATGTTGTTTGTTTTGTCTAATTACTAGAGTTGAACAAGGATGGTCAGGTCATAAGTTAGTGCAAACAATGAAAGTTCAGAAAACAAATTTTCATTAAAACGCATCCAGACCAGGATAAATAAGCACCACCAAGTCATGTATTAATTGCGATTACAAATATTGTGACGTACCATCCTAAATATTTGATTCAACTGTCACCTTTTGACACGTTATGCAACCAGGCTTGTAACGACTATTTGGAAAGGGAGCGACTTGATCCAGGTGATCGTTACTCTTAATTTGGGGCTTTCCCTTCGTCCTAATTCCCGGCAAGTGCTCCCAAAAATGAAGGCTTTCTCTTAATTAGAGCGTGGGCGGCGTTGCCGCGTCCGCTACCGCCCACCGGCCAACTTTATATAAGCAAATTGCAACTTGCTAAATATCAGAAAAATCCTTCTTTGCGCTCTGTAAATAGCGGGGGGCAAAGTCTAACGCACTCGAACGTCCTCAAGTCTGGTCGGCGTGACGGCCATGAAGTGCAAGATAAAGGCAACTTGATAGCAGTGATAGAAGTATTTTTTCTTGAAAAAGGTCCCCTCCCACCACATTTAGTTCCCCAAACAGTTTTATAGCCTGGAGGAGGCTCCATCAACAACAAATCGTTCCTTGGGGACGAATAAGTTTTATGGGGCGGCATAAAAAGTTTGGTTAACTGAAATAAACTAAAACTAACTAAAAAGCTAGTTCAGGTGAACTAAACCAGGAACTAAGTCATTAAACTAAAAAGTGCTGTTTGTTCTAGGAAATTGCTGTTATTAGTGGCCATACAAACGGAGACAACTCGTCAATTTAATGATTTACTTGGGAATCTAATGGTTTGGAATCCGGTTAGAACAGTTGTTGTCACATGGCTTTAGATCCGGTCATCCTGGAGGTCAACTTGAGTTACTTGCCTGCAACCACCACACGTTCCAAAGAGAGACATTCCTGGCACGTAAATTAAACTTAAATTGTCTGAATTTTAAGTTATTTGGCTTTGCACTCCAACATGAAGCAAAAACGTGTCGTTTGAGGTAAGCACACACGTCTCTAGTGCATGTTGCCGTATTTTGGCAACTAGCCAAACCCTCAAATTAACACAAAAAAACGTCCAACCGGGGGGGCAAGCTTTTTGCGCTTAAATTATGCAATTTGCATAAACTATTATTTCCTCGTTAATCGGTTGGCCCGCACGCTTGCCAGATTTAGGTTCACCTTTGGGGTCGTATTAAATCAATGCTTTTTTGTATCCAAATCTCTAACTAAGTTGGTTTTATCGACGATGACTTTTAACCTCGTACATGTGTGTTTGTGTTAAAAACTTGCACGGGCTTAGTAACCGAGCTTATCTAGCAATTATTTGTACAATTTGTAAGAAAAATATGCTACTAACAACAAAAGTAACGTGTGAATGTAATAATGACAGCTGCAACGCTACATTGTGTCGTGCTGATATCTCCTTTAAAACCAATCGTAATTGGTAATAAAAATTTGATTTAGCATACAATAGATTCCAAAAAAGTAGGTGTTTTATTCATAAATTAAACTTGTTAAGACAGTCTATTAAAGGTCAAGCCTGTAAACTAGTTTTTTATGGCGTTAGCACTAAAAGACATGTCACATTGTTATTTTGGAAATTGGTTGGAAAACCCACACTCTGGACTATTGTTTCCCTTCAGTGACATTTTGACGTTACTTGTCATATAAGCGAGTTATTCAACGTCAAAGTAAACAGTGTCAAAATTCTTCGTATACGAAATCCTTATTTGCATCCTTGTGACTATTTCGTTTAATTTTTAAGATACAGGGTGGGTTAAATAAGCAAAGTTTAAGAGAATTTCATGACCAACGTATATCCGGTTGCCAAATTGGTTTAACGTTTACCATTTTTTAGAAAAATAAGAAATAAGGCAACCATGCTCTGAGGAGACTTTCAAGCACAAGTCAAAAGTGCGGGTAACCGGACGGAAAACAGTGGAAGGCGATCCAAGTGACAGGTTGGACAAGTTTTATTCTTTTTTTTTAATAAATCAAACTGAAGTTAACTTAAAATTGAAAAAACCACAATTCCTGGATAAATAACGAAAATATCGTCGTGGGGTAGTTTTAAGAACTGTCAAACACCAAAGTGGTACAAAATAAGTTGACATCTGTCAATCAGGCCTTCCATGTTTAAAAGTGTCATCACCTTTCAGAATTTAGGCTTGATTGTATTTTCACCAAAAATACCGAAATACCGTTTGCAAGCCAACACACTTTGATCTCAAATTACCAGCTCTTACAAGCAAATGTCGATTTTTTTGTGACAAATCAAAGGTCTTTGAATGTTTTTCCTATGCGGAACAATTAAGTGTTGCTATTTTTAGAGAGGGTTGCGACTAGTTTTCGGTGCACAGTTCACTAGGAAATCGGAGATTTCAAAGGTCGAGCACACCTTTTTGATAAGGTAAACCCAAATTTTACAGTTTAAAGAGAGAGAGATACACAATAAAATACTTGAACGTCGGACTTTGGACTACCTGTAGAGAATAATTGGACTTTGGACTCGCGTGAAACGTGCTCGCACAATGATCACCATTACCGGTGGGTGCAAACCGTTTTTGGAATGAAATTTGCTTTTGTTTAATTTAACCCTAATAGCGGTTTTCCTGTAGAATACTAAAAAAGCTTTACAAACCGCCATATGCAATTTTTAACCGCGTATCAGAACAACCCTGTTGAATTAAGTGGTGTTGGCCTCAAAATTTTTTAGCAACAAATTAATATGGCCGTTTGACAGATTTTAAGTGACAACCACCCTTTCTCGTGCAAAAACGTTTAAACAACAAAGTAAAACATACAAATAAGCATTTTTAAAGCGTTAAATCAAGTAATAATGGTAAAAACTCACTTTTTCCAGACATTCCTGTCCGATCGACTTGGGATCCACACGGACCTCGAATACGACAGAGTTGGCCTGGCTAATCAGACACCACATGGTTTTGGATAGTACAAGTCACTAAAAAAGCACCGAAAGTCTGTTAACAAAATGGGGTTGAGTCGAAAAAGACGCGAAAAATGGGGACTAGCAAAAAACAGCGCACTCCCATACTACACAACAGTTCGCGAGTGTTTGATCGAGCCATGCAGGGATCGGAACAAGAAACCGCGCTCTGGCTTTTGTTTTGTTTTTGGCGACCAGCGTTGCCAGATTGACGATTTCGTTTTTCCAACCAGCTTATCAAGCACACATGACCACACTAGCAACACTCTACAACCTAAAGTACTGGAAGAGTATTGTGAGGTAAGTAGATTTAAGTATATCAAAATTAAAATTAGTAACAAACAAACTAACAGCTAAAAAAAGTGGCAACGCCGCACTAAACCCCTACACTTTTAAAGCAGCTTCCATCCAATGCAATTAGGTAGGCAACTGAACAAACAGCAACACAGCACGTCGGTTGCTTCTTTAGTCACAACCAAAACAAACAAACGTTGATTGACAAATTGGTCATTAAACTCGCTCTCTGTCTAAATACAATGTGTTTCTTTGTCTTAATTTCGGTTCAACGTCACTCTCTAATAACTGTCTGAGACGTTCAAGAGGTTTTATCTTTAGAGGCGCTTCCATCCCTTAATTTCAAAAGGTGCCATAAAATATGGGGTTTTTAACCTGTTTATAGGTTCTTTCTGCACATCCGGTTAATACCGAAAGTGTCTTGTCTGTTTAAGTCATTTCACGGTTTAAAAAAAGTTTACTATAAAACCGTTTTGTACCAAATACCATCAGAAAAGACTTATGGCAGAGACAAGTTATAACTTTAAAAACCCTCATCAGTGCGACATTGCCAATTTACACACGTTTTTATGAGATTTTTTCTTTAAATAGTGTTAGGTGTAGGCAATCACAGGCACAAATACATTGTTCTGTTTTCATGGTTGCCTATGTTCAAAAATTGATTTAGTTATAAATGGTTGGCACCATTGGCCTTAAAAGTATTCCTTAATTAAGGATTTTTCTGATTTTTTCTTTTGTGATCTTAAAGATCTAAGGTTTCAAAATGATTTCAATGTAACTGCTTAAAGTAAAACTACCTTTTAAACCCAGAAATTGAGGATTTAAGAATGGAATTTTGGGATTTATTGTGGTAATGTTGGCAACGAGTTGCGCTTTGGCGCATTGCATTGTTGGAAATGAATTCAAGATGGCCGAGCGCGACGGGCAAGTATGATCAGGGACGTTGGAAAAATAATGTTTTTTCATTAATTCCTACGTTCGTGTCGGTTTTTCGCGTCCAAAAAGACCCGCGATTCGTTCGGGCTACGTCTCCCAGCCCCTTACGTAAACCGTTCGAGTTTTTCCCACGGGCGCCCCTCTTTTATCCGCACAGTGCAATGTAAATTCCGACAGGGTCGGGAATCGGGTCCAGTTTATACGGGGAGAAGCGGGGTTTTCTAGGTGTTTTTCTGGCTTTGTGATGCCCGATTCCGGGTGGTTCTAGTAGGATTCAGGTCTGGAACTAATCGCAAAAAGTGGTAAGTGATCCACACACGCCTTATCGTCTTTTAACTGCGTGTCGTCCATGGCGCACCGTTTCGAAATGTTGAAAACGCCGAAAATTTCGATGTTGTTGCCCAAGCCCCTGTCGTAGGTACCGGGCCGTATCGCAACCAGGGCCGTACCATCGGCCTCGCCACCTTTTTTTGTCGGCCGTCGGTTATTGTGGGGCCCCGCATTCGACCCATGTTGTGTATGTAAGACCGGCTTTAAAACCTTCCAGAAAACAGCTGTTCCATCATTTAGCTTAAGTTAAAACCCACCTTAATGGGACTCCACCCTGTCTCGCATGCTAATAATTAGGACTTTTTGCCAGGTTGGCACTATTAAGTGTCTTTTTTTTTGGCCCACTAATCATTTTTTTTTTTTTTTTGGAACATATGATTGTCATAGACAAGTGGGTCAGGGGCGTTGCTATGGTCCCTGTCTAAAGTGAAAAGTAGGATGAGTTTTAAAAAGTGAAATTTGGTACTAATTGGACTAGTTTTGTTATTAAGGAAATAAACAGCTGAGCTGGTAGTAGGTGTTAAGTCCAATTAATCAGAGCTCTGTTAAGTTTAACTGGAGGTTAGTGTTTGTCAGACTACAGGCAAGTTAAAACAGCTGTTTAATCTCATCATGTATTTGTAATTCTTCTAGTTGACTGTATTTGAAAATTTGCATTTAAGTAATGCCTATTCCTTAACAGAAATACGTGCACAAAGGAATGATAACCTCAAACCACCAGTTGAAAAAATAATTCAGAGATCAGTGAGAAAGTTTGCGATCTCTGCCACTCAAAGGTTATCAACTGCTTTTTATAATTTATAAATAAACTTTTGCTATTATCACAGATGGAAATTTCCACTTTTGCCTAAATATTGACTGATTACTTGTATACAAAGCTTGATGAGGTGATTTTTGTTACAGACTATAAGGGTGGCAAATGCAAACTATGGACAAACAACAACAGTTAGGGACAACGCAGAACCTGAAAGAGTCGTCGTCTTTGATCGGCGATCGGCCCCCTTCCGGGGGGATGAAATCCGCCGAACCTCCTCCTGCTGAAGTGTGTTTCGTGTGCGGTAATCGTGGTCATGCTAGGTCCTACCCGGTGAGCTCTAAACCGCGTCCTGAACGACCCAAGGATCCTTATTTTCCATTTTTGGATAGTCACGAACCACCTAAAGGGTACTCTAGGAGTTGGGGTAAGTTTAAGCTGTATAAAGGGTGAAAAATGTGGTGAAGAAACAAGGAAGAACAAAGACGGTTTACATGTGCAGCATTTGTGGAAATTACAGCAGGGTTGGTAGTTTGTGATTTGTCGAGAACTCAAACTACTCACTGTAGTGTAGTTTACACAAATGCTACAGATCTAGGTTAGTTAGGATCTTAATGAGATGGACACCATTTTTGTAGCCTTTAGCTTCTGTCAAAATAACTAATTAACATTATTACAGCTAAATCAGATCCCAGCCTGTACACCGCGTGCAGTTTGTGCTACCAACTGCTCTTGCAGCAATGGGAACAATACGAACTGACCGCCCGGCCTCATCCCGAACGTCTCTACTGGCTGAAACGGGTGGACAACGGACCGTACACGGGCGCCGACATGACCATGCAGGGCGAATACGCCGCCCAGGTGCTGGGGTTGAACGCGGAGGGGGCGCCTGCCCAACTGCCGCCCGCTCAACCGTCCAGGACGACGCGCGACGATTCCTACAGGCTACGGGTGTCCAGACCGGTTTCGGCTCCGGTAAGTTGTCTTTTGTTTTGACGTTAGAACGGAGATGATGATCATCGTCATCAGCGCACGCATTTAGCTTATCTTTAGTCAGGAGGCCAGCCCGACTGCTTTAGTAGCCGTTGTAATCGTAACCGCTGATGTTCAGCTCTAATTTTTGCGTCCGCGGATCATAGACAACGAAAAGGAAACGGGTTTCTCTCTTTTGTTTTCTTCAGCGTGCGTGTGACGTCACGCTGTTTGTGTGTGTGTGTGTGTGTGACGTTCGTCAGGTTGTGTTAGTTACGGTGTTGCCGCTTAGTTTCGTCTAGCCTAGGATAATTGGAGTAGCAGATGGTACGAAAATTATATTTGTGATTAAAGCCTGATTTATAAAACCAAATTTAATTTTAGCTGTAACTACTGACCTACAGTTTTAAGAGAGTTTTCAGAAAACTGGACTTTTAAATTAGTTAGTTATTAACCATTTTCTTTCTTACTAATGCTAAAGTTAAAATTTCTTTTATAAACTAGGCTTAAGACACTTCAAAACTAATTAATAAGAGATCCTGGCTGTCGCATTTAATATCCCCACAAATGGAGATAAACCTTTTTATCTTCAACTACTTTAGAAAAAGAAAGGACTTATAAGTTTAATTTAGGTCATCAATCAACTGCTCTAACTGACTGTTGATAGCTGACAACCTGCTTAAGATAGTGATCTTAATGTCTAGTAATCCAGTAGTAACGTAAAGCACTGGTTGGTTAGCCTAATAGCTTAGCATGCTCTTTCTTTGCTTCATTAAATGTTAAGACTTTCTGTTTTACGTAAATCACGTGACCAAATCTGTGACTGATCTACGGACTTGCAACCATGAAGAGGTAAACCAGTATTCTAATATTGTCTAACTCCCAGATGATAAGAAATTTGTCAGTCATCTACATTTTAGTTATAATTGACAGTTTAGTTTTGACAGCATAATCTGTTTCCTCCATTTTGGATTACCTACTCCCAGTGTCAATTCTAGGACAAGTGATTATACACATGAAACGGTCAAATTAGTTCTTTATGTAGATTTTTGGCATTTTTAGAAAGTATGTTCTGTGCTATCCTAGTGGATTGTGGTAGTGACCCGTTTTTTTGCGAAGTTAACTGACCGTGGGTCAAAGTACCCGCATAAAACCCATTTCCGTGCCGGAACCTAAGAAAAAACCATCCAGTCGAGTCGACCACCAACCAAAAAGGCGATTCGTGGAAGTGGTATCGGCAACGCGGCACCACAAACACGTAGCGGTACCGGGTACGTGGGTACGGTCAAAAATCGAAAATACGAGCGCCTTTCGCTGTTGGGCCGTTCTTTGAAAAGGCTGCGCTCGCCGCCGGTTTAAAATGACGGAATGATCGCGAGAAGGTACCCACGTGTACCTAAACAGGAGAGAGAGTAGGTCATCGCAAGAAAGAGATCACGGGGGGTGTGTCGCGGACGCGTTTCAGTCAGTTTGGAAAAATCGGGCCGTGTCGTGACGTCATGGCGCCCAAGAAGCATCATTTTGTCAAAATGACGGTCGTAAGTGTGCTGTTTTGTTTCTATTTTAGAACCACCTTGGGTGACCCAGTCAAAACATAATTTTGTTTATTTATGATTTACAATTCAAATTTTTATACCTTCCCCAAGGCTATAGTTAATGACCGTCAATTATTACTACAGTGTTATCTAAGCTTAGTGATTACTTTGATAAGTTTTTCTAAAGTTCAAGGTAAAGATGTCTGGAACTTATCGTAGCGACACCTGGATTTGATAGACAAAGCAAATTTCCCCTTTGAAACGACCTTGAAATTCAGGAACGCAGTTGTGCAATATTTTCCAACTGGATTTCACTTGATAACCGCATTCTAATATTAGCATTAATTACCCTAGGATTGTTAATTATTGTTCTAGTTTCCTTATCTAACTAGGAGACCGAAAATGTTTATTTAGACTATGAGAATAGATAAATAATATTTGAAGGTCGTTGTCTAAACACACATAGAAAGGCATAACACGTCAAACAGTTTCCTTTAGTTTGTGATTGGTCAAAAAGCTTTTTTGTCACTCAATTTAACAGTTACAGCTGATGATTTGTTTGGGACGTTTTGCTGGTAATAACTGCCTTAAATTACAACAAACGGTCAACCAAACTGGATCGGAAACTTTGTCCTACCGGTATTTACCGGATCCGGTCTGGTTCTTGGCACGCGGCCAATCAATTAGACTGATTTTAACATGTCATTTTCGTCCTGTTTATTGTTATTAAGGTTGCATGAATCACGTCGCCTGATGGATTTGGTTACATTACAATTTGCTCTTGGTAGTCGCTTATCGTAGCTTGATAACCACTCCTCTGCCTGTAACTGGTTATTTCCTGTTGCGGCCACTGATTTGAGCGCATTTTTAGTGTTTTTTTGTCTGGCAAAAGGTCAGCGCGATTAACGAAAAATTTTGGCATGTCGTTACGCAAGATTTTGCATGTTTAGAGTGTAAAATGTTTTTGTCTGGTTGTGTACCGGATAGTGGAAGAAATCTGGTTATTGTACACGTTTCTGGTGGTTTTTTAAACAAAGACCATATATAGTTACGTCAATAATGTTGGGTAAACAACAGCGGACCTGTGTTTGCACTCTCTGCCAAAACCGTTATATGTTTACCTTGTAATTTGGCAACTGTGTTCATTAAATTGATTGATTTTAAAAGAAGTAGAGAGAGTAACTGACAGTTGAAACTATGTTATCTGAATAATTGTTACAGGTAGCTTCGAGTAACCTAGATCGCGACGATATGGTACCAGAGGGCGCTTTAGACTTAACTCACCCCTCTCAACCGCACGCCGTGTCAGTGCCAGTCCAGTCAGTGTCAGTTCCGCCAATTCTCTACAACCAAAATTCGAATTCGTCAACGGGCACGGACATCCTGGACCTCAGTATGCCGGACAAGAATTCCGTTACCGAGGTCAGTACAGTGAATACCTCCACTAGATCGTGCGCCAGCTTAATGGGGTGGTTTTTAGGTATGTTACGTGTGCGGCGACGAATTCAAGAGGGGCAGTTTGGATTTTATCGCATCGAAACAGTCTGCGGACGCCCCGATGCAACCCTTCTTCCCAGCCTAATCGAACATCCCAGACCTAGTCGTAGCCGGCCTATTGACTCCCAGAGCCGAGTTCAGGCTTGCTCTGATTGTCAACAGCATCTGTTGAAACAATGGGTTACCTTTCAAGGACAAGGTGAGATTTGATGGGTTCAATATTTTGTCCACGCACGGAAATCTCAAGAGAACTGTTGATAGAATGTGACAGACCATGTGGACAACGGCGAGTTTCTGTCACATTCTACAGATCTTTTGAGAAGCCCATGAAAGGTTGTGATGGTGTGTGTGTCAATGACGTTTAGCTTATTTCACCAATCACTAACGATTACCTTGCTCTTAGTACCGAATGTAGTCTTGTGATTTCTGTTCTGTAAACAAACATTCATTAATGAGTTTTCATTAATGATATAGTGAAATCTGATATTCCACATTTAATTAAGCGGTATTGAGTGACAGTAACCGATAGGAATTTGCCGACTTTAGAAGGAAAAAAAACCAGCTTCATTAATTTAAACTGTCGTTTCTATTAAGTTGCGGTTAACATTTCCAGTTTTATCGTTGGGTACGGCTAATTGTAGGAGATTCCGGCCGCCTGTTATTCTTGCAATGCAAATCTCCCCGGTTTGTTGTCGATTTATTGTGATCGATGGCCGCATTTTACGTTATCTAACAAGGCAAAGATGTTTTGAAATAATATGTTTGTTTTCTCAACAGTGTATTGGTTGTACTTGTAAACGTCATTGTTCACAGTGACGTCATAAGTTTGACTAGTGCATTTCGGAGAAGTCTGGTGGGGAATTTTTTTAAGTTGAAGTTTACCAAGAATTCTCACTGGAAACTGGTCTTGATATGCAGTTTTCCACTAGGTTAGGCTAGGTTAGAGAGTGTTTTTCCAAAAGTAAACCATTTTCAGGATATCTCGATTCACAGGCGATATTGATTTATTTTAACCATCCCCCAAAGAGTTCTATGGTCTAGCTTGCTGAAAAATGATCTAAAAAACACCAAATTCTTTGTATAATAGTTAAAATAAATCCATACTAGTGCAAAGAGATAAAATACAGGAAATTACGTTTATGACGCTTTAGTTACATTTTTTTTAATTTAAAATTTTATCATTATTAAACATTTTTCATTTTAGGACACTCTATTGAACTCAATTTACAGAATTATATAAACAACTGTGACGTAAGAAAGTATTGACTTCCTCGAAATCTTGAGTGTTTTGCCATTTAATGTATCGGTGCTTTTCCAGCGCACATGAACTTTCACGAGTCTTGATCGTGATAGGCTCGACGGATTGATCCAAATCCCCAATGAAATTCAACAGAAAACCACCAATACAACTCGATTTAGACGTATTTTTGATCGGTTAATCGATCGCTTTACCCTCCCGACTTTCGTTTTACTAGCGACGTAATTGAATTATTCCTCTAATTGAATTGCGTAATCAAAACATGGTCACTCGACCTCGAACCGGTTATTTCCAGATGACGTTATCCTTATCGAGTATCTCGAGTTTTTCGGTAAACAAGTCAGACTGTGTTGTTGTTGTTTTTGGTTGTTTGTATTCGCTAGGGTCTAATCTTTGTTGCATTTTTACTGCGCGCGATTGACGTTGCACTCGTGTTTGATTTAGTGGATCTAGATCTTGTCTGCGGAAGGGTCATTTCGGTATGGGAATGGTTGTCTTGTGTGAGCTAGTGGAAGTGACATTGATCAAATTTGGGTATAGGCAGTTTTGCATGCATCAAACTGTCTGTGATTAACAAGTTGGCACTGCTTTCAGGAGTGCCTCATCCAGAACGAAAGTACACCTTACGGAAACGGCAGAGTGCCGCCCTGGACACGACAACCTTCATTTGTTACACTTGCGCCCTAGAATACCCGTCCTCCAGTATACGACTGCTTTACTGCTGTCCAAATGCGGAGAAGGAACCATACTTTCCATTTATTCAATCGCTGAAAGCACCACCCGGTGCCAGTCCCGTGTCCCCACAGGGGATGGTTCAAGTGTGCTCAACTTGTTACAAAAGTATCCCACAAAAGCACCAGGTGAGTCCAAATCGAATCTGATTCGTTGTGGTATTAAGGTAATCTCTGGTGCGCAGGTGTTTGGAGGTGATCCCTCATCGACCGCTAGTCAACAACAGCAGCAGCAAAATCAGACGAGCGCCGCGAATAATCACGTTAGCGTCACCGAGGTGCAATACTTGAACAACACCACGTCCAGGCCGAGTACGGTGAAAAGTCCGGCGAATTCTGCAGGTTCGGATATTCGTTACAAACCGTACGATATCAATCACGCGTCTATCGTTACCAGTAAGAAAAAGCAGGCAGCTTTGGCCGAAAGTAAAAACTCAAAGGTAAGTAAGATAAGTAAGTTTTGTCTTAACATCATGAATTTCGACAATTGTCACGTGACAAACTTGATTTTGACAGTTGCGAGGTTGATATTTATTTAAGATTTAATCAGTGACGTCTGTTAATCAAACCAAGGTCCAGAGCCATGGAAAATAACTTGTGTAAACAATTCCAAAGCAATATAAACCAGTCTAAGACATTAGACTAAATTTGTGTGCGTTTAGGGCAGCGTAAAGGTTTCGAATTTTGACATTTGTTCCAATTTAGGATTGCGAGAAGTCTTCTACTACTACCAAAACAAACTCCACAAAACTAGAAAACTAAAGCAACCAAGATGCATTGTATTTTATAGCTTTACAGTCAGAATTTTGACAATTGTCACATTACTGTCTATTTAAGATAGGGTTAAGTGACACGTGGCCGCTATCACAACAGCTTAGCAAGACGAAGATTCATATAAATCAGCCTGAAACAACTTACCGCAAGCATTGTACTTTATAGCTTCATGGTCCGAATTTTAGCGATTTTGTTTGTTTAGGGCAGCTTGAAGGTTTGGATTTTGACATTTGGAACATTGCTTCCAATCTAAGATAGTCTAAATTGTCCCGTGATTACTGCTACTACTACCAAAACAAGATCCATAAGGTGCAAAGCACTAGAAAACAAAAGCCACTAAGCTGCAATAGTAAATGTAATGTAAAGCTTCTTAGCCTGATCTTTGACAATTCTGATGTTACTGTCTATCTAAGATAGGGTCACGTGATGTCATAACAGCTAATACGGTGTCATTAATGAATAAAATGACAATTTAGTGTCATAAAAAGTGTATTTTTTGACAACTATCTTTGGGGCAGTGTAAACCAATAAGTAGACCATAAAATTGAATTTTTGTATTGAGGAATCTAAAGACACGTGACAGCTGTTAAAAAATACCATAACTTGACTCTAGTTCTTATAGATTTTTTATTTTATTTTAAGGCCTCCTTAGCCTCGCGCACTACCTCACCATCAGTGGAAAACGGCCACGCAGGTTCACAAAACTACCGTTGTTTCATCTGCGCCGGGCTGTACCCTTTCGAGCAAATGGAGTGGATAAGCACCTCGGCCGAGGGGATGAACTCGCACGCTATGCACTTTCCTTGTCTGTCCAAGGTAACCGCACGTTTCATATCTTTCTTTTCTGGTTACTCAGCGACTATTGCAGATCGGACGCACGTTGGAAAACAGCTGCATGGATTCGCACGGTCGAGTGTTAAGCTGCACCAGATGCGTGAACCACCTGACGCAGCAGTGGGATAATTTCGAATCGGAGCGGGTACCGTTGGAGAGGCGGCGTTACGACGTGCCCTTGCCCGACATGTCTTCGATGAACGGCGATCGGGGGATACCAACACCACCCAGTACCAACAGCGAAAGAACGGTTTCTAGTCAGCCGGCGTCAGGGGGCAGCAGCATCTACTGCTTCCTGTGCGGCCTCCATTCCGAGTTTACGTTGGCGCGGGTGGTTTACAGCAAACCGCAGGGCAGAAACGCTCCCTATTTTCCGGTGTTGTTGCGTCATAAAAGTCCGCCGAACGCAGAACAGCTGCGCGAGAACGGTAGTGCTTTGGTTTGCACCTTTTGTTACCATAGTTTAGTACACCAGTGGCGTCGGTACGAGTCCCAAACGGGGCATGCTCCATCAGCGGATAGGCGTGAATACAACACTCACGATTATTGTTGTTATGTTTGTGGTATTACTACCTACAGGAAAAGAGTGAGGGCGCTGCTGATTAAGGTGAGTGTGAGAGTAACTAACTGTTAAGAGATGAAAAAATTTATTACCACCTGCTTGCAGAGCATAAAAAAACTCATTTTACCGAAAATATATGCACAACACTGTATAATGCAAAACTTAAGTTCCCACAAACTTTAAGTTTGTCTGATCAATTTTACAACAGCCACTCTGAACCACTATAAGAAATATCCGTTATTTTTCTATTCCAGGACTTTCCTTTTCTACGATTTCATCCACAGCCCGAGAATTCGCTGCTACTAGAAAACGGCGACTACGCAGTAGTTTGCTTGGACTGTTACGAGACCCTGCGCACCCAATCATTGGAGTACGAAAGGTTAGTGTGCGCGCACTTAGTTTTGATTCAGACGGTCAGATTCAAAGGCTTAAATCCACCAGGTGGGGTTTACCGTTGGACAAACGACAGTACAATTGGATCACGCAACCGCCCCCGCCCGAGGACAGTCCGGAGGCGGGTATTGCCCGTCTGCCCAGCGGCCAACGTAGTGATAAAGTGGTGAGTACATTCGCAAACCTAAAAATGTATGAAAATACATTCTCTTGGATTGTCTTGAACCGACTTTTTAAATTTGACTTAATTAAATCAAAGTTTATCTGAATTTGACAGGCACCACCGACGTTCCTAGCAAAACCTGCACGAAAAAATCACTCGCCAAAAATAGTGGAGAGAAAAACGAATCCGAAGACTGAACAAAACTCAGGTAAGTCCAAGTTTTGTCTTTAAACTGCTCAGGCATGAACAGTTAACTAACAACACTGTAATAGTTCACAATATTTTCTTTAAAATCTCTTTCTCTCTCTATTTTTATTCCAACAATAGGACTATGTTGGTTTTGTTAATCAACCCCAGTAAATCTATAGTCAAATACCTCCCATTTTTTTGAAATCCTTTTTAAATCTCCTATTAAAGCGATTTAGCAAGTATGTACAGTTAGGGAGGGAGCTATTGCATGAAAAACCCTCAGCTCATAACTTGGTCATTGTTACAGTTACAGAGTTCTAGTTTGGACCACTGTGTAGCTCCTTGAAATCCCGTTTGGGTCCTTTATTAAAGTTCCATGACAAGTTACTGTTAAAATGCCAAGGGAAAAATTGGAACAAGAATCACATGACTACAAACGTTAAAACAAATGAATGCCCACATTATTTTAAAATGTCATTTTAATAGTAGCTGTATACTTGCCGTTTTTTGAATTCAAATGTCAAGCTAAAAGTAACATCTGAATACTTGAAAAACCAGTCACGTGACCGAAAAACATGTTTATTGTTACAAACAATGAAATTGAGAATTTAATGATTTACAACAAAACTAGCAGTTTTAGCCATTAAATTTGACAGGTGAATATGATGGATAACAAACGATATTGTTCATGATTTTCTTGGCAAATCAGTGACCAATTCACCCTTTTCCCTCTGTCGTTTCTCCAGCCAACTAAAACCGGAATAAAACTGCTATTAAGCTCCCCCCGAATCGGATAAGAAGGGAGGATATGGAGTGTTAAACATCGGGCGGCTTTGAACGTGCCATCGCAAACCGAAAAGTGGGCAAATAAAGACGCTTATCTCGCCCCCCGGGGAAACCTCGCGGATACTGCGGTGATTTATTACTTTAGTACAGATCCGCACCTGCATTCCGGGTACTTTCGATTCTTGCCTCCGGGGGATTCGGGAAAACCCTAGAGTCCGGACCTGGGGATGCACCGGGACGAGCGCTCTTTAAATCCGGCCCTTGCGGTTGGCGGGGGGGGGGGAGCAAGGGCTCTTTTCGTCCCGGCAGGAAAATCAAGTATCGCCAGTCTTTCGGTCCCCGTCGATAAGGGTAACGCGGTTTTAGAGAGTTTTACGCGCGTGTTAACAATGGGAGCAGTTTAATTATTGTTGTTTGGTTGTCTCATTGTGGCTTCTCCTTGCAAACTATTAGAAAGTTTAATGGGTAGTTACAGAGTGTTCCAAATTAAAAGTGACTATTGAGAGTTCAAAACCGTAAAAGAAGTTAGTTCTGACACTCGTTCGTGTTGAATAAATTGTTTGATGTATTTAAAATTGCGCTGTTGTAAAACTGCAACTTGTACTATTTAAAAACATAGCAGCAAGTACAACAATAGCAGCTTCTGGCACAGTGTTCATAAAAATCGATTATTAAATATGCCAAAACCCGGATTAGCACGTTTCCAATAACTAAATTAGCGCGGTTCATCGAACACCAACACGACACAGTCTGAACCAAACAACTCCTATCGCCATAGCAACATCATTTGATGCTCGATTAGGGTGGACGTTTATAATGTAACCGTCTAACGACGAAATAGAGACGCGACCGGATATGGATTTCAAGCTGGATCTCAAGTATCCCCATCGCGACCCTTACGCCACGTTCCCTTATTTTTATGGAGCGGAAGGTAATAAAAGGGTGTCTTTTATATTCAGTTCTTTTTAAGGCCTCTTAGGGATGCAGGGTCGGATTTTCCTAAATGTATGTTTGATTCACTGTATGAACATTTTGTTCCACAAAATATTTCTTCAGTAGTGTTGAATTTGTTTGAACACAGTGAAATTGACTGTTCACTAACTGAGTAATAAGTTATCAACAACTTTTGAGTATATGACGTTGTTACAGGTGTACCTACCAGCCCCAACAAACTACCTCCCACCTCGACCAATGGCAGCCTACCGGCCGCGCCCACAACTACCGCCAACTCGCCAGTGGCCAATCCAAAACCTCGCCCAGCCCCACTGGCAAACGCTGGCACAACCGCCAACCAGTACAACCATTCGTTTGCGGCTGCGCTACGTAACCTAGCGCAACAGAATGTACCCGGAACGGATTCTGCTGGTGATCCGCCTGCTGCCCATCGTCCTCGAGAGACTGGTAAGTTGTAGTTCTACTCAGGACGAAGCTGTTGATGGTCAAAATGGGTGTGATTACAGCCACCGAAAAGCCTAAACCGACCCCGCCCGAAGTGCCTACGCCTTACCCGACCAGTCGATCGGCCATCGATGCCCGACTGACGGCGGCTCCCAACCCTTATCCGGCATCTCTGGCCGATTTGGGCAGAAGTGGGTTTCAGCCGTATAGGCCCGAGGATCACAGATTGCCCCCGGTGCCTGTGGGACTGGAACTGCCAGGGTACGGCTCGCCATACACTCATTATTCCTTACCGATGGTGGAAGAACAGCTTTATTACGAGCGGATACTGAGACCTGCGTGGACGATGACCCATCCTTATATGCCGTATTTAGGTTTGACAGGCGCAGCTTCGATGCCCTTGTACATGCATGAAAGGTAAAATTAACATTCATAAACCTATAAAATTCAACTCAGTTGATTTTTACTACTTCAAATCTTTCAAGTACGTTTTTGTTGTTTTATAACTGTCAAGTCATTTCACAATACGTGTAAAAGCAAACAGCCAAATATCAAATTGTCAAAATGACACTTATAAATTGCAATTCAGTTGATTCGTTCTTATTTCCAACCTATTTAAGGGCATCTACGTTAAGTTGTGATTTGACTGTGACAGATCATGTGTAAAATGTCACAGTCAAATTAAAACTTAGCTGTTGGTGCAATCGGTCAATAACTACGTTTTTTTTTTTAGTTTTATACCTTAATGGGATAAATTTTGTCACATTCATGTCATTGCTAAATACGTGTAGCAAACTGCGAAACGTCTAAACTGTCACAAAGGCGCTCATGAATCGATAAATTGCAATTCAGTTGATTTTTTCTTATTTGCAACCTTTTAAGTAGGTTTTTTTAGGTCGTCACGTTAATGACTGTGTATAGAGCAAACAGCCACACGTCACAAGTGTCAAATTAATACTCACGAACCTATAAAAAGCAATTTAGTTGATTTTTACTCATTTCTAATCTATCAAGTTTTGATAGTCATCACTTGTATGACATTTGAAAATACCTTATTGATCTTTACATTATAAATACGATTATAGATTCAAACTGGAAGAGGAACACCGTCAAAGATTAGCGGCGGCAGCTGCCTCAAGGTCTAAAGATGCCGACCTAGAGCGCGAATTACTTGAGAGGGAGCGAGAAAAAGAACGTTTAGCAAGGGAAAAGGAGGCGGCTCGTAGGGTGTCGCCCCATTTACTAGGTCTACCAGTAATGCATCCTTCGACCGCAGGCATGCTACCTCCCACTTTGGGATTAGCCCCTCCCGCCGCTAGACACTCTCCTCTTGGTCCCGCTTACTTGGGACAGCCTCCTCAAGGTTACTCTCAAGTGCCAAGGTACTGAACGGTCAGTCAGTGTTAACTTTGTTTACTAATCGACCAATCACAGATCGTCACCGTCGTTACAACGTCACTCACCGATGGCCTACTCGACGCTGAACCTGTCAACGCCTCGCGGCCAATCACCAACCGTAATTCAACCGTCGGGTCCAATGATAAACGCTACCGGCAACGTGCAACCACCTCCCGCCCATCAAAATAGCCACCAGCACGCGGACAGCAAACCGTCCGCTTCTAGTCACGTGATCAAACCGCCCACGCCCAAACCAACGCCTCCACCCACCCCCAAAGCTACGCCCCCGCCTGTCGTTGGCAACGGAGACTGCGCCTGACCTACATCGAAGCCCGTCGATTTTGTTGCAGCTCCTTGTTGTCGGTAAGTCTTTAATTTACGTTTGCTGATAAATATTGATTGTGACGTTGTGATCTGACAGCCGATCGGAACGATTTACCGGTTTCGGTTGCGTGGTTCGTCACCAGGGATCTCTTCTACTGTAGTACCTACAGCAAACACCCCCTTTTTGTTAAGGGTGTTTTAGTTCATTGTTTTGGTGTTATTAAAGCCAAGGAGGAACGTTCGGTTTCATTCAGGAATTACGCTGCAATTCGAGTTTTCGAGGTTTTTGCAAGTTATATTGCATTGTAACTAAATTCAATGGTAAGTTTTTTATTACTAAATTTGTCCAGCTCCTGTAAAGTTAATCAAAATTTGTGTACGTTTAATCTGTTCAAAAAATCAGGGAAAAAATTTTTCGGATAACTTTGCAAACTGTGAACGTTAACTTCGCAATGGAGCCGTTCTTCTTAACTGTAAACCGGATTATCTCCCAATTTTTTTTACTTTAAACAAACGAGGGGCACGGTATTAAGGCGCTTATTAAAAGAGGCGATTCTCGACTGTAAATCGGCGCGTAAGAAGGATAGAACATTTTTTTATATAAATATATGTATAAATAGTTAGATAGGTGTAACCAATTATTGCAACGGAAAATGTTTCCAATCTCGTTAAGGCTATATTGTGTTTCTCTTTCCTGATAAGATTGTAAACGTGTTCCTTTTTTACCGTTAACGTTTTGTATTGTGTAAATAACTTATTTTCGTTTTTAAGTTAATGCATAAACATAGACGCGCTGTGATGAATAATGAATGAAAATGAAAGCTACAAAAGTTACGTTATAATTGTGTGCTAAGGAGAGAGAGAGAGAGAGAGGTCAAGTGCAAAATTTTTATTGTTATAGTTTGATTCGATTATCTTTTACAAGTATTATTTGAGAGTAAAACCAACGTGTGTCGAGACTTGATGACGGACTAAATGGCTGATAAACACTTTGTACACGTTATTCGATTAACAAAAACCGAATTTAATGTTAATTTTTTTTTACTGTTTTATTTTACGGGTGTTTAATTTTACGTAGGTGAGAGAGAGAGTGGTGTTCACTGATTCTGTGATAAATACAATTTTAGTAATCTTGACGTAAACACTGTTTCTAGCATGACAAACCTAATAATAAATGTATATAAAAATTTTCTTGACGGTGGTTTCAAATTTGTTTTAGACGAAGAAGAATTTTCATATTATCCTCGGTACCTCAACATCAGTTGTCTGATTCCCATATTCACTTCCTTTTTCTCCTGCCTCAATAATGTTGATTCCTGAATAAGACCAGCATTCTTGGAAGCATACTGGTAAGTTACAATTTTGTTTACACTACTAAAGTTTGATGGTTACATTTTGACTAGTATTTCTCACTTAACTTGAGGAGAAAGTGTTTCTTACTGTTGATTTTCTATTTGATATACGCGAAAAACTAAAGTAAAAGGGAATGACGTCACAAATTTCAAAACTTTGTGTCAACATGAAAAATAAGTTTTGTTTGACGGTTGTTGTTTTGATAACTGGCACTTTCAAAATGGTTTTAGCTTCTGATATTTTAAAACAATTTCTGGAGGGATTAAGACACTTGTAGAGGCCTCTGGCACTTTTTAGAAGGTTCACAAGAGCATTTAGAGGTCCATGAAACTTTTAAAATGGTCCTAGAGGCCTCTGGCAATTTAAAACAGTTTTGGGAAAGATTATACTTTCAAAATGATTCTGGAAGCCTCTGGCACTTTTTAGAAGGTTCTCAATAGCATTTAGAGGTGTATGGAAGTTTAAAAATTGTCCTAGAAGCCTCTAGCAATTTAAAACAACTCTGGGAAGGTTTAAGACAGTTGTAAAGGGCTCTAGAACTTTTCAGTAGCATTTAGAGGTCTCTGACACTTTTAAAATGATTCTAGAGATTTCTGGCACTTTTTAGAAGGTTCTCAATAGCATTTAGAGGTCTATGGAACTTTCAAAATTGTCCTAGAGGGCTCTGGAACTTTTCACAAAAGTTCTCAGTAAGGTTTAGAGGTTTCTGACACTTTCAAAATGATTCTGGAAGCCTCTGGCACTTTTTAGAAGGTTCTCAATAGCATTTAGAGGTGTATGGGAGTTTAAAAATTGTCCTAGAAGCCTCTAGCAATTTAAAACAACTCTGGGAAGGTTTAAGACAGTTGTAAAGGGCTCTAGAACTTTTCAGTAGCATTTAGAGGTCTCTGACACTTTTAAAATGATTCTAGAGATTTCTGGCACTTTTTAGAAGGTTCTCAATAGCATTTAGAGGTCTATGGAACTTTGGAACTTTCAAAAATGTCCTAGAAGCTTCTGGCAATTTAAAACAACTCTGAGAAGGTTGTCAGTAGCATTTAAAATTTCTGGCACTTCCAAATTGGCCCTCAAAGTTTCTGTTAATTTAAATCAATTCTTGGAAGGTTAAGTTGAACAGAGACTATTTGTTTTCTCTATACTTTTGGCAACAATGCAATTGATTTCGTCTAATGACGTCATGCTAAGTTAATTTTTTCTATAACTTTCCGCATTATTTAAGTCCACATGGCCCTAAAGCCCAGCATAGTAGATAGTTTGTGATTGGTCAAAAAAAAGCAGCTCTCAGCTTGCTGCTTTTTCTTGACCAATCCCAAACTATGAAGAGCAGGTTTTGGATTAAAGTGAGATAAAGAAAAGTAGGTCATTCAAATTATTTATTCAATATTCATCAAAACTAGTACCAAATCCTTGTGAAGACATTGAACAATTTGATAATAATATTATGAGACATTCACTTCTAAAACTGACAATATGTTATGGTTTGTTCAAAGTAGACAGTATACTGTGTAATAATAACGTATTTCTTATTAAAATTCGCTGATGCACTACACTCTTGTCACTCTTAAAAATTCGATAAGGACACTTAAAAAAAAAATATTTACTACTTACATATATCACAAAAATTTATTACCTCAAGGACCACAACAACAAAAATTGAGAACAAGGTGACTGCCTCTAGTACAGTCTAAATTACCACACAAATTATTATTCAATCAATATATCTACAAAACCTTTATATGACCTTAAAGTAACAACTTAAGTTCAGTCTGGTAAATAGGCTATTTACAAAGGGAAACAACACTACTTTGAGACAAAGAGAAAGTTGCTCACCTAATGCTTGTTAAAAACAATAAAAACTCCCTCAAAGCTTGCCAGTATTTCAACCAAGCTGTTAATAATTAATAAACATCTCAGTTTAACAGTCTAAAAAGTTGGCGGCCATAAGGAGCTCCAGGGCAATTTCAGGAGCAATAGGGAACTCAGGAATTTCAGTGGAGCTGTTTGTGTAGCGCACTTTATAAGTAAAGTACATGCAGACTTTTTGCAGAACATGTGACCTGTTGATGTTGTGTTAAGTAACTGTCGTCTTTACTGGACCGAATTACTTACGGTATCTCTCTGAAATTCACTTCATTAGCTTCGTTCTCTGCAAACTGTCCTGGACCACTCAGCATGGCTTTGATAGTGCCTGAAGTGAGGGCGTGCTCCCTCTTCACAATAAACTCGTGCCCGTCTGAGGAGATCAGCTTGACGTACATGGCGTCGGGGCCCTCGCAACCCCCATACACGCGTTCCTGGCATTTGTCTTCTTTGATGTCACCCATTTGGACCTGCAATATGATTCGGTCGAGTTGGGTTGGCTTTTTGGGTAGCGTGCGGTACTACAATGCTAACGAAGCTGCTAAACCAAAACTAAAGGCCTAAGGAGCTACAAAGGGAGGGTGGTTGCACATGGATGGTCTAAAAGGGGTCGAGTCTACGTTAATTACCGTGTTTACCATATTTTGCAAAACGATAACAAAAGTTCCAAACAAAGCAATTGCCAGTCGGTGAATACTCACTTTAGTTTTTGTTTTTTTTGTTAAAAAGTTTATAAATAGCCTGTCTTTTAAGGAAAAACAAGTTAGTTGAAATGACTCAAAAGAGGGACAAGGGACAAGTGAAGACAAGACTGACAAGAGGGCAAATTCGGCAAATAGTGATTAGTGCTGTCACTGCTGTCAGATATCAAAAAAATGTCTTTGAAATTAGAGCTGTTTTTTTGCGGTTTCAAAAGTCACGTGACTTCTTTGTGATTTTATAATAATGATGTCATGTGATTTTTTATGAACACTAAGGCCGCATTTGTTTTCACGCTCCATGGAGCGAGCAGAGCGTTTTTGACGTCACAATGTCGTAATTTGACAGATCAAAATTATGGTTTTCCTAAATTCAATTAAAACATACATACTGTTTTCTTGTTCTGTCTTGATTTACTGACAAAACCGCATTTAAGCTTGTATTAACATGTAGGGCGGTGTTAAAAGGGCTTTTACTGAACGCACCAACATTAACATAACGGACTGTCAAGAAAATGTCGTCTGTCAAACGTTGCCTTCTGTCAATCATGGAAATTTGAAAGTTTTTGAATTATTTTTTTTTAGATTTTTTAAATCAAAATTACAAACAATCACTGAATTAACAATGTTTGTTGTTTAAGTTTATTATTTGGTTTAGTTTAAATTAGTAGTGGGTAGTGGTGCAAAACCCCCTCGACCGCCTCAAAATTTCCAGTGCTCCCCTTATGTAACTCTTGTTTTTTTTTTACAAATTTGGCTCCTTATTGCTATTTTCTTGTTACAATAATGGACGCCGTACTGTTCCGGGGCTCCCAGAAGCTGGAACATCTTCAGGTACCGTCAAAACAACCTTAATCTATTAATTATACAGGAGGAGCTTTTGCAGTTGCAAGCGGACATGGTGGCATCCAAAGCCAAAGACCTGCTGCACACTTATTCGCAGACCACGCGAGCCCTCCTCGCTCAAGTGTGGCACAGCGAGAAATTGGGGCACCTCAAGCACAACATTATCCACTTGGTCACTTATATTCTGGAAGTTTCAAAGGATTTCAAAGAGAGGGCTATTGATGTGGCCGACCCAAAACGCTTGTGGATGTTTTTGGCCGGCGTTATTGGAGGAAGGTGTAAGTTGACCTAATTTTCTAGGCTTGTAAGTCATAATTTATAAAATTCAGGAACTAAAGTTTGTTGTGATGGTTATTTTTAACTCTTAGTTTAAATAGGTGTTGCTAATCCTATCAGCACTTTTGATTTTCTTTTGGATAATATTGGCAGTGGGTACTTAGTCTAAAAATAGTTTCATCCTCCTTAGATAATTAAGTTAACAGTCCTGTGTGTCAACTTGAGTAATGTTGCTGCTTTTAGGGTCAAAACGTGAAATTTCCATAGCATGTGCCAGTTTTATGGTGGGGGGTATTGTGGGGGTTGCTGTGACTCTAGCGATAAAAAAACGAGAAAAGACTGTACGATACATGGAGGCTGTGCAGATCAAACACTATTCAGGGGCTGAGGTAGGTATTTTCTTTTAAAAGTTGGAGGTTTTCAAACTTTTGAAATGCACAGTCAGTCAGTGTGGTTGAAGACGCAATTGCTCCTTACGAGTGTGGCGATCGGGACGTTTTAATTAACGTTAAAGCGGCCTCAGTTCAAATTGTGGACGCACACATTTGCAGCGGTTACGGTCGCACTTTAAGGCGGATACTGCGTAAACTGTACAAGGTACATCCACCGACCTCTCAAGTTAGGTTTTTGTGGTTATTTTCAAGTTTTTGTAGCAATCCAGTTCTGACCTGCCCGTAATTTTGGGACGGGATTGTACCGGGGTGATTACGGATTTGGGCAAAGACGTCAACAGGCTTGAAATAGGGGATGAAGTGTGGGTGACTGTACCGTTTTGGTCTCAGGGCTGTTTAAGTCAAACTGTTTTAGTCTCTAATGATAGGGTAAGGGCATATGATAAGTATAGACAAACAGTGGCAATGGAACTGAAAATTAATTTAAGTAAGCAGCGTGAGATGGCACCACTAAACGCATATTAATTTTAAAGCCAGAGGCAGCAATTCTGATATTTTGACTGTTGGTTTTATACTTAATACATTATGAATTCCATGTTTAATCTTAAAACAGTCACGTGACCATTTGTACCTTAAAATGAGTCACGAGATTTAAGAGTTTAAAACTAAAAAACGGTCACCTAATCTTAAAATTAAATTTAATTATTGAAAATAGTCACGTGACCGGTCAAATAATATTTTGTCATTTACAGTCACGTGACCTTCAGGATTTCGGTTCCGTTTTTGACAAAAAAGAGTTGGTTTGATTATTAAAAATTTTGCGACTTTATGAACTGTAAAAAGAGTCACGTGACCTTTAAAAATATATTTTATTTTTGAAAAGCGTCACGTGACCATTTGCACCATTATAAGGAGTCAGGTGACTCTTCAAATAATACTTTGACATCTAAAACAGTCACGTGACCTTTAGGATTTCGTTTTGACGTTAAAATAATTGAAAATTGTCACGTGGCCATTTGCACTGTAAAGAGGGTCACGTGTGTTTAAAAAATCAGTTTAAACTGAAAAACGAGCACGTGATCCTTTAAATAACATTTTGACATCCAAAACTGTCATGAGACATTATAAAATTCATTTTTAATTTTAAAAGAGTCACGTGACCTTTAGGATCCGTTTTGAAGTTAAAAAAGAGTCACGTGGACTAAAAAAAATTAAATTTGAGTATTGAAAATCGTCACGTGACCATTTGCACATTAAAAAGAGTCACGTAATTTAAAAAATGTTTGAATATTGAAAATCGTTATGCGACTTTATGAACTGTAAAAAGAGTCACGTGACCTTTAAAAATATATTTTATTTTTGAAAATCGTCACGTGACCATTTGCACATTATAAGGAGTCAGGTGACTCTTCAAATAGTACTTTGACATCTAAAACAGTCACGTGACCTTTAGGATTTCGTTTTGAAGTTAAAATAATTGAAAATTGTCACGTGGCCATTTGCACTGTAAAGAGAGTCACGTAATTTAAAAAATCTCAGTTTAAACTGAAAAACGGTCACGTGACCCTCTAAACATTATTTTGCTATTTACAGTCACGTGACCTTCAGGATTTCGGTTTGACGTTAAAAAAGAGTCACGTGACTTTAAAAAAAAAATTTTGATTATTAAAAATCGTTATGCGACTTTATGAACTGTAAAAAGAGTCACGTGACCTTAAAAAATATATTTTATTTTTGAAAAGCGTCACGTGACTATTTGCACCATTATAAGGAGTCAGGTGACTCTTCAAATAATACTTTGACATCTAAAACAGTCACGTGACCTTTAGGATTTTGTTTTGACGTTAAAATAATTGAAAATTGTCACGTGGCCATTTGCACTGTAAAGAGGATCACGTGTCTGTGAAAATATCAGTTTAAACTGAAAAACGATTACTAATGACATTTAAAACTGTCATGTGACATTATAAATTCCATTTCTAATCTTAAAAAAGTCACGTGACCTTCGGGATCTGTTTTGACGTTAAAAAAGTCATGCGATTTGAAAAAAAAATAGTCTAAACATAAAAACTGTCACGTGACGTTAAAAATGACATTTTAATCTTACAAATAGATACGTGATTTAGTGTATCAGTTTAAAAACTAAAAAAAACGGTCACGTGACCTACAGGATTCTGTTTTCACGTTAAAAAAGGGTGACTTTTAAAATAAATAGAATCTTTATTATCGATACCTCAAACCAGAAATTCTTATCTTGTTTTCAAAATTCGAGTAATTTAACTCAAATTTATTTGAAAAAATCAAGCTTTCTTACGCAGTTCAGATGGGATAGCAAAAAAAAGCGGAAATACTGCAAAAGTTGGCAACTATGTCTGCAATGACGAGCTGTATTAGCGCCATCTCTTAGAGTTTACCTGTACAACTGAAATACATTAGAAAGCCCTTGAAGCGTACACGGCTTCCATTTTGGGTGCCACTGTAATTACATTGCGCTGGTTGTCTGTACTTTTTTTTTGTTTGCCGTTAAATCTGATAACCTTAAAATTGGTTTAATTTTGTAGGTGGCCCGTAAACCAAAAAATGTCGGTTTCGAAGGCGCCTGCAGCATACCGTACGCGGGCAGTTTGGCCTTGTCCGCGCTGTCCGAGGCGGACGTGGACGTGGACAACGCGACCGGAAAAAGGTTCGGTGTGTTTTTGTTTTTTCGCACCGAAACCGTCATCTCTTTAGACTGGGGTTAGATTTTTAATTCAGGACGGTTGCACGCCCTCTGGTTGCGTCCTAGTCCAGTTGCTCAGCCACTGGAAAGCCCACGTGACCACCACGTGCTTTAAACGGGCGGTGCCGGTCGCCAAAGCCTTGGGCGCCGACGAGGTTATTAGCTTAGAAGATCCACAGTCACCAGGTAAATTTATCATGGCCGCATTCGTTTTCAAGCTTCATGGAGCAAGCAGAGCGTTTTTGACGTCACAATGACGTAATTTGACAGTTGGTCAATCTACGATTTTTCTAAATTACGTCATCGTGACGTCAAAAACGCTCTGCTTGCTCCATGAAGCTTGAAAACGAATGCGGCCCATGTTGGAAGCTACTTAACTCATGTTGTTTTGAAACTTGACAACACTGGGTAGTAAAAAAGTTGCTTTTTCTTTTTTCAATCACAAAGTACTGAACATTTGTTTCCATTAACCAAACACAGGAAGTCAGACTTTAGATCCTTGCAAAACTCTAATTAAGGAACTACAAGCCAGAGGAGAAGTGTACGATTTTATTGTTTTGACTAGGAATAGTGCGGGGTAATTCTACAATTTTGTATAACGTTCCTTGCGTAATTCTTTTGGTAATTCTAGTGGAACACGCCCACAATGGATGGACCTAAACGAATTCCTGTCTGACGGAGGTAAAATCTTAACTACAGTGCCTGAAGAGCTACTGTCAGACGGATGTGGATTTTTGGGGCGCAGCCTTCTAGCCTCGTACGTGCGCCTTAAATACTGGTTCGAGGTTAGTCACGTGTTTTTCCCCGCATATTTTCCTCTACTCCTCAACTAAACAAACTTTCAGAGATTGTTGGGTTTGCCGTTGGCCGACTACGCCGAAGCGCACCTATGCCACGCCACCTTAGAAAGACTGACAGAACTGGTGGAGGACGGAGTCTTGCAAACTGTGGTGGACAAAGTGTTTCAGCCCCGTGACGTGGAGTTGGCGCTGCATTACATCCAATCGGCACAGTCTATCGGTAGTTCTGTTGTCACGTTTCGGTAGCAGCCTTGGAGTGAGTGTGTCAAATGTCATTTTCTTTAGTACAAAATCCGAGTAAAAGCGCGAGAAAATGGCATCAGTGAAAGATTGTATGTTTACAAAAAAATTTTTAGGTGTGTTTACATTAATATATTTACGATCTGTTTATATGACTAATAAATGCCATTTTGTTATTTAAGGTGTTTTACTCCAAGAGCCAAGTTTTCCTTAATTCCATCCTAAATGTTACCTATTCTGTACGCCAGTTAGCATTTATACGTTACACTAATTTCGTTTAAACACCCTGTATAATAAATGGTAATACAAAGTTTGGGTGTGGTGTTATTTGCTGACCTTTACTTCGATGGTGCCTCCCTTGAAAGTAGTAACACTTTGGTTAGGTAGTACAGCTCTCAAATTTTCTGTAAACGAAAAATAGTGCCACCCTTAAAAGGAAAAAAAAATTGATTATCTGCTCTCAAACTTTGATAGGTAAAATGAATAAAACTAAAAGCATCATCCACCGGGTATCCCCTTTATTAACACTCTCTTGACAATTTTGGCAGAATTGTGACAAAAATGACAGGAAATACATTTTTAGATGCTTCTGATGCTTGTTTCCTTCGCCAATTGTCAAGAAAACTAAAATTACCTTCTGCACTTTCTGTGCTCCTGATAGAAAATTCAATTCTTGACAATTTTTGCAGAAAATTGAATTTTGACTAGTAAAAATATACATTTTTAGAGCAAAAATGACAGGAAATATACATTTTTAGCAGATCCTGAAAAAAGAGCAAAAATACTTGTTTCCTTCGCCAATTGTCAAGAAAACTAAAATTACCTTCTGCACTTTCTGTGCTCCTGATAGAAAATTCAATTCTTGACAATTTTTGCAGAAAATTGAATTTTGACTAAAAAGAGCAAAAATGACAGGAAATATACATTTTTAGCAGATCCTAATACTTGGTTCCTTCGCCAATTGTCAAGAAAACTTAAATTACCTTCTGCACTTTCTGTGCTCCTGATAGAAAATTCAATTCTTGACAATTTTGGCAAAAAATCGAATTGTGACTCAGCCAATTGTCAAGAAAACTTAAATTACCTTCTGCACTTTTTGTGCTCCTGATAGAAAATTCAATTCTTGACAATTTTGGCAAAAAATCGAATTGTGACTCAGGAGAGCAAAAATGACAGGAAATACATTTTTAGATGCTTCTGATGCTTGTTTCCTTCGCCAATTGTCAAGAAAACTAAAATTACCTTCTGCACTTTCTGTGCTCCTGATAGAAAATTCAATTCTTGACAGTTTTTGCAGAAAATTGAATTTATCTGGTATCACCCTCAAATAGAAAGAACTTTTAGTTACATAGTGCTCTCAAACTTTGATAGGTAAAATGAATAAAACTAAAAGCATCATCCACCGGGTATCCCCTTTATTAACACTCTCTTTATATATCTACAACAGTTTATATATTTGCTTTTTCTTATATAATTTCAGTAAATGTACATACACTTTTAGCTAACTTTTAATAATCTGCCTTAAACGTTATGCAAGTGGGGAGTTGACGGCGTCAGCGACTGTATGTTTTTTGTTCCATTTATATAATAACACATAGTAATACTTTCGTATTTTATATTCTTATAATTACACGTAATTAAAAAATCACTTAACCTAATTAGTACAGAAAGCTACTAAAGACCTTAAGTAAGTAAAAAAACGGACGAATGAGACTGTTTTTTGCGTAAACTATCGCCGGTTAAAGGGCAAAACTAAAAAAAAAACTGTCATGACTAAGAAAGTTTTGCTCTCCTTTTGAAAAATTAGTAAATCCGGTGCTTGTTCTCGAAGCAAAACGCAACAAAAAATTGGAATGTAGTTGTTAGTTGATTTTTCAAGCAAATTAACCCCTTTTAGAGCGAGATTCGTTTTTGCACTTATAATTAATAAAAGAAAAACAAAGCACCTGTCCTTGTACTGATCTTTCTTAATAATTAACTTACATTGAAAGCGTTAAAAAGTCACTTTGAAAAACTTAAAATCTAGGAAAACCTTTAAATAGTTACAAAAGCTAGAAACGCAGATTTTTGTGGCGAAAGCTTTTAAAGCTAGCTGTGGTGGTTTCGTGGTTTATTTAGTTCTGGACACACCTAAAGCAAATGAATATTTATGCAAAAATAGGGGGACAAAAAGTTAAAACTAACCTCAATTAAAAAAAAAAAACATCCAAACGATTTACTGCTGCTGGTTAGCAGCCTGCTGTTGGATTTCAATTTTTTCAACGGTCATATCCGGATTCATGGCAGTTGCTTCCTGAATTGCTTCCGCTAAGGCGCGGTCGTGGTCGATCGGATCACCATCCGACTGAATCGTGATCTTTTGCTCTACTCGAGTCTCCACGACTCCGTCCCGTTCAGTTTTGTACTGTGCGAGGAAAGAATTAAAAACTCAAACAAAATGGCTGAAATAAACTCTTACCGTGATCGTTTCGACTGTTCGAGTTTTCGAGCTGATCGTTTGAGTGCTGACAATTTCGCCCGTTTTCGTGTAACTACCGTCCTCGGAGGTGAGCTGAACCTTCCTGGCCTCGGTGGCCACGATTGGTACGCTGGTGGTCGAGGTACGGAACACTGCCGGATCACCGCTGTACATTACCGATTCGGTCTTTACAATTCCACCCGGTAAATCGTCCTGAGAAAGTTTTTATTTTTATTGCTGTGCAGTAGTTAAGTGATGTAATTTCAATTAGCGTATTGAAAACTACGTCCAAGGTCGGTCAGATTGTTTAAATTGCTGCTACAATCTTCTTAATAAAGTAATCAAAATTTATGAAGAATCAGTTTGGCAACGCCGCCTATCAACTGTCATTTCAATCAGGTGTTTCAAATGGAATGACGTCAGAATGAATTTTCCCATGTTAAGTGACTTGGATTTGACATTTCAACGCATGCCTCTCTAACACTAAATTCACAACATGCCTTGCGCAAACAAAAATCACGTGACATGCCCAACTAATTTACTCACCCAAGTTGGCCGTGATATATGAACTCCTCCGACTGTGACGTTTTACATTTGACACATTGAAACTGACTAAAGACAGTCGGGGAAAACCGGAATTATGCCAAGTCTACATGTGCAACATTTACGCAAACTTCAAGACTTGTGATTGTTTTGTGACCAATCAGCAGTTGCAAACACATGTGCACTTGTCATTAGAAAGTTATGAATTGACGTTTTCAGTAATACACGGAAACGTCAAACGACTGTGTGTGCGTACTCACCCGATAGAGGTCGCTACGATAGTAGGGATGATTGGGATCGTCCGGTGGATCGATTGGAGTGCCTGAATCACCTGAACTAGTCGAGCTAACGCTGTCTCGTCTGCCCAGCTATAAGCCATGCGAGTTAAGGTATGACGTAACACGATAATTTTGTTACACATTCAAAATGACCGTTAGTGGCAAAACTTGAAATTGAAACAAACAAAACGAAAACAAAATAATAATTAACCTGATCGCCTGCAACCACCGTACTGGTCGTTTTCACTTCCTGAGTGACGGTGCGTTGTTCCTGTCGCGTGGCGCTGCTAGTCACAGAGTGCGCCACCGTCTTCTCCTCCATTTGTTGCGTTTTCGCGTTGGTGCCGAGGTCTTCGTGCGTCGTTGCCGTTCTGGTCGTGACAGCTCGCGCTGTCACGTACGGCGATTTGACATCGTCGGACGCTAAAGGCGTGTCGGCCTGTACGCGGTTGAGTAAAGGAACAAAAAAAGAAAAAAAAAAAAAAACAAATTAAAATAAAATCCAAAAAAAAAAAACGGTAATGTAAGGGTGTCTGCCTTTTAAACAAACATCCGTCACGTGATCATTTGATTGCAAACGGCAATGAAATCACGTGCATAAATTTCAAATATCTCGTATTGTATTACAGTACAAATTTGTGCAGCTTTCAGCTGGTTTTGACAGATGCTTGACACACGAGCAAACCCCAAATTGACGTCAAATGTATTAAAATTATCTTCATCGAGTTATAGAATATTTTTAAATGCTAGTAAGAAAAAACAATTTATACCTCCAGGAATTAATAGTTTGACAGTCGGTTATCAACTCAATCACTCCGTAAACTGTCAATGTCACCTCAAAACTGTCAAAATTAACTTCATTAAGCTATAAAATAAATGTTTTGTTGTTTTGAGTATTTAGTAATGTTGACAGAGTTTTGACACACAACTAAGTTTCAAATTGACAGTTTAACGTCAAGACTATCAAAATTATCTTCATGGAAGTATAAAATAGAATTTTCGCATCTAGTAGACACTTAAAATAACCAACAAAAAATTGCGCTTTATACCTCCATAAAGCCAATTTCGACAGCTGCTTGACACTAACTTTGACATTAGACTGTCGACTTGGGATTTGACGTAAAGTTAATGTCATCGAGCTATAAAATGTATTTTTTGTGTTTAGTGACACTTTCAGAAATATCCGGCAAAAATCGTGCTTTTTACCTCTCCACGAGACAGTTGACAGCTGTTTGACGCAAACCCCCAAATTGACGTCAAAAGAAGGTATGAAATGAATGTTTTTGTATTTAGTTATTTTTTTTAAAGAGAAGAGAAGAAAATCAGTTTATCTTCATTAACAGTTTAACGTCAAAACTGTCAAAATTAGCTTTCTGGAGGTATAAAAGGCATTTTTTGCTAGTAAAGGCGCACATTAAAAGCAACAAATGGAAAATAGATGTCTTTCTTTAAGGAATTGAATTGCAAGTGGCGTTTACAGCTCCATGGAGCCAAATCTGACAGTTCTGACGTTAAGAACAATTGTATATTTTTCTTACGTCACGTGACAGCTGTCATAACTGTCAAAACCCGTTGACTAGTGATCTAAAACTATAAAATTAAAAATAGCTCCATGGAGCCAAATTTGACAGTTGGAACGTTAAGGAACACTTTAATACTTTGCTTTCGACACGTTTGACGTTTAGAATCACTTTTTTACTTTACATACGTCACGTGACAACTGTCATAACTGTCAAAACCCCTTCGCTAATAACCTGAAATTATAAAATTAGAAATAGTTGCCAGTTTAAGGAATCACATTGAAAGTTGTATTCAAAGCTCCATGAAGCTAAATTTGACAGTTAAGACGTTACGGAACACTTTTTTACTTTTACTGTGTCACGTGACAGCTGTCATAACTGTCAAAGCTCACTCACCAGTGACCTAAAAATGTAAAATGATAAATAGATGAATTCCTTTGAGGGATTGTGCTATAAGTTTTGTTTACTGCTCCATGAAGCCAAATTTGACACTTCTGGCGTTAATTAACACTTAAATACTTTGCTTGCGTCACGTGACAGCTGTCATAACTGTCAAAACTCACTCACCAATGACCTGAAAGTGTAAAATGCCCAATAGATGTGCTTCTTGGAGAATAACCGGTACCACTATTTTGGATTAATTTTGTCACAGTTGCGTGATTTTTGACAGCTGCCAGGTGACATAAAACATCAAAGTGTCTACTAAACTCCCACCTAGTAAATGTAACTATACAAAACTACAAATACAACTTGCAATGCGATTTATCGGAGCAACACAGCTAACTGCTGCGTATTCCAGTTGTATATGTTAGTGCTGCATGAGTTTTGACAGTTAAGTGACGTAAGAAACATATCAAAGTGTCAGTTAGTTTCACAAATGTCAAATTTAGGGCTTTACTGTGGTGTAAATACAAGGGACAACTGTTTTGCTATTTGATAGTTTTAACTCGATGCTGAATGACTTTGAATAGTTAAGACAAGTGTCACCTGACTACAAGCCAAGCTGTGAAGTGTCATAACTGTCAAAGTGAACGTCTTAAACTATCATTTAACGTCACAGCTAGGTCAGCTGGTCAAATGTATCGTTTTCCGTAAATTCTTCGTGGAGGATACTTTTGGTAGGACAACATTAGGTTAGGTTAGGTTATAACTACCATTTGTTTGTTTATTTTAATAGTTTTTTTGATCAGAAATTAGGTTTTACGTGTACTTTAAGTGAAACCTTCTGTCAAAACTATTTTCCTGTGCAGTAGTCGATTTTTTTTAGTTGCGCCATAATAACAGATTGTCCTACGTAAACATCAACTTTCTTAAAGTAGCCTAACCTAACTAGTGCAGCAACTTGTATACGAAAAACGGCAAACACCCTCTCAACCCGATTACAAGTCTTATACACTTTAGTAAACCCAAAAACAACTACAACAACTGAACCAACCAAACTAAACAACCAATCAAGAACGCGATCAACGAGGCGCTAAAAAACTGCAATAAAAAAAACCCAATTTACTAAAATGTATAAAACTCTCGATAGGGGGCACTAAAAGCGACTCGGCTTACCTTGTTCACTTGCGTCGACACTTTAATCTCCCCCGTACGACCGTCAGAGACTCGTTCCTCAATGTTCTGCGTTACCCCGTCCTTGTCCTTGGTGATGATCTGTTTCGTGGTGGTTTTCACTATCACCGGAGTGGTTTGCGTTACTTTGGGCGCTACTTGTTCGGTGGCGAATTCGTTCAAATCGTCATCGCTCGATTCTTCTCCCTCTTTCAAATAAGTTTTGACGCGCACTTTGGAGTCTTTCAAGTCGGTAAAGTGGCTGGGATCGATTTGGGCGTAGTTTAGTATCAGTTCACCGGTGACTGGGTCGCGACGCGCTGTTTTCGGGTCTATATCACCAGTTTGTGGGTCAATGTGACCCCATTCAGTGTGAATTTTCCCGGTTACAGGGTCGATTTCACCTGACAAGGTTAACACTTGGGTTATTTTAGTGTTGGCACTTTTAACTAAAGGATCGTTAGCGTCCACTCTGACTACTTTACCAGTTTTCGGATCCACCATGCTGTAGATGTATACAGTTTGTGTGGTTACGTTCACTATTCTGCCAGTTTTTTCGTCGAATTGACAATCTTTTGGATCGATTTCTTTTACTTTGCCTTGAGGATCGTTCTGGGTGATTAGGTAGATGCGGACTATTATCATTTTTCCGGTTTTAGGGTCGATTTTGCCGTATTTGGTGTAGATTTGTCCGGAGGCTGGGTCAATTTCTGATGCTGTGTATAACGGTGCTCCGGTTTCATCAACTTGACTGGTTCTAGTGAAAATTTGACTGGTCTGAGGGTCAACTTTAGCGGTATTCTGATCCACTTTGGATAATCTCTGGATTGTTCCGGTTTTTGGGTCAATATAACCGTAAACTGCTGTTACGTAACCTGTAGTAGCGTCCACGTTCCAGTGGTGTAAACATCTTCCTTGCTAACTGGGTCGTTGTAGTCGAAGACCCATATTTGATTTGATTTAGTGTCGATCCTTACGGATTTAGGGTCTCTCTTGACAATTTCCCCTTTTTCGTTCACTTTAGGGTCGGTAATTAAAATTCCACCAATCTACCGTAATTAGGATCCACTTTTCCAGTTTTAGGGTTGGTTAAACCACCCTTGAAGAGGATTTGTCCTGTAGTGGGATCGACCACCCCTTGTCGGATTTCGTGCTTGCCACTTTTAGGATCAATGTGAGTTAGGGTGGCCTTGACAGGGTCAATTTGACCGTACTTGGTGTCGATACGGTTGGTCGTAGGGTTGTACAGACCGTTGGACACTTCCGCGGTAACATTTTTCGAGTCTATTAGGTTCTTCTTAGGGTCCACTTTACCGCTGAAAGTGAACACTTCCACCTCAGGGTCGACTTCCTGTCCAAACTTGATTACCTGCACCAACTCTGGGTTGACGGTGTCTGTTTTAGGGTCTTTAACCCCCGTTGATATAATAACATTCCCTTCAGCATCCACTTGTAGTGGTCTGGTGGTTGTCGCGCCAGTTTTAGGGTCCTTGGTGGTGATTCTCAGCAGTTTCAAGTTAATAACCCCATATTTAGTTTCAATTTCTCCGGTAGCAGAGTTTTTCTTTGCTTTCGAGTGTTCCATTTGGCCGTTGTTCAGATCTACAGCACCGCTTTTAGGGTCAACCTTGCTGGTTATTGTGGTGATTTCAATAACTGGGTCATTCTGACCGGCTATACTAATCACTTGTCCTAAACTGGGATCGACTTTACCAGTTTTAGGGTCTACGACCCCTGTAACTAGAATAATTTGTCCGTTAGCATCGTTGATTTGTGCTGTCCTAGCATCGACTTTACCAGTTTTCTGGTCGTTAACAATCACTTTACCGTTTTTCGGATCAATCAAACCGTATTTCGACTCTATTAAACCAGTTTCCGGGTTGAGTAAAGCTGTAGATTGTTCCACTTGACCTTTTTCCAAATCAGTTTTTCCGGTTTTCGGGTCGATTCGTGCGGTTATCACCGTGATTTTAATCATGCGTTTTTTAGGTGTTGGAGCTGCGTGTGGGTCTTGAGCTTGTTTAAGCCCAACCACCGAGAATACTTGTCCTAAATCGGGGTCGAGTTTACCAGTTTTCGGGTCAGCAACTGGACCTCCGTTGATTATAATATGTCCGGTGGACTGATCAATTTTCCCGGGTACTATACCGCGCTGATCGTTACAAATCAAAGAGCCGGTAGTGGGATCAATTTGACCGAACTTGGTTTCGATAAAACCGGTAGCGGGATCCAGAATTCCAGTGGTGTGCTCCACTTCCCCGTTTTCTATATCCACGTTGCCAGTTTTAGGGTCTTTTCTCGCTGTTATTACCATGATTTTCACGATTCGGTGCTTGGCTATTGGGTGTAACACCCCGGTGACCACCTCTTTAATTGGGGTTTGTGGGGCTGGTTTGGGTAGTGAAGTTTCTTTCTCGGAAGGTTGCTGTGCCGCCACTGGATCCACTAGAGGCTCGGTAATGTGTACTGAAATCGCTCTGCCTAGATCTCTATCCAGTTTTCCGGTTTTAGGATTGACAAATCCACCTTTGAACACCAATTCTCCAGTGTTGGGTTCGATTTGTCCTTGTCTAACTTCGGACTTTCCAGTTTTAGGGTCAATTACTGTTAGGGTTTCATTGACCGGGTCCAAGTGACCGTATTTGGTGTAAATCTTGTTGCGGTCAGGGTCGTACAATCCTGGTGAGGACTCTGGGGTTGCATTCTTAGACTCTATTGTGTTTTTCTTTGGATCCACTTTACCTAAGAAAGTTCGGATTTCAATTTCCGGGTCTACTTCCGGTCCCACTTGTATTAGTTGCACCATGTTAGGATCTGCTTTGTGGGTTTTAGGGTCTACGACCCCTGAGGATACTATGATGTTGTCCTCTTTGTCTACTGTAATAGGTCTTTCTTGCACTATATTGGTTTTTGGGTCCCTAGTGAAAATCCTCATGAGTTTCAGGTTGACTGTCCCGTTTTTAGTGACAATTTCCCCAGTTTCCGGGATGATTTTCCCATTAGTTACCTCGGTACGGCCTTTGTTCAAGTCAACCTGGCCTTGTGGGTCCTTTTTCGCTGTTATTGTAGTGATAACCACTGCAGGATGTTGCGGGTCTACTATGTTAACAATTTGGGATAAATTAGGGTCTGTCCTGCCTGTTTTAGGGTCAATCACGTTGTCGTTTATGAATATTTGGCCAGTGGCTTCGTCAATGTTAATTGGAGTTACTGTAGCCTTGCCTGATTTGTCTTTCTGCATTGCTTTGCGGTTTTGCGGGTCAATTTTACCGTACTTTGATTCGATAATGCCGCTAACAGGATCTACGGTTGCGGTTAGTTTCTCCACGGTGCCTTTTTCCGGGTCAATTTTGCCAGTTTTGGGGTCTTTCTTGCTGGTGATTACCAGGATTTTTATGACGCGTTTCTTGGGAATTGGATGGCTGGGTAAAGCGTATTTAACCTTGTCTTTTGGGGCTTCGCCCGTTCCTACTATGGTGATCAGTTGGCCTTGGTTAGGATCCTTTTGGCCTGTTCTAGGATCGATGACTCCACTCGGTAGAAGGATTTGTCCGGACTGAGGGTCTACGTTTCCTTGCAAAGTTTCTTGTTTACCTGTGCTGGGGTCTAGAATGGTTACTGTGCCTTTGGTGGGGTCGATTAGACCGTATTTTGAGTCGATTTCCCCTGTGGGGTGTCTGATACCTGCTGACTGGTCCACGTGACCGTTTTCCAGGTCTAGTAAGCCGGTTTTAGGGTCTCGTTTCGCTGTCACTACCAACAATTTGATCACTCTGTTACGGTCTTTGACAGGTACGGTAGGAGGTTTGACTGGTTGGGGTTTCTCTACCGAGTGGACAGATTGGGATCTGCCTGAGGGTTTTTCAAGGTAAGTTTAATGGTGCGTCCGTACGAGTTGTCTAGTTTATTAGTTTTGGGGTTTAACAACCCCCGGAAAAGCACATCTCCGGTTATAAACTCAAGTTGGCCTTGCTTCAGTTCAGTTTTGCCAGACTTTGGGTCTGTAACGCTTAAAGTCTCGTGCACAGGATCAAACACTCCGTATTTAGTGTAAATTTTGTTGGTGGCAGGGTCGTACAGACCCGGAGTTCGCTCTGGTGGTGTTAAAGTTTTAGGGTCAAACCCTTTCTTGTCCGCTTTCCCCGATACGGAAGTCACTACAATTTCCGGTTCCAACTCGCTGCTCACTTGCAAAATTTCACTGAAACTCGGGTCTCTAATTCCGGTTCGTGGGTCTACGACCCCTGACAAGACTATAACGTTGTCGTTTGCGTCTAATTGAACCGGATGGACTTCCACTTTGCCGGTTTTCGGTTCCGTAATGCTGATGTTCTTTTTGGTGGGGTCGACGTTGCCGTATTTAGTTTCTAAAATGTTTTGTTTAGCGTTTATACGTCCGTTGGTCAGTTCTTTGTAGGCTTGAGTGGGGTCCAATTGTCCAGTTTTAAAGTCGCGTTTGCAATGACTGCGGTAATTGGGACGACAAAGTCTCCAGGGTCTGTGACTCTAAACAGTTGACCTAAAGTTGGGTCCGGTTTGCCGGTTTTAGGGTCGTTGACTGCTTCTTCGAGAATAAATTCTTCTTCAAGTGTAGGTTTGAGTGGGTAGTAGCTGGTTTTATCACTTTTGGGGTCTTTATACCGCAATTTGTTGTTGACTACGTCTATAGTGCCGTATTTGGAGTCGATTTCTCCGGTTGCAGGGTCTAAGACTGCGTCTACTATTTCCAAGTGTATTCCCTTGTTAGGATCAATTTTACCGGTTTTAGGGTCTTTTCTCAAGGTTGTGACTTGTAGTTTCACCGGTCGTTTTTTAGGGATGGTTTTTAGAGGGTTTCTGGGTTTGGGGTCAGTGCCACAAATGCTGATAATCTGGCTTAGGTTGGAGGCTTTTCGGTCAGTTAAGGGGTGAATCACCGAGCCGGATGTGATGACAATTTGCTTAGTTATTGGGTCAATATGGCCTTGCACCACTTCTTTTTGGCCTTGAACCGGATCTGTGATGATTACAGTGCCGTTAGACGGGTCAATCAGTCCGTATTTGCAGTCAATTAGGCCGGTGTCCACGTTCTGTTGTCCTGGGGTTATTTCGGAGGTAGCCTGTTCCAAGTCCAACCTTCCGGTTTTAGGGTCTCTAGGTCCAGTTGTGACAAACAGTTTCAGAGGGCGCTTCTTGCTCTCGCCACCCAGCACCACTGCTCCCACTGGTTTAGGTTCTTTCTCGTACTGTTCTCCAGCCAAAAAGGCTGCCGTATCCGTTTTGGGGTCTTTTCTTTTCAGTTTTTCTACTTCACCAGGGGCGTAGTTGAACGCAGTGGCGGTGGCTCGTTTCGTTGACGGCGATTGTTGACTTTCCGGTTCACTTTGCGCACTAGGTGATCGCTGGTTTTCGTAGCTAAAACCTTGCGGAGTGTATTTGGGTTTGCGGAGTTGATCTTCCGGCGCCTCGTAGTCGTACTCCTTGGTGTAGCCCGGTAACTGAGGAGATTCGGCTCCGGCCAGAGCTTCATTTTGTTTCTTGTCTTTTTTCCCGAAAGGACTCTAAAGGGAGGCAAAAAGGTCATGCTTCAAGATCATGCAACTACAGTGGGCCTCGTAAACTTACACTAAACTATAATAATATGTACAAAAACACGCACATAACCAAGAAACCCTATTTTAGCCTAGACTAACCTTGGAACGCGACTTCTCCTTAGGGGTCAAAGCGTCCACGTCGCCGCCATTTTGTAAATTATTATTCTCCTTGTTGTCCTCCTTCTTTTTGCCAAACAGTCCACCGGCTGGCAAAACGGCCACACCACCGACAGGTTTCTAAACAGACACACAACTTGAATTTTGCATCTTAAATGAGTCACAAACTAGTGTCAAGCATGTACTACTACAACCACACATCAAAATAAGAGAAAATTGTGCAAAACTGTTGTTCGAGACGCTACAACACTGCAAGTTAGAACAATACAAGCACAAAATACTGGGTGTCCCATGATAAACTGTGCAGTAGATTGGAGAAAGTTGTGGCAACAAACAATTATGTGGTCGTAACTGACGACAAAAAAGTGATTAGACTGTAACAAACTGATACAAAAAGCAAAGAGTTTCAAGCACGTTCTAAACGACAAATATGACTAGTCACCAAATAAGCAAAATGGTGATTTGAAACTAACGCTTTCCCAGTTGTTATTTGCCTAGATGCCAGAAAGTAATTCTAAACATTTTCGGTTTCTTGCAAAAATCTCCAAGACAACCCGGTTTCTGAGATATTTGACTTTTTCCTTAAATTGCATAACAATTTTGAAAATTTCGTAACATTTTTTAGGTTTCATCGACTTTCAAAAGTTCAAAATGTTTGTCTCAAACTGCTTATTCACCTGACTGTTCAAAAAACAGTTAAATTTAAAACTAAGGCTCTGCCAGTTGTGACCGCGTTTACCCGGTTCTAAGTGGGTGTAAACCTAGTCTACTGGGTGCAGAAAGTTATTATGAACATTTTTGGTTTCTTGCAACATTTTCGTAACTCTAACCGTTTCTGAGATATTCCACTTTTTTTGGAAGTAGCATCAATATTTTTAAAATTCCATATCTCCGCCATTTTTGGGGTTTCAGCGAACTGTAAACAGCTCAAAATCAATGGAATTTTACTGCCTTAAAATCAGTGACACTTAAAATGTTTTATGCCTAACCTAACCTAACCTGTCAGCGGTTCTCAAATTTTAGAATTTTACTGGCTTTAAATCAGTGACACTTAAAATGTTTTATGCCTAACCTAACCTAACCTGTCAGCGGTTCTCAAATTTTAGAATTTTACTGGCTTAAAATCAGTGACACTTAAAATGTTTTATGCCTAACCTAACCTAACCTGTCAGCGGTTCTCAAATTTTAGAATTTTACTGGCTTTAAATCAGTGACACTTAAAATGTTTTATGCCTAACCTAACCTAACCTGTCAGCGGTTCTCAAATTTTAGAATTTTACTGGCTTTAAATCAGTGACACTTAAAATGTTTTATGCCTAACCTAACCTAACCTGTCAGCGGTTCTCAAATTTTAGAATTTTACTGGCTTTAAATCAGTGACACTTAAAATGTTTTATGCCTAACCTAACCTAACCTGTCAGCGGTTCTCAAATTTTAGAATTTTACTGGGTTTAAATCAGTGACACTTAAATTGTTTTCTGCCTCACGTAACCTAGCCTGTCAGTGATTCCAAAAATGTCTAAACAACACTGATTTGAGACAAACAAAATTAAACTTATTTGCACTGCCAGTGGTTCCCAAAATATCGTATTAATCCTGACTTGAGCCAAACATAAAATTAAGATTTTTTTGCTGCCTGCGGTTCTTAAAATGTTACGTTAATTTTACTGTTTTTAAATCAGCGACACCCAAACTGTTTTACGACGCCTAACCTAATCTGTCAGCGGTCCTCAAATTTTGGAATTTTACTGTTTTAAATCAGCGACACCCAAACTGTTTTACGACGCCTAACCTAACTGTCAGCGGTCCTCAAATTTTAGAATTTTACTGGGTTTAAATCAGTGACACTTAAATTGTTTTCTGCCTCACGTAACCTAGCCTGTCAGTGACTCCAAAAATGTCTAAACAACACTGATTTAAGACAAACAAAATTAAACTTATTTGCACTGCCAGTGGTTCCCAAAATATCGTATTAATCCTGACTAGAGACAAACATAAAATTAAGATTTTTTTGCTTCTTAAAATGTTACGTAAATTTTGAAATATGACTGTTTTTAAATCAGCGACACCCAAACTGTTTTACGACGCCTAACCTGTCAGCAGTTCAGTCTGATTAATTTTTTTCACAGAAAAATAGACTTTTATCGTCTCTTCAATTGTTTCAAAATTTCTACATTCAATCACGTGTCTCTAAACTACCTCTCAACACAGTTAGTTGCCGGACATGTTAATACAACATAGCAAACTGACAGAAAGTAGAAAAGCGCCCTCTGGCGGTCGTTATTAAAATTTATAAAGCGAGTACAGTCTACTGAGTTTGTTGACGCTTCCTTTAAAACTGTCACTTGAAAGCAATTAGTTTTAGGGTACATTTTGGGTTTCCAAGTCAATTTTCACTGGTCAAACGTTGAAATTAGTCTGATAAAGATGAAAATAGTCTACAAACACAAATTTCAGTCCTAAGTTAATTTTGCATGATTTCAGAATTTTTATTGGTTTCCAAGTCAAATTTTCAACTTTTACGTGTTGAAAGTTAAGTCAAAACATCTGAAAATTGACAACTGTAGGTCAATCAAGTCAATTATCAAAGATTTGGAGTTAAAATCCGGTTTGAAAATCATGAAGACTTACTTTAAACACAATTTGTGCATAAAAATAAATTATCAAGTCAATTTTCATACTTTCAAAGCTGTGAAACTTGTAAATTGATGGTTTTCAAGTTGTAATTAGTACGAATTTCAGATACCACATAATAAAGTAAAAATAGACTTTTCAAACTTCAATCACCTGTCTCCAAGCTACTCTAACGCAGTTAGTCATGGGACATGTTAATACAACATAGCAAACTGACAGAAAGTAAGTCGGAAAGCGCCCTCTAACGGTTGTTTTAACAATTTACAAAGCGAGTACAGTCTACTGAATTTGTTGACGTTTCCTTCAACTGTCACTTGAAAGCAATTAGAGAGAGAGAGAGGGAGACCTTTTGACTTTTGTCGGCGTCGTACTCTCCCTCGACGGAGCTCGCGGTGCTGCCGGACCGCACCGATCCGGAACTGAGCTTTCTGCCATGCTGATGATCGTGACACATACACAAACGGATGAGATTAGGTGGGTGAACGTGGTGACAAAAAAATGTTCGGGTTGTGACCAATGGTGCGCGCAAAATGGTCACGTGTTAGTCCGGGACGTAACGAAAAGCATCACACGCGCACAATCGGTGAAGTAGTGATGGGCGATGTATTTACTAACTTTGTAGAGAGTAGAACAATTCACCCATCACTACTTTGAAGCCTGAGAGAGTAATAAAAAATGATCTCACCTTTTCCTTCTTGTCTTTAGGTGACTTAACTTTGGCCGGCGTTTGGTTGTCCACGTCCGGAATTCTTTCAGGCGGATGAGACATTGTGTGCCGTTTGTTCGCCTCGTTATACTCTTCCTCGGGATGCACCCCACTCAAAGCTGCAGCGAAAAGTGACAGTTTACCACACGAGTTACGAGTGCTAGAGAAAACAACACTCACGATCCATACTTCTAGAAGTTAACCGTTTTCCAGTCAACGATCTTTCAAATTGAGGTGCAGGCCGGTCGATCGGTGTTTTCCTCGTTTCGTAATGCGTTCGGCCCGAGTACCGAAACTTGGACCCCAACCTGGGGAATAGCGTGTTCCTCTGGTTGACCTCGGGCGACATCAGTCTGAAGAAGGTGTGATGCTCCACGCATGTTTTCCACAATTTTTTGGCCGCCCGATGATTGGCCAGCTTGAAACCAATCGTGGACTCGAACTGTTCGAACTCGCCCGGTCGAATTTTGATGTAGAAATTGTGACGTTTGTAGCTAATTTTCAAAATTTTCGGCCAGGCAAAACGGTTGATGCGCAACCGATCTCTGTAGACCAACAAACCGGACGCGCACACCCCCAACATTATGTCCACTCCTTCGGAATCTTTAGCCGGGTGTAAATCCACTCCGTACATTGCTAGTTTCTTGGCGTTTTCTAGATAGTGAAGCTCAGCTTCGGCAGGGGATTGTCCCCTAAAATATACCCAATTAAACCCACTCAATTAAACAAACAAAAAAACAAACCTGTGAGTTTTATGCAATTCGCACACTTTATCCTCCAGGTCCTGGTTTTGATTGGGGGCGATTTTGAAGTCTTTCAAATATCCTCTGGTCATCGTGTCCGGATCGTAGTCGCCCAGCTCCGACTGCGCCAAGTACGACCCCAACAAAGCGTGAGTGACAAACGAACATGGTAAACGTCCACTTAAAATGTCGTTACGGATCTGCAAGCAGAGCTGGTACCGCGTGATGTCCTCTTGGAGTTGGGCGGGGTCCGGAGGGTAAAATTTCACCTCAAAACTAAACTTCCAAGGCTCATCTGAAACGTCAACCTCAAAACTTTCATTTACACCAAGAAAATTCATTTACTTTTCATGGTTTTCGCTATTCTCTTGTCCAGTTCCAGCCAGTTACGGGGGTCATACCGATCGGCGTAAACCAGCCCGAAGTAGTCTTTTTCAATCAGATTGATGGACTCGCATACTTTGTCCAGAAGGTCTCTGCCTTTTGCTTTGCGCTAAATTAAGCAAAAATACAAGTGAAATCAGTAAACAAAGCGAGGAAATAAATGTGAAAGCATCTTAAACATTGATTTATAGTGTGACTGTATAATTGATAGACAACCACACTTACACCAACAAGAAAAACGTGTTGCCTACCCAACATGATCATTCAAAGCCTGCTTGGCTAAAAAATGACGTCACACCTTATCCAGCCAAACTGACATTTCTCGCCATCTTTGTCAAGTACATTTTAGGTTATACTGTTTCTCTCTCTTGTTCTCCATTAAATCTGCATGGGTAATAAAATAAATCAAAGAGGCTTTGTTTTTCTTGCTAATTTTAACAAATTGAGTCACGTGACAAGTTTCTAATAAAAAACACGTGACACCCACACGCCTAAACAAAAAGGTCTAAATTTGCTTATCACTACTATCCGTTTCAAGCGAAATTCGACAGTGTTAGAGTACTCTCTGTCCCAGCAAAAATGGCAGTGACGACATTAACTGTGACGTCACATTGAAATTCACTTATGTCTTAGATTAGTTGTCAAGATTTTGAGTCCTCTGGTTGGGTTAACGCCAACTTTAGAACCCTAAATATCTCACAAAACTGTAACAATTCTGTATCGACAATATTGGGTCACCGTGTAGCTCTGAATGTGCGCAGTCCAACGATACTAAAATATACAGGGTGTCCCATTTGAAATTTTTGACTTTTACCCTTTGGAACGCAACCCTGTCACTTTCGAATCAGTCAGTATGTTTAGTGCAACTGAGTGCTTGTAACGACACTTGACAAAACGTCACTTGTCAAAACTAAATGACCGTTGAGGTATAAAACATGTCACTTACGTCAATGTTCAAAGTCAAAACGGATCCATCGAGCAACGTCACTTCGGTCCATTCGAATAAGCCGTTTTTGCCGCCTTTGACGTCTTTCGCTGTTGCCAATTTTTTGGCGGGTGACGCCTCGCTGTCAGTCACTTTCTCTTCAGGCATTGTTGCCTAGTCGTTTCTGCAACAAAAACACCGTAAGCGGTCTGAAGGTCGGTTAAAGGTGGAACCAATAAATCCACACTGGCACGAATGTGTCATTAAAATCACGTTTAAACGACTGTAAACACTCAATAAATGAGATTAATAGTTTCTTGACTAGTACACTAGTTGCGCCCTCTATTTCACACGTAACTAAGCTACAAAGCGAGTATTCTCTTTTAAATTGGCCACAATTATGTCAGAATTGATGCGTCTAATTAACAAGGTTTGTACAGGACGTGCCCACTTCACATTGCTGAAATAACGCTAATTGAATAGTTTTTTTTAGGGCCAAACCCGCCCCCAAGGGTCATACAGACTTGGTTTAATTAATCATTGTGACAAAGAGGGCGTTGCTGAGCGTAATTACACTGTTAATGACATTCTGGTAAATGGAATCAGCGAAGCACAAAGTCAAATCAATTGTGTAGTTTTTTTTGCCAGTAACAATAGCAACAAGTGCATTATATCAATTCACACAGTTTTTTTCCTGTTATCTGCTGTACACCGGTTTTATCAGAGATTAGTACTATTGCGTTTAATTTATTAAAGTCAGGTTAATTTGATGATTAAAATTTTGCAGTCAAGGCTGACTGAATTATTGGCAACACTGCATATTATTAGGCGTTAAACAGTTGTCGATTAACTGACTTGAGGTTGCCAATCTGGCAGTTTACCAAATGCTACAATAAACAAGAAAGATTGTAGAGTGACGGCAACATCGCCTAAACAACATCCAAACTCCGGTTTTTATTAATAATGCAGCTTGTTCGCAACTGAACGATCGAAAACTGTGTTTACTACTGGAATTTCGGGTCTATTTTTATATGACTGTAAAAACCGGAAATTGGTTTGTTGTAAACCTATAAAAGTCCGCGGAAGACCACTCTTCTGTTGGAGAAATGCTACTTTTTATGGGCAAAGTTATAAATTATCCTTTACATGGCGGCCATATTAAATTTCTTCCAAACGTGATGTAAGTGGCACAGCCATAAACGGACAAGTTTGTATATTTCCTTCTAGATAAATTACTAGGCTTAATATGGTGACTAGGTGTGGCAAAAAGGCTATTTAGTACCACCAATATAATTTTCACTAAAATAAAAAATAACAAAAAAAAGCGTTGGCTCTGCCGCTTAGAGCACCCTCCGTGACGTCACGGAGGGTGCTCTAAACGGCAGCGCCTTATTTAATTAACATTGAAATGGTTGATTATAATTATTGTTCTTGAAAACATGATTCGAGCAGAATTGTTGGTTATGTCACCGGTATAAAAATAAAGCTTAGCTCCTGCATGAATGATAAAACGAGTACAAGATAAAACTGAACAGAGAAAAAAACAAACTAATTGCTGTTAAACTGATAAGTTTTAACCATGCTAGGCAACCAGAGAATTCTTCTCTGATGAGTCACGACACGGTAGAAACTGTGTCAAGAGATGGGAGTTTTTTGACGTTGACGAGGTCGTGTGGCTATTCCAATGTTTAAACACTTTTAGTTTCATAGATCCCACGTTGACCTGCTTGTAAAATGGAAAAAAAAAACAGGGAATTAGGGCGTGATCATTACACTTTGCGGTGTCATCGATAATGTCACGCCAAGCGTGAAACCAGGTCGTTTGGACGGTAATTTACGTAAAAATACACTGAACAAGGCGAGCTTTAACCACTCCCGTTACTGACACGGAAAAACATGAATGACAGTTATCACGTGAACCAATCACAGCATTCTGTTTGTAGTTTGTGACCAATCCACTGTGTAGATATTTACACAAATGCTGCACATAGTTGAGGTTAATTTAGAAAATATTTTCTGAAAAAAATCAGAAGAATCATCACCCTTGAAAATTCTTGACAATTCTAGTTTTTAATTTTTCAAGGTCAAACGGTGCATGGTACCAAAAAAGTGTATGGAAGGTAAAAGTTGCATCCCATCTAGGTGCATTTGTAATAACAATTTCAGACCTCTAACCTGAAACGTTTTTGAGATATTGAGCAAAAACTGCAAAAAAACGAGAGTCAACTTTGACGCCCTCTAGCGGCTAAAGGGGAGAACTTAGCAGTGCCCGCTCAACGTCACGTGATAGCCCCGTTCGTTAGCTTTCTTTTGTTGTACGGTGGTTTTATACAGAGTGTTTCAAATAAGCGAGTTATGGACGATTTTCTGGAAAAGTGCACAAAAATTTAATCTAAATTAGGGATTTTTTGGGCCTACTATACTAACGGCGACCATTTTGGATTTTCTTCAATCAAAGTGATTTTTTAACTAACTTGAACCTGGGGAACGCAAATTTGACGTCCATTTTGCTCTAACTGGCACCGTTTCGGAGATGACCTTGAAATTATGACAATTTTGACACTTTAGGGCGTGGCACCCTTGCAAAATGATATTTTGACAAATGACACTTTAAGTCATTTTTGTACTATTAACCTGAAGGTATTTAAGCAGTTGAGGTTAATTTTGAAAATAAAAAATTTTCTGAAAAAAATCAGAAAGGTCATCACCTTGAAAATTCTTGACAATTCTAGTTTTTAATTTTTCAAGGTCAAACGGTGCATGGTACCAAAAAAGTGTATAGAAAGTAAAAGTTGCATCCCATCGAGGTGCATTTGTGGTAAAAATTTCAGACCTCTAACCTGAAACGTTTTTGAGATATTGAGCAAAAACTGCAAAAAAACGAGAGTCAACTTTGACGCCCTCTAGCGGCTAAACGGGACAACTTAGCCGTGCCCGCTCAACGTCACGTGATAGCCCCGTTCATTAGCTTTCTTTTGTTGTACGGTGGTTTTACAGGGTGTTTCAAATAAGCGAGTTATGGACAATTTTCTGGAAAAGTGCACCAAAATTTGGCTCAAATTGGGAATTTCTGTTTTCGAGGAGGATGGTCAAAGTAAGGCTGCTAGAGCAAAAACAATTGAATATCGATACAAACATTTTACATCAAGTAGGCCTAGAATTTGACGTAGATTCCAAAAATCGAATAAAAAATTATAAGTTTGGTTTGTTGCTCAAATTTGGGACACCCTGTATACTGATGAATTATCTAGGAATAAAGTATAATGCAAATATCTGCAAGATTCATATTTGGTATTTTTTTATAAAATAAAAATTAAAACAAGTTACAAGGATGTTAAAAATTCATTGAATCACCCTGTAAACTACTCCATTGTATTGACAATAACTCGGTTATTTTGACAATTACAGGGTGGTTCAATATACCAATTTGTAGCCCTTGAAATTCTCTTTTGACACCCTGTATACTGTTTTTACCGAAAACGTCAAATAACTGAGTTATTTACTGTTTTAACTGAGTTGTTGGTTGTAAAGTTTGATTTTGACAGTTTTTACTGTGACAGCCCGTAACTTTGTTATTTTGACAGTTACAGGGTGGTTCAATATACCAATTTGTAGCCCTTGAAATTGTCTTTTGATCACCCTGTATACCATATATAGTAGAAATGACACGCTACCGAACGAGTGAAGCTTTTATACCAGGAATGTGTTGTCCAGAATTTTTCGGAAAAAATTGGTAAATCTGAAAATTCAAAAATGACAATGACAACAACAATGACAAGTTTGACAGTTATCCTAGTAGCTCGAAAGTTACCGCTTTTACATCTCTGACATGTGGACAATACCAAATTTGTCACAACTGTCAAAATTTCTAAAAACAACGTGGGTGGCTACCGTACCGTCTTCGAGTTGTTAGGGCACCGTCTTACAACCACGCTAAAGTGACTCATAAAATCGGTTCAAAGAACTGTCCAACCGTAAATTGCACAAACCAGAAAATTCCTTGGAATTGAACCTGAAGCGTGTGCAATGTTTATTTTTAGGAAAAACTGCAACAGCCACACTATTTCGGGACGTTAGGCTCGCCCAAAAAAAAACAACCGTACAGGGAAAAGGCTTTCCCTACTGTAAAACGGTGATTTTAGGTTAGACCAAGCGTTTTCCTACAATATCGACTTTCCACCTGTTGTTTGTGTCTTGTAAGACGCTCCAATGGGTTTTTAGTAGGTGCGGACAAAGGTCACCGACCTTGTCTGGGGGTCGGGCGTTTGCCCCCCACTTTTACCTGAAAAGCTCGCTTTTTTTAAGTAAATATTTTGATTTCAGGCCATTTAATCCAAACAGAAGCACCACGCCTACTTCAACTGTCATTCAAAATGAAATGACAGTGACAGATTGTTTGGGGGGCTTAACAAATGCATCAAACTCTTTAACTGTCAACATAAAAGTCAGTGGCGTTCATGGACATTTTAATGTTTTTGCCAAACCATCTACGTCCGCCATTGGCTTAAATTAATTCGCCTGTGCTGAAAGCATAATCAGCGGAAATACCAAACAAAAGGAAATGCTAGGCTGAACAAAAATAAACTAGTTTTTCCGCTATTTTTCCTGCTGCTGGCCAATGATCTGGTATTACTAATAGAAGCGATTATTTCAAGTATCACATCATTGACAATCTGAAGTAAAACAAACCTTCTACAAGTATTTGCCATTAAGGTTATTCATAATATTAATCACTCTGGTCTGAATGAAATCATGAGTAATTTGTGAAAATGAGTAGTCATTACAATCTTTACTAAGAACTGGTTCTAGGGTCATTTGATGGTTATTATATGATTCCCCCACTATATTCTGATTGAAGTCAATTTAGGTGTGCTATTTTTAGCTTGTTGTATAATCACAATTCCAGTTACATTAGATAAGTGCCAGAAATGGTTCAAGTCACTCTTATGGTTTTTAGAGTTAATCTGGAGTTGCAGGGTTGACTGTTAGTTGGAAAAGTGACCCTTACATCTACAGGACTTTTAGTCAAACTGTCTCCAAGATGACATTTACACAACCAGTTGTACAGTTCGAAGGCTGGTTCAGTTAAACTTTGGCATATAAAATGATGTTTTTGACTCAAACCAGTTGCACACACTGCTGTACAATGTGACCTAAATATGTCAGCGAAAAAGCTTAGTTAGTACAGGAAGTAATAGTGCTACAACATCTAGCTCGCCCAAGTCATTACAAATAAACAGACAGATCAAAATTGCAGGATTTTAAGCACTCTTTTATACCTCTATAAATTTGCAAGCAATGTAAATGCCCTTAAAGTTAATTGGGTCAGCCCTCTGGTATTTAGAATGTTTACCAAGTCAAGACTCTTTTCATATCCTAAAACACTTGCAAACATGACCATACCCAATAAACCAGTAATTAACACTTTTTCACTAAATTAAGGTAATTTAACAAAACATACAACAAAAATCAATAAACAGTGGAACCTGTTCAGCTGACACAAAACCCATCCAAATAACTAGGTCAGTAAAATCAACTGGAAACTGTTTTGTGCCTTTGAGTGCTTGTTTAAAAGGGTGGGGGGGGTTTGGCTTGACCAAACCCCCCTAAGGGGTTGCACTGGCAATATTATACCATGAACTAATAACCCGGTTTGAATCAAAGCCAGCGTTTAATAGACGACTTTGTGCAAAAACCCAAAAATAGCCCCCAAAGGAATTTTTGCCACAGCCGCTGTGTGGTACACATAATGTAGGACAAAGATTTTTGGGGGGGTTTTATTATTGTTATTACAAAAGCTTACCTTATCAGCAGAATCGGTAATCCATGTAACAAATCTAGACGAGGAGTTTATTTAAATGGACACGGCACACACAATTCACAGACGATGCTGGGAAGGGCCAGGTTCACCACATAAACAATACTCGCCAGCAACTGTTGTACAACTGACAGCCGCGGAGAGCATCGCCGGAATTGACATTTGACCGTTAACCTCACTTTGTTGTTTTCCGCCCGTTTTTTCCCACCCCCACATTCAACGGTACCGCCCCCACTGCACCCGCACCGTACACCCCACCAGAACAAAAATCCCAGTCAAGAAACGCACCCAATTCCCGTAATGCATAGACAAGGTGCAGGGATGCAACGAACTACTTTTTGCCACGGAGTAGGACGCGCGTAGTTTAACAACATGGCCGTCATGCAGTAGCGCGTTATTTAAAGCCGTGACGTAATTAAATACAGTAGTAGAAAGTGATGTCACGCTTTTATACACTTTCCAATAAAATATTACAATTTAGTTGGAAACAGTTTATTTCTATTAATGACGTTATCTCAAACTGTTCAAGTACAGTTAAATATCAAATATGTAGCACCAAACTCTGGCAACTCTGTAAGTTTATAGTTTTACACCATGTTTTATACAGGAAATTACTTAATTTTAGGCTTAAAAAACAACTGGAAACCATATAAATTACAGAAGTTTAGTACTAAATGGTATTTAATTATGTTTTTATTTAATAATTTTACTTTAAAATGTGGCGCCATAGCGCAAGGCAACTTAACGCATTCTGCTGTCATTTTCAGGAGGAGTGTGCTCCGAAATCAGAAAACCACAACCACTGTAAAATCTGTATTCAATTTTAAGGTATTTGTTCTTTTTGGCTTATTTTTCCTTTAGCAGCAAAAACTAGGCACTTTTTGTCATGTAATAAGTCGCATTACTCACGGCTATAACTCACTGGTTCAGTCCACCCGCGGACACCACCAATTTCTAGATATAAAGAATAATATATGTATAATATACGTATATACATAATCGCCATTACTCACTCGACGATTTATTTTCGTGAGTAATAGCTATTATTACATGCTCATTGAATAATATACTACTCTGATACTATAGCCAGACCCAAAGCTGACTCTTAACAAAATGGCGACTTCTGGAACTTCTCTCGAAATATTCGCTAAGTAATAGCACAGTGTAATATCTCCTTTTAACCTTAGAGAATGAAACCTTGTCTTATTGTCGTTTAAACATTAAATGGTAAAAAAAAATCACGTAACTCGTCATATTTGAAATACGGAACGCATCTCCTTAAAATGACATTTGACAACTGTCATCCGGCAAGTTGATTACCGCGTGACGTTTAGTTAGCGACAGCATGTAGTAAAAAAAATGCAATCAAAAACTACTCAACAAGAATAAGTAGCAGGTCGGCTTGACGATTATCGAAAAATCGTATTTATCACGAAAACAAACAATCCTGCCCAAACAACCATTAAACTAATCGACTACTGGAAGAAAAATAATCGGACCAGTCACGCCGCTACCCAGCGGACCAGCCGTGTAGTCGACCATCAGCAAAGGCAGGCACGTCGACCCGGTTACCTGGCCGACTGCAATTGCGTTCTTCAATTTCCCATTGGACGGCCATTATTTTCTAGACGCGGTGTATATATGACATTTACCATGTCCACTGAAGGTGATTCGGTTAAAAGCGGCCTGTCAGAGGTAAGTGAGCCCCGATTTTATTCGTTTTAGTGGCGGTAGTGTTGAGGAACCTTTGGTGCTCAATAGTCCGCTTTTTATTTGATCGAAATCGGTGCACTACAAGCGGAGAAATGTTGTGTTTGGTTCAGTTCAAATCAATATGGCGTGTTGATGCTCGAAAAAGCGGGAAAACGTTTTTCCACTGTAACTAACCCGATTTCGACCAGTTTGAAGGTTTTAACTTGTTCCACCACCCAAGTTTACCCTAAAACCACACATCTCCAATTTGTATACCCCTTCTAGTCCCTAAAAATAATGCATGCTTGGTATTGGTAAACACTACACAAACATTCCAATTTTGGTCAAATTAAATACGCTCAAGTATTTTGCAGGCTAATGAAAAAACTACTAATGACAACCACACAACTGACGATTCTTCACAGGACTCTGTTGATTCGAAAGATGTCTCAACAGCTGAGAAACCTGTACAAAACAATGTTGCTGAAAAGGATGAGAAGCCTAAAGAGGACACCACTGAGGGTGAGTCAGATCAAGAAACATCAGACCCAAAGAAAGACAGTAAAGACACTGAAGAGCCCAAGCCTGAACCAAAAAAAGAGGATGGAGACAATGATAGCAACACTGAGGACAAAGAAGAAAAACCTGAAGTTAATGATGTGAAAGAGGCTAAAGAGGAAAAAGCATCCAGTACAGCAAGCGAGAAGGATGATAAAGAAGAGGAAGAACCTGAAGAGGAAAAGGAAGATAAGAAGGGTGTACCCTTGCTGGATCAGCCTTTAGAGACTGAAGGCAAACGCGAACGTAAAAACGTGCAGAGGTTTGAGGAGGGTAAAAAATCAGAGCCAAGCAAGGTTGATTTTGAGGAGGGGTCTGGCACCCCTCTGGGGGAGATTCCTAGAGTGGAAGCTTCAATAACCCGTTTTAAAAATGAAGATCTCAAATTTTTGCACCGCCTTCTATTCAAAGTCCAAGGCAACAACAAGCTATTCAAGAAAAATATTCGGAAATTTAATGGGTTTCCTTTTGATAAAGACTCTGAAGAGTATAAGAAGAAAGTGGAAACGTTGAAAAAGGCTGAGGTGAGTGCAACTACTAATAATAAACAGTTTAACCTTGAACATTTTTTGTTTTCAGACTAAAGTTTTGAAGACCACTTGTGAGATACTGGATTTGGCCAAAACAGGGAACAAGGATGACTTGGTGGATAGGATAATGGAGTTTCTGACTGAGCCTAAAGACTCTGGAAAGTCCAAAGAGGGAGGTGGAAGGCCCAAGAGGGCCTCAGCAGTTAGAGCAAACAATCGAGGTTTGTTTATGTTTTAGTAACTTTAAAAATAACAAGAAAAGACAGTCTCTAACCGTCCATTCTTGGTAATTTCTGGGGTTTGGTTCAGTGTTATTTTCAAAATGGGAGCAGAGACAGGGGAAGCTGACTTACAACATTGAGCCAACTTAAACTGTCTTTTAGGTTTAATACAGTCTTTGTCTGTAGGGTATTCGTCCCACGATGATTACTCAAGTGATGAGCGTCAATCTAGGGCCCGACGGGACAAAGGTACTGCTTTTATCTCGCTCTTTTGCTTGATAACGCATCCCGCTTGATTTTGGTTAAGTTTGTGGTGTTTGGTGGTACTTTAAACGTTTCTTCACAGGTAAAAGGGCGAATTTGAAGGACGACAGTTCCAGCGACGAGGAGTTTAAGCCGGGCGAGGCGTCGGACGCCAGCGAAGAAAAGCCGCGCAAACGTAAACGGGGCCGCGGCAAACGCGGCTCCTCTGAAGAGGACGAGGCCAGTTTGAGTGAGGCTAGTTCGGACGAGAGTGACGTAAGTTGTGAATGGGAACGTTTGGTGATTTCACTGATTTAGTAGTTTTTGGATTCGCAGGACGCGCCCAAGTCCAAACGCAGGAAATCGATTACCAAGTCTAACAGCAAATCGACTACTAAACGACGGGGGCGACCATCTAAAGCTGCTGCTCCAACACCCCGCTCAAAAGGAAAACGGTAAGTCTAGTTGATTAAGTGTGTTCAAAAAAAGAATTTGAAGACCTACAAAATGATATATTGACCCACCCTGTAACTGTCAAAATAACCGAGTTATTGACGTTTAAACTAGAAATTGTCAAATTTTGATTAAACTGAGTTTGGTTGTAAATAACTCAGTCATTTGACTTTGTCACTGTAGATACCATATAGGGTGATTAAAAGTACATTTCAAGGGCTTTAAAATGATATATTAACCCACCCTGTAACTGTCAAAATAATCAAGTTATTCAAGGTCACACAGCGACAAGTGTCAGAAAAATTACTTTCTTTCTCTAGTGACTTTGACGCCCCCTAGCGGCCAAAAGGACCAATCTGTCAACTAAACTAAGTGTATTTTTTGAAAGCCTACAGTTTGGACTATCTTTTTGCTTCAGTGTCATTTTGACGTCAGCTGTCAAATAAGCGAGTTATTGACGTTTAGAATAGAAACTGGTAAATTTTGATTAAACTGAGTTTGGTTGTAAATAACTCAATTATTTGACTTTGTCACTGTAGATCCATATAGGGTGATTAAAAGTACATTTCAAGGGCTGTAAAATGATACATTAACCCACCCTGTAACTGTCAAAATAATCAAGTTATTCAAGGTCACAAAGCAACAAGTGTCAGAAAATTACTTTCTTTCTCTAGTGACTTTGACGCCCCCTAGCGGCCAAAAGGACCAATCTGTCAACTAAACTAAGTGTATTTTTTGAAAGCCTACAGTTTGGACTATCTTTTTGCTTCAGTGTCATTTTGACTTCAGCTGTCAAATAAGCGAGTTATTGACGTTTAGAATATAAACTGATAAATTTTGATCAAACCATCTGTAAGAAATATCACAATTTAAAGTCACGTGACTCTTTACAGTAAAAATGGTCACATGACTGTTTTAAATGGCGAAATAATATTTCAAAGGTCACGTGACCGTTTTAAAGGCTATTTTTACAGTAAAATTGGTCAGGTGACGATTTTCATTCATCAATGGTTTTGATAACAACAGAACGGAATCCTGAAGATCACATGACTGTTTTAAATGTTACGTCACCGTTTTTTTTGATCTGATATCTACAAAGTCACTTGACTCTTTTTAAAGTATAAATTGTCACGTGGCTATTTTCAATCACCCAATTTAATTTTAAAGATCGATAGAGACTTTTTTCACGTCAAAATAGAATCTGAAGATTACGTGACTGTTTTAAATGTCAAACTATTATTTGAATAGTCACGTGACCGTTTCTAAGTTTAAACTGATGTTTTTTAAAAGTCGCGTGACTCCTTTTAAGGTAAAAACAGTCACGTGACTATTTTCAATCCTCAGGTTTAATTTTAAAGGTCAGGAAACAGTTTTTTCACGTCAAAACGGAATTTGAAGATTACGTGACAAGTTGTCCCTTGTTTTACAAGGCGAATCATTATTTGAAGGGTCACGTGACCGTTTTTTTTAGTTTAAACTATTTTCAAACACAGGTGATTTCTGGTGTAGCAAGTTTCAAATGGTCACGTGACAATTCGACGCTCTTTTTTTAAGGTCAAAGCGGAGGTCACGTGACCGTTTTTTACTTTTAAACTAATACACTGACTATTTTTAAATTTAAAATGTCATCCTTAATGTCACGTGACAGTTATTACCTTAAGACTCATATTTTTTAAGCCACATTTGACTCTTTTTAAGGTGAAATGGTCACGTGACGATTTTCAATCATCAAATTTAGTTTTAAAGGTAATGTTACTATTTTTTAACATAAAAACGGAATGTCGAAGGTAACGTAGCCGGTTTTTTAGTTTTGAACTAATACGCTGTATCACGTGACTATTTTTAAAGTTAAGTTAAGTCACTTGACTCTTTTTAAGGTGCAAATGGTCACATGACTCTTTTGGTGAATGAGTTAAATCAAATACTGTATGACTTTTCAGTCTTTAAACTGATATTTTGATTTGTTTTTGACCTTCTTTGGAACCTTAAAAGGTCTTTTCCTGGCGTTAAAATAACGTCAAATTCGTGTTATAGCTACATTATTAATTTGATAACATTGTCAGTGGTCGTAAACCGAAAAACGTCTCATCTGAAGAGGAAGAAGACAAAGTAGACGACGGTAGCTCGTCCGAAGACGAGCCTTTGGCTAAGAAGAAGGTGAAAGCGGCCGAACCACCATCCGATGACGACATCAAGGCCTTCATTAAAGGCGTGCTGGACGGTGCCAATTTGGAGGAAATCACTATGAAGACTGTGTGCCAGCGGGTCTACGATAACTATCCGGATTTCGATCTGACCGCTAGGAAAAACTTTATAAAATCCACAGTGAAATCGGTATGTTTTTCACTTATTCTGCACTCTCTGTCACTAATTAAAACCGTTTCCAGCTGATATCAACGTGAACAACACCGCCTCACCAGCCCAGAAAGTATCATTGTTGTTCAACACTTATTATCTTAAAATTTCACTGTTTCAGTACAAAATTCAAATTTGGTTTTTGCAGTTACTTAAAACATTTTAAACTCCCTCCTCCACTGTTATTTTTGTGAAAAAAAATTTAGTTTAATTGACTTTGGGCGCGTGGTTCGATTTGTTCCAGGTCGAACTCTAATTATTATAATAGCAAGATATGGTCTTTAAATATTATTAGATTATATTTAGATAGAGTGTTTATTGTAATATTATTTGAGCGAAACTTGTTTTTTTCTTTCAATTTTTCAATATTACGTTCATTCATAGGTTGTAAGTAAGTAGTATTCCTATCATTGATAAAGAAAGAAGATATTTTATGAGAAAAATTTGGCTCTTGCTGCTGATTTTGTCACGTTGCGTGTATAGTGTACATTGTGTTGCATTTTGCCTAATCTGATTGTTCCTTTAATTTTCCTCCCCAACCTGCCTATTTGTGAGTTTCCCCACCTTAATTCAACCACTTGTCATCCCATCAAAATGAGCTTCAATGTATGAATCTTCTATTAAGAAACAAATGTAATAGTCTTAGCTGTATTTTAACAATTTTGATTTCCATAAATACAGTTTTTATTATGTTTTTTAGTTTTTATTCACCAATAAAAGTTTAGTTTGCAGAAACTGCTAAAAATCAGAACATTTTTGGCTTTTTATTAGTTGAAAGGTGGTTAATACTGGACTTACATAAAACAACAATTTCAAAGTAGAAATTTTCTTTATTAGTTACCAAACTTAAAACTAAGCATCGGCAATAGTGACCTCAACCTCTACACCGGGCTCAATGTTAATCGAGGTGATTTGCTTGACAATTTCAGAGGGTGAGTGCAAATCAATCACTCTCTTGTGGATCCTCATCTGGAACCTAAACGCACACCATAACTAACACTGTAAAAATCAAGACAAAGGAGTACATACCTGTCCCAAGTCTTGGAACCTTCACCACAAGGCGTTTTCCTGGTGGTGATCCTCAAAATTTTGTTGGGCATCCTCACAGGCCCTTTCACCCTCAACTTTTGTTTCTTGGCCGCGTCGATCAAGTCGGAGCAGACCTTTTCCAGAGACCTCACGTTACGGGAAGTCAGCGTGATCCTGATGCGATGGATCAGGGCTACTTCTTGTCCCGGTTTCTCGGCGTTGAGTTCTTTGGTTGCCTAAAATTCAACGCGTTAAACTTCCAAGTTAAGCGGCAGTGGTTTACGTACCATTTTTGCTTATATTCTGGTCGAGATGGTCGCGAAAAACTACTTTACCAGCGCTGAACCAGAAAGTACACAGACACTTCACTCGAGCATTCACTCGAAAAGAATGTCCACGCGGAAAGCAAATTTGAGGTTAACTTTCTAGTGACTCTGTCAAATGTCAAATCTGTAGGTTGGCAGCGCTGATTTGTTAGAATCATGGAAGTTTAAGGTAATTTTTAAAGCCACACATTTGATTTGTTCACTATTTTACCGTTAGCTCAGTTTATCACACGCGAATAAAGTAGAAAAATATTAAAAAGAGTTTGACAATAAATCTAGTAACTAAATTTGTCATGTAAAATTTTATCGTTACAAGGTTGGTATTATATGCGTTTCAGGATTTGAAAACTGGGCAATGCGCGGTTGCCAAATTTTCTACCCGCGGTTTGTTTAGTTTCTTCAAATTTTTCCTCTTGCAACTTAAATTTATCGATTCGGTTATGGATTTGTGTGAGTTGTATTTGGGTTTTTCATATTTTAATATTTTCGCTAACCGAAAATTTGCGAAACAACAGAACAGCGGCTGATAGTTGTGTTTGAAGTGACACAGAGAATTGCAGCTTACCTTACTTTGCAGGTTTACCATCAAGAAAATAACGCACACAGTCCAGAATCACTACCAATAGCAGCCTGCACAATAAAAGTAAAATAATAAGGACACTGATTTAATTTTTCTAGATTTTGCTTTTACCAGCTTAACCTCACTCTTGTGAGTCTTGTCTCTTGTCAAACACACTGATGCTATGTTGCCAAATGCTCTCGTAAAAAAGATATTGATAGATAAAACAAATTTCTTTTTAAATAGTTTTTTAAAAATGCTCTACACCCAAACTTTACAATATGTGTCTCTGAAAACAAAAACTTTCTAAATCACCTGGAATCTGGAACGCTCAAGCTGACAACCGCGAAATATCAATGAAAATTTAAAACCTTTGGTACCAAAGATATTGCGTCACTGACACTTCGGCTGGGATGGAGAGTACTTGTCTCAAATTAAAATTAAGTTAAAAAAAAGTTTTTCTGAGGTTGTGCAAAAATTTGACAACGTTGTAATCAACCGTTTGATTGATAAAACGTCAAATAAACTGACAGTGACATTTATCAAATTAACCTATTTTTAGAATTAGAACGTAAATATGTCACCCAGACTTTATTGTTATTGTTTTTATTTTAATTAGTACCTGAAAAACGCTGATAAAATGAGCGCTAGACACCCAACTACCTTGATGACGATCCCCGCGGACGAAACGTTCGATTTCCTGTTCAAAATCGTGCTGATTGGCGACTGCGGTACCGGAAAAACGTGCGTGGTGCAGCGCTTCAAAAACGGCACCTTTATCGAGAGACACGGCAACACTATCGGGGTGGATTTCTCCATGAAAACCGTTATGGTGGATGGGAAAAAAGTCAAGGTAATAGCCCCCTTTTTTTTTGTCAATATAATGTGAGTTATAAGGGTGTAAACGTAGCTGCAAATTTGGGACACTGCAGGCCAAGAACGGTTCCGGACAATCACCCAGAGCTACTACAGATCGGCCAATGGGGTGATTATCGTGTATGATATTACCAAAAGATCTTCATTCCTCTCTGTAGCCAGGAAAGCAATCCACATAACCTTTAAAGTTTTAAGAATAATAAGTAACTCAATAGGTGGGTGGAGGAAGTGAGGAGGTACTCAGGAAACGCGGTTCTTTTGGCTTTAGTGGGCAATAAAGCGGACCTGGACAGTTGCAGGGAGGTGGAATTTGAGGAGGCCGAAGCTCTAAGCCAATACATGCCTGAAGTGCTTTTTGTACTGGAGGCCAGTGCCAAAGACAATAGCAATATTGAGGAAGCTTTTATGTGCCTAGCCACAGAGTTGAAGGTTTTGGGTGGTTTAATAAAGCAATTTTGAGGGTTTAACTGAAACATTGTAGAGGCGGCAAGACAATGGAATGCTGAGTCAAGATGATGAGGACACTGTCAAATTGGGTGACGGCCAATCGGTATCCAGTTGCACCAATTGCATGAGAAATGCATTTTAGAATTTAATTCCAATGTAGCATATCAAAACTCAAAAAAAGTGCCTTATTTAAGAGTCCTAAATATCTAGTGTTTAAGTGAGATTTTTATTGATTAGGTACAAAAATGAGCTTTCATTATATTTTAGTTGATTAGTCCAAGGATACTCAAATACTTGAATTTATATATTTATTTTTGTGATTGTTTTAACTTTTAGTTAGTTTTATCCCAAAGGGGGCAAAACCAAACCTTATGTACTGTATATACAAGTGTATTTACTCAATCAGCATGACAATTTATTATAGTTATTGTATCTTTGCCAAAACAACTGTTATTGTGTAACTCAATTATTAAAGTATTTAAGTTGTTTTTTGTGTTTTTCTTGCTCACAGGAAAATGACTGTCATATAAGCGGAAAAAAGCAAAATGGCCGTCGGTGGCATTGATGTGTATTAAAAGGTGACGTCAATTTGGTTTTCAATCTCTCTAATTCGACGTCACTATGACGTAAATTGTAGTTGTGACAGTGACAGTTCTAGTCCAACTAATGACGTCATTATAATCTAAACATGTGTTGTGAACTAATTTTACAGTGACAGAGTGATTAACCCAATCAATAGGTCTGTTAGCAGAGGCTTCCAACTCAGAGACAGTAAATGTCAAGTTTCATTGGTTGAATGTTCACGTGACTATGACGTTTTCTGACTTGTGGCCAATCTATTTCTCTGATTACTAGTTGGAGATTCTCTGTACAAACAGACCTAGTATGTAACTGAATTGAAGTAATTTTTCGCGCAAGTCACTTTGTATCCCCCAAACATGTCCATCAGGGGCGGTCAATAAAAAGTTGGTCAAAGCCAACTCGACCAGTCGGGCCGCCGAACATCTGACAATCGGTACCATCAGTACTCGACGCATTTTGGTACGCGTCGTACGCGCGTCTTTTTTTTCCACGCGCGCCACTAAATGGCGGTTTAACGTTAAAACGCCGATTAAATAATAAGTGTTGAAAAGTGGGTGCTAATGCCAGCAGTTTGGAATTGTATAAAAGAAAAACGTGAAAATCAGGTGATTTTTTGTTATTAATATTAATTTAAGCATCAGTGAGAAAACGCACAAATTAAATAATACAGTTGACACAATTATTTAAACTGTCACTGTCACACGTGACATGTTCGCTTAAAGCGCTTTACTGCAAGCAAAGTCATCTGTCAAACTTGTTTTTAAAAGAGTTTCTGCAAGTTTTCTATTAATCAGAAAAACGTGAAAATCAGGTGATTTTTTATTATTAATAATAGTTATTAATTTAAGCATCAGTGAGAAAACGCACAAATTAAATAATACAGTTGACAGAATTATTTAAACTGTCACTGTCACACGTGACATGTTCGCTTAAAGCGCTTTACTGCAAGCAAAGTCATCTGTCAAACTTGTTTTTAAAAGAGTTTCTGCAAGTTTTCTATTAATCAGAAAAACGTGAAAATCAGGTGATTATTGTTATTAATTTAAGCATCAGTAAGAAAACGCACAAATTAAATAATACAGTTGACAGAATTATTTAAACTGTCACTGTCACACGTGACATGTTCGCTTAAAGCGCTTTACTGCAAGCAAAGTCATCTGTCAAACTTGTTTTTAAAAGAGTTTCTGCAAGTTTTCTATTAATCAGGCCGTAAACTAAAGCGAGTGGGCCAAAATTTCGACAGTTCCTGATTGGAATTGCATTAACAATGTACACGTACCGATCTGATTGAATTTTGGTTATCGGAAACGCTCCGGCATACTAATTTAAGGCACCAGAGAAATTCGTGACACAAACGCCACCGCGCATATTAAAAAGAGGAAGAATTCTCGAATATGCGAGTAGAATCGATAATTCATTTTTACGTCACAAGCGCACACGTGATTTATTCTGTCACCATTATAAAGTGAAGCAAATAATAAGGTCAGTTCGGCAACATGGCAGATTAAAACAACCAGAACTAACATTTTTTTTTTAAATGTAAGGCATCAGAGATAAAAAATCTGTTTAAAATATTGTCGCCCAATTTGGTGCCCCTCATTTACATACTTCAGTAACATTATACATGAAAAAAAATGGTGGAATTTCATATTACGCAATAATTATCTTAATCAAATGATTGGTCATTTGCATACGTAATACCATCTGTTTAGGATTACCGGAAAAACAAACATCATCAGAGCTTAAGGTCGGGCAAAATGGGTGTGTCACCATAGTCCATTATGTATTAAGGTTACGACGGTATGCAAAACTTGTCAATTTAGAAAAAATGACAGTTATTTACTCTCCAATTACTCTTTTTAACAAAAAAGTAGAAATTATTATGAATTACACTTCGGCAAGACAATTTTGACAGTTCCGCCATGTTGCCTATTGGATTAAATCTAGTTCCCTCTAGCGGTGATTAGTTTGAACTATCCACCTAATCTACTATTATCTAACCGGTAATGGCAAAGAGATGACGTATTTGGCAAAAACCGCCTTTTTTCATAAAACGGCCGGTAACTTCGCTTTCTTGACGAACCTGTTTCGAAAAGAAGGTTACGTGGTTAACTGGAACTGGCGTACGACCTAAACGGTCGTTTAACGTGAAAATTCGGCCGTTCAGGTATTTGGGTCACCTCTGATCGTCACAGAAAAGACCCAATTCCTGAACTGGTTATGGAAATCGACGTTATGAGAGATATATCGATAACGTCCGCGGATTTTTTTAAATGGCGTCATCTTTAATCGACTTATTACGGTGTGTAAATTGATGCACTCTTAAGTTAAAGTATGCATCTGTTAATACAGGGTGTGCCTCAGTTTAAATGATCGATGAGCAACGCTTAGATTAGTCTAACCGTGTTAAAAGAACAAGAACAATATCACGTGACACATATATATCTGACAGTCGATAAATGACACTAAAAACTTGCTAAAATGTCACAAGCAAGTGTCAAAATACGAAAAGTTTATTTCATTTTTAAAAACAAATTAAAAAGATGGGATCAGCCAGGAAAAACCGTTATTTTGAGTACATTTTTGGTGCATTTGTCCAAAAAATAAAAACAAACGTAAACTGTCATTTGTCATAATTTAATTTTTTAAGGGTGCCACGCCCTGACAACTGTCAAAAAAAGACAAAAATGCTATATTTTCAAAGTTTTTTCTGAAACGATGTCACTTAGAGGAAAACGGACTGGAAATGTGTGTTTTCCAGACCGAAATTAATCAAAATGGCGACCTTAAATGGTTGGGATTCAATATGGCCGCTGTCAGTATAGTAAGCTAGGAAAAACCGTTATTTTGAGTACATTTTTGGTGCATTAATAACGTTATTTTGAGTACATTTTTGGTGCATTTATCTAAAAAATCGTAAATAACTCGCTTATTTGAAACTTTCAGTCTAAACACGCGGTATAACAAAAGAAAGCCAATGAGTGGGGCTATCACGTGGCGTTGACAGGACGCGGCTAAGTTGCACCGTTCGGCCGCTAGAGGGCGTCAAAGTTGATTAATGATTCTAGAACATTTATGCAAATATCTTGAAAACTGCTTAAGTTAGAGGTCTGAAATTTTTACCATAGACGTATCTCGCTAGAACGCAACTTTTACCATATGGGCGATTTTTCCGTACCACGCACTGTTTGACCTTGAAAAAATAAAAACTGTTTTTCTGTCATTTTTTACAGGGGGGTACCCCCTAAAATTTTTGAGTGAAAATTTTTAATATTTAAATTTCACTTTAATTGCCTAAATATCGCTGAATTAATGGTACAATCATGACGTAAACTGTCATTTGTCATAATTTAATTTTTTAAGGGTGCCACGCCCTGACAACTGTCAAAAAAAGACAAAAATGCTATATTTTCAAAGTTTTTTCTGAAACGATGTCACTTAGAGGAAAACGGACTGGAAATGTGTGTTTTCCAGACCGAAATTAATCAAAATGGCGACCTTAAATGGTTGGGATTCAATATGGCCGCTGTCAGTATAGTAAGCTAGAAGAAACCGTTATTTTGAGTACATTTTTGGTGCATTTATCTAAAAAATCGTAAATAACTCGCTTATTTGAAACTTTCAGTCTAAACACGCGGTATAACAAAAGAAAGCCAATGAGTGGGGCTATCACGTGGCGTTGACAGGACGCGGCTAAGTTGCACCGTTCGGCCGCTAGAGGGCGTCAAAGTTGATTAATGATTCTAGAACATTTTTTTACTACTTTTTGAAATTTAATATCTCGGTAACATGAAGAGCTAAAGAGGTCAGTTTTGGCTCATTTTGTAGTATTTTTTATCCTCTTTCTAATGGCGGTTTAGCAAAATTGATTGGAGTTGAAATAAAAAAGTTACATACATTCAAAAATTGAAAAAATGTAATTTTTGCAAAAAGTGCAATTTTCGCATTTTACTCTCACTGACTGTCAAAAGTGGTGAATTAATAACGTTATTTTGAGTACATTTTTGGTGCATTTGTCCAAAAAATCGTAAATAACTCGCTTATTTGAAACTTTCAGTCTAAACACGCGGTATAACAAAAGAAAGCCAATGAGTGGGGCTATCACGTGGCGTTGACAGGACGCGCTAGAGTTGCACCGTTCGGCCGCTAGAGGGCGTCAAAGTTGATTAATGATTCTAGAACATTTATGCAAATATCTTGAAAACTGCTTAAGTTAGAGGTCTGAAATTTTTACCATAGACGTATCTCGCTAGAACGCAACTTTTACCATATGGGCGATTTTTCCGTACCACGCACTGTTTGACCTTGAAAAAATAAAAACTGTTTTTCTGTCATTTTTTACAGGGGGGTACCCCTAAAATTTTTGAGTGAAAATTTTTAATATTTAAATTTCACTTTAATTGTCTAAATATCGCTGAATTAATGGTACAATCATGACGTAAACTGTCATTTGTCATAATTTAATTTTTTAAGGGTGCCACGCCTGACAACTGTCAAAAAAGACAAAAATGCTATATTTTCAAAGTTTTTTCTGAAACGATGTCACTTAGAGGAAAACGGACTGGAAATGTGTGTTTTCCAGACCGAAATTAATCAAAATGGCGACCTTAAATGGTTGGGATTCAATATGGCCGCTGTCAGTATAGTAAGCTAGGAAAAACCGTTATTTTGAGTACATTTTTGGTGCATTTATCTAAAAAATCGTAAATAACTCGCTTATTTGAAACTTTCAGTTTAAACACGCGGTATAACAAAAGAAAGCCAATGAGTGGGGCTATCACGTGGCGTTGACAGGACGCGTCAGAGTTGCACCGTTCGGCCGCTAGAGGGCGTCAAAGTTGATTAATGATTCTAGAACATTTTTTTACTACTTTTTGAAATTCAATATCTCGGTAACATGAAGAGCTAGAGAGGTCAGTTTTGGCTCATTTTGTAGTATTTTTTATCCTCTTTCTAATGGCGGTTTAGCAAAATTGATTGGAGTTGAAATAAAAAAGTTACATACATTCAAAAATTGAAAAAATGTAATTTTTGCAAAAAGTGCAATTTTACTCTCACTGACTGTCAAAAGTGGTGAATTAATAACGTTATTTTACAGACAAGATGACGAAACATGCTTCCATCATTAACCACGCCCATCACACGCATTCCATCACCCTTTTGGTGCTGTTGGGGTTTTTACTAACTCCCACGTTGGTGTCAAGGGCTGACACCCCCCCGCCCCCGTCGAGTCAACCGAAATCCCGACAAAAACGAATTTTATGGCAGGTATCCACCGCCCCCTTAACTATTATCAGACTTACCAGGATTTTTATAGGGTGACAGAAGACGGTAGACTGGCCCTACCTCCAGGTACCACCATGGTCATATCGCCATCCTTGTCGATGCCCTTCGTACGTCATCCGCCCAAAGGGTTCTTTTCGAATTTGACCATCAGTTTGCCCTTTACCAGTAAGTCTCTGATTGGTCAAAAAAAATGTCAAATGTCAGTAAAACGTCAACAATAGTGCCGCCATTGTTGTGTGACAGCCAGCAAACTCATTTTAATTAATTTATTGTATTTTAGTCGATTTTGACAAACTTGGACTAACTGACAACGAAAACCCTTTCGGTGATGTTCCGCCCTTATTGGCCAGATCAGTTGGTAGGGCTGCTGGTGGCGTCCTAGCCGATTACATCGGCAACATCCTGGAAAACCGCAGATCCAAAAGGTTGTCCAGTTCGCATACATCACTATCCCGTTTCTACAGTGATTGTTTTTAGGGACATTCCTAAAACTGCATTAAACTCCGGACATCTTCAGGGTGGCGAAAGGGCTTTACTGTACTTAGCCCTTGAAGAATTACTCGAGAATTTCGGTCTAGATGGCAGGGCGTGTCTGTTAAGGGCAATCTGTGAAGTGCACGCTCATCCTATGCAAGGTTTCGGTTTTGTTGGGGAAATCCTCAAGTTGTTTTTAAGGTAAGTTTTTACCAGCCTCAATTAACTGTTGGTTTAACAACACGTTAAAATAGCGCCAGCAAATCTCCTTACGCGCACTTGATGAGAGAGTACGTGGAGGCGGAAAATGCCGGAAAAGGTTTGGACGGACCGGCCGAATGTTGGCCCTACATGAAAGACTGCAGCAAGTCTCTATTTATTTCTAAGGGCAACTTTCACAGGTTTGTGTTAACTCTAACTTTAAACTAAACTATAACAGAGTGAGCGGTTTCAGGCAAAACGAAGATCAAAATGAGGAGGGGGAGAAAGTGGATTTTGACACTTCCGTAGGTCGCATGTAAACGAATTAAAAAAAAAACAGTGATACCAAAAATAGGATGTGATTTATAATAACGCTAAGTCATTAGTGACAGTTAAACGTCCGGATTGCTTAGCAGTTAAACTTATCTTCAGCGGGTAAATTTAACTGCCAGGTGAAATAAAAGGTTTGAGGCCGGCGGCCATATTAGTTTAATAATATTTATTACATAATTTATTTAATAAGGTTTACGGTTGTTGTAACATTTAACGCTCAATTGTAAATAAATAATATTTTATTGTTTACATAACTTCTTTCAGCCCCAGAGTCACAACTGTCAAAATTGATTTTTGACAGTTGACATTAAAATATTTTCAAGCTACGCATTTTATGATCGGAAGTGATAATGTCCAAAGTGGGTGTGACTAAAAGTCCAGACACCCAACCGAAACCGCTTTTACTGCCGAATATCTTTATAGGAGTGCCGTTCGGTTTAAACACTTGAATCTACAAATAAAAAAACTTAATTAAAACCCAACGTTTCCTCGATTTGCATCATCAGGTTACCCGGGCATTTCCAGCGTCCCCCACTAAAATGAAACCGAGCTGATCCACCGCCACCACTTCTGCTGACCTAAACTGTCCCGGGTTTTTACCAAAAGAGCCAATTTCCTGAAGAAGGTCTCCGTTAAGGTTGAAACGTTTCACCTACAAATCACTCACGTCAAACGTCATAACTGTCACACACTGTCAAACTTACTCGGTTATTCCCCGAATCGGCTACAATAATATCCTGACCGTAGACAGCCACGCTGGTGGGGAAATTCAGTTGGGTTATACCATTTTGAGCACCGATTACTTTGATTTTGTCACCGGTCACGGGGTCTACCACCACCACCCTATCATTTCCAGTGTCGCACACCACCAGCTCACCATTCGGACCCATACAAATGCCGTCCGGACACCTCAGCTTCAAATTGCCCAAACACCTGGTGTACTCACCCACGCTGGTAAAGACGTGCACGCAGTGTTTCCATTTGTCCGACACGTACACCTCTTTGGTGTCCTTGGAGAAGGCCACCCCGGCTGGACAAGCCATATCGGGATGATCTAGTCTATGTTAAAACACTATTTAGTATGAAGGAAGAATCAAAAATCCTGAAACTTACTTGTCAATCAGTTTGAACTTTGTCCTGTCCAAAATCAGGACATAGTGACTGTCAGTGGCGGCAATGTACAGTTTGTTGTCATCCCAAGGGGGGATTGCTAATCCTGCAGGACGAGGACATTTGTTCCAAACTAGTTTAGGAACAAAAGACCTGAAAAACATTAAACTCGTGACCCAATCAACTGTACGCAATACTCGATCACGTGACCAACTGACCTGTCTCTGTAATGTTTAACCATTGAATCTTCATTCTCGAATGGATTGGCCACAGCGTTACCTTGACCCGACTGGTGGGGCTGTTGTTCGTCCACCACGTCGTTGTAGATGCCCTCGCTGATCTGCTCCAGCCTGAACGTGTCCGGATCGAAAGCGATTCTGGCCTCCCCAAAATATCCCACCTGGTCCAGCAGTTTAGACGTTTCTCGGTGCAGATTAACGTAAGTCAACACCTTCTGATTGTTGGTCGTGTCTTTGGCTTTTATCGCGATATCTTTGCTCAACCTGGTGATCCCGTCCAGGATGATGTCAGAGGTGACCCCCGCTTCTTTTTTGATTGAATCCACCTCGGCTACGACTCGTTGTTCTTCCCTGAAAGATTAATTTTGTGTCAGATCCATGACTAATCATGTTAGTCAGTCAGTTTGACAAGTGACAAGTTTGCACTGAGTACATTCATATGTCAATTGTCAAACAGCTCGAGTCTTTTTTAACATAAATTAGTTTATCCTGTTAACATTTGAACTTTTGTATGGTCACGTGATTGTTCTATTTAATTTAGATTTTGACCGATACAATTTTCAAAACTGCTTTAGTTGAGATCATGCGACTGCTTTAATAATTGTAAAACTAAATTTTTTGACAGCTTCAAATTTAATTTTTCACGGTCACTGTTTTACTGAACTTTGTTTTAAAAATTGTATTTATCAGGGTCACGTGACTGTTTAATCATTTCTAAACGTAATTTCTTTATCAATTTGAATTTTGACAGATTTAATTTGATATCCCATAAAATTTACAGTTCTAAACTACACTGTATTCATTAGGGTCACGTGACTGTTTTGACTGTATTTTTTAAACGAAATTTTTTCAATTTGAATTTTAACAAATAAAATTTGACGGCTGAGATAATTTTCAAAGTGAAGATATTGATTGACTGTAATGTGTCGAAGGCGAAATGAACTTTATAGCTTCGTGAAAGGATTTTTGACAATTCTGACATAATATATGACATAATAATCAATTTGGAATATGTCTTAAGTCACGTGACAACTGTCAACTTGTCATAAATGTTAAAATTTGCTTCGATCGAAACGTAGAATAAGAATGAATGTTTATATATTTCTTTTGGTAAAACTTTACAGCTTTATGGGAAGGTTTTCAATGGTTGTGACATAACAATCGGATTAAAAAGTGTCTTAAAGTCACGTGACGACTGTCAGGAACGTCATATAACTGTCAAAATTTCTCTCAGTTTGAAAGCAGGTGTCACCGACAAAAAACAATATAATTGATAGTATTGTGAGGGAATTTTTGACAATTGTGACGTAACAATGTCGTAGGGTCACGTGACAACTGTCACCTACGTCATAAATGTGAAAATATGTCTCGATCAAGATGTAGACAGCTATAAAAATGTGTTTTTACATCCCTATACATATAGTAAGTTCCACGCGTAATTTATGTCAGTCTTCAGAGGCCTCTGGCAATACAAAATGGCTGCCAGAGGCCTCTGGCACGTTAAAAACAGTTTTAGTAAGCTTAAGAAGGTTTCAGAGGCCTCTGGCAATACAAAATGGCTGCTAGAGGCCTCTGGCACGTTAAAAACAATTCATAGTAAGCTTAAGAAGGTTTCAGAGGCCTCTGGCAATACAAAATGGCTGCCAGAGGCCTCTGGCACGTTAAAAACAATTCATAGTAAGCTTAAGAAGGTTTCAGAGGCCTCTGGCAATACAAAATGGCTGCTAGAGGCTTCTGGCACGTTAAAAACAATTCATAGTAAGCTTAAGAAGGTTTCAGAGGCCTCTGGCAATACAAAATGGCTGTCAGAGGCCTCTGGCACGTTAAAAACAGTTTTAATAAGCTTAAGAAGGTTTCAGAGGCTTCTGGCAATTCAAAATGGCTGCCAGAGGCCTCTGGCACGTTAAAAACAATTCATAGTAAGCTTAAGAAGGTTTCAGAGGCCTCTGGCAATACAAAATGGCTGTCAGAGGCCTCTGGCACCTTAAAAACAGTTTTAATAAGCTTGAGAAGGTTTCAGAGGCTTCTGGCAATTCAAAATGGCTGCCAGAGGCCTCTGGCACGTTAAAAACAATTCATAGTAAGCTTAAGAAGGTTTCAGAGGCCTCTGGCAATACAAAATGGCTGTCAGAGGCCTCTGGCACGTTAAAAACAGTTTTAGTAAGCTTAAGAAGGTTTCAGAGGCTTCTGACAATTCAAAATGGCTGCCAGAGGCCTCTGGCACGTTAAAAACAGTTTTAGTAAGCTTAAGAAGGTTTCAGATGCCTTTGGCAATACAAAAGGATTTTTGACAATTCTGACATAATGCATGACATAATAATCAATTTGGAAAATGTCTTAAGTCACGCGACAACTGTCAACTTGTCGTCATAAATGTCAAAATTTGCCCCGATCGAAACGTAGAATAAGAATGAAAGTTTATAGGTATATTTCTTTTGGTAAAACTTTACAGCTTTATGGGAAGGTTTTCAATGGTTGTGACATAACAATCGGATTAAAAAGTGTCTTAAAGTCACGTGACGACTGTCACGAACGTCATATAACTGTTAAAATTTCTCTCAGTTTGAAAGCAGGTGTCACCGACAAAAAACAATATAATTGATAGTATTGTGAGGGAATTTTTGACAATTGTGACGTAACAATGTCGTAGGGTCACGTGACAACTGTCACCTACGTCATAAATGTGAAAGTATGCCTCGATCGTGACGTAGACAGCTATAAAAATGTGTTTTTACATCCCTATACATATAGTAAGTTCCACGCGTTATTTATGTCAGTCTGTTTGACAAGTGACAAGGAATTAGTTACAGTGTTGCCACATATGCCTTGAAACTGAAATTAGATTAAAAATAGAGTGGTTATTCACCTCAAAATGGCTTCAATCTTCTCTTTAGTAGCTTTGTGAACCTTCTCGTGCAAAGTCTGGCATCTAGCCAATATATTATCGTGCTTGTACTTCAATCTGTCCTGGGACTCGGACAGTTGCGTGATCAAAACAGACAGGTTGTCCTGCAGTTCGGCCAGATGCAAGTTCCAGCACACGCTGCAAAAAATCTGGAAAAACCGGCGTTTTACGTCAAGAAAACACGAAAATTGTCGGGCAGCACCTGCACGCAGTGTTGACAAACTTGCTCCTGATGCGCCGACACCATTTGACAGTTGACGCACCGGTAGTTCTCCACTTTGGGGGAGGTGGGGGAACCCTCCACCACTTTGAGCAACGACTGGAGGTAGAGGTTCTTGGGGAGTTGGTCGAGCGAGTCGAAACCGTCCCTTAGTGGCACTTGGTGCTGACAGACTGGACAGAACATGACTTTCACCTCACTGTCGACCGTCAACACTTTGTTGGTCCTGTTTTTTTCAAGGAAGTTAGAAAGAGATGTGTGTGTATGTTTGGCGAGTGAGAGACCTTGAATGTTCTGAGACAAACCGCAAGTTTTTAGCGGTGAGGTGAGACTTGAGGCAGTTGAGACAGAAAGTGTGCTGGCACGGCAACATTCTAGGATGGGACAACCTCTCCAAACAAATACCGCATTGGAGGAGTTCCTCCAAGGCGGGAAAAGAGTCTCTGCAACTACTCTATTAGGGACTCAATCACAATCAACTGATTACTCACCTTTGTCTAGTGTTATTCTCGCTGGGGGTGGCACCTACCGCTGATCCGGTCCTGTTGATTTTCAACCTCAAATTGGCGGTTTTCTTAAACCGCCCCTCTTTGACTATTTTTTCTTCGTGAAGCCCTGTTGAGGCATTTTTTCGTAACACGTCGCTCATGTTGTTTCAATTCGCACTGAATTGCCATTGACGTTTTTTGATTGATTAAATATAAATATGATTGATGTATCTAATCTAAGGAGCGATTAACCTGTTTGTGTTTTCAAGTGTTTTTATGAATATATCTCTGATTGATTGGCAAATAGAAATTTTTTTATAAACTCCTATTTGGTGGTTGCTTTGAACAAATGTGATAATGACGTAATTTGACAGTCAAATGATGGTTAAGTCAAATTACGTCATTGTGACTGTCTAAGCTGACGTGACATTGACATTTTTCTCTGATTTATTAGTTAGGAGATTATTTCTGCGTACAGACCTAATATAAGCTTCTACACGTTTTCCTTGAGTACGACCCTGTTGTTTTGTCAACTATACCAATTAATTTTTGGAAAAAAACATGTTTTTCACTTGCTCTTATCAGTGTTATATTTAAGATTAAACAAAATCTGGTGTGTTTACAATTTGGTACTTAATAAGATGATTACAGGTTAGTAGTGCCAAAAATGGAATTTTGTTCTCACTCTGCATAAGATTTGACGACCTAAATCAACTTATTTATAATCAACATTTGATGACCTTTCCCAGTATCATTTTGGTTGAGACTTTGCTGGTGTAAACATGGCTTTAACGACCATTTTAGTCCTCCTTGTTGTGCTACCTTTCTTGGTTTATGGTTATTTAAAATGGCACTATTCTTACTGGACTCGGAGGGGGGTGGTGCAACTTCAACCCGAGTTTTTCTACGGGGATTTACGGTAAGTTTACCCCCTCTCCCCCTGAATTTTTTGTGTACACACCCTTTGTAGTGACATATTGACGGGCAAAGCCTCACTAGGAGAAACTTTCAAGGACTTTTACAACATATTCAAGTCTAAAGGTGTTAAATTTGGTGGAGTTTACTGGGCTTTCAACCCTGTATTAGTCCTTTTAGATTTGAAATTAATTAAACAAATTATGGTGAAAGATTTCGCCTACTTTACTGATCGAGGTAGGCTGTAAAACTAGTTTTAGGGAAATTTTTAACTTATTAACCATCATCAGGAGCGTACCATCACGAAAAAGACCCACTGACCATGAATTTGTTCCGTATGGAAGGGGAGGCGTGGAAAACGCTCCGAAGCAAACTGAGCCCCACGTTTACCTCCAGCCGCATGAAGACGATGTTTGAAACCGTCTACGAAAAAGCTGAGATGCTCCAGGAGGTGGTGAACGGTCACCAGGAGGCGGTGATCAACGTCACCGATATCTGCGGTCGGTATACCACCGACGTGATTGGGTCCTGCGCTTTTGGCGTTGAATGTGACTCTCTCCGAGACCCGAACTGTACTTTTAGGTGAATTAACCTGCTAATGAAAGTCACGTGTGTAATAATAATAACTTTGCTGAAATCAGGCAACAATGTAAAAAAATCAATCGACCGATGCCGTTAAAACAGTTCCTGGAGCACAACTTCCCTAGGAAACTTTTAGGCTACACCGGTTTCCGGAGCTTCCCGGACGTAGAGGACTTCTTCAGGAAGCTGGTGTTCGACACCATCACCTACAGACAGCAAAACCACATCTACAGGTTTGCGTTACAACCATATTAACCCACATTAAAAAACTAACATCAACCATCAGGAAGGATTTCATGCATTTACTGCTGCAGCTACGCAATCGCGGTGTAATCACCGATGATGGCAATTTGAGCGAAACGAGCAAAAAAGGCTTATTGACAGACGACGAAATATTGGCTCAATGTTTCATTATATTCAACGGGGGTTTCGACACTTCGGCAGCCACCTTGGGCTTTGCCATGTTTGAGCTGGCTAGGCAACCAGACATACAAGAAAAAGTCAGACAGGAGATATTTGACGTTATGGCAAATCACAACGGAACCATGACCTACGATGGTTTGAAACAGTTGGAGTATATGGAAAAAGTTATTTACGGTTAGATTTACGTTAATTTTAGTGATGAGACAGTAAAAATTGGAAATTTTAGAAACTTTACGGAAGTACCCAGTTGTTCCGGCACTGCCAAGGGTATGCACCAAAACATACACAATCCCAAACAGTGACGTTATTCTGGAACGAGGTACCACCTCTCAAAAACCATAAACATTTTTAATTAACGAGATACTGTTTACATTAGGAACTTCAGTCCAGATTCCAATCAGAGGAATCCAAATGGATGCCGAGTACTTTCCGGATCCAGAAAAGTTCGACCCAGAACGATTCAACAAGGAGGCGATCGCTAAAAGACCGGAATTTGCGCATTTTCCTTTTGGTGAAGGCCCTCGCATTTGTATTGGGGCTCGATTCGCCATGATGCAGGTCAAGACAGGCCTGGTGGCTCTATTAAGTCGCGCCCACTACTCACCTACATTCGACACACTCGAAAAACTTACCTTTAAACCCAGCATGATTTTGTTACACTCTAGTAGCGATATTAATTTGAAAATTCAGAAATTGAATTATAAGAAATAAATTATATCGATGTGACGGTCAAATGAAATACACTTATTAGTCGCTGCGTCTGCCCATCCCTATTTTAACTTCAATCTGACTGGGGTCAAGATGCGTCTCTCTTTATTACACACAAAAGACAGAGAGCGCCATATACTCAGCCAGTATACTGTCACGCACACTACTGTGACAGTGACAGTTGTTTGTTTTTGGCCGCCATATCTAAAAGGACGCGCGTTATTGTTCTTTTTCGGACAAAACCCTTTCTTTTTGTTATACAAATCGCGTCCGTTAGTGTTTAAACAGATTTAAAATGTCCAGCGAGTGTTTGGTGATAATTCGACCGGTCTACCAAAATGTAGATACACTGAAACTTTGGTGTAGTATTGTGCCTTCCTTCAGATCCTTCCAGGGAGGAAATGTTGCTAAATTCATTTTCCAGCCACTCAGGTGAGTGTTAGAGTGCTTTATACAAGGTGCTAGACAAATTCTTGCCCAGTAGCTTTTACCACACTTTGTAAATGGATGGAAATATGACAACGTTGTAGGTAGTGTGTTTTGTATGAACTGGTTGTCATATGAGAACACTTCTTAGTTCTTTTTAAACTTTAAGGCCTGGTTTAATGGTAGTAATGCAATTTTGATAACGGTAGAGCAATTTCGACAAATAAGGCAAAAATTCTACAGTTGACATACGTCAACCTCAGAGCACAGTGTTGCCAGACAACCAATCGACCAAGGAAGAAAATTAAACTCCTCTTTTATTACATAGATATTTTATGAATTTTTTTAAATATGAAAACGCCATATTGTTATGTTAGTTCCAAAATCCAAATATAAAAAAAGGTATTTTAAGCTAATATTCCTCTGATTTGAAGACTAACAATGTCTTCAACCAGACACTTGTTATGTAAGAAGGACTTGGGTTGTTTGTATTTACTGGGTGATTTCAGGAGACGCAGGCGTCTAGTCCTCCTCGTCGGTGTTGCCTCCGTCAGCACCTCCATTTTCTTGGCCTTCTTCACCTTCACTATAAGCCTGAAATCATAAAATGTGGCAACACTGCGATTTTTAAACTTTAACCAATCAACTCACCTGGCCTTCCTCGTCTTCGTCCTCGTCATCGTCGCCAGCGACTTCAGTGTTTTCCATCTCAGCCCTTTCCATTTGTTTGGCTAGATCAGCTTCATCAGTGGCTGTCACCACTTTAGGCTGCAAAATACCCCCACCCTCACTAAAGTCTTCTTAACCATTACCTAACCAACTTACAGCCATCTGGATATTAAACACCCCACCCAAATCTGCGATGGTTTTTTTTATGACCTCAATGGCCTCATTCAATATCCTCAGTCCGTCCTGTTTTTCAGGAGTGGAGGTGGTCATGACGTACAATGGTGGAGCTATCAAATTAATCCTAATTGGTAGTTCCTCAGTGGATAAGTCCAAGCCGGATTTGAGTGCCGCTTTGACAGCGTCAATGCCTTCGTAGCCGTAGCATGCGCACTCAATGTCCGCCCGGATTTTGACGGCTTGTGAGGTTAGTTTGCGTTTAATATTGCTGAGCAAAACTTCCTTGGTTTTGTCGTCCAATTCGCATTCTGCTAATATACTAGGATCCGCCACTGCTTGCTTGAAAAAATCATAGGCGGACGCTTTGTTTTTCTTGTATTTTTCCTCAAAACGCCAGGCAGTTTTCTGATACAACTCCTCCAGCTGTTCATCTGAGTCGTACTTGAGCAATTCAGCTACGTGTCTAAGAATTGAATTTACGGCTTTTGCTTTCGCGAATCGTTCTGTACACTTTTCCACGTCCTCAGCACTGACTCTCCGTTTGGATAAATCTAGTTTCAGGCACACATTAACCTCAAAAAAGAGGGTTCAAATAATTTGGTACTCACCTATATAACCTTTTTCTTTGTCTACCCTAATGACTACAACAGGCTCCGTTTTGCCTACCCTGATCAATTTGTTGATTGAACGGATACGTCTCCTGGACAATTCCGAGAGCAGAATCATGCCCTCGATATTGTTATATTCCAGCAGGTGGACGTAGGCGCCCATTTCGGCAATGGCCCGCACGTTCACCATGACCACATCCTCCACTTCGGGGTACTTTTCCTTGTAAAAACGGCACGAGAGAGGCATTTTTACCTAAAAATATGTTCGTTTTGAGGTTAGGTGCTACCAACCATGCAACTGTTGCTGATCTCAACTGGTTTTGAGCCTTAAACCGATTGTTACTAGAAACGAGAGGGTACCTTTTATTGTGTCGTGACGTCAGTTTTACGATAACAAGGGCTGATTAGGGGAAAAAACAACCCAAAATTGGGTTTCAAGCCAGACCGACAAAATATCCGGTTTTGAAAGAAACCTAAACGTCAACATTAATTCAGTGACAGCTGTCAAATGCTTTGTTTTAATGCAACGTTGCCATATGTACACCAACCAAAAAGTGAATTTTGCGGGTTGTCACTTCTATTTTTTTGTTTCTAAAATGTGACTGTTAAAAATGATAATCCAGGAAAAACCAAAACAAACACTACTAAAACAGCACAAACAATTTATTAAGTATCTTCTCCGTTTTTCTTTGGTGGCGAATCGTTCATTCGATTGTGGATGCGTAAGTGACGCATCAAATGGGCCTTTTGCGAAAACCGTTTAAAACAAAACTCGCACAAAAACGCTTTTTCGCCGCTGTGCACCAAACCGTGCTGCTGTAACTGGCCTTTGGTGGAAAAGGTTTTGCCGCAAATCTCGCAATGGAAATTTTTCTCGCCCGTATGGATTTTAATGTGGGTGTTTAGGTTGCTGGAACTGGCGAATCGTTTCGGGCAATAAGTGCAACCGTAAGGGCGTTCCGAGGTGTGAATCGCTATCGTGTGTTTGGTTAATTGTTGGGCGGTGGCGAAGCCCTTACTACAAGCTGCACACACGTGATTCTTTTCTCCTGTATGCGTTTTCATGTGGGTGTGTAGATGTCCACCGTTGATAAATCTGATTGGTGTGTGGGGTTATTGAGGAAACTACTGATATGACAGTCTTACCGTTTTTGACATAAATGACAAACATAGGGACGTTCACCAGTGTGAATTCTTATGTGGTGCACTAGACTAGGTTTGGACTTAAAAACCTTCTTACAAGTGTCACATTGGTGGACTTTTAACAGTCTTTTTCCTCTCTTTTTGGTACCACCTATATCTTCACCATCACCCAACTGAAAATAACTTTAGCACTGGATTCTACTACAACAAATCAACTCCACTAATACCTTTATGTCACCTTGAATAAAATTATCATCCAACTCAAACTTGTAGGTCACTAAATCAGGTTTATTAGTGTTATCCTTTTGAGTGTTGCAGATCATACCAAACTGATCTTCCTCCTTGACATGTTGCTCAGTCAACAAATCTTCAAAACCTCAATTGACCGAAAAGTTGTCAGTAAACACCAACTTACCATCATGGTAAACTGTCTGACGCTGCAACTGGTCCAAGTATTGTCTCAACTTTCGGTCCGAAGACTCACAAGTGTTTTTAAAGTGAAAGGCCACATTCAACTTGGCAATACACCTTTGACATATGTAGGCAGGCAACCCGTCACCTTCCTGCACCTTGAACAGTCCTCACTTCAGCCCCTAAAGCCCACAAAGGGGCTCTAAACTTACTTGTACAGATGCGCAAGCCATTATTAACACTGAGAAATGGGGTGGTTTGATCGGATCGAATATTGGTGTCAAACGATTGCTTTTTTCCAGGCAAACACGGCAAACCTCACTAATATCCATGTTTTTCACTTATTTTTAATACAAATAAATATCCTTAAAGTTACATTTAAATTGTTTATTTACATTTCTGTCATCTGTCCTCACATTTGACACATGACAAACTGTGTCGGTTATTTTGACCAATGAAAACACCAGGGTGAGTGGTTGACTTTTGACAGACGTGTCAAAACAACCAAACTTACATAAGGGGCCCTTGAACGTTTTAAGGCAAAGAAATGGCCCCCCAAGCAAAAGAATTTGACTATTTTGCCTCCAAAGATGGGGAACAGGTTGCCGAAAAGCTGGGGTACGTGCTTAAACCGATCGTACCGCTTGCCGGTTACCTAGGAATCTGCGACATCGTAAGTGGGGTTTGTACCTAAAAAAACCCTTTATTTGAGGCTTCGGTTTAAAGATGCTGATCAGTCGTCCTAAAGGGGTACTCAACACCGCCGTCAGGTTTGCTTTTGTCAGCCTACCCATTGTGGGTGTTGCTAGTGCTTTTGTACTCGCCACCAATGCTTTAGGCAGTCTGCGAAAAAAGGATGATCATCTCAACTGGCTGGCAGGAGGTAAAACACCTAGACTGTTAGGTTTATGTCACATAGAGTGGTTGCAGGTTTTTTGGCTGGCAGCAGTGCAGGTCTGATTAAAAAAAGTGGTATGTGGGGATTCAATGTCGGTTTACTGTTTGGTATTGCGGCAGTTATTAGGAAGGAAATGGGTTTCAAGGGTTATGAACTCATTCCCACCACAGTGAGGGTAAGTTGGAGCAGTGTTTTATTAAGTGTTGTGGTTACTGAGGATGGATTTTTAGCACCGGATTGGAAATGTGTCAGACTGCTTGGCCAACTACTCTTTATATGAGGATAGGCCTCAAACTTGGACCACTGGCCCTACAAGCAGTTAGGTAGTTCTTTTTAAAAAATAATTTATAGTTTATTGTTAAGGAGGAAAAATACAAAAAAAAACTAGTATCAGTTGAATTACTTTATTTTTATTATACAACTAGTTCCAGAAGAGGTTGCAGGTTTCAGTGATATCTGAAATTAAACAAGCTCAGATTAGTTTTATAAGCACCATTTTATTTGAGATTTGAAAATTAAGAAAAAAACTCAGTTTTGTTGGTTGTAATCACTTAAATCAGGTGAAACACGGACAAAAATCTCATCATTGCTACTACAGGGTGTGTGTGTCAAATATTAACCACATGGATACTCACCTCAGAAAGTTTCCAGTAACACCAAAACCTGAAAACAAAAAAGAAAACAATCAATTTCAGCAGAAATAACAAGGAAAACGTGGATAATTAAGGAAAGAGTCAGTTTAGTGGCTGTAATCACAAAGATTCAGGTGAAACACGGACTAAAAGCTTCATCATCAAAATGGTTGCCAGTGGAGGCTGGGGGCCTTTCAAACATAACCTAAATTAAAGCACTTAAGAACGGTAACTTACCTTTTTCTGTTCTGTTCAGAATTACTGCACGTGCTGGTTTTCACATCTCTGTGAATGCTTGTAAACTGCACGTGCACAGCAAAGTTCAAACAGAAAAGCACGCTGCTGAATAAGCTGAAAGTGACATTTGGCAAACCTGTCCTGTCAAAATTCAACCTTCAACTGTCAATTTAGGTGACATAACCAAACTGTACAAATGACGTAAAGCATATGGCAACCAAAATAAATGCACAAAGCATCATAATCACAAGAAAATTCTATGTAGAATGATTTGATTGTTTTTTTTTCGTTAATCAGACATGTCCGAGGATAAAGTTTTCGTTTCGTTTACGTGCCAGAGATGTTCGCAAAGCCTGAAACTCGACGATTCGTTACATTCGTTCAGCGAACATATTTCAGCGGAACTGAATCGTAAGTTGTTGTTGTGGTTTTTCCTGTAGTATTGCCAATTTTTGCCCCCCCAGTCCCCATACATTCCAGTACCGACTTGGACTTGGAGTCCCAGACGACCAGTTTCGATCACTACGTGCCTCCCTGTCGACTGTCAGATTCCAGGAATGGCACCAGTGGATTTATGCTCATTTCTGATAAAAATGAAGTGGATTTGTTGAGTGAAACTTTTAGGGTGAGTTTCACTGTCCTGTTAACTGTCCTTGTTAACTTGAGTGTAGGTTCAAGCTAAGCTTTTTGACTACCTTTCTGGGACATCAGACATAGACCATCCCCTGTGTGAAGAATGTTCAGACTACTTAATTGAAATTTTAGAACAGCAACTGGAAGCCACCCAAAAAGATTACAATGACTATTGTGACTATTACAAAGAGTAATTCAGTAATTTTTTATTTGAGGAGTTAGTGTTATAGTCTTGATTGCAGCCTCCAAAAGGATCAGGATGAACCTAAACTTTCCGAACTGGAAAAAGAGTTGAAAGCTCTGTCTGAAGAGGAAGTGAGATTATTGGCTGAACTTGAGGCTCTGAATGAGCAGGAGGAAGTTACCATGCACACCATAACTGAACAGGAGGAGTTGGCCAAGAAGATTACTCAAGAAGAAGACATTTACTGGAAGGAGTACGTCAGGTTGAAAAGAGAGTGGCTGGAAGCTGAAGATCAAGGTCGCAGGTACTACTAGGACAATGTTGCCTGTGCTGGTAATAAGACACTTGACTTGCAGCTTAAAATGTCAACTGTCAGCAGCAGAGAGCCATCTGGACAAACTGAGGCGAACTAACGTGTTTAATGCGACTTTTCACATTTGGCACAAAGGCCATTTTGGCACTATTAACAATTTCCGTTTGGGTACGTTACCGGCAGTGCCGGTGGCTTGGTCGGAAATCAACACAGCCTGGGGACAGACTACTTTGTTGTTTTGCGCTTTGGCGCGAAAAATCAATTTAAACTTTGAACGTTACCGACCGGTACCCTACGGCAACCACTCGTACATCGAAGACATTGGGGAACACGGTGAAAACAAGAAAATCCCCTTGTACGGCTATGGTGGCTCGAAATTCCTGTGGGACACCAAGTTTGATGTGGGAATGATGGCTTTCTTGGACTGTATGCAACAGTTTACAGAAAAAGTGGAGGAACTGGAGAAAAACAACAAAGTTTTCAAGTTTCCCTATCCAATTTGTAACGGGAAAATTGTGGATTCTGATAATGTCCCTTACACTTTAAGGTTTAGAGAAACACTGCGCGATTTACAGAAAATTGTTATTTTAATTTTGTAGGGCTGTGATCATCTCAAAAGAGCAGTGGACTAAAGCTCTGAAATACATGCTAACCAATTTGAAATGGGGCCTAGCTTGGGTGGCCAGTCAATTTGACAGTAATGGGGAAGAAATTCCTCCCTCCACTCATCATTAGTCACTTTGACATTTTTAGATTTGTAAGCTTCAAAACGCTTTGATTTTTTTTGGTTAACCTTGGAAAAAAATCAGACTGAATATTGTACCTCTTAACCAATAAATTTACCTAATTATTATTAATATTATATGTTAGTTGAGAGTTTATTGTCTTTAAATGTACCAAATTGTGTGAACACTTGAGCTTAACCAATAGCACTATTCTTAGTTTGTGATTGGTCAAGAAAAAGCAGATTTCAGGTTTTCCTTGACCAATGTGACCTAAGTAAGTAATTCCACTAAATCAAAAATGTTACTCCTCATAAATCCATTTATTGTTGTTTTCTTTACACTAAACTAAAATTGTACTGCTAAAACTTTAAAAAACTAATCTCATTCCACTTACAAACAAGACAAAAACACTATATAACTAACTTAGCTTATTATATGTACACTGAAACCTTGAAGGTTAAGGTATTACTTCTTGGAGGAACCCTCTTCACCCACATCTAAAATTTCACAAAAAAAAAGACTATAAAACCCAGTCAATTTGTGAAAAAAAAAACAGGAAAAAGCATATTCAGCACCAAATAGCAGAAAACAAGCAGTGTGAAGGAAGCAAGCATAGAAAAAAGCCACCGACCCAAAAATTAGCTAATTATCAGTACTTTTTCCATCACAGGCCACAATCTTGACTTTTTCGATTTTGGTAATTTCCTGCACCTCCCTAAACTCCACGTCGTTTAACATGAACGTCCACACATTGTCGCAAAATCTGTATGTGTTTAGTTTGCCCGCTTTAAAAGTGAGCCTGGACTTGACTCGGGTGGCCAGGGTTTGGTTGATGGATTTGTCGAATTGCAACAGCACTTTACAGGCAAGTTGAGGTGTGATTTGGCCATACTAAAATTGATTTATCTCTTGTTAGGAGAAGGGGGCTCTCAGCTTCTGTTAGGACTTACCTGGAGGAGTTCGTCCAAGCTTTCTTGGAGCGTGTGTCCTAATGTCGTGTTTCTGTACAGTTGATAGGTCATGTTTAAGTTAAAGGGGCCCCTAAGGTTAGAGCCAGTTAAACGGAGAAAACCTTAAGAATGCTAGAAAAACAATAAACCTGAAAACAGTGAAGGGAACACGAATGAAGTGATAAAGTGGTGGAAAAACTTTGAGACTGTAATTGTCTGCCAAGTGTCAGAACAAAAGTCAAATTGTCATATTTCCGTCTTTTTTGATAAAGTTCATGCTCAGAAAGTGTTTTTTTTAATTACTGATTAATTATTACTATCAGCACTACTGCAAAAAGTGTAAAATTGTGTTAGAAATTAGCAAAAAGCTTAAACATTAATACAAAAATCTTGTTAGGAGAGTGGCAACACTGTAAACATTTGTTTAGTTTGGTTAGGTTAGTTGCGCGCAGGGTTGCCAGATCAGGAGACTTGTTCTTTGGGACATTTTTTCCGGAGGATTTCTCGTGGGGGACTAACTGGAAAAACCACTTTTTTTGGGAAAGTTTGATTTCATGTGGGGAAATAAGGACACCTGTTACAAAAACAGAAGAAAAGTGGGGCTTTTTTTATTTTGACTAAATCGAGTTAAGACAGATGTGGCAACACTGTACCCGCGGCAAAGAAATGAAAAATGGCGGCTATCAAACGGTTCGTATTTAATTACGTAAAAATTGTGGTTTTTACTTGTTTTTTAGCGTTTTCCAGCCCCACAACAGATCGAAGATACCGCATTGCAATCGCAGCTAACTAGAAATCCTGTATACTCGCTGTTTTTAACCCGGAAACAACTTGAAAAATTTGACCATTAACCTAACCTCAATTCTTGTTGGCGTAAGATATGAAATTCCTGCTTGATTTTGATGAAAAACGTTTCCAGCAATCTAGGTAAGCTTATTCTCGATTCCAATAGTCTCAAAAACCAGTTTATGCGCTTTTTTTAGTCTAGTAATTGCTGTGGTAGTTTGGGGCAGTGTGACCTCCCCAAGTGATCACATGCCCGTCCATTAGCAAACCAAATTGTTATCATGTGATGATCACGTGACCGGTAAGTTGTAGTTCTGGAAACGGTCACTGACGCCGGCGGTGGCGCTGGCTAATTTCAAATTCAAAGTTGTTATCAACTTTTTTCCTGTTTTTGCAGATTTGTGTTGAAAAAAAGTGGTTTACTGTATTCGAAATCCAATGGGGCCCTATTGTTTCATCCCACCAATATGCTGCACTAACTGGTAAAAGTAACCACAATGCATAAAACATTTTTTTTACTTGTTTCTTGTAGTGGCCCCAAATTGTTGGTGAATCAGCCAAAATTAGCACAGCAAGACAGGGCAGAGCAAGCAGGGATGTGCAATGAAAAACCTAATGTAAGTACTATTTAACTTTAACCTCTACAAATAAATTAAACTTAAGGCTAAGGTAACTAAATGCGACTGTTTGAAGCCAGGTACTTTCTCACATTTTGCTCGTATTTAAGTTTTTCATACAAATTGTACAGTTCATGGCTTTGAATGTCTAATGAGTCACTTCGGTCATCCCATCCATAGGGGGGCCCTTTCAAATGACTAGAGTAGACATGTTCATCATCTATAAATTACCTCATTTATCAGAGAGAGTTCAGTCAGGTTATTAGGCAACTTACTTTTCCATGGTTGTACGTGTACATGTAGGGGCTGATGGTCCTCTTTTTTACTGGCCAGGACAGCCCCTAGTTTGGCGGCTATACTGCCCACATTCAGTAGAAGTAACAGACCCACTAACCCCATCGTTTTAAGTGAAAATAGTGTCAGGAAAGCTGCAATTGGTTTAGTATAGTGTTGTAGGTAATATGTGGTGTTTATGAGGGCACTTACCAAGTTTAGTCATCATTACTCCTCCACCAAACATCAGCATTGGAAGCATTTGTTTGATTTTTTTGCCAACACCAAAACACCTCCCTTGAATTAGATGGGTTATACTTGAATAGTTTTTAATATGAGTACTGACCTATAAAAGTGCTTTCGGGCTCCTCCTTGCTGCCATGCACTAAATAGTCCCAAAACCGGTTGAGTTGCGCCCCCAAAAACTCTTTAAACCCCATTTCGTTAATTTCCTTCAAACTAATAACTACATCAGTGGTATTGGTGGCTTCTTCACTAGCGTGAACCAGTTCAACAGCCACAATCACACCAAGAAGGATTACCAGTAGTTGATTCATCTTATTGACACTGACAACATTTTGGTGGTTCCTTAAATTGGTAAGAAGGCCCGCGTGCCGGTCATTCCGAATTAGAGAAAGCCCATCAGTATGTGCCAAAGCTAGTCACTTTTACTCGACCTGAATATCTTTTGACCTTTGAAGAAAGAAAGAGTGAACTGTCTTGGTTGCGCGATTGTTGCAGACTGAAGAAGTGCTGAAAATAAAAGTTTAATTTAGAGGAGTGATGGTTGGATCAATTGACCTGGATCTTGTGTCTATTTGCTTTAATTTTGTTTAATGAACGTTTTAATGGACACGATAACTGACTTTCTTTTTTTTTTTTGTTTCTGGTCACTTGTGTGTAGTTGTTCTATTTTTGCACTAAAAATTCATATCACCCAGAAAGTACCATAAGCACACACACACAGACGTTTTCACTATTCTGGTGCCGGATGGTTCAAGCGCATTCTTGCATGGTTAACCTACAATTGGCGGTAGTACCGTTGGCCGTATTTTGATATTCTTAAAGCGTTTCTTGTATCTCGTGTTAGGAACAAGTAGGACGCGTTCAGATAGCAGGTTCCTTTTGGTGCGATGCGTCTCCATTATTTAAATTAACTTTCTTAATAGAATCTGCGGTAACTAGTAGTAAGTTGATAAATGCGTCACTATCAGCATATTTCAATAAAGTTTTCAGCTCGTAATTTTCAAATTTATTTAACTGTGACATCAAAAAAGCCTCATTTTAACTAAAATAGAGATTTTTTAAGGAAAATATCCCCTACGATCCTAAATTCAGGTTCAATTTACTGACTTAACCCTTCAGAACTTTCCCAAAACTTCAGTTCAGGTCACTTAATGCCATTTCTTCCACTGTTTTGCCTATTATAACTGTCCTAGCTGTGTTTAGGATTTTTTCTATAAAATTTGCGTTACGGTCCTGGAAAGTCACATAAATTTCTAACCTTTTCTAACCTAACCTAACCTAAATTGAGTTTATTGTCATGTCAGTCCAGACTTTCACAACTTTTTTGTAGATTTTTAATAATAACCAAAAAACAGGGATTTTTTTCGGAAAATATTTAGTACGATCCTGGATCAACTTTCAGCGTTAAATAAATGAACGATTCTGATCAGATGGCCATTGATTTACCCTTTAATTTAAACTTAATTTTTCAGTGTCACGTGACATTTCTTCTGACCACGTGATTCTTTTCAAATTTGACATCGATATTTTCAGTCATGTGAGCGTTTTCAAATTCATTTTTTGGTCACATGACCGTTCTCCTTGCAATTTCGTGGTTATTTCCAAACTAAAGTGATTTTTCGTAGTCACGTGACCATTTTCTAATTTGATCTTAGTTTTTCAGTGTCACGTGACATTTATTCTGACCACGTGACCCTTTTCAAATTTAACATCGATATTTTCAGTCATGTGAGCGTTTTTAAATTTATTTTTGGTCACGTGACGGTTTTTCTTCCAATTTCGTGTTTATTTCCAAACTGAAGTGATTTTTCGGAGTCACGTGACCATTTTCTAATTTAATCTTAGTTTTTCAGTGTCACGTGACATTTCTTCTGACCACGTGACCCTTTTCAAATTTAACATCGATATTTTCAGTCATGTGAGCGTTTTTAAATTTATTTTTGGTCACGTGACCGTTCTCCTTCCAATTTCGTGTTTATTTCCAAACTGAAGTGATTTTTCGGAGTCACGTGACCCTTTTCAAATTTAACATCGATATTCAGTCATGTGAACGTTTTCAAATTAATTTTTTGGTCACGTGACCATTTTTTAATTTAATTTTAATTTTTCAGTGTCACGTGACATTTCTTCTGATCACGTGACCCTTTTCAAATTTAACATCGATATTCAGTCATGTGAACGTTTTCAAATAAATTTTTTGGTCACGTGACCATTTTTTAATTTAATTTTAATTTTTCAGTGTCACGTGACATTTCTTCTGATCACGTGACCCTTTTCAAATTTAACATCGATATTCAGTCATGTGAACGTTTTCAAATTAATTTTTTGGTCACGTGACCATTTTTTAATTTAATTTTAATTTTTCAGTGTCACGTGACATTTCTTCTGATCACGTGACCCTTTTCAAATTTAACATCGATATTCAGTCATGTGAGCGTATTCAAAATTTGATATTTATTTTTTGATCGCGTGGCCATATTCAAACTAAAATTGATTTTTAAAATCACGTGATCAGTTTCATATTAAAACTTTGGTTTTTCTGGTCACGTGACCCAATGTATACGATTGGCTTGCATATGATCGAATAGTATATGAACTTAATTACTATACTAACTTCGATTTTATAGTCACGTGATCGTTTTAGAATTAAGACATATATTTTGTGATCACGTGATTGTTTTCAAATTTAAAGTTAAATTTCTAGCGTCACGTGACTGTTATACTTCTTGTCAGGTCACCACTTTCAAATTTAACATCAATTTTACATTCACGAGATCGTATTCAAATTTGGACATGATTTTTTGGTCACGTGATGGTTTTCAAATTGAAATTTGGATTTTTAGTGTCCTGGTGACTGTTGTCCTTCTGATAGCGTCACTAAATCGTTTTCTCGATTTAAATCGATTTTTCTCGAAGGGAAACACTCACGTGATGGTGCTACATCTGGTCACGTGACCATTTAAACTTCAGTTACGTCAGAGTTTTTCAAATTTAAACATTGCATTTCCTGGTCATGTGACCGTTTTCAAATAATTGAAAGTTAGATTGTTAGCGTCATTTTGGTCACGTAAGACGACTTAAATTGAATTTTCAAAGTCACGTGACCAAATTCTAATTTAATTTAAAAAAAACATCATGTGGACAGTTTGTGATTTACGCAAATGCTGCACATGCGGACTTAACCAACTATCAAATTACGTCATCATTACGTCACATTTGCTCTGTTTGCTCCATGGAGCGTAAAACGAATGCGACTGTCAATAGCGGCACAGCTCTTGTAAAGTGCTCATTTCTAGTCGGTTTTCTTCTTTTGTTTTGATCACACGTGACACTTTTCCTCCGCCGAAAAAACGAACAGATCGAGACGAGAAAATCATCCAAAGTGGCGGGCGCCGCCGTATGGGGGCGCTTGCGCAATGGACGCGTGTCCCGTCGGTCTATCCCAGTGCGTGCCGGGAATTTGGACGGGAAACGTCGCGGCTGTGTTCCCAAATTTCAAAATTCACACGTAAAATGCGACGGGTATGGTCGAGTTTCGCGCGCGTTAGTTCTCTTTACCACCGTGCGTAATGTGGTAGATTACTGGTGTGCGTGAAAGTGCATCTTATTTTGTGGTGGTGAAAATGGTCCTTCCGGACTTATTTCTGGTTAGGATGGTGGTACTGTCCATGTTTGCTTCCACCGGTGAGTCCTTCACTTTGACTGCCCTTTAGACCTTTCAAAAGTTGGAAAAATGTATTTTTTTGTCAATTTTCCAAAAAGATTCCAATGCACAACAATTCATACCAAAGAACCTTAAATTAAATGAAATAAGCACTTGAAAACCTTTAAAAAATTGGAAAATGACATGACGCAACTAATGTCAAATTAAATAATGGTCGTGGTTTCCGTCGGTACAAACTCTAGGAAATTTCTGACGTCATTCCAAGTTTATTTGATCTTTTGTATAGGTGATTTTTTTCTAATTAGGGCATATTCTTAAAATGCAAACTACTATAATCCTGGTTAATATCAGACAAACGAACAAAGTTTCTCGGCCCTTCCGTCACTCATAATATGGCACATATTTGCCGTACACTAACTTTCCTTAATATTCCTAACGCATTACATATTAGGGCTCGGCGAATTGCCTCGTTAGGGAAATGCCCGAAGGACGACATGTACATCAAACACCTAAACCAGATAGCAGCACATTAGCTCATTAAATTCTCATCAATCGGAGACCAGTCTCTGAACTGCATTTGTTTAATTATACAAGCCCGAACATGTTGTCTCCTTCACGGTATTAACGTGTCAATCAAGCTTTAACAGGTCGGACGTGCAACGTTTAAGTAACTGAGAATTTGTGTGAAAAACTTTTGTTTGTCCTCCAGACGTCATTAACGCTCTACAAGGAACAAAGTCAATTTTAACTAAAAACTACTGGATCCATTACAAATCACATTGACCTGTCGTAACCAACCTTTAAGTGAAGTAACTCAAAAAGTATAAAAAACGGCGGATTGTTTGTCCTCCAGGCGCCATTAACGCTCTACAAGTTCACATTAACAAAGTCAATTTTAACTGAAAACTACTTACGAATCACAATGACATGCCATAATAAACAATCTAAATTTAAACGAAGAAACTGAATTATCGTGAAAACGGTTGATGGTTTGTTTGCCCTCCAGGAGCCATTAACAAAAAAGGCTTAACGTCTAGTCAAATATGGCCGCCATTTTAGGATCAAATTACTTGAAGTAAATTGTTGTAGGATTAGACTACACCGCGACTAAGACATCAAGGGCTCCGCGTACTTAATTAGTGTGGAGTAAACAGAATATGCGGATTTTAGGGCGAAAGGGCGCCGCACATTCGATTAGTGTAGTAGTACACTTATTTGCTCAGTTTTCCGTCGTGACGACTAATGACAAACCATTAATTAAACGAAAATTAATTCCCTCCGTTGCCGGATCCGATCTAATAATTCATCGAGACAAATGCGCGAATCGATTGTTACAAATAACCTGCAATTACTAATCTGATTTTCGATACGTCACATCGGGTGCAATTCACCCGTTCCTTCGGGATATTTATTCCCCAGAGAAGAGTAAATTTTCATTATTTCAGAATGTTTAGAGTGGAAATTGTTATTTACCGAACAAGTGTCTTCGACAAATCGGTTACGGTTTGTTTGTCCTCCAGACGCCATTAGCGTTCAACAAAGAGTGACAACAGACAGTTAATGATAAATTTATGGTTTTGGTTACGTCACCTATCCATTAAAAACTTCTAGAAACTGTTCAGCTTTATTATGTATATGTTTGTGCGGTCCAACTAATTAGCAAATGCAAAGGAAAATCACGATAGAATAGAGACAAAGTGCGGAAAGGGACGGAAAAAAGGACCGTTAAGCCCTGTAGAGTGCATCGAAATAATTCGCGGCAAATTTTAAGCTTAATTGCGAAAGTTTCAATTAAAAGTTACGGACGGTTTTCCGGCTTAGCGCCGAAAAGGACGTCCGTCCTGTTCGTGGCTAGTACAGAATGAATTTTAAATTATTCCCAGACTAGTTCAAGACTGAATTAATATAAACGAGCGCCCTCTTTACTACACTCCACTCCTATTCTCTCGGGAATTAGATTTGACAGAAATAAATGACAATTGACAGAAAATGTGAAGAAAAGAAGAAATGAAAAAAGTTTGACCAAAACCCTGTATAATTAAAAAAAACATTTACTTCTTGTAAAAGAGCATAGGAAATACTATAAAACAGACCAAACACGTTTTGGAGATATTGCAATTTATGAATTACGTTAAAAAACACCTTACGTAGGGCTTAATAGGGGAAAATCACAAGACAGCTTTAAAATTTGAATAAAACGGTTTTTTGGCAAAGCCTTCTTGATTAAACGACAGTACAGTTTTGACAGTTGACTAGCGTCAATTGTCACTTAACGCTGTGGCGCTTTTTGTCGAGCGCTAATGGCGTCTGGAGGACAAACAAACCATCCACATTTTTTAATTTTTTTCGAGTTTCTTCACTTAAATTTAACTGGTTTATGGCATGTTAATGTGATTTGTAATTGGTTTACGTTGGACAGTGTGAGAGTGTGATTTTCTTTGACCATTTTGAAATTTAAATTTAAGTTTTACAGACGCGACATTGTTTTCAAATTTGCGCATTAATTTTCTGGTCTGAACCAGTTTCAAACTTGACTTTTCAGTGTCACATGACTATTCTATTACTGGTCACGTGACCGTTTTCAACTTAAAATTTAAATTTGTAACGTGATTATTTTCTAATTAGAATTTGCAATTTTAGAGTCACGTGACTATTTTATTTCTGCTCAGATAACCATGAATTTTTTGGTCCAGTGTTTGTTTTCAAACTGACAGTGATTTTTCGAAGTCACGTGACCAGTTTCAAATTCAAACTTAATTTTTCAGTGTCACGCGACTTTTTTCCGACTTCGATTTTACAGTCACGTGATCGTTTTCAAATTTGCGCATTAATTTTCTGGTCACGTGAGGGTTGAAATTGAAATTTAATTTTTCAGGGTCACGTGACTATTTTATTTCTGGTCACGTGGCGGTTATTTAAATTTGTAGCGTCACGTGACCGTTTTGAAATAAAATTTGCATTTTTAGGGTTATGTGACCAGTTACAAATTTAAGTTTTCAGTGTCACATGACTATTCTATTACTGGTCACGTGACCATTTTCAACTTAAAATTTAAATTTGTAACGTGACCATTTTCAAATTAGAATTTGCAATTTTAGAGTCACGTGACCAATTTCAAATGAAAACGTGAATTTTCAGTGTCACGTGACTATTCTATTTCTGCTCAGGTGATCATTGATTTTTTCGGAGTCACGTGACCAGTTTCGAATTCAAACTTAATTGTTCAGTGTAACGAGACCTTTTTCTTCCGACTTTGATTTTACAGTCACGTGATCGTTTTCAAATTTGGTCATTAATTTTCTAGTCACGTGAGGGTTGAAATTGAAATTTAATTTTTCAGGGTCACGTGACTATTTTATTTCTGGTCACGTGGCGGTTTTTAAATTGAAATTTGTAGCGTCACGTGACCAAATGTATATGATTGAAATTCAAACTCAACACTTAAAGACAGTGATTGCAGTCATTAGAGTAAAAAATTGACTTTTATAAACACTCAAGTTAATCTTGAAGCGCATAACGTAAAAATTCAGTCAATTGCGTAAAAATCAGTTTCGGCGTAAATTAGAAAAGTGGTTTTTACTTATTTGAAGCAAAGTAGCCTTCTTGAAGCCAATGACGTAAAAAAAATCACTTTTTTTAAAAAGTTACAAAGATTTTTTGCAGTTTCTAGAGCCACTCTTAAAGCCATTTTTGAAGTCAGTGAAGGAGATATTAAATATTTTTGAAGAATAGAGTAAAAGTTACGATTTTTTGAAGCCGTTTTAGTAAAAGTTGGTTTTGTCGAAGTAAACTTTTGAAGCCTCTCGAATAAAAATTACCTCTCTTGAAGTCACTCGAACCTCATAAAGTTCGTGCAGTAAGAACTGGTTTCTGTTCAGTGCAAGTGAAAATTGTGTTTTGGTAAAGTAAAATCACTTTTAAAGCCTATGACGTAAGAAAATCGACATTTTTGAAGCCAGTTGCGTAAATATTGAAATAAAGAACAGAGCCAAAGTTATTTTTGTCGGTAAAGTAAACTTTTGAAGTCTCTAGAGTAAAAATGTACCCTTTTTGAAGCCATTTCAACCTCATAAATAGTCTGGTGAACCTTTGACTAACCATCTTCAATTAAAGCCACCTTAAACTAAACACTATCAAATGATAGGGTCGTTAAGGGAGCGTGTTGGCATTTAAAGGGCTTGTTGCTCTCGAAACCGTCATATAAGGGCCTGACAAGGGTTTAAGCGCACCAGTTTAGTGTTAATTTTTCACCCTCTTCAAGTTTTTAATTAAGCCAGTCAATTAACCTAATAAGGGACGAAACGTTAGGGCTCCAATACGACTAACTGCAAGTTAACAAACCCGATAAAAGTGAACCTAAACGTCAAGAAACAATTTGCACCAGCTGTCCCCTCCAAATAATAGTCTTACCCTTTGCGGCAGGTATAAATTTCCGGGGCCCTTCGCGGCTTTTAGCCAGCCCTAATGAATAATATTTTAGGTTTGCGGTTAGCCCGGTCCTGGAAATGAAGGGCGAGGGGGGGGAGGGGAGTTTGAAATTTTTAAACCCTCGCCCCTGGGTATGCAAATCCTGCGGGGCAATTAAAATTCCTCGTTTTTCCCGCCCTCGACCGTAACGAATTCCTCTTAGTTAGTTTTGTAATTTTGTTGTGCAGGTGTATTGTTTTTTGCCCATCAGGCTCAGGAAAAATTTGATTGCCTTCATTGAGATGTAATATTTTTTTGTTTGTTACATTAAAGTGCTTGAAATAAGCAGTCATTTAGCGAAAAAACCACCTGTCTAACTATAACCGTTTCCAAGATACAAGCTTGTACATTTTGTCCTCTTGGTAAGGGTCAAATGTACCGGGTGATCCAATAAGACTGTTCCTCGACCATATCTCGGGAACCGTTCGTCGTATGATTTTGGGGTAAAATTTTTTTTAGGTAAATCGGTCATGAGGAATCGCTGGAAAATATTTTCGAGTTCTAAAAATTACCACCAGAGGCCGTAACTGCCATCTTAAATTTTTAAATTGCATTTTCTATAAATTTTGCACAATAAACTAGAGTTTTTTTTTCCTCATTTTTAAAGCGAAGTTATCTATCATTTTCGTAAAAAACAAATTTCGGTTATTTCAAAAACAAAGATGGCGTGAGGTGTTCAATTGTTTTTGCAATAACCTGCTTTAACTTCTTAACGGTTTGACCAATTTTACCAAATTTGGTATTGTTGAAAAGAGCATTTCTTGGGCAATAAGAATCAACCAAAATATAGTTAATTTAGTTGAATCTTTCTGTGCCAGGGGGCTACTTAATGACACCATGACTCAAATTTCAAAAAAAATATAAAAAAACAAACGGAATGATATGACTTTTTCTTTATGAAAAAGTAGCCAAATAACATACAAATAAGCCAGTGAAAACCGTTTTTCAAATTCTCGTTCCTAACCTGAAATATTGAGAAAATGAGATTATGAGATATGGTCGAGGAACAGTCTTATTGGGTCACCCGGTACAACGCTGCATTTCCTAAACGGTTTGAGTAAAGACACTTACATTTTCTGAAACAAATTCAGCTGGCTAATTGCCTGGAAATTAAAAAAAAAAATTGATAAAAGAAGAACTTAAAAAAAAGAAGAGCTGAATACTGGATAATTTCCCAAAAAGCATAGAAAGACGACCTAATGAAAGAAGACGAAATAATGAGTCAAAATGTTTAAGCTGGCTAATTTTGCCTAAAAAATTTAAGGGAAGGCCAATCTGATAGAAGAATCATTTTCCAGAGAAGATTAGAAGAATGGGCTGGCTAATTGTCCAGAGTTTTCAGAAGAAGAGTAGGAGAATGTGTTCAAATGAGTGTGCTGGCTAATTTTCCAAAACTTTCAGAAGAATGTGTTGAAATGATTGTGCTATAGCCAGTTGTCCAGAATTTCAAAAGAAGAGTGGAAGAATGAGCAAAAGGTGTTTTTTCCCTTAAGGTTTAAGTTTAAGAAAAAGTAATCAGCCTTTAACTGTTTTTTTTTAAACTAACTCCATTTTTCCCAAAAAAGGGTAAATAAGGAAAGTTGGAGAGTTTGTTCACAATGTCTGAAATTAGCAGTGCATACAACTGGAAGTTTCATTTTTTTGGTCATGTTTGGCAAAGCAGAAAATTGAAAAACTAATGTGAGCACATTAAACCTTAATATGCTTATAATTCAGCAAAAAAATCACATGCCTAAGTGCAACCGTTTCCAAGATACAAGCTTGTACATTTTGTCCTCTTGGTAAGGTTGAAATGTACAACGCTGTATCTCCTAAACGGTTAGAGTTAGAAAGCTGAAAGTTTCAGGACTCGTAGATCATTCAGGATTACATCAAATGCTAGCTAAACTTTTTAATCAAACTTCCGAGTACATTTTCCACTTGTCGCGTCCTATTTGAGTTTGATACCAATTTGGAAAGTTAATATTAGGCGAGTTTGTCCCCCTTTTTTGGAGGTGAGTGCATATGTAAATTAAAGGCTTACGCGAACTAGAACTTTATTAGGTAAAGTCTGGGAACTTATTTAAAGAAAAATTAGTGTTGCTTTTATTAAGTCTAAATATTCATGGATTTCCGTACTCACTTCTTACGCTACTCCCGGCTTATTTATTATTCATGTTCTAATTAATCTCGACGTATAACTCATTCGCAGTAAGTAATTGAACCAGAAACCGAGCTTTCAACCGAGTAAGTGTTATCGCGTTTAGTTGATTGATGCCGGATTAAAGCGAGGGAGAGATTCCGAGTAATTCCAAAACCGAGGGATGATCTCTCTTGTATTTCATTTCCAGTTCTTGGAGCGTTTGCAAATTTGGGGGAGAATCAGGTGATCAACGCGGTCTTTTAACCGGAGTGACAGCCAACGAAATTACCCCCTTGGAAAGCATAATTTTCGCAATTCTATGTTAAATTTAAACATTCCGGGAAATCCTCAAACTTTCAGCTTTCTATCTCTAACCGTTTAGGAGATACAGCGTTGTACATTTGACCCTCACTAAGAGGTGCTCTTTCTTTTCTTTTGCTCAATTACTGTATATTTAGGATAGTTTACTATACTCATACCACTTACAGTGACAAAAGTAAACTTTTGGTTGTATGCACTACTAAATTTAGACATTGTGAACTATCTGTCCAGAAAATTTGTACTCTTTTACTCAAACGGTTTATGAGATACAGCGTTGTACATTTGACCCTCACGAAGAGGACAAAATGTACAACCTTATATCTCGAAAACGCCTGCACTTAAACATGTGCTTCTTTTCTTCAATTACTGTATATTTAGGCTAGTTTACTATACTGTCACGTGACTATTCTATTACTGGTCACGTGGGCGTTTTCAACTTAAAATTTAAATTTGTAACGTGATCATTTTCTAATTAGAATTTGCAATTTTAGAGTCACGTGACCAATTTCAAATCAAAACGTGATTTTTCAGTGTCACGTGACTATTCTATTTCTGCTCAGATGATCAGTGATTTTTCGAAGTCAAACTTAATTGTTCAGTGTAACGAGACATTTTCTCTTCCGACTTCGATTTTACAGTCACGTGATCGTTTTCAAATTTGGGCATTAATTTTCTGGTCACGTGAGGGTTGAAATTTAAATTTAATTTTTCAGGGTCACGTAACTATTTTATTTTTGATCACGTGGCGGTTTTCAAATTGAAATTTAATTTTGTACCGTCACGTGACCCTTTTTGAAATTGCCTTATTATGTGACCAGTTTCAAATGTAACTTTTCTGTGTCACATGACTATTCTATTACTGGTCACGTGACAGTTTTCATNCNCATANNCNGCAAACTNTGAACCTANTNCATNTCNAANAGCNNTNNGNNNGAANCCNGNGNCTGTAATCNCCGTGCCNCTTAGAGGACAGATACAANTNCNCATAGNTGGGCCANNTANNGCCNCNGCNNTNGNAATGNNTCGNGTNCGGANCCNTNGGAANNANCCATNGNCCGGTTNTCTTGAANTNNTGGAAAGGNAGTACATGCGTGAGNTNCGATGNTACTTAANTAACNNCNAGACGAGANATGCCCGNCAGTNCTATGANTTAAAGANTCAANGATGNGTCGNTTNCTNCCCTACATTTCCGGATGNGANCNGANAGCATGGNCNGGCGTANANNNNTGCAATCNANANCATNAGTAAGCGGGGTGCNCGNNNCGCCGAACANCANAGANANGTAGANCCNNGACTCNAATNGCGTCCANGNTGCGNGNATTNNANGATCNGTATTATNCGTAGGATTNNANNAANGNNAGTTCCNNCNCNNTAANAGCAGGCTCTATTAAGTCGCGCCCACTACTCACCTACATTCGACACACTCGAAAAACTTACCTTTAAACCCAGCATGATTTTGTTACACTCTAGTAGCGATATTAATTTGAAAATTCAGAAATTGAATTATAAGAAATAAATTATATCGATGTGACGGTCAAACCAATTGAAATACACTTATTAGTCGCTGCGTCTGCCCATCCCTATTTTAACTTCAATCTGACTGTGGTCAAGATGCGTCTCTCTTTATTACACACAAAAGACAGAGAGCGCCATATACTCAGCCAGTATACTGTCACGCACACTACTGTGACAGTGACAGTTGTTTGTTTTTGGCCGCCATGTCCAACAGGACGCGCGTTATTGTTCTTTTTCGGAAAAAACCCTTTCTTTTTGTTATACAAATCGCGTCCGTTATTGTTTAAACAGATTTAAAGTGTCCAGCGAGTGTTTGGTGATACTTCGACCGGTCTACCAAAATGTAGATACACTGAAACTTTGGTGTAGTGTTGTGCCTTCCTTCAGTTCCTTCCAGGGAGGAAATGTTGCTAAATTCATTTTCCAGCCACTCAGGTGAGTGTTAGAGTGCTTTATACAAACAAATTCTTGCCCAGTAGCTTTTACCACACTTTGTAAATGGATGGAAATATGACAACGTTGTAGGTAGTGTGTTTTGTATGAACTGGTTGTCATATGAGAACACTTCTTAGTTCTTTTTAAACTTTAAGGCCTGATTTAATGGTAGTAATGCAATTTTGATAACGGTAGAGCAATTTCGACAAATAAGGCAAAAATTCTACAGTTGACATACGTCAATCTCAGAGCACAGTGTTGCCAAACAACCAATCGACAAAGGAACAAAATTAAACTCCTCTTTTATTACATAGATATTTTATGAATTTTTTTAAATATGAAAACGCCATATTGTTATGTTAGTTCCAAAATCCAAATATAAAAAAAGGTATTTTAAGCTAATATTCCTCTGATTTGAAGACTAACAATGTCTTCAACCAGACACTTGTTATGTAAGAAGGACTTGGGTTGTTTGTATTTACTGGGTGATTTCAGGAGACGCAGGCGTCTAGTCCTCCTCGTCGGTGTTGCCTCCGTCAGCACCTCCATTTTCTTGGCCTTCTTCACCTTCACTATAAGCCTGAAATCATAAAATGTGGCAACACTGCGATTTTTAAACTTTAACCAATCAACTCACCTGGCCTTCCTCGTCTTCGTCCTCGTCATCGTCGCCAGCGACTTCAGTGTTTTCCATCTCAGCCCTTTCCATTTGTTTGGCTAGATCAGCTTCATCAGTGGCTGTCACCACTTTAGGCTGCAAAATACCCCCACCCTCACTAAACTCTCCTTAACCATTACCTAACCAACTTACAGCCATCTGGATATTAAACACCCCACCCAAATCTGCGATGGTTTTTTTTATGACCTCAATGGCCTCATTCAATATCCTCAGTCCGTCCTGTTTTTCAGGAGTGGAGGTGGTCATGACGTACAATGGTGGAGCTATCAAATTAATCCTAATTGGTAGTTCCTCAGTGGATAAGTCCAAGCCGGATTTGAGTGCCGCTTTGACAGCGTCAATGCCTTCGTAGCCGTAGCATGCGCACTCAATGTCCGCCCGGATTTTGACGGCTTGTGAGGTTAGTTTGCGTTTAATATTGCTGAGCAAAACTTCCTTGGTTTTGTCGTCCAATTCGCATTCTGCTAATATACTAGGATCCGCCACTGCTTGCTTGAAAAAATCATAGGCGGACGCTTTGTTTTTCTTGTATTTTTCCTCAAAACGCCAGGCAGTTTTCTGATACAACTCCTCCAGCTGTTCATCTGAGTCGTACTTGAGCAATTCAGCTACGTGTCTAAGAATTGAATTTACGGCTTTTGCTTTCGCGAATCGTTCTGTACACTTTTCCACGTCCTCAGCACTGACTCTCCGTTTGGATAAATCTAGTTTCAGGCACACATTAACCTCAAAAAAGAGGGTTCAAATAATTTGGTACTCACCTATATAACCTTTTTCTTTGTCTACCCTAATGACTACAACAGGCTCCGTTTTGCCTACCCTGATCAATTTGTTGATTGAACGGATACGTCTCCTGGACAATTCCGAGAGCAGAATCATGCCCTCGATATTGTTATATTCCAGCAGGTGGACGTAGGCGCCCATTTCGGCAATGGCCCGCACGTTCACCATGACCACATCCTCCACTTCGGGGTACTTTTCCTTGTAAAAACGGCACGAGAGAGGCATTTTTACCTAAAAATATGTTCGTTTTGAGGTTAGGTGCTACCAACCATGCAACTGTTGCTGATCTCAACTGGTTTTGAGCCTTAAACCGATTGTTACTAGAAACGAGAGGGTACCTTTTATTGTGTCGTGACGTCAGTTTTACGATAACAAGGGCTGATTAGGGGAAAAAACAACCCAAAATTGGGTTTCAAGCCAGACCGACAAAATATCCGGTTTTGAAAGAAACCTAAACGTCAACATTAATTCAGTGACAGCTGTCAAATGCTTTGTTTTAATGCAACGTTGCCATATGTACACCAACCAAAAAGTGAATTTTGCGGGTTGTCACTTCTATTTTTTTGTTTCTAAATTGTGACTGTTAAAAATGATAATCCAGGAAAAACCAAAACAAACACTACTAAAACGGCACAAAAAATTTATTAAGTATCTTCTCCGTTTTTCTTTGGTGGCGAATCGTTCATTCGATTGTGGATGCGTAAGTGACGCATCAAATGGGCCTTTTGCGAAAACCGTTTAAAACAAAACTCGCACAAAAACGCTTTTTCGCCGCTGTGCACCAAACCGTGCTGCTGTAACTGGCCTTTGGTGGAAAAGGTTTTGCCGCAAATCTCGCAATGGAAATTTTTCTCGCCCGTATGGATTTTAATGTGGGTGTTTAGGTTGCTGGAACTGGCGAATCGTTTCGGGCAATAAGTGCAACCGTAAGGGCGTTCCGAGGTGTGAATCGCTATCGTGTGTTTGGTTAATTGTTGGGCGGTGGCGAAGCCCTTACTACAAGCTGCACACACGTGATTCTTTTCTCCTGTATGCGTTTTCATGTGGGTGTGTAGATGTCCGCCGTTGATAAATCTGATTGGTGTGTGGGGTTATTGAGGAAACTACTGATATGACAGTCTTACCGTTTTTGACATAAATGACAAACATAGGGACGTTCACCAGTGTGAATTCTTATGTGGTGCACTAGACTAGGTTTGGACTTAAAAACCTTCTTACAAGTGTCACATTGGTGGACTTTTAACAGTCTTTTTCCTCTCTTTTTGGTACCACCTATATCTTCACCATCACCCAACTGAAACTAACTTTAGCACTGGATTCTACTACAACAAATCAACTCAACTAATACCTTTATGTCACCTTGAATAAAATTATCATCCAACTCAAACTTGTAGGTCACTAAATCAGGTTTATTAGTATTACCCTGTTGAGTGTTGGAGATCATACCAAACTGATCTTCCTCCTTGACATGTTGCTCAGTCAACAAATCTTCAAAACCTCAATTGACCGAAAAGTTGTCAGTAAACACCAACTTACCATCATGGTAAACTGTCTGACGCTGCAACTGGTCCAAGTATTGTCTCAACTTTCGGTCCGAAGACTCACAAGTGTTTTTAAAGTGAAAGGCCACATTCAACTTGGCAATACACCTTTGACATATGTAGGCAGGCAACCCGTCACCTTCCTGCACCTTGAACAGTACTCACTTCAGCCCCTAAAGCCCACAAAGGGGCTCTAAACTTACTTGTACAGATGCGCAAGCCATTATTAACACTGAGAAATGGGGTGGTTTGATCGGATCGAATATTGGTGTCAAACGATTGCTTTTTTCCAGACAAACACGGCAAACCTCACTAATATCCATGTTTTTAACTTATTTTTAATACAAATAAATATCCTTAAAGTTACATTTAAATTGTTTATTTACATTTCTGTCATCTGTCCTCACATTTGACACATGACAAACTGTGTCGGTTATTTTGACCAATGAAAACACCAGGGTGAGTGGTTGACTTTTGACAGACGTGTCAAAACAACCAAACTTACATAAGGGGCCCTTGAACGTTTTAAGGCAAAGAAATGGCCCCCCAAGCAAAAGAATTTGACTATTTTGCCTCCAAAGATGGGGAACAGGTTGCCGAAAAGCTGGGGTACGTGCTTAAACCGGTCGTACCGCTTGCCGGTTACCTAGGAATCTGCGACATCGTAAGTGGGGTTTGTACCTAAAAAAACCCTTTATTTGGGGCTTCCCTTTAAAGATGCTGATCAGTCGTCCTAAAGGGGTACTCAACACCGCCGTCAGGTTTGCTTTTGTCAGCCTACCCATTGTGGGTGTTGCTAGTGCTTTTGTACTCGCCACCAATGCTTTAGGCAGTCTGCGAAAAAAGGATGATCATCTCAACTGGCTGGCAGGAGGTAAAACACCTAGACTGTTAGGTTTATGTCACATAGAGTGGTTGCAGGTTTTTTGGCTGGCAGCAGTGCAGGTCTGATTAAAAAAAGTGGTATGTGGGGATTCAATGTCGGTTTACTGTTTGGTATTGCTGCAGTTATTAGGAAGGAAATGGGTTTCAAGGGTTATGAACTCATTCCCACCACAGTGAGGGTAAGTTGGAGCAGTGTTTTATTAAGTGTTGTGGTTACTGAGGATGGATTTTTAGCACCGGATTGGAAATGTGTCAGACTGCTTGGCCAACTACTCTTTATATGAGGATAGGCCTCAAACTTGGACCACTGGCCCTACAAGCAGTTAGTTCTTTTTAAAAAATAATTTATAGTTTATTGTTAAGGAGGAAAAATACAAAAAAAAAACTAGTATCAGTTGAATTACTTTATTTTTATTATACAACTAGTTCCAGAAGAGGTTGCAGGTTTCAGTGATATCTGAAATTAAACAAGCTCAGATTAGTTTTATAAGCACCATTTTATTTGAGATTTGAAAATTAAGAAAAAAACTCAGTTTTGTTGGTTGTAATCACTTAAATCAGGTGAAACACGGACAAAAATCTCATCATTGCTACTACAGGGTGTGTGTGTCAAATATTAACCACATGGATACTCACCTCAGAAAGTTTCCAGTAACACCAAAACCTGAAAACAAAAAAGAAAACAATCAATTTCAGCAGAAATAACAAGGAAAACGTGGATAATTAAGGAAAGAGTCAGTTTAGTGGCTGTAATCACAAAGATTCAGGTGAAACACGGACTAAAAGCTTCATCATCAAAATGGTTGCCAGTGGAGGCTGGGGGCCTTTCAAACATAACCTAAATTAAAGCACTTTAGAACGGTAACTTACCTTTTTCTGTTCTTTTCAGAATTACTGCACGTGCTGGTTTTCACATCTCTGTGAATGCTTGTAAACTGCACGTGCACAGCAAAGTTCAAACAGAAAAGCACGCTGCTGAATAAGCTGAAAGTGACATTTGGCAAACCTGTCCTGTCAAAATTCAACCTTCAACTGTCAATTTAGTGACATAACCAAACTGTAGAAATGACGTAAAGCATATGGCAACCAAAATAAATGCACAAAGCATCATAATCACAAGAAAATTCTATGTAGAATGATTTGATTGTTTTTTTTTCGTTAATCAGACATGTCCGAGGATAAAGTTTTCGTTTCGTTTACGTGCCAGAGATGTTCGCAAAGCCTGAAACTCGACGATTCGTTACATTCGTTCAGCGAACATATTTCAGCGGAACTGAATCGTAAGTTGTTGTTGTGGTTTTTCCTGTAGTATTGCCAATTTTTGCCCCCCCAGTCCCCATACATTCCAGTACCGACTTGGACTTGGAGTCCCAGACGACCAGTTTCGATCACTACGTGCCTCCCTGTCGACTGTCAGATTCCAGGAATGGCACCAGTGGATTTATGCTCATTTCTGATAAAAATGAAGTGGATTTGTTGAGTGAAACTTTTAGGGTGAGTTTCACTGTCCTGTTAACTGCCCTTGTTAACTTGAGTGTAGGTTCAAGCTAAGCTTTTTGACTACCTTTCTGGGACATCAGACATAGACCATCCCCTGTGTGAAGAATGTTCAGACTACTTAATTGAAATTTTAGAACAGCAACTGGAAGCCACCCAAAAAGATTACAATGACTATTGTGACTATTACAAAGAGTAATTCAGTAATTTTTTATTTGAGGAGTTAGTGTTATAGTCTTGATTGCAGCCTCCAAAAGGATCAGGATGAACCTAAACTTTCTGAACTGGAAAAAGAGTTGAAAGCTCTGTCTGAAGAGGAAGTGAGATTATTGGCTGAACTTGAGGCTCTGAATGAGCAGGAGGAAGTTACCATGCACACCATCACTGAACAGGAGGAGTTGGCCAAGAAGATTACTCAAGAAGAAGACATTTACTGGAAGGAGTACGTCAGGTTGAAAAGAGAGTGGCTGGAAGCTGAAGATCAAGGTCGCAGGTACTACTAGGACAATGTTGCCTGTGCTGGTAATAAGACACTTGACTTGCAGCTTAAAATGTCAACTGTCAGCAGCAGAGAGCCATCTGGACAAACTGAGGCGAACTAACGTGTTTAATGCGACTTTTCACATTTGGCACAAAGGCCATTTTGGCACTATTAACAATTTCCGTTTGGGTACGTTACCGGCAGTGCCGGTGGCTTGGTCGGAAATCAACACAGCCTGGGGACAGACTACTTTGTTGTTTTGCGCTTTGGCGCGAAAAATCAATTTAAACTTTGAACGTTACCGACCGGTACCCTACGGCAACCACTCGTACATCGAAGACATTGGGGAACACGGTGAAAACAAGAAAATCCCCTTGTACGGCTATGGTGGCTCGAAATTCCTGTGGGACACCAAGTTTGATGTGGGAATGATGGCTTTCTTGGACTGTATGCAACAGTTTACAGAAAAAGTGGAGGAACTGGAGAAAAACAACAAAGTTTTCAAGTTTCCCTATCCAATTTGTAACGGGAAAATTGTGGATTCTGATAATGTCCCTTACACTTTAAGGTTTAGAGGAACACTGCGCGATTTACAGAAAATTGTTATTTTAATTTTGTAGGGCTGTGATCATCTCAAAAGAGCAGTGGACTAAGGCTCTGAAATACATGCTAACCAATTTGAAATGGGGCCTAGCTTGGGTGGCCAGTCAATTTGACAGTAATGGGGAAGAAATTCCTCCCTCCACTCATCATTAGTCACTTTGACATTTTTAGATTTGTAAGCTTCAAAACGCTTTGATTTTTTTTGGTTAACCTTGGAAAAAAATCAGACTGAATATTGTACCTCTTAACCAATAAATTTACCTAATTATTATTAATATTATATGTTAGTTGAGAGTTTATTGTCTTTAAATGTACCAAATTGTGTGAACACTTGAGCTTAACCAAAAGCACTATTCTTAGTTTGTGATTGGTCAAGAAAAAGCAGATTTCAGGTTTTCCTGTAGTAAGTAACTCCACTAAATCAAAAATGTTACTCCTCATAAATCCATTTATTGTTGTTTTCTTTACACTAAACTAAAATTGTACTGCTAAAACTTTAAAAAACTAATCTCATTCCACTTACAAACAAGACAAAAACACTATATAACTAACTTAGCTTATTATATGTACACTGAAACCTTGAAGGTTAAGGTATTACTTCTTGGAGGAACCCTCTTCACCCACATCTAAAATTTCACAAAAAAAAAGACTATAAAACCCAGTCAATTTGTGAAAAAAAAAAAACAGGAAAAAGCATATTCAGCACCAAATAGCAGAAAACAAGCAGTGTGAAGGAAGCAAGCATAGAAAAAAGCCACCGACCCAAAAATTAGCTAATTATCAGTACTTTTTCCATCACAGGCCACAATCTTGACTTTTTCGATTTTGGTAATTTCCTGCACCTCCCTAAACTCCACGTCGTTTAACATGAACGTCCACACATTGTCGCAAAATCTGTATGTGTTTAGTTTGCCTGCTTTAAAAGTGAGCCTGGACTTGACTCGGGTGGCCAGGGTTTGGTTGATGGATTTGTCGAATTGCAACAGCACTTTACAGGCAAGTTGAGGTGTGATTTGGCCATACTAAAATTGATTTATCTCTTGTTAGGAGAAGGGGGCTCTCAGCTTCTGTTAGGACTTACCTGGAGGAGTTCGTCCAAGCTTTCTTGGAGCGTGTGTCCTAATGTCGTGTTTCTGTACAGTTGATAGGTCATGTTTAAGTTAAAGGGGCCCCTAAGGTTAGAGCCAGTTAAACGGAGAAAACCTTAAGAATGCTAGAAAAACAATAAACCTGAAAACAGTGAAGGGAACACGAATGAAGTGATAAAGTGGTGGAAAAACTTTGAGACTGTAATTGTCTGTCAAGTGTCAGAACAAAAGTCAAATTGTCATATTTCTGTTTTTTTTGGTAAAGTTCATGGTCAGAAAGTGTTTTTTTAATTACTGATTAATTATTACTATCAGCACTACTGCAAAAAAAGTGAAATTGTGTTAGAAATTAGCAAAAAGCTTAAACATAAATACAGAAATCTTGTTAGGAGAGTGGCAACACTGTAAACATTTGTTTAGTTTGGTTAGGTTAGTTGCGCGCAGGGTTGCCAGATCAGGAGACTTGTTCTTTGGGACATTTTTTCCGGAGGATTTCTCGTGGGGGACTAACTGGAAAAACCACTTTTTTTGGGAAAGTTTGATTTCATGTGGGGAAATAAGGACACCTGTTACAAAAACAGAAGAAAAGTGGGGCTTTTTTTATTTTGACTGGAAATCGAGTTAAGACAGATGTGGCAACACTGTACCCGCGGCAAAGAAATTAATAATGGCGGCTATCAAACGGTTCGTATTTAATTACGAAAAAATTGTGGTTTTTACTTGTTTTTTAGCGTTTTCCAGCCCCACAACAGATAGAAGATACCGCATTGCATGCGCAACTATCTAGTAATCCTGTAGACTCGCTGTTTTTAACCCGGAAACAACTGGAAAAATTTGACCATTAACCTAACCTCAATTCTTGTTGGCGTAAGATATGAAATTCCTGTTCGATTTTGATGAAAAACCTTTCCAGCAATCTAGGTAAGCTTATTCTCGATTCCAATAGTCTCAAAAACCAGTTTATGCGCTTTTTTTAGTCTAGTAATTGCTGTGGTAGTTTGGGGCAGTGTGACCTCCCCAAGTGATCACATGCCCGTCCATTAGCAAACCAAATTGTTATCATGTGATGATCACGTGACCGGTAAGTTGTAGTTCTGGAAACGGTCACTGACGCCGGCGGTGGCGCTGGCTAATTTCAAATTCAAAGTTGTTATCAACTTTTTTCCTGTTTTTGCAGATTTGTGTTGAAAAAAAGTGGTTTACTGTATTCGAAATCCAATGGGGCCCTATTGTTTCATCCCACCAATATGCTGCACTAACTGGTAAAAGTAACCACAATGCATGAAACATTTTTTTTACTTGTTTCTTGTAGTGGCCCCAAATTGTTGGTGAATCAGCCAAAATTAGCACAGCAAGACAGGGCAGAGCAAGCAGGGATGTGCAATGAAAAACCTAATGTAAGTACTATTTAACTTTAACCTCTACAAATAAATTAAACTTAAGGCTAAGGTAACTAAATGCGACTGTTTGAAGCCAGGTACTTTCTCACATTTTGCTCGTATTTAAGTTTTTCATACAAATTGTACAGTTCATGGCTTTGAATGTCTAATGAGTCACTTCGGTCATCCCATCCATAGGGGGGCCCTTTCAAATGACTAGAGTAGACATGTTCATCATCTATAAATTACCTCATTTATCAGAGAGAGTTCAGTCAGGTTATTAGGCAACTTACTTTTCCATGGTTGTACGTGTACATGTAGGGGCTGATGGTCCTCTTTTTTACTGGCCAGGACAGCCCCTAGTTTGGCGGCTATACTGCCCACATTCAGTAGAAGTAACAGACCCACTAACCCCATCGTTTTAAGTGAAAATAGTGTCAGGAAAGCTGCAATTGGTTTAGTATAGTGTTGTAGTTTATGTGGTGTTTATGAGGCACTTACCAAGTTTAGTCATCATTACTCCTCCACCAAACATCAGCATTGGAAGCATTTGTTTGATTTTTTTGCCAACACCAAAACACCTCCCTTGAATTAGATGGGTTATACTTGAATAGTTTTTAATATGAGTACTGACCTATAAAAGTGCTTTCGGGCTCCTCCTTGCTGCCATGCACTAAATAGTCCCAAAACCGGTTGAGTTGCGCCCCCAAAAACTCTTTAAACCCCATTTCGTTAATTTCCTTCAAACTAATAACTACATCAGTGGTATTGGTGGCTTCTTCACTAGCGTGAACCAGTTCAACAGCCACAATCACACCAAGAAGGATTACCAGTAGTTGATTCATCTTATTGACACTGACAACATTTTGGTGGTTCCTTAAATTGGTAAGAAGGCCCGCGTGCCGGTCATTCCGAATTAGAGAAAGCCCATCAGTATGTGCCAAAGCTAGTCACTTTTACTCGACCTGAATATCTTTTGACCTTTGAAGAAAGAAAGAGTGAACTGTCTTGGTTGCGCGATTGTTGCAGACTGAAGAAGTGCTGAAAATAAAAGTTTAATTTAGAGGAGTGATGGTTGGATCAATTGACCTGGATCTTGTGTCTATTTGCTTTAATTTTGTTTAATGAACGTTTTAATGGACACGATAACTGACTTTCTTTTTTTTTTTTGTTTCTGGTCACTTGTGTGTAGTTGTTCTATTTTTGCACTAAAAATTCATATCACCCAGAAAGTACCATAAGCACACACACACAGACGTTTTCACTATTCTGGTGCCGGATGGTTCAAGCGCATTCTTGCATGGTTAACCTACAATTGGCGGTAGTACCGTTGGCCGTATTTTGATATTCTTAAAGCGTTTCTTGTATCTCGTGTTAGGAACAAGTAGGACGCGTTCAGATAGCAGGTTCCTTTTGGTGCAAAGCGTCTCCATTATTTAAATTAACTTTCTTAATAGAATCTGCGGTAACTAGTAGTAAGTTGATAAATGCGTCACTATCAGCATATTTCAATAAAGTTTTCAGCTCGTAATTTTCAAATTTATTTAACTGTGACATCAAAAAAGCCTCATTTTAACTAAAATAGAGATTTTTTAAGGAAAATATCCCCTACGATCCTGGAATTCAGGTTCAATTTACTGACTTAACCCTTAAAATGGCGAAACTATCTCCCAAAACTTCAGTTCAGGTCACTTAATGCCATTTTTTCCACTGTATTGTCTATTATTACTGTCTTGGCTGTGTTTAGGATTTTTTCTAGAAAATTTGCATTACGGACCTGGAAAGTCACTTAAATTTCTAACCTAACCTAACCTAAATTGAGTTTCTTGTCATGTCAGTCCAGACTTTCTTGTGGATTTTTTAATAATAACCAAAAAACAGGGATTTTTTTCGGAAAATATTTAGTACGATCCTGGATCAACTTTCAGCGTTAAATAGATGAACGATTCTGGTCAGATGGCCATTGATTTGCTAAGTCACGTGACCATTTTTTAATTTAAACTTTATTTTTTAGTGTCACGTGACATTTTTCTGACCACGTGACCCTTTTCAAATTTAACATCGATATTCAGTCATGTGAGCGTTTTCAAATGAATTTTTTGGTCACGTGACCGTTTTTCTTCCAATTTCGTGTTTATTTCCAAACTGAAGTGATTTTTCGGAGTCACGTGACCATTTTCTAATTTAATATTAGTTTTTCAGTGTCACGTGACATTTCTTCTGACCACGTGACCCTTTTCAAATTTAACATCGATATTTTCAGTCATGTGAGCGTTTTCAAATTTATTTTTTGGTCACGTGACCGTTTTTCTTCCAATTTCGTGTTTATTTCCAAACTGAAGTGATTTTTCGGAGTCACGTGACCATTTTCTAATTTAATCTTAATTTTTCAGTGTCACGTGACATTTCTTCTGACCACGTGACCCTTTTCAAATTTAACATCGATATTTTCAGTCATGTGAGCGTTTTCAAATTCATTTTTTGGTCACGTGACCGTTTTTCTTCCAATTTCGTGTTTATTTCCAAACTGAAGTGATTTTTCGGAGTCACGTGACCATTTTATAATTTAATCTTAGTTTTTCAGTGTCACGTGACATTTCTTCTGACCACGTGACCCTTTTCAAATTTAACATCGATATTCAGTCATGTGAGCAAATGGTCACGTGACGTTTTCAAATTTCCAATGAAGTGATTTTTCGGAGTCACGTGACCATTTTCAAATTTAATCTTATTTTTCAGTGTCACGTGACATTTCTTCTGATCACGTTTTTCAAATTTAACATTTTTCATGTTTTCAAATTCATTTTTTGTTTTCACACGTGACCATTTTTTAATTTAATTTTAATTTTTCAGTGTCACGTGACATTTCTTCTGATCACGTGACCCTTTTCAAATTTAACATCGATATTCAGTCATGTGAACGTTTTTCAAATTTATTTTTTGGTCACGTGACCATTTTTAATTTAATTTAATTTTTCAGTGTCACGTGACATTTCTTCTGATCACGTGACCCTTTTCAAATTTAACATCGATATTCAGTCATGTGAACGTTTTCAAATTAATTTTTTGGTCACGTGACCATTTTTTAATTTAATTTTAATTTTTCAGTGTCACGTGACATTTCTTCTGATCACGTGACCCTTTTCAAATTTAACATCGATATTTAGTCATGTGAGCGTATTCAAAATTTGATATTTATTTTTTGATCGCGTGGCCATATTCAAACTAAAATTGATTTTTAAAATCACGTGATTAGTTTTATATTAAAACTTTGGTTTTTCTGGTCACGTGACCCAATGTATACGATTGGCTTGCATATGATCGAATAGTATATGAACTTAATTACTATACTAACTTCGATTTTATAGTCACGTGATCGTTTTAGAATTAAGACATATATTTTGTGATCACGTGATTGTTTTCAAATTTAAAGTTAAATTTCTAGCGTCACGTGACTGTTATACTTCTTGTCAGGTCACCACTTTGTCTGTGGTGATTTTTTGGTCACGTGATGGTTTTTCTTCTGATAGCGTCACTAAATCGTTTTCTCGATTTAAATCGATTTTTCTCGAAGGGAAACACTCACGTGATGGTGCTACATCTGGTTAAGTGACCATTTAAACTTCAGTTACGTCAGAGTTTTTCAAATTTAAACATTGCATTTCCTGGTCATGTGACCGTTTTCAAATAATTGAAAGTTAGATTGTTAGCGTCATTTTGGTCACGTAAGACGACTTAAATTGAATTTTCAAAGTCACGTGACCAAATTCTAATTTAATTTAAAAAAACAGTTTGTGATTTACGCAAATGCTGCACATGCGGACTTAACCAACTATCAAATTACGTCATCATTACGTCACATTTGCTCTGTTTGCTCCATGGAGCGTAAAACGAATGCGACTGTCAATAGCGGCACAGCTCTTGTAAAGTGCTCATTTCTAGTCGGTTTTCTTCTTTTGTTTTGATCACACGTGACACTTTTCCTCCGCCGAAAAAACGAACAGATCGAGACGAGAAAATCATCCAAAGTGGCGGGCGCCGCCGTATGGGGGCGCTTGCGCAATGGACGCGTGTCCCGTCGGTCTATCCCAGTGCGTGCCGGGAATTTGGACGGGAAACGTCGCGGCTGTGTTCCCAAATTTCAAAATTCACACGTAAAATGCGACGGGTATGGTCGAGTTTCGCGCGCGTTAGTTCTCTTTACCACCGTGCGTAATGTGGTAGATTACTGGTGTGCGTGAAAGTGCATCTTATTTTGTGGTGGTGAAAATGGTCCTTCCGGACTTATTTCTGGTTAGGATGGTGGTACTGTCCATGTTTGCTTCCACCGGTGAGTCCTTCACTTTGACTGCCCTTTAGACCTTTCAAAAGTTGGAAAAATGTATTTTTTTGTCAATTTTTTATTTTCCTCCAAAAAGGTTCCAATGCACAACAATTCATACCAAAGAACCTTAAATTAAATGAAATAAGCACTTGAAAACCTTTAAAAAATTGGAAAATGACATGACGCAACTAATGTCAAATTAAATAATGGTCGTGGTTTCCGTCGGTACAAACTCTAGGAAATTTCTGACGTCATTCCAAGTTTATTTGATCTTTTGTATAGGTGATTTTTTTCTAATTAGGGCATATTCTTAAAATGCAAACTACTATAATCCTGGTTAATATCAGACAAACGAACAAAGTTTCTCGGCCCTTCCGTCACTCATAATATGGCACATATTTGCCGTACACCAACTTTCCTTAATATTCCTAACGCATTACATATTAGGGCTCGGCGAATTGCCTCGTTAGGGAAATGCTCGAAGGACGACATGTACATCAAACACCTAAACCAGATAGCAGCACATTAGCTCATTAAATTCTCATCAATCGGAGACCAGTCTCTGAACTGCATTTGTTTAATTATACAAGCCCGAACATGTTGTCTCCTTCACGGTATTAACGTGTCAATCAAGCTTTAACAGGTCGGACGTGCAACGTTTAAGTAACTGAGAATTTGTGTGAAAAACTTTTGTTTGTCCTCCAGACGTCATTAACGCTCTACAAGGAACAAAGTCAATTTTAACTAAAAACTACTGGATCCATTACAAATCACATTGACCTGTCGTAACCAACCTTTAAGTGAAGTAACTCAAAAAGTATAAAAAACGGCGGATTGTTTGTCCTCCAGGCGCCATTAACGCTCTACAAGTTCACATTAACAAAGTCAATTTTAACTGAAAACTACTTACGAATCACAATGACATGCCATAATAAACAATCTAAATTTAAACGAAGAAACTGAATTATCGTGAAAACGGTTGATGGTTTGTTTGTCCTCCAGGAGCCATTAACAAAAAAGGCTTAACGTCTAGTCAAATATGGCCGCCATTTTAGGATCACATTACTTGAAGTAAATTGTTGTAGGATTAGACTACACCGCGACTAAGACATCAAGGGCTCCGCGTACTTAATTAGTGTGGAGTAAACAGAATATGCGGATTTTAGGGCGAAAGGGCGCCGCACATTCGATTAGTGTAGTAGTACACTTATTTGCTCAGTTTTCCGTCGTGACGACTAATGACAAACCATTAATTAAACGAAAATTAATTCCCTCCGTTGCCGGATCCGATCTAATAATTCATCGAGACAAATGCGCGAATCGATTGTTACAAATAACCTGCAATTACTAATCTGATTTTCGATACGTCACATCGGGTGCAATTCACCCGTTCCTTCGGGATATTTATTCCCCAGAGAAGAGTAAATTTTCATTATTTCAGAATGTTTAGAGTGGAAATTGTTATTTACCGAACAAGTGTCTTCAACAAATCGGTTGACGGTTTGTTTGTCCTCCAGACGCCATTAGCGATCAACAAAGAGTGACAACTGACAGTTAATGATAAATTTATGGTTTTGGTTACGTCACCTAGTAGGTCCTCCATTAAAAACTTCTAGAAACTGTTCAGCTTGATTATGTATATGTTTGTGCGGTCCAACTAATTAGCAAATGCAAAGGAAAATCACGATAGAATAGAGACAAAGTGCGGAAAGGGACGGAAAAAAGGACCGTTAAGCCCTGTAGAGTGCATCGAAATAATTCGCGGCAAATTTTAAGCTTAATTGCGAAAGTTTCAATTAAAAGTTACGGACGGTTTTCGGGCTTAGCGCCGAAAAGGACGTCCGTCCTGTTCGTGGCTAGTACAGAATGAATTTTAAATTATTCCCAGACTAGTTCAAGACTGAATTAATATAAACGAGCGCCCTCTTTACTACACTCCACTCCTATTCTCTCGGGAATTAGATTTGACAGAAATAAATGACAATTGACAGAAAATGTGAAGAAATGAAAAAAGTTTGACCAACACCCTGTTTAATTAAAAAAAACATTTACTTCTTGTAAAAGAGCATAGGAAATACTATAAAACAGACCAAACACGTTTTGGAGATATTGCAATTTATGAATTACGTTAAAAAACACCTTACGTAAGGCTTTAATAGGGGAAAATCACAAGACAGCTTGAAAATTTTATAAAACGGTTTTTTGGCAAAGCCTTCTTGATTAAACGACAGTACAGTTTTGACAGTTGACTAGCGTCAATTGTCACTTAACGCTGTGGCGCTTTTTGACGAGCGCTAATGGCGTCTGGAGGACAAACAAACCATCCACATTTTTTAATTTTTTTCGAGTTTCTTCACTTAAATTTAACTGGTTTATGGCATGTTAATGTGATTTGTAATTGGTTTACGTTGGACAGTGTGAGAGTGTGATTTTCTTTGACCATTTTGAAATTTAAATATAAGTTTTACAGACGCGACATTGTTTTCAAATTTGCGCATTAATTTTCTGGTCTGAACCAGTTTCAAACTTGACTTTTCAGTGTCACATGACTATTCTTTTACTGGTCACTAGACCGTTTTCAACTTAAAATTTAAATTTGTAACGTGATTATTTTCTAATTAGAATTTGCAATTTTAGAGTCACGTGACCAATTTCAAATCAAAACGTGAATTTTCAGTGTCACGTGACTATTCTATTTCTGCTCAGATGACCATTGATTTTTTCGGAGTCACGTGACCAGTTTCGAATTCAAACTTAATTGTTCAGTGTAACGAGACTTTTTTCTTCCAACTTTGATTTTACAGTCAAAATTTGGGCATTAATTTTCTGGTCACGTGAGGGTTGAAATTGAAATTTAATTTTTCAGGGTCACGTGACTATTTTATCTCTGGTCACGTGGCGGTTTTTAAATTGAAATTTGTAGCGTCACGTGACCAAATGTTTATGATTGAAATTCAAACTCAACACTTAAAGACAGTGATTGCAGTCATTAGAGTAAAAAATTGACTTTTATAAACACTCAAGTTAATCTTGAAGCGCATAACGTAAAAACTCAGTCAATTGCGTAAAAATCAGTTTCGGCGTAAATTAGAAAAGTGGTTTTTACTTATTCTTGAAGCCAATGACGTAAAAAAAAATCAGTTTTTTTAAAAAGTTACAAAGATTTTTTGCAGTTTCTAGAGCCACTCTTAAAGCCATTTTTGAAGTCAGTGAAGGAGATATTAAATATTTTTGAAGAATAGAGTAAAAGTAACGATTTTTTGAAGCCGTTTTAGTAAAAGTTGGTTTTGTCGAAGTAAACTTTTGAAGTCACTCGAACCTCATAAAGTTCGTGCAGTAAGAACTGGTTTCTGTTCAGTGCAAGTGAAAATTGTGTTTTGGTAAAGTAAAATCACTTTTAAAGCCTATGACGTAAGAAAAATCGACATTTTTGAAGCCAGTTGCGTAAATATTGAAATAAAGAACAGAGCCAAAGTTATTTTTGTAAGCCATTTTTTTGTCGAAGTCGGTAAAGTAAACTTTTGAAGTCTCTAGAGTAAAAATGTACCCTTTTTGAAGCCATTTCAACCTCATAAATAGTCTGGTGAACCTTTGACTAACCATCTTCAATTAAAGCCACCTTAAACTAAACACTATCAAATGATAGGGTCGTTAAGGGAGCGTGTTGGCATTTAAAGGGCTTGTTGCTCTCGAAACCGTCATATAAGGGCCTGACAAGGGTTTAAGCGCACCAGTTTAGTGTTAATTTTTCACCCTCTTCAAGTTTTTAATTAAGCCAGTCAATTAACCTAATAAGGGACGAAACGTTAGGGCTCCAATACGACTAACTGCAAGTTAACAAACCCGATAAAAGTGAACCTAAACGTCAAGAAACAATTTGCACCAGCTGTCCCCTTCAAATAATAGTCTTACCCTTTGCGGCAGGTATAAATTTCCGGGGCCCTTCGCGGCTTTTAGCCAGCCCTAATGAATAATATTTTAGGTTTGCGGTTAGCCCGGTCCTGGAAATGAAGGGCGAGGGGGGGGGGGGGAGTTTGAAATTTTTAAACCCTCGCCCCTGGGTATGCAAATCCTGCGGGGCAATTAAAATTCCTCGTTTTTCCCGCCCTCGACCGTAACGAATTCCTCTTAGTTAGTTTTGTAATTTTGTTGTGCAGGTGTATTGTTTTTTGCCCATCAGGCTCAGGAAAAATTTGATTCCCGTCCTTGAGATGTAATATTTTTTTGTTTGTTACATTAAAGTGCTTGAAATAAGCAGTCATTTAGCGAAAAAACCACCTGTCTAACTATAACCGTTTCCAAGATACAAGCTTGTACATTTTGTCCTCTTAGTAAGGTTGAAATGTACCGGGTGACCCAATAAGACTGTTCCTCGACCATATCTCGGGAACCGTTCGTCGTATGATTTTGGGGTAAACATTTTTTTAGGTAAATCGGCCATGAAGAATCGCTGGAAAATATTTTCGAGTTCTAAAAATTACCACCAGAGGCCGTAACTGCCATCTTAAATTTTTAAATTGCATTTTCTATAAATTTTGCACAATAAACTAGAGTTTTTTTTCCTCATTTTTAAAGCGAAGTTATCTATCATTTTCGTAAAAAACAAATTTCGGTTATTTCAAAAACAAAGATGGCGTGAGGTGTTCAATTGTTTTTGCAATAACCTGCTTTAACTTCTTAACGGTTTGACCAATTTTACCAAATTTGGTATTGTTGAAAAGAGCATTTCTTGGGCAATAAGAATCAACCAAAATATAGTTAATTTAGTTGAATCTTTCTGCGCCAGGGGGCTACTTTTGACACCATGACTCAAATTTCAAAAAAAATAAAAAAAAACAAACGGAATGATATGACTTTTTCTTTATGAAAAAGTAGCCAAATAACATACAAATAAGCCAGTGAAAACCGTTTTTCAAATTCTCGTTCCTAACCTGAAATATTGAGAAAATGAGATTATGAGATATGGTCGAGGAACAGTCTTATTGGGTCACCCGGTACAACGCTGCATTTCCTAAACGGTTTGAGTAAAGACACTTACATTTTCTGAAACAAATTCAGCTGGCTAATTGCCTGGAAATTAAAAAAAAAATTGATAAAAGAAGAACGAAGCAGTGATGTTCAAAAATGATTGAGCTTGCTAATGGTCCAGATACTTCAAAAGAAGAGCTGAAGACTGGATAATTTCCCAAAAAGCATAGAAAGACGACCTAATGAAAGAAGACGAAATAATGAGTCAAAATGTTTAAGCTGGCTAATTTTGCCTAAAAAATTTAAGGGAAGGCCAACCTGATAGAAGAATCATTTTCCAGAGAAGATTAGAAGAATGGGCTGGCTAATTGTCCAGAGTTTTCAGAAGAAGAGTAGGAGAATGTGTTCAAATGATTGTGCTATAGCCAGTTGTCCAGAATTTCAAAAGAAGAGTGGAAGAATGAGCAAAAGGTTTTTCCCTTAAGTTTAAGAAAAAGTAATCAGTCTTTTTTTTTTTTAAACTAACTCCATTTTTCCCAAAGAAGGGTAAATAAGGAAAGTTGGAAGTTTACTGTCTTCATTTTTTTGGTCATGTTTGGCAAAGCAGAAAATTGAAAAACTAATGTGAGCATAATAAACCTTAATATACTATAATTCAGCAAAAAAAATCACATGCCTAAGTGCAACCGTTTCCGAGATATAGGCTTGTACATTTTGTCCTCTTAGTAAGGTTGAAATGTACAACGCTGTATCTCCTAAACGGTTAGAGTTAGAAAGCTGAAAGTTTCAGGACTCGTAGATCATTCAGGATTACATCAAATGCTAGCTAAACTTTTTAATCAAACTTCCGAGTACATTTTCCACTTGTCGCGTCCTATTTGAGTTTGATACCAATTTGGAAAGTTAATATTAGGCGAGTTTGTCCCCCTTTTTTGGAGGTGAGTGCATATGTAAATTAAAGGCTTACGCGAACTAGAACTTTATTAGGTAAAGTCTGGGAACTTATTTAAAGAAAAATTAGTGTTGCTTTTATTAAGTCTAAATATTCATGGATTTCCGTACTCACTTCTTACGCTACTCCCGGCTTATTTATTATTCATGTTCTAATTAATCTCGACGTATAACTCATTCGCAGTAAGTAATTGAACCAGAAACCGAGCTTTCAACCGAGTAAGTGTTATCGCGTTTAGTTGATTGATGCCGGATTAAAGCGAGGGAGAGATTCCGAGTAATTCCAAAACCGAGGGATGATCTCTCTTGTATTTCATTTCCAGTTCTTGGAGCGTTTGCAAATTTGGGGGAGAATCAGGTGATCAACGCGGTCTTTTAACCGGAGTGACAGCCAACGAAATTACCCCCTTGGAAAGCATAATTTTCGCAATTCTATGTTAAATTTAAACATTCCGGGAAATCCTCAAACTTTCAGCTTTCTAACTCTAACCGTTTAGGAGATACAGCGTTGTACATTTGACCCTCACTAAGAGGTGCTTTTTCTTTTCTTTTGCTCAATTACTGTTTATTTAGGATAGTTTACTATACTCACACCACTTGCACTGACAAAAGTAAACTTTTGGTTGTATGCACTACTAAATTTAGACATTGTGAACTATCTGTCCAGAAAATTTGTACTCTTTTACTCAAACGGTTTATGAGATACAGCGTTGTACATTTGACCCTCACTAAGAGGACAAAATGTACAACCGTATATCTCGAAAACGCCTCCACTTAGACGTGTTCTTCTTTCGCTCAATTACGGTATATTTAGGCTAGTTTTTCAATTTTTGGAGGAAATAATTCCAAAACTGAGAGATGATTTCCGTTGCGTTTCCAGTTCTTGGAGCGTTGCAAATGTTCGTGGAGAGGATCTTTTAACCGGACGAATAAGGGCGTTAATTTTGCCAATTTTTTAACTCTCAACTCATTTTTATCCGATGCGAATTTGCATGCGAGACATCGCGGCGTCTTTCGGTGCACACCATACTCGTCGGGAATTTTAATAAAATGTGTGTCGTATCGGGAAAAATTATGAACGCCGGTACACAGCCCGCTTCACGTTAATTGCCCTCAGCGGATAATTTATGGTCGGGTGGCGGTTTAAATTAAAAATCTCCCAAAAACTTGTTCTCAACCGTGACACTTTAATTGCGGTCATTTCACTTTGCACGAATTTATGAAGTTAAAACACCCAATTTGAACTACCAAACCTGAAAATTTCAGCCTTGCTACTCAAACCGTTTCGGAGATAGAGCGTTGTACATTTGACCCTTACTAAGAGGAGCAAATGTACAAGGGCGTATCTCGCGAAGGGTAACACTTAATGAGATGCTGTTTGCGCAGCATTTTGCCACAATTCAAGCTGTTTACTCTGATAAATGGTAAACGAGTTTAATAAAGTCGGGGGTGGATTTACACCGGGCTAGGTGGGAAGCATTATTACTCCGTTTTGGCCCCGAATAACTCCGGTACCCAGCTGGGTTATTAACTTTGATCCCCCCTCTTCGCCTCGGGAGATTTGTATGAATTTTTCCTCGTTTTTCTGTTATTAATCGAGTGACTTGGAGGTTTCGTGTTGCTTTTGTTTTAAATTGAAACATTTCCCGTCACCGTCTCGCCCCGAATCTAGTTACCTCGCTTCGGGCTTTGACAAGGTGATATATTAAGGAAACGACGGAAATAAATAACAGGACGATGGATTTTCCTCGATTACCGACTGCATGTATACCCTATACACACGACTAACGTTGATGTATGGCGGATGTGTCTGTCTCACTTTACCACCCAGAAACACCTGATTTCCTTTTGTGTTATGGATCTTTTAGGGAACACAAATCAATCCTGACAGTCGCTAAAAACATTTTAATTTACGTTGAATTAATCGCCTTGTTTTCCAACCTCACAAAAGTTTGAATGTCTCAGTCTAATCCTAACTGATCTAGGAGAATGTCCTGAAACTTTCAGCATTCTAACTCTAACCGTTTAGGAGATACAGCGTTGTACATTTGACCCTTACTAAGAGGGTGAAATGTACAATCTTATATCTCAAAAACGGCTGCACTTAGGTGTGTGATTCTTTTGCTGAATTACTGTGTATTAAGGCTAGTTTAACATCAGTTTTTCAATTTTTTAAACAAATCTGCCAAACATGGCTAAAAAAATTAATTATTAAGAAATGGAAGTGTCTAGTTGTATGCACTGTTTAATTTAGACATGGTGATCTGTCCAGGAAATTTGGGATTTTTAACTCAAACCGTTCAGGAAATACAGCGTTGTACATTTGGTCCTTACTAAGAGGGTAAAATGTACAAGCTTATATCTTAAAAACGGCTGCACTTAGGAATACAATTTTTTTCCTGAACTACTGTATATTTAGGCAAGTTTAAGGATAAATCAATCCCGGCAGTCGTTAAAGACCTTTTAATTTACGTAGAATTAATTGAATTAGAGTTCCGCATTCGCGTTGCTGCAGTCGCTTTTCGTTCCCGTCTTAATTTACCCCCCTCGATTCCCTTTTCCACCCTCACAAAACTAGACACAGTTTGAATGTCTCAGTCTAATTAATTAACCGTCTCTAAAAGGAGACTTATCAGTCGGATCGACTAAATAGATTAGCTTGATTTCGTTCTTGATAAATTTACGTATTCGGCAGAAGAAAAAAGTACTCCAACTTTCCACGTTTACGACTCATTTTATGAGTTGGTTCACGATAATAACGTTGTAAGACTGGAATTGTTTGTTTTCATCGATTTACCCATCCCGGAATAATTGCATACGAAACGATCCCATTTAATTCCGATCTTTGTGTTTTAAGACCATTTCTATTACTCCACGGAAATTTACTATTTAATTTGTAACCTCCTGCAAGAGGGATTGTACATTTTGTCCTCTTAGTGAGGTGCAAATGTACCATTTGAAGATTTCCTCTAAACTGTTCAGGTTAAAATTTGCTTCACACAATCACAGCCTGTTTTTAAAACAAATATCACTCAAACACTGACTAAACGGCCGCCATTTTGATTTTTTCAAAAAAATTGAGTTTGTGCTCATTTTCTACTAAATCGAGGACGGGGAATTTAGCGGTGATATTCGTTTTTGCGTAACTCTTACCCACAACCAGATTTTTAAAAAAAATTAAGTTTCTCGCACCGGGTAAAAGATACGGACAAACTGGTAGTTGCAATGGATTCCCTGACCCCGAATTAGTCGAAAAGGAGTACAAACAAGCCCCTTTTATTTTAATTCAAAATGGCGGAAATTTGCAAATGGCGTCCGGGAAGGCCATTTTGTTTTTTTTTTTAATTGGGTTTGTGCTCGTTTTTTACTAAATCGGGGACGGGGAATTTGATGGTGGCATTAATTTTTTTTAACTCTTCAGGACACTCGATTTTTTGTAATTTTCTCGGACTGGGTGACAGTTATGCACAAACCGACTTCAAAAATGGATTCCCTGACCCCGAATTAGTCGAAAAGGAGTACAAACACGACTCGTTTAATTTCATTTAAAATGACGCCCAGGGACGTAATTTTGATTTTTCGTTTTTAGTGAGGTAAAAATGTACAACGTTATATCTTCTGAACTGCTTGAGCTAGAGTGTTGATTTTTTCAAGACAGTTTATTTGTAATGTCTAAACTGCATTTTATGCAAACTACGTGGCAACACCCTGGATTTGTTATTATTTTTGGACTATTCTTGACAGAATTGGAAGGGTGATGTGAACGCTTAAAACTGCTTGGAATAACAATTATTTTAGCGAAAAAAGCGCTCACCTAAGTACAACCGTTTTTGAGATACACGGTTGTACATTTTCTCCTCTTAGTGAGGCCCAAATGTACAGCTCCATATCTTCTAAACGGATTGAGGTAGAGAGTTGAAATTTTCAGGGTATATTCTACAGGATATGCAGATTTTTATTCAAATCAGTAATTACTGGCCGATATTAAATTAGAGAAGCCTCGGGCCTTTCCCAAATTTAGCTCCATTACCCGCGTTTCTCGTGCGTTAATAATCTGATCGGCTGGTTGCCTAAGCAACTGCACCCCTCCGAAACTAATGACGTTTACCGTGTTTTACAGGTTTCAGCCGGGTGAAGAGGCAGGAGGGCTCGCAAACGTATCCGGAGGACGAAAACGAGGTGGAACCGCTCCTAATCGACCGCGGCCCTTACTTTGACAAGTCCGCGTCGAAAAACGTGACCGCTTTGGTAGGCAAAACCGCTTACTTGGGTTGCAGAGTGCGCAATTTGGCCAATCGCACGGTAAGTTTTCCATTTTTCCCTCGAAACAATCGTCGGCCATGAATTATTTATCAGCGATAAGGGTTGTTGATGGAATTAGATCCGGTCGACCGTCGAATGTTTTATTCAGACGTAATGGTCGGCCTACGGTTTTATTTAGTTTAATAATAAGTTTCTCTTTGAAAAAACGTTTTTTACGGTTCTGTCTGCAATGTAAACACCAATTTATATTCGGGGCCTCGTTAATTGCAAATTAAAAAAAAAAACGCGAATCAAGTTTCTAAAGTTGCGCCATTATGACGGGAACGTTGGTAAAAGTGCTAATGCGATGACGTCGGGTAATGTTCGGAGAGTTGAAAAGTTGTTAGAAACTCCGGTTGACAATGACTAATTTTCTCCACTGAAAATGCAAAGTTTTTAAGAAATTTTAGTGGAAAAATCACTTGAATAACTTTAACCGTTTGGGAGCTACAGCGTTGTACATTTTACCCTCACTAATCCGGTATTTGCTCATATTTCCTGAACGGTAGTAGCTACAAAATGTTTTTTTTTAGATTTAGGTTTGTTAATAACCTCTCTATTGATCAGACTAATTATTTGAACAAATTAACACTTTTTACTATGAAAAAGTGAATGTTGTAAAATGTACATTACAGCAGAAAAAAAGAAAGACTTTTTTTAAGTGAAAAAATTTCTTGAATAACTTTAACCGTTTAAGAGTTGCAGCGTTGTACATTTTACCCTCACTAATCCGGTATTTGCTCATTTCTTCTCAACGGTAGTAGTAACAAAGTTGCTTTTTAGGGATGGTATTGACTTCTTGTTTTGTAAGTTTGCCGTATTGATGAAAAAAGTCAAGAATGTTAATATTATGAAAAACTACAGAAGTTGTGAGCAATTATAGTGAAAACCGTATCTCTCCAACACTAACCGTTTTTAAGATATGGCAATGTACATTTTGATCTTACTAGTGAGGTGGAAATGTACAATCCTGTATCTCTTAAACTATTCGAGCTGTAGTGCTGAAATTTTTAGGTTAGGTTTGTTAGTGTATCACCTAGTGAGGTGCAAATGTATACAGCGATATTTCCATCAGCCGGCCATAATTTTCAAAAGTGATCCGCTGTAATTCAATTTTTTTGTGGCCTAGTTTCGCCGACTTGCAGTCAATAAAACGAGCGATTTCAGATGGAAACAGCCGCAATTTCCCGAATGTACTGAATGGATTACAGATTACGGTCGGATAATTGACTTCGCCGTACAAAACAAGACCGTGTGCAGTAAGACGGCGGCGGCAGCCAGTCACGTAAAACATAGAAAACATTTTGCCGGATGAAAATTAAATTGCCTCACTACGAACAAGGATATTAACTAATCCTGCTCGAAAGCAGCCTTAGAATCTTAACCGGCTTTCTTTTAAGGTTTGCGTCTTTGTACGCTGACGAGTCTCTGAATGGCTTTATAAAAAATTGCATCCAGACATTTCTGGTTTCAGTTAAACTTTTCAAATTTCAAAAGAAGGTTATCCAAGTAATTTCTACACAAAATTTCAAACTTCTAACTTAAACCGTTTACGAGATATGGCTTTGTACATTTACACCTCTTTAGTAAGGATAAAGTGTACAGCCTTATTACTCGGAAACGGTTAAACTTAGACTGATGCGGTTTGCGCTGAAACTCTTCATATTTACCGTACTTTTCTGTACGTCCAAATGAATGAATTTCGAAAACTTCAAGTAAAATTTTTATGAAAAATTGCAGCCAGACATTTCTGGTTTCAGTTAAACTTTTCAAATTTCAAAAGAAGGTTATCCAAGTAATTTCTACACAAAATTTCAAACTTCTAACTTAAACCGTTTACGAGATATGATGAATATTTACCGTACTTTTCTGTACTTTGAATTTCGAAATCTTCAAGTAAAATTTTTATGAAAAATTGCATCCAGACATTTCTGGTTTCAGTTAAACTTTTCAAATTTGAAAAGAAGGTTATCCAAGTAATTTTTACACAAAATTTCAAACTTCTAACTTAAACCGTTTACGAGATATGGCTTTGTACATTTACACCTCTTTAGTTAAAGTGTACAGCCTTATTACTCGGAAACGGTTAAACTTAGACTGATGCGGTTTGCGCTGAAACTCTTCATATTTACCGTACTTTTCTGTACGTCCAAATGAATGAATTTTGAAAACTTCAAGTAAAATTTTTATGAAAAATTGCATCCAGACGTTTCCGGGGCAATAAGAAATGACGGCGTTGCGGAGTTTGCTGGCCCACAAAACCGGAGGGAAACGAACGAGTTGGAAACCGTAACAAAGGCCACCTGGAGCCTCATCTATTCGGCGACTGACAAGGACATGCATCAAGGCGACAGCGCCCCCAACGTCTTCCTAGTTGGGCTCATTAATTGCGGTGTGCCGCAAGGCCTCGTTGTCGTTTTCTGGCCGAGAGAATGCACTTTTCCGAGGGGCCGATTCGTTATCGTTAAGCAGCGGTCTCTGGAGGGGACGGCGAGGTGGCCCCTTTACGGGAAAAGTGGTTGACATAACGAAGGAGACTGGAGATTTCTCCTGGCTAGTTTCCAGCGGCGCCATTTTTCTGTCTTTTTCTACACGTCCAGACAAATCTAAATCCAAAATTTCAACCTTCTACCTGCAATCGTTACGGAGATATCGGGTGTTGTACATTTGACCCTCACTAGTAAAGTCAAAATGTACATTAGCATAACTTCAAAACGATTCGACTTACAGAGATGCAGTTTGTGTCAAAATTCTTAAATTTGTTTCTAGTTTTCCATGATTGCGTTAAGTTTTGCTTTACACTTGAAATCTTGTTTTTTTTTAACACTTCTATCATATTGAACAAGTTGCAGATTGAAGGATATTTGAATAACAAACCTAACCCCAAAATTTCAACATTGCGCCTCTAACCGTTTGAAAGATATCGACGAGTACATTGGCACCTCAATAGTAAGGAAAAAATGTACCCTCAAGTCTGAAATGGTTAAAGCTAAGGTAGTGCGACTTGTGAATGAATTTTTGAATTTTCGAAGTGTCAAGCGGTATTGATTGAAACAGGTCCAGCAAGGCTGTACATTTTACCCTTACTAAAGAGGTGTAAATGTACAAGGCCATATCTCGCAAAGTTAGAAGCTTGAAATTTTAGAGATTTATTTATTACTGAACACTGAATATTTCAAATTTTCTTTAACACTTCAGGAAACGTACATTTGTACCTCACTAGTAAGGCCACAAATGTACAGAGCTGTAACTCCGGTACGGTTAGACTTAGAGATGTGGGGTTTGCGCTGAAATAATTATCCTAAACTGTGCTCCATAACCAGCAGAAAAATCCCTGTTAGGTTTTTTTTTGTAAACACTCACACGCAAACAGATAGTAGGAATCGTCGTGGCAACGTCCGCTTTTTCCACCGTTCGGGCGGATTGAAACGAAGTCGGCAAACAACTCGGGAGGGATATGAAGTGACTCGTTTCGAATTTAATATAATCTTGAAGAGGTTTCCGCTCGGCTCGCTCGCAAATATTTGAATACATATTCAAAAAGGGAATTTTGAGCGGCGCATCCCAGGAATGTACAAAAGGGCGGTTTGTGCGGTCCGCCGATTCTGTTCAAGGGCGTAGGACTGTAATAAATGTGAATAGATTCGAAATTTGTTGGATATTTACACCAGTACAATTCTAGTGGAGGAAAGTTTTTTTTTTCAAGTCTGCAGTACCCTAACCTAACAATTTCAAGAATTTTAGCGCAAACCGCACTTTTATAAGTTTAACCGTTATAGAGTAATAGGGCTGTACATTTTACCCTTACTAAAGAGGTGTGAATGTACAAAGCCATATCTCGTGAACCGTTTTAGTTAGAAGCTTGAAATTTTGTGTAGGGGTTGCCTGGAAAACTTTTTTTAATGCGTAAACGATTTGCTTTAATTAAAATCAAATTTTCAAGGTATCAAGACCGAACAGAATAGACTCGTTAAAAGTACAGTAAATTTGAGGAATTTTAGCGAAAACCGCACTTTTCTAACTGTAACCGTTTCCGAGTAATAGTACTGTACATTTTACCCTTACTAATGAGGTGTAAATGTACAAAGTCATATCTCGTAAACGGTTTAAGTTAGAAGCGTAAAATTTTGTGTAGGGGTTGCCTAAAACTCATACTTTTAATCAGAAAAAAAAAAACACGGAGCCACTGTTGCCAAGTTTCATCGGTTCAATTAACCCTTTTTACAGGATTGGGGTAAATAATTCGTGATAAGAAACCTAGTTCATTTAGGTTAGGGTAGGAACGGATGAAATTAAGTTGGGTCAAGTTATCTGTTTTCCTATTATGCGTGATTCCTGGCCCGCGGCGAAATCCGCTTAACCTTTTAGGTTAGTATTTGTCCGTTTTGAGGTTTGGATATTTAACAAAGTCGACCGGATACCGTGAATAGCTTTTTCCGGTCCTTGTTCATATACCGGGCACGTTTCATTTCTCTTAAGCTGCTTACGGAAGCCAAAAATTAGCGAGTTTTAGCGCTAGCCGCATTGTCGTAACGCTAACCGTACGGGAGTTACGACGCCGTACATTTCGTCCTCACTAGTAAGGCTGTAATGTACAGCTTCAGTTGTCACGCTTGCATATTTACATTTAACAACTGTTTCATACAGATATTGAGCTTAAAATTAAATCTTTATGAACCTATTTTTGACAGTTGTGACAGCTGCTTGGCGCACGTCCAAACTAAAATTGACGTTAAAACTGTCAAAATTAGCTTCAATAAGTTGTAAAATGCAATTTTTGTGTTTAGTGATACTTCTAAAGATATCCAGCAGAAAATTGCGCTTTATATCTTTATGATCCTAATTTTGACAGTTGTGACAGCTGCTTGACACACGATCCAACTAAAATTGACGTTAAAAGTGTCAAAATTAGCTTCATGGAGGTATGAAATGCATTTTTTGTGTCTAGTGATACTTCTAAAAGTATCCTGCCATAAAATGAGTTTTATACCTCCATGAGGCTAATTTTGACAGTTCTGACAGTTGCTTGACAATTGCTTGACACTTGACATGGAAGTTATAAAATGCATTTTTTGTGTCTACGATCAAACCCCAAATTGACGTTAAAAGTGTCAAAATTAGCTTCATAAAGTTATAAAATGCATTTTTTGTGTCTAGTGATACTTCTAAAGATATCCAGCAGAAAATTGCGCTTTATACCTTTATGATCCTATTTTTGACAGTTGTGACAGTTGCTTGACACACGATCAAACCCCAAATTGACGTTAAAAGTGTCAAAATTAGCTTCATAAAGTTATAAAATGCATTTTTTGTGTCTAGTGATACTTCTAAAGATATCCAGCAGAAAATTGCGCTTTATACCTTTATGATCCTATTTTTGACAGTTGTGACAGCTGCTTGACACACGACCCAACTAAAATTGACGTTAAAACTGTCAAAATCAGCTTCATGGAGGTGTCTCAAATTTATGGTCAGTTAACACCAAAAAAAAATTCAAAGTTTTGAAGTATTTTTTGTGAAATTCAAGATGGCGACTAAGAAAATCAACATGGCGGTCAAAGACAGTTGGAAAATTCCAGATGGCGTCCAAAACAAGACCGTCCAAAATGACACTTTCGGACAAAATTGACACTGTGAGAAATTCAAGATGGCGTCTGAAAGAAAAATGGCGGTCGAGTCTAGTTTGGTTAATATTCGAGTGGCGCCAAGATCCGCAGCATTCATCGCGGGAGCCATAAACATTTCCTCGAGAACGTTTTCGACCAATAGAAAGCTCGTTTAAAAAGAAAGAAAAAAAAAAAAAAACCGTTGAAACGAGTTACTTCTGGCGCCGTTCCCGACCGGATAATTTAGGACCGATCAGATAACTCTTAACTCGACCGCTTGCGAATTTATTTATTCGGTTGTCGGCTGCACCTTTGCGCTATCTAAAACCGTATGTCGACCCAACTTTATTACATAAATAATCGGAGTCGGGCGAAAGAAGCCTCAAAACTACTTTCTAATCTCACTTCCACCCCTAATAAACAACGCCCCAAAACGAGATAAGTCGTCCCTAACGGGATTAGAGGGTTTTAACTAATATCAGGGCTCCAATCTTATAAAAGGAAGTCGATAATCCGCCCAATATCCACCCAAGTTGTCGCCCCAAACGAAAGGAACAGAGTGACAAACGACCTGTTTATACGGAATCGCTGCCAACATATTTACATGATTTTTTTAATTAAAAGTTTTTCCTGTTAATAAACAGCAAGAAGTGAAACTCTTAAAAGTTGAAGTTTCCAACTTGAACCGTTCACGAGATATGACGTTGTACATTCGTGCCTCACTAGTAAGGAGCAAAATGTACAGAATTGTAACTCAAAAACCGTTAAACATAATAAGGTGCGGTTTGCGCTAAAATTCTTCAAATTTACTGTAATTTCAGAAACTGTGTTCTGTTTCAGTCAATATTACTTGACATGTCGAAAATTCGAATTTAATTGAACAAGTTACTTCCATTCTAAAAGTAGGTTATTTAAGCAACCCCTACACAAAATTTCAACCTTCTAACCTTAACCGTTTACGAGATATAGCTTTGTACATTTCCACCTCTTTAGTAAGGGTAAAATGTACAGCCCTTTTACTCGCTAACGGTTAAACATAGAAAGGTGCGGTTTTCGCTAAAATTTTTCAAACTACTAATTCATTTCAACCATTCAAAAATGGAGGTTTTTAATTAACTTGAAAAGAACTTATTTAAATGTAAATAGAAGGTAAATAGGCGCGGATACTTTAATGACCCGGTTTCGTATATTTTTTTTTTTTAAAAACGAGCAAGCAATAAAACAGCGGTCCGAACAATTTTCCTCGGTACACCTGCCCTTAATTAACTCCCCTAATGAATTAATTGGGATGATATTTTTAAATCCGACCTTAACAAACTCGTTACTGGTTTGTTTGTTGACCACATATCGTGCAATTTCAGTGAGGCGGAGGGGGGAATTGATAATTTAAAATTCAAATTTTCCGGAAATACCTGAAAAATAAAATGGCTGATTGCATAACCGATGTGGTTACGATGGTCGTTTTTTGATTGGTCAGAATGGTCATCCGGTTTATTTAGGCATTTTTAATAATGGCGTTGGTTGGTTGGTACACAGACATCCAATAAAATGTTCTTTAGTCAGTTAAAGTCAAGGGAGAAATCCAAGAAAATGTTTGATTCCGTTAAAGCTGTCATTACAGGCAGTCTTGTCAAATTGACTATTTCTCTCTCAAAACAATGTCATTTGCCTGGTTTGTCCAAGAAAATTAAAAAAAATCGTCCAATAAAATTTTCTTTAGTTAAGCTTAAAAAAAAACAAAAACCAGGAAACTTTTTTTAATTTTTTTTTATTTACAAAGTGATCCAATCAAATTTTCTGTTCTGAAAAATGTTGTCATCCAAAATTTTTTTCCAGTGGAAGAAAATGTATCTAACCTAGAAAAATGCAAATTTTATTAACAATTAATTATTTCATCTCTGAGTGTGTACCTTATTACTCACGGGTAGGTAATGGGTTTTACTATCTATTCGAAATAAGCATAATATAAAAGAGTCGTGGAAAAAGCATGTTTTCGAGCTTGGATGCGACCCTAATCGCATTTTGAATGCGCGCAGCACTTTTTTGCAAAAAAACCAGAACCGGACTAAATTAAGCCATAAATTTCCGCGATATAATCAAGAAACTGGCGTATTTAGTTTCGGGCCGGCGCCCCCGTAGATCGCCAATTCAACGAAACCGCGGGGGGTTTATTTTCCCAAAAAAGCCCGCATTTTCCTGTTATTAACTAACCGAAAAATGGAACAAGCATTTTAGCAAATTTGGTTGGGTAAAGTTTGGCAACACTGTTTCTGATTAATTCGTGGGCGCAATAAAGACAGAAAACAAAAAAGACAGACCGATATAGTTTTATTGACATTGACAGAAAAGGGGAGACAACATAACCAAACTAACCTCACTTTGAGTAACTTGCACAGGCTGTCACTCCGGTTTGTCTTTCAAAACAGTGTCAAGCTAGAATTATTTTAAATTTTAGAAATCATGTATTTTACTTACTCATGAACATCAATGGCAACAACGCTCTGTCAAAAGTTGTTGATGTACGTCAATTGCGGTTTGACAGTTAGATGTCTTTGTGATTTGCGGAAGGATTATGACAGTTTATTATGTCATTTTTTGAAGTCAAATAAAACTAGCCTTCGACTCGTGTAGCAAACTTCACTTTCGTGAGTAATAACTATCATTACGCACTCGTTTCGTTCGTTTTGCAGGTTTCTTGGATGCGTCACCGTGATCTGCACTTGCTCACCGTGAATCGATTCACTTACACGCCAGATCAGCGATTTTCAACGTTGCACAATCCGCAAACCGAAGATTGGACGCTTCAGTTACGTTATCCGCAGCGTCGCGACGCCGGCATTTACGAGTGTCAAGTGGGCACGACGCCCCCCATGGGCATGTCCATGTACTTGTCAGTAGTCGGTAAGTTGACGTAAATTTTAACTAACGCAATTTTGATGCTCGTGGCAACGTTGTAAAGCATCGACGTCACATTTCAACTAACCTAAGTGTGTCTGTCCTTCTCTAGCAAACGTCATTGAAACGGAATAGCATTACTTTTGTTTTGAACCTAACCCTACATATACAAAAGTCAACCCAACCTAAATTGAGATTATTACGTCGAATATACGACGCTAGTTAAATTTGACAATTGTCACGTGACACTCCGTTGTGTACGATTAGCGCAGTCACGTGATGAAACTGTCAGAATTTCAAATCAAATTCAGGAAACGTAAAGTTTCGTAAAAACGTCAGGATTTTTTTTCCAGCAGACACGTAGTCTATTCTGTCATTAAGTGTCAACTGCCAAAAGCGCTCATAAACCAATAAAGCTATAAAATATACTTAAAAAAATCAGCAGCATTTTACACCTATGAATGGGATTTTGACTATTTTGGAAAGTTAGATTATCCGCTTGACATCTAGTCTAGTCTGTCATTAAAATGTCAACTGTCAAAAATTGCTATACGAACCAATAAAGCTATAAAATATACTTCAAAAGCAGAATCAGGTTAAAGAGGTTTAACAGTATTTTACACCTCTATGGATGGGATTTTGACGGTTTCTGAAGCAAAACTATCTGTTTGCAATGTAGGTTAGTCTGTCATTAAAGTGTCAACTGTCAAAAATCGCTCCACGAACCAATGAAGCTATAAAATATACTTCAAAAGCACAATCAGGTTAAAAAGGTTTAACAGCATTTTACACCTCTATGGATGGGATTTTGACTATTTTGGAAAGTTAGATTATCCGCTTGACATCTAGTCTAGTCTGTCATTAAAGTGACAGCTGTCAAAAATCGCTCCACGAACCAATAAAGCTATAAAATATGCTTCAAAAGCAGAATCAGGTTAAAAAGGTTTAACAGCATTTCACACCTCTATGGATGGGATTTTGACTATTTTGGAAAGCTAGATTATCCGCTTGACGTGTAGTCTAGTCTGTCATTAAAGTGACAGCTGTCAAAAAATGCTATACGAACCAATAAAGCTATAAAACATACTAAAAAAACAGCACAATCTGGTTAAAAAGGTTTAACAGCATTTTACACCTCTATGGATGGGATTTTGACTATTTTGGAAAGTCAGATTATCCGCTTGACATCTAGTCTAGTCTGTCATTAAAGTGACAGCTGTCAAAAATCGCTCCTCGAACCAATAAAGCTATAAAATATACTTCAAAAGCAGAATCAGGTTAAAGAGGTTTAACAGTATTTTACACCTCTATGGATGGGATTTTGACGGTTTCTGAAGCAAAACTATCTGTTTGCAATGTAGGTTAGTCTGTCATTTAAGTGTCAACTGTCAAAAACCGCTCCACGAACCAATAAAGCTATAAAATGTCTTGAAAAGTAGAATCAGGTTACAGAGGTTTAACAGCATTTTACAATGAATGGGATTTTCAGCGTTCATCCAGCGTGCCGCGCCAATTTGACGTCACAATGACGTAATTTGACAGTTGGTTAACCTATATTGTTTTGTTAAATTACGTCATCGTGACGTTTGGCACGCTAGATGGAGCATCAACTCGAATCGAGTTAATAACTTGTATTAACTCGAAAACGACTAAACTGAATGTTAACATTCAATATTTTTGGAAAAAACTCTAGAAATTAATCACAAAATATACAGGGTGTTCCATTAAAAATTTAGGAGTTTTGTCACGTTTTTCATGGTCTTTTAATTTTTTTGATACCATTTTCTGGCGATTTAGCAGAAGCTGTTGAATTCCAACAAAAGGTTTGACGTAGCAATTTTGAAACTGGAATTTTAGGCAGAATCTGGCAACCGCGTAAAAGATTTATTCAACTGACAAATTATTCAGAATGGACGCAATGTGGACGTTCCGGACTGGTTTAAGCGGTGTTTGATAAATAGACTCGTCACTGTATTAAATACGCCGAGAGAAACCAACCCAAAACCGTCACTAGACAAAAGAAAACGCGCAGGAAAATCCATACAACTAGAAAATAGAGCCGGTATAAGAAAATTTACATCCTTTTCTGCAGAACAAAAGGTTAATTCGACAACGGACACAAAAATATTTTAAACCGTCCCCTTTATAAATATGCAAAAATGCAAATCGCGAGGGGGTTGTTTGGATCCGCTTTAGAGCTTCTTCGGAAAGTCACTAGATCCGGAGGGGTGGATGATGAAAGATGTTCCCGGAAGGAGATAAACACTCAAAGGGAACGCGAACTACATTTTTAAAAGCTTCGCGAAAAAATAATTCTCCAACAATGATTCCAGTCTTATTAGAAAACAGTGGCGCACGTTTAATATCGCCCCATCAGTCAGCGGAAGCCGACGTTAATGGGGCTCCCCCCCTCTCAGTTCAGGGCCGGGCTTAACTTGTCAGTTTGTCCATTAGGTCGAAATTAGTCTAGATTTACAAGCATGAGACGTTTCTCACTTTGCATTTTGATGAATTTTGAATCCCTCGATTTGTGTATGTCAGTGTTAAAGTGATTTATATCAAAAATGGTTTCAGTACGTTGGTGAGACTATACAGGGTGTCCAGAGAAAAATTTCAATTTACTAGCCCTGGTGAAAGTTGTTTCAGGTCCGTAACTGCCCAAATACCCAAATTATGAGCAAAATTATGTTCCAGCTCAGTTGAATGAGTTTTCTGTTTGGTTATTCCAGCTTAAAAAATATCAGGATTAAAAAAAAAAAACCAGTACAGTCCTGGCTTTTTTGGGCAAAAATGGAAAATTTTAATCGGCTCTCCATTGACGTATACAAGTCTTTAGCATGTCTGTCAAGTAAGGGAGTTATTTAAGTTCAAATAAAATTGAACATTGGTTAACTTTGAAGCCCTCTAGTGGCCAAACAATTTAACCAACTAACCTAAGTGGCCTTGTCATTGGAAAGCCCATTTTATTGGCTATCCATTGACGTATAAAAGTTTGTATAGAGTGGACCAGATAAGCGAGTTATTTACAATTTAATAAAACACTGCACTAAAAGAGTAAAGCAAAATTAATTAAGTTTGACGACCTCTAGCGGCCAAACCGACAATACATACTTATTTTGACACTTGATGTTCAGATAAGTTGACAGTATAAGTATTCTATTATTTGTGACTTTGACACTTGACATGACTTTTAACATTTCTGTCAGCCAACATTGTGCTTTTTTGATACTTTGAAAAATTTGATAATATCATTAAAATTTTTGACAATTTAAGTATTTTGACATTTTTGTCAATTGTGTCATTTTGACACTTAAACATTTAAGCTTCATGACAGTCAAAATCAGTTGTGTCGTTTAAAAATTACCCCAAAAAAAAAGCTTCTCCACAGTTAAACCAGGTTGATCATAAAGACACTTTTAGGTCGGTTCTGGCAGGCTAAAAATACCGACAAACTATGGGATTTGCGTTAAAACCCAAGACCAAATCATCTCGGAAGTTTCAAACAAAACCCATCCAAGACAATACAAAAGCAATTTAGACAACGGCTGTCATATTTTCCGCAGTTATGTTTAGATTAATGCACTTTATTGCGTCGAAACAGTATAGTGGAAAGTTCTCGCCGCAAGTTTTAAACAGTCATATTTCAAAACCAAAATGTAAATAAACTTCAAAACGTGTACGGGCGCACAATGCGAACTCAAAAACTTTTATGTTTGCTCAAACTTCTAATGTACTTCTTTCTAATTTTCACCCATTTTGAATAGAGAGAGGAGTTTCCGCCTGACTGCGATTAAAGCCTCCTTCCGCCATTTTTTTTTGTTTGTTGGCCGCTGACGACCCTCAAAGGCTTTGGAGCGTTTTCAAAGTTGCTTAACCAGATTCTACTTTTGATTTTGAATAAATTGGCATTCTTGCAAAATTTTCGTATCTTTAACCGTTTTCGAGATATTTAATAAAAACTAGTTGCACAGGTACTTTGACCAAAACTGTCAAAACGGACACTGGTATTTTCAAAGCTGAATAAGTCCGCCATTTTTTTACTTACAAGGTGCGCAAAGTACTCGAATTAAAGCTCTTTCAGTCCTCTTTCCTGTTATACCAGTCACTAGATTCGTTTTTATGAAATTTATACAGGGTGGGGCAAATTACAGGGTCGTGTTTGTTTGTCTGCCCCTGACAACCCCTGAGGGCCATAGAGCGTTTTCAAAGTTACATAACCAGATTCTAGGTTTGATTTTAAATAATTTGGCATTCTTGCAAAATGTTCGTATTTTTAACCGTTTTCGAGATATTTAATAAAAACTAGTTGCACAGGTACTTTGACCAAAACTGTCAAAACGAACACTGGTATTTTTAAAGCTGAATAACTCCGCCATTTTTTTACTTACAGGGTGCGCAAAGTACTCAAATTAAAGCTCTTTCATTCCTCTTTCCTGTCATATTAGTCACTGGATCCGTTTCTGTGAAATATATACAGGGTGGGACAAATTACAGGGTCGTGTTTGTTTGTTGGCTCCTGACGACCCTCAAGTGCTTTGTAGAGTTTTCAAAGTTACATAACCAGATTCTAAGTTTGATTTTAGACAATTTGGTATTCTTGCAAAATTTTCGTATCTTTAGCCGTTTTCGAGATATTTAATAAAAACTAGTTGCACAGGTACTTTGACCAAAACTGTCAAAACGGACACTGGAATTTTCAAAGTTGAATAACTCCGCCATTTTTTTACTTACAGGGTGCGAAAACCAGTCAAAATAAAGTGCTTTCAGTCCTTTTTCCTGTCATACCAATCACTGGATCCGTTTTTGTGAAATTTATACAGGGTGGGGAAAATTAGAGGGTCGTGTTTGTTTGTCTACCCCTGATAACCCTTGAGGGCCGTAGAGCGTTTTCAAAGTTCCATAACCAGATTCTAAGTTCTATTTTAAACAATTTGGCATTCTTGCAAAATATTCGTATCTTTAACCGTTTTCGAGATATTTAATATAAACTAGTTGCACAGGTACTTTGACCAAAACTGTCAAAACGGACACTGGAATTTTCAAAGTTGAATAGCTCCGCCATTTTTAGACTTACAGGGTGCGCAAAGTACTCAAATTTAAGTTCCTTCAGTCCTCTTTCCTGTTATACCAGTTAGTGAATAGATAATTGTGAAATGTATATAGGGTGGGGCAAATTACAGGGTCGTGTTTGTTTGTTGTCCCCTGACGACCCTCAAGTGCTTTGTAGAGTTTTCAAAGTTACATATCCAGATTCTAGGTTTGATTTTGAACAATTTGGCTGTCTGGCAAAATTTTCGTATCTTTAACCATTTTCGAGATATTTATTAAAAACTAGTTGCATAGGTACTTTGAGCAAAACCTTTGAAACAAACACTTGAGTTTTCAAGCCATTTTTTGACTTACAGGGTGCGCAAACCATTCAAAATCAAGCTCTTTCAGTCCTCTTTCCTGTTATACCAGTCACTGGATTCGTTTTCGAGAAATGTATACAGGGTGTGGCAAATTCGACAAATCAAAACTTGTATGTTTGCGCAAACTTTTTTCTTTCATTCATTTTGAATAGAGAATTCAGCAATTATTTTCTGCCTTTCTGGCAAAGCGTCGTTAAGGGCGTAATTTCATAGGAAAGACGATTAGCGCCCTCCCTTCGATGGCGTGAAAATCGAAAATGCACAGTCATTGGATTTGCATATGGAACGGAGATCGGTCGATTCTAGAGTGTTATCGGTCCTTATTTTGCCGCTTAAATTTACGACTCTAAAGTCCCGGGGTAAACACTGCAAAGTGCTTGCCTAGTTAGGGAAAATAGAATTTCGAATCCCATAATTAAGCGCGACATTAACTACAGTTTTGCCGGTTTAAATTGCGACGTCCTTTGTGAGTGTGTAGACCTCTGTGGGAGGTCAAAATGTACAGATCCAGTCAGGTTCATTAAATTTAGAGGACAATCACTCAAAAGTTTTGATGGTCACAGATAAGTTTGTTAAATGTCAGCCATTAACACGGTTAAAAAACTCAATGTTTGTAAGGGTCATTTTCGTGTAACACAAATCACTTATTGCTGCAGAAATCCCATTAGAGTGTTGATTTGTTTCAAGCCAATTTCGTCCCTAAAGTGCTTTTATTCTTTCTTTACTACTTTTCACTTTTTTAAAAGTTGTAAGACTTGAATCACCAGAAAGTGCTTTAAGGTTGAAAGTTGATATTTTTTTAACAGCAACACCCTATATATTATTTGATTCCAAAAATACACAGTGTGTTTACATTATTTGCATTTAAACCTGCAAAAAAATAACTCTAGCTTTTTTGTTGTTGTTGCTAAAATACAGGGTGTTTCACTCATAAAATCGTTTTAAATTTCAATAAAATTTAGTTCAGTTTTTCCTTTATAAAAGGTTTATTACCTCACTCTATTCATAATGCTTTCTCTATCAGTTAATTTGTCAACACTCTGTATTTTTGATTTTGAAATTAATCCCTTAAAATTTGGTATCAAAAACCTGTTCTACCCTGTATAAAAATATCAACATATTTCGTAAATTATTTACTAATGTATACCAAATATACAGGGTGTTTTTTGTCATAATTTTTCATGTATTCATTTGTTGGGGATTTAGGAACTTTTTTATTTTGAATTTAGTTTTTTTTGGTCCTAAGTTTCAGTTTTTTGCAACGTTGCCAAATTGACTATTTTTCTAATTTACTACCAAATTTTTAGAAAGTTGCCAAATTAACCACTTTTAAAATTTTTTACTAAATTTGTGCAACGTTGCCACATTGATTATTTTCCTAATTTAGTTTCAATTTTTTGCAACGTTGCCAAATTGAACATTTTCCTAATTTACTACTCAATTTTTACAGAGTAGCTACTAAATTGACAATTTTTCAAAATTACCACTAAATTTCTGCAACTGCCACATTGAGCGTTGTTCAAAATCAATTTAAATTTTTTGCAACGTTGCCAAATCGACATTTTCCTAATTTAATTTCAATTTTTTGCAACGTTTCCAAATTGACCATTTTCCTAATTTACTACTCAATTTTTACAGCGTAGCTACTAAATTGACGATTTTTCAAAATTACCACTAAATTTCTGCAACGTTGCCACATTGAGTGTTGTTCAAAATCAATTTCAATTTTTTGCAACGTTGCCACATTGAGCCTTTGTTCAAATTTAGTTCCAATTTTTTGTAACGTTGCCTAATTGACTATTTTTCTCATTATTACAAAAAGTGTAATTTTTGAATTTGGTGAGATACTTCTTGTAAATAATAATTTAGTAGGCTTTTAGGAGATTTGAACTTCTCAACGGGTATTTCAGTGAGTAGAGGTCTGTGATTGACCACAATAAAGCCTCCACTGTTAAGTCAAAAATATTTCGGTAACATTTTTGCTAAAACCACATTTCCAAACAATTTTCCCGTTCGGTTATTAAATTCTTATTGGTACATTGTTTTGACAGCTCCGCATGTCGCACAATAGAGCGTTTTCGGTCCCGTTTCCGGGACAAGAAGAGTAATCTGTTGTTCTATCAATAAGGCCATAAAACAGTTCCGGATGGCCGTCTCTAAACTTCCCCCATTTTATTGATATAAGTTCGGCAGTAATGGAGTTTGGGCCCAAGGCCGGGGAGAAGACAGAGTGCCCTGATCTATTTTTAATAAAACTTTCCGGGGGCACTGTGTCAGTTTTTTCTGGAGAATTACACTTTTATGGAGTTTAAACTTTGACGACATTGTTCCTGCAGGAAGAGCGAGTACTTTTTCGTGTATGGATTCGCGCGTCAAGACCTCCCATTTTGGAGGTTGATTTAGTGAGGGTCGTTTGTTGAGAAGAGGGCGCACGGTCTCCTCAATTTCCATTTTAACGGCAGGTAATCGAAAGTGCTTGATACTGAAAAATTACTATTTCGCGCCCGCCTTCACTTTCCGATCAAATTCAGTGTCAGACTGAATTTGACGTTTTGTTGCCACTTTTTCTTCTCGGCAAGTTTTCGCGCTTTTTTTTGACTTACAGGGTGCTCAAACCACTCAAAATAAAACTCTTTCAGTCCTCTTTCCTGTCATATTAGTCACTGGATCCGTTTTTCTGAAATGTATACAGGGTGGGAAAGTTAGAAATGTTGGGTTGTAATCAGCAATACGCAGCATAACGCAAAATTCTTTTAATATTTCCTACGTCACGTTCTGAGGGTTTATCTAATTTCCTACTACAATATCCTACCGCATAAGATATGTCTGGCCTAGTTTTATTTGAAACATATAGTAATGTACCTACTAATTCTCTGTAAGGAAAAACTTTGTTCAAACAAGTATCATCAGTGCTTGGATTATAAATCATAGGAGTACTAACTGGTTTCATGTTTTCCAAATCAAATTCATCCAAGATTTCTGATATGTACTTACTTTGAGAAAGTTTAATAGAATCTTTGCCTTTGCAAATCACAATACCTAAAAAGAAAGTTGGATTTTTACAGGACACTATCTCAAAATTTGTTGTTAATTTCTGAATCAAAGTATTAATCTGTTTCTCATCATTTCCTAAAATTAGACCATCATCTACGTAAATCGCTAGAAATAAGGTGGAGGATTCATTTTTGAATATACATTGTTCACTTTTAAGGTGTATCAAACCAATTGATTTTAAAACAGAAGTAAAATGTTCATTCCACCTCATTGGACTTTGTTTAAGCCCATACAATGCTTTTTTTAACAAACAGATTTTATTTTCACAATTTACTTTCGAATAACCCTCTGGAATTTCCATAAAAATTTCATTTTTTAATTCGCTATACAAAAAGGCCGTTTTGACATCAAATTTCCTAATTATTAAACTATTTTTAGCAGCTAAAGCAATCAAAATTCTTAACGGAGCTATACTTATGACTGGACTAAACGTTTCCGTATAATCTATTCTCTGTTCTTGCTCAAATCCCCTAATTACTAGTCTAGCTTTATATTTATTATTTTCTTGAATTCGAAAAACCCATTTACTACTTAAAATCTTCTTACTTTTAGCCGCCTCTCTGTCCACATACATCCAAGTTTGATTTTTCTCTCATGACTCCTTCTCTTCATTTATTGCTTCAACCCATTTGTGCTTTTCAACCCCATTTATAGCTTCGCTGTATGACAGCAATACGTACTCATTTAATCGTTGAGGCTTCTTGATGCTTCTTCCACTTCTTGTTTGAACATTATATTCGATTTCTTCTTGGACATCAGAAACTTCTTCATTAGGTACATTTTCATTGCAGATTTCATCCATGACATTTTCAGGTAAATATACATCTGAAACAAGTTCAATCTCTTTATTTAGGTTATCTTCCAGAAACACGGTTTTTTTAGTTGTGTTAAATTCTGGTTTAACCACTGGTTCTTGAAAGAGATTTTTCTATTTTTATTGTCCCACAGACGATAACTTCCTAAAGAGTATCCAACAAAAATGTACTCATCACAACGATAATCAAGCTTCTTCGTTGGTCCCAGTCTTTTCGCATAAGCTATGCATCCAAAGATTTGTAAATTTGTTAAATCAGGTTTTTTTCCATTCCACATTTCAATAGGAGTTTTATCAATAGTACTTGAAGGACTTCTATTTAACAAATAAGTTGCAGTGTATACAGCTTCACCCCAGAAAGCCTTGTCCAAGTTTGCCTCAAATATAACAGCTCTAGCCTTTTCCATTATGGTTCGATTTAGCCTCTCAGATCGACCATTTTGCTGAGGAGAGTAGGGCACTGTATAGTCTACAACTATACCGACTTTTTTGAGACTTTTAAATTTTGACAAGCTTCCACTTCGTGTATGTAGTTTTTAAGATTTTCAGCTGATTCACTCTTATGTCTCATTAGGTAAACTTGAGTGTAATGAGTAAAATCATCCATTATTGTCAAGAAATACCTATTGCCATCCCAGGTTTCTGGTTCAATTGGACCACACACATCACTATGTATCAGTTCTAATGGTCTTGTGGCTCTGGTCCTAGTGCTGTTAAAGGGTTTACGAGTTTGCTTAGACTGTAAGCAAACTACACAATCCTTTATCTTTTGGTCACATTCTACAGTATTTAAAATCATGCCCTTTGAAACATCTTGTAGTTTTTTCATACTGCTAGCACTAAGATGGCCTAATTTTTATGCCACAAAACATTTTGATCCCTTCTTTCTGTCATTAAACATTTTTCTTCAGTTGACAACTTAATACAATAAAGTCCACTACTGTCCTTTTGACCTTGCAACACTGGTAGTTTATTTTTAGAAACGACCACTTTGTTTCTTGTAAATATTACCTCACCACCATTTTCAGTAATTTTATTGACCGATAATAAGTTTTTGCTTAACTCCGGAACATACAGCACATTTTCAAGAACACATTGATCTGTTTCAATGAATCCTTTACCCTCTGATGTTATAGATGAATTCTTCTTGGCTACTAAAACATCTGAACAATCTGCTTGTAATGAAGTGAACAGATTTTTATTGCTTGTCATATGCGATGAAGCTCCAGAGTCAATGAAGAAAGTTGCTGTATTTGATTCTAAATCCATATCTTCACATAGAAAAGCTCAATAGCTTCACAAGAAACTCATAGCTATTTTGCTATGAGTTTCTTGTCGACCTTGATCTTGGCTCTGTCTGTTTTGGAAGTAACAATTGCTTTCTACATTATTTTTTTTTTACCTATTCTACATGACCTTTCGTCACAATAACGAGCAATATGTCCCTCCTTGCCACATTTAAAACATTTTCCTCCAAATCTTGTTTTACTCTTATTTACTTGTTGTAGCTGAGCTTTAAAAACCATACCTTCGGGTTCGCAGTCTTTCTTCTTCTCCAATCAGTCTGTTTGAGAGATTTTCAAGGGTTTGATCACCTTGTGAAGTGGATTCCCAAGATGTAGCAAAATTTCTAAACTGATCAGGTAATGTTGCAAGTATTTTAGATACCAACATACTGTCTGGGATATCTTGTCCAAGTACTCTCAGCCTACATGCCAAGTTTTCAATTTTGCTAATGTGCATTAAAATGTCAGTTCCTTTGCTGTACGAGAAATTAAAAAATTGTTGCATCAAATAACATTTTTCGTCTTCTGTTTGTTTCTCATATATGTTTTAGAACTTTTACAGTTAAAAATATGCATTAGTTGCTTCTTAATTATGGTTGTTATTATTATTTTCTGAGCTCGGGCGTCTTTCCTTTCAAAATCTGCTTTTTCCTTATCATCTGCCAGATCTTCCATTTTCTTTATTCCTGACACAATTTCCCATAATCCATGTGCCTTAAAAACAGGATTGTGACTTGAAATTTCTAAATTTGATATGTTTCACTATTTGTTAATCTCTCAATCTGAGAAACGTCTTCCTCCGTCATTTTATATGAATTAGGCTGTAAAATCGATATTTTCTGTGGAAAGTGGAAAATCTCCGAAACTGAACAATCTCCGCTACAAATCTTAGTTCAGCTTCGCCAAAAGCGAAGGATTTCACCGAACAAAACTGGGCGTTACATCAAAACCGCACACTGTTTCCTCGTCGAGATATGTTAAATAAATTGACCTGCTTTGTCGCCGTTTCCATTCTTTTCCGCTTTGCCTCTCTCCTCGGTTTTTAAAGCTCGCTCAAAACTGGAACAAACTTGTCCTCATCCCCGTACGCTGATACGTCGCGTAACTTTCCACCGACGAAAATCCCCTGCTCGTCTATGTCTGATTTATCATTTTCCCCTGGAATTTATTTAGAAAGTTTTTTGACGTTTCCTAAACACCTTCACGAATGAAGGATCACCCACCTTTTTGCTGTTGCATTTTAATACAAAATGGCCTTAAATTACGCGTTACTCACTAAATAACACGAACATGCAGTGTAGCAGCGAGCAATAACCGAAATTACCTCCAACGCACCTAAAATGCGATTTGTCGTTTTTCAGAACCGGTGACGGCATTACTAGGCGGTCCTGACATGTACATCAACAAGGGAAGCACCATGAATCTCACTTGCATAGTTCAGCACAGCCCTGAACCACCACCGTCGATTTATTGGACCCACGACCAAATGGTAAGTACCGAATTTTCGTTTGGTATCAAAATGGTCTGCACGCCCAGAATTTGCGTAAATTGTAGTTGGTCAACTGACGCAAATGCTGCCCAGTTCTTTATTTGTGGAAAAAGTGCTTAAAATAGTCATTTTCTCACTCCAAGTGAGTTTTACAGGCGATTTTGTCCCTGACTGTCCTATGAAACTGTGTTTCTGACAGTTCGAACTTTGACCCTACTTTTATCCCTGACTGTACTAAATTTTTTAGTTTTTTTTTTATGTCATTAGATAGGAAATTTAATGAGGATTCTAAAAATGTGCTTAAAACAGTCATTTTCTCACTCCAAGTGGGTTTTACAGGCAATTTTGTCTCTGACTGTCCTTTCAAACTGTGTTTCTGGCAGTTTAAATTTTGACACCACTTTTCGCTCTCACTGTACCAAATTTTGTAGTATTTTCCAGGCTATAGGATAGGAAATTTAATAAGGAATCCAAAAATGTGCTTAAAACAGCCATTTTCTCACTCCAAGTGGGTTTTACAGGCAATTTTGTCTCTGACTGTCTTTTCAAACTGTGTTTCTGGCAGTTTAAATTTTGACACCACTTTTATCTCTGACTGTACTAAATTTTGTAGTATTTTTTCAGTCTATCCGATAGGAAATTTAATGAGGATTCCAAAAATGTGCTTAAAACAGCCATTTTCTCACTCCAAGTGGGTTTTACAAATGATTTTTTACCTGACTGTCTCTACAAACTGTGTTTTTGGCAGTTCAAACTTTGACACCACTTTTCTTCCTGACTGTACCTAATTTTGTAGTGTTTTTTTAGGTAATTAGATAGGAAATTTAATGATGATTCCAAAAATGTGCTTAAAAACATGATTCAGTCACTCCAAGTGGATTTTACAGGCGATTTTGTCCCTGACTGTCCTTTCAAACTGTGTTTTTGGCAGTTCAAATTTTTAGTTTTACTTTAATAACAAGTTAGTTAAGGACTTTTGGACGATATGACAACACTGGCAAAATAGTTTTGACAACGTTTTCAACAGACTCGCCCCAATTAAAAGATTACAACTACTTAAAACTAAAAATATATTGTCACACCCGTGTTAGTAGTTACGGTGCACACCCAGTAACCAGCATAGTCAGCAAGGTTACCATAATGGGGTCGCTGACGAATATAAAAGATGCATGATGTCTTCCCCAGAGGAAGGTCACTCACAAACTTGAAACTACCCAGTGTGCAGACATTTACGCAAATGTTGCTTAGGAAGTATTAGAATAAATAGTGAAACCCGTAAATATGGCAACCTGGGGGCAAAATGCCAAAAAACCTGTAAATGTAAACTGTCATTTATCTTGATGAAATCTGGCAGTGTTGCCAGTGCAGCTAAACGCAGCGATGTAAAACTTCTGGAAAATTTCAAAGTACGGTTGTTAGTTTGGAAATTTCAAATTAAAACAATCAGAAGTTTCATGAAATTTCTGAATCTTTCCGCGGTTCCCTCTAAATTTCAGTAATATCTTCTAGTTTCAATAAAAATTCAATGAAATCTTCAAGAAATTTAAATTTTTTTATGGTTTATGAAAGTTTTTCAATTGTTTCAGTTAAGAAAAAATTACTATCGACAAATGACAAATAAAATCTCAGTCTTTTGGTATCATGTCATAATACTCAACTTCAAACTTTTGATTACCATAAAATAAAAAACATTTTAACCTCAAAACTTGTAAGAATTTGAATTTTCACGAAAATCAAGTCTATGAACTATACGACACCTAGAAATGTCATGATTAATATGAAGTTATTGAAATTTTATGAATATTTTGAAGTTTCACTAATTTCAGGTGTTTGCTTGTTATACAGATCGAAAATTTTATGACCACTTTGGTGAAATTTCAACTCAGTTGTATATTTCATGAAATTTAACAACCCTAATGACAAGTTTGACAGTTTTCCTGCTAAACACACCACTGAATGTAAACAACTTCTAAACGAAAGGATAATCGGTCTGTCATCTGTCACACGGAAGTCTCTGTGTCGTAATTGACGTTTGACTAGGAATGGGCACTGTTACAAATACATTCAAAGTAACATCATTTGGGTGGTTTCCGGACTGAAATATCCCTCCACAAAAGCAAAGCAAACTGATCAAGTTTCTTGGTTGTTAATAACACAAAACGACATTCAATGGCCCTAAAAAAAATGTTATTTTACTGCTTATTCCCGAGGGGGACTAAAAATCCAATTCCACGGACGTCGACACCTTGTTTACCGGCAAAAATTGTTAGCTTCGTTCCGGATTTACATTTAAACTCTATTTTTCCGAGTAGAACTTTTTTCCGGGAACGTCGGATTTCGGTTTTTAAAAATTAATTCATCCACCCGCGGACGTTATATTTACAATTCGATACGTTTTTTTTGACGAGAGAGGGAACGTCGCGTTTCCGATTTGAATTCACCCTGTTTGCGTGTTTATCGGGAATTAATAGTATTTGTTTGATTTTGTTTCGTTAACGATCCAGAAAATGCCCTGGTTTGACTTGATGTTTATGGTCGGAATGGAAAAATCATGTCACGTAAATACTGTCCTGGAACGAGCCATTTTGTTTTTTTTTTAGGAAACAAAAAGTTTCCAAACTTATCGGACTCTCCCCTGTAATTTTTTTACCGAGTTACGGCCAAAAGTACCAACTTTTTGCTCTGAAACTGTTCGTCGGAGAGTTTGTTAGCTTTTAGATTCAGTTTTACTAGTTTGTTTGTAACAGATTACTGTCAAAACTGTATTCATAGACCTATAGACAAGGATTAATTATGATTGTACTGCTTTTAAGCAATGTTTTATAGTTTGATAGCTTCATGGAGTTGACAGTTATCTCCATTGTAACAGATGGAAGTATATCCACAATAGACAGTTACACGTCACAACTGCCTAAAAACAATTCATGAAACTATTGGCGTTTCAAGATAAGAGATACTCCTTCTGGTGATCAGTTTTGAAAACAGTTTCGGGCATTCCAGCTGTCATTTCCCCGTTTGTTTACATTGATTTTGGTTAGGAATTTAGCAAATATGAAGTGACAGTGTCATGTTATTTACAATGTTAGGTTAAGAACAAGTTGCCCGATTTTAGTTCAAATGGCGCTGCGATCTTAACTTGAAACGCCAATAGTTTACACTGACTGCTTTTAAACAAGTTTTACAGTTTTATAAGCTTTATTCGGGTTTATAATTCTAAACCGTCCAGGAACTGTTCTCTAACTGATTTGGGCCGTCTGCATGGATAGGATAAGTGTTGCTGTGTACTAATTTACAGCACTATATGCATATAAATTATTGTGCAAATGGTCTAAACCCGTATTCGAAACAGTTCAGAATCAAAAACCCGAACAAAGTTATCACGAAGTGATATTTGACAATTTACAAGTTTATGACAGATTGAAGTATGATTAAAATTAAAATAACATTGACACACGTCAAACACGTCATTCAATCGGAGTATTTACATTATCAACTAGTATGTTTATATCCATTTGAAATAACAGTAAAAAACAGACGTTATTATTGAAATTTTTTTATTTTAAATTTAAAAACATCTAATTTGACCTATCCTGTATAGGGTAACTTATCTGGGACATAAAACCAATTTCTTCTTTTAAGTGTGTGTTGTGTTGGTAATAAATTTTATAAACTCTCTCGCACAGCAATATGGTTCAATTTTTCAAGTCGATGACGTATTCTCGGCGTTGTGGGGCCAATCGTCGGGTGCATTTGCTTTTTATATCCCAAACGCCCTTGCATTGTGACTTGGAATTCTCATATTTCGTTCTCCTCTCTGCGTGCGCGAGGAAAACTGCCTCCTCCATTCTCTCCCACATCACTTTATTTATAATAACCGGGAGAAAACTGCTCCGGGAGCGAAAGGCACGTGTCTCGGATACGTTCTCACGTTCCCGACTTAGAGCTGGCAATTATCGTTTTCCTCTCCGCTGTTCTATTATCGCCGTTTTCCTTCGCGCAAAATTATAAAAAAAAGTGGCCGTGTTGAATGCAAATTCGTCTTTTGTCGTCGGTCAAACAAAACCGGAAAAACTTTCGAGAGGAGGAAATTCGCCATTCATTAGAGGCGACAAACCACCAAAAAGCCAGACGAGAGAAAAATAAATGAGAACGGCTGTCACGGCGCTGGAAATAAGCGCATTTATAACGGCCACCGAGACAAACAACACCTCGAAGACTGCTTTTGTGGATCAATTTACTAAAGGGGCCCCCTGTTTCCTGTTTATACGCGCTATCAAATAAATTGGCTTTTGTTGCCATAAAATAGCGATACGCGCAAAAGTCGCTGTTTTGGCTGGGCAAATCCAATCTCTGGTAAATTATGATCGTTGCCCGTTCAAACCGGAATGTTCTACGATCAATATAAACCGAGTTGTACATTTTTTGATACCTAATTTACCCAAATACTGCACAGGTGCAATTGAACATATTGTCACGATTATTATCATCCTGAAGATGAGATTTACTCAAATCTCCCTCACCTCCTAGTTGCATGATAATATCGTCATAACTGGCATCAGATTCACCCTGACCATTCATTCTAATAATCTAGTAAATAAAGAAAATTTAAATAAATAAGCTTGAATAAAAATTCTATAATAGGGATGCCAAGTTATTTTTAAGGTAAATAACTAAACCTATCTAACTTACTTTCTACCTAAAAATCCTGCTTCTAAATATATCATTGAAACTACAAATGTCTTTAATACAAAAAATTACAAACTACTTACAACTAATACTCTTCGTCAAAGAGTCCAAATTGTCCAAAATAAACCGTCAGTTGACCAATCTTCTTCTTTTCCGTTGAGGTGGATTTTTAACTGCAAAGGCTGTATCTCGGTAACAGCCGGGAGGCCTCCTCGGTTATCGATTTAACCACTTCTGGAATAGGTCCTCTATCACAATCTGCTCCATGTCATAACGTGGACTAGACGGTACAATTGCTGGTAGCACTCGGTATTACACCCAGTAACTTCCGTTCCGGAAGGAAACAGCTTTCTAAGATCCCCTGATCTTCAATAGTCTGATTTTTGCTCGAATTTTTTAGAAAACTGACTTTCCAGCTCTCATTAAAAGTCTCTCTTGACAATCAACAACCAAAAACAAAAAAACCTTTTTTCCCACCTTCTACCTCCACGTACCACCTTTTTCACCTCCTTTGAAGTTCATCAAGTAATACTGTTAATTTTCTTAATAACTACATACAATCCTACTAAAACTAACTATAATGGTAAACACTTGACATCCCTACAAAAATGTACCTTTTCTATAAATTAAATAAATAAATTTTCTTTATTTTCTTGAAAAAAAAAACCTTATTTTCAAGACAATATCTTATTTAATAAACGTCACTTTATTTGAATTTATTTAGGTTGTATTTGTAATAGTGCCCGTTCTTACTAAACGTGTTTTGAGGCGGACCAAATATTTCCTATTCGGTAACAAAATGGACAATGAACCGAAACAAATCGAGCAATTAAAATGCATCCTAGTTTGGTTTTCACTCGGATAAGAAACCGTGAAACTGGGAAAAGCGAATGAGCGATACCATCAATTATCCAGACAAACACTCGTTAGGGAATCGTCGAACGTAAACCCGTTGAACCAGATGTATATAAAGTGCTCGAATAAACAGGGAGGAAAACTAGTTTATTCCGTCCTTATGTACGAATTACAAATTAAATTAAGTTCATTGCCGTTCTGGTCCATTAATCCGTTATTGATCTCGTTCGGTGATGACGTTTGGCTTTCCCGTCCGCGCTGTCTAGTTAGTAAAAGTTCCTGCAAAAATTCAGTTTTTGCCTCTAAATGTCTAGACTCGAAGGAAAAGGGTTTGAAAGGTTTAATTTCCTCGAAAAGTCAATTGGAGCAAACAAACCTTTAATCGGAATTGAAAAGTAAACTACCCTTGACCTGAAGCCACACGAATTTTGTTTTTGGCTCACAAGACCGTTTAATAATCTAGCGAGTTTCAATAAAGCGTCAACGACTCTTTTTTTCTCCTCGTGAAAGCTTTTGCTTCGAATTTTTCGCTAAAACGCTTAATGAAATTTTAAGTGACTTCCAGTCTCGCCTTTTTTTAAATTTTTAGCATTCCTCCTACGTTGTTTTTTCTGTTTTTGCCCTTTTTAGAAAGTTAAGTTAATCGAGTTGCTAAGAAGAGGTGTTTTGTGTTTTCTTGGCAATTGCTGAATACGTCCTAGTGTCAGGAGTAACCTAAATTTACCTTCTTAATTCTGTGTTCTCCAATCAACAGCACATAAATAACTTTTTTCCACTACTAACATAATAAACATACCATTATTGAGTGACTTGAGAAATTAGTTTTCTCTACCTTAATGGTCATTGTTGACCTAGGTCAATAATAATGTCAATGTCCATTAAGACATCTGACATATGAAATATACTTGACTTTGACAGAGACAGATAAATTAGGTACCGCCTACTATACTAGAAAGCCTAGAAGGTGCTTGTCAAAAATTCCAATATGGCGGAAATAGTGGTGACAGTTTGTATTATGGAAATTGAGTTTCTTGAGGATTAGATGAATTTTTACGATTGAAAATCAAGACTTGAGGTTATTTGCGTAAGTTATTTTTGTTTGCTGCCGTTCATAAGTTTTTCAAGCCACATTGTAACAGCAATTCAGGAAAAAGCCCAACTGTGGGCCCAACCAACAAGTGGGATGATTTTACTCCAACACTTTACTCAATGGTAGGTACAAGTGCTTTCTAGTACAGTAAACTTATTAGGTACTTGTTACATGCACAAGTATGTGAGTTACATTTTAAAGCATCCTTCATTGTGAGAGCAACAAAAATAATTTTGAATGAATGTTCTTGGTAATAACATAAGAACCATTTACCAGTTTTGCTTACCTAGTTTCAAGGATTTACAGATTTTCTTCTACTGAACAGTGTTTAAACTAGTTTGCTCTGTGTTGTACTTTCCAGGACAAATGTTGTAACCAATTTGTTTAGGCTGGACTTGATTGTGTATAAAAAAGCTCTATCCATACATATCTGGATCAGGAATGAACCTTTTTTTGATTTTTCACTCACAACTTGCACTCAACTACACGAAACAATTTAAAAAAAAACATATTTCTTACTGCATCTGCATACGTTTGTGTATAAAACGAAAACCGCTAACGTCGCCATTAAAAGTGACATTTTAGGCTTTCTAGTATAGAGGGCGGTGGGTTGTCCCTTCATGTTGTTGTTTTGTTGTTTTAAATTTTCAATAAAAGGACCAGCAAAAATATTGTTAATAGTGGAAAAAATGCTATATTATCCACGGTTTAGACAGCTTTTATTAACCTTATGTCTTAAATCACACATGCACTCATGGTCAATAAAAGCTTCTGTCTAAACCTTGGTTAATAATATACTATTTCTACTCCTACAGGAATATTGGTTCATTCCTTAACAGTTTAGAGAACAGATAAGTAGGCAATTGCCAACGGTTGAACGAATACAGAATCCTAGACAATCTTCAGCGTGCGTAAAGAAATAGACGAATTACAGACAATATTGAACGTAAACAAAATAATTCTTACTTTTGGCATTTGATCTAGTTGATTAGGGTTGTCCTAGGCTTCTGGAAAAAAAATAACAATTTTAAAAAAGTTTTATACTAATACATCGAAAGTCGTTTGGTTATCTACCTATTTTTCTTCTGCCCTACGCAATTTTCAACTTTGACGTCATCTTAAATTTGTGTTTGATTTCCAGTGTAGTTCCAGAATAATTGTAAAATATTTGAAAAAAAAATTGATTTACCTTGTTTCCTCATGGAAGGCGGTGTTTCCAAACCTAAAAAAAGTTAATTTTAAGTTGAAATAGTTACAAGTTAGTAGAAAAATTGGAATTTCATTCGGTGGACCAAATCACACTTTTCTTAATTAGTTGTAGTTATTTTTTGGCGCCCAACGTGGGGCTTATATGTGAGTAGATTTTGCCCGAAAACACAATTTACCCTAAATCATCGGTCTGGAAAAGGAAACCGTCAATGTTGGGCAGGGTTATTAGTAAAGTTTTAATTGGTTTCCTTTTTTGCCTGGTTTTATTGAGATTTATTCCCGATTCTCTGCCGTTCTTTCCCAAAACTTTGGACAAATTCTTTCAGAATTCTTTTGTTCGCCACAATTGAGCGGCTATTCTTAATATACATAACCAAAAGTCAAAACATTTTATATCAGGAGCACATTACAAGGATGTATTTTGTGTTTTCTTAATAATGGTAAATGAAGCAAGTATATTAGGAGTAAGTGATATGTACCTTCTTGAGTTTATGCTCCCCTAAAAGATTTTAGATTTTCTGTAAAAATTGAATTTTGTATCGAGAGCACAGAAGTACAAGAATGTATTTTGGGTTTTGTTGACATTTGGAGAACACGCTAGAGTATTAGAAGCAACTAAAACTGTTCTTTAAAATTTGGAGTTGGTATGAGAAACAACGGAGTACGAGTAGGTATTTTGTGTTTTCTAGATTTTGTGAAAGAAGCAAGCAAGTACCAGGAGTAACTAAAAATTTACCTCTTTGCGTTTCTGTTCTCCTAATAAGATTTTCAATTTGTAAATTGATTAAAGTAATCAATGTAAAAAGTTGTTAATTAATTCATTTGATGGATAAACGTAAATTCATTTCAGTTTGTTGACCGATAAATCCGCAGCAAAAAATTGGTTGCGTTAAAAGGATCAAAGGGAGAACCCGGCTCTCTAAAAATGGAATGTTTGTCTAGTTCACCCCGAAAAGTGTTTGCAAATCCAAAATCGTTATACACGCAAAACCTGACAGATATTGGATATTCAAGTGTGACGTTTTGACGATGAAAGTCATTAATTAAAAGCGTCCACGCCAAAAAAACTCGACCCCCGGATTTAGGCGCGCACACACGCGATCGATTTGGAAAAATTAAATGTTTTTTTAACGAGTGTTGTCCATTTCTATGAAAATATCGTTTATTACACACAAATGGAACAGTGAGTAATGTTGGTAGTGCATGATTGGTCAAAAACTACCAACCAATTACAAACTGAAATTGACGCAAAAAACTGTGACAGATTTTCTCGAACACCGGAGATCAGAATAACTCATGTAAGATATAATTACCTCCTCGAGTTTCTGCACTCCTGATAAAATCTCGACTTTCCAAAAATTGGATATTCTATCAAGAGTACTAAGAGGTAAATTAAGGTTTCTTGACAATTGATGAATGCCCCTGAGTATCAGAAGTAACTAAAATTTACCTGCTCTCCTAATAAAACTCTCGATATTTTACAAAAATTAAATTTTTTATCAGAAGCCAGAAGTACCAAGAAGTATTTAATCAATGTTGGTAGTTTGTGATTGGTTTAAAAAAATGGAAAGAGTGGAATAAACTGTGTATTAAAAATTAGTATGATATCTCAAATGTTTTCAGTTTGTCAGCTGCACTGGCAACGCTGTCAAGTTTGATCGAGACAAATGCCAGTTGACATTGACAGGTGACACATCCCACCACATTGTTGCCACATATTTATGAGTTTTATCAATTATGCTTATTCTTCATTTTGATTTTGATAATTTTTGCACATCATCTGTCACACACTTAACTAACTTAAGCATTTCAATACATTCTACTAATCTTCTTTGGTAATATTTAGGCAACCAGCCAGCACAATTATTTCTACATATTCTTCCTTGAATTTTTCAAAGTGTCAGGTTAAATTTTAAATTTCACATAACCACAAATCTTAGTATCCGTGACGCGTACAAATTTGATATCTCGTAAAGCGATCAAGTTATCGACTTGCGGTTTGTCGTTATTGGCATTCCTTTATCCACATTCAGCTTGACGCCGGACTGGTGGATGTTCCGATTTTAGGAAATGGCGGGAGAAAATTGCAACACACGACCGAAACCTAATAAGAAATTCTCGGGGCTCAATCTGGCCGATCAAAAATCGAATCCATCTCTCGTTTTTCTCTATCGCCCCTTATTTTTCCTCCCGCGATTTGTCGGGTCGGGGGGAGGGCCGTTTTGGAGGACCGAAAATGATTGAAGTCGAGGGAATCGGTGCGGTTTTGGCCTTTGCTTATGAGCCCAATAAAAATGACAAGAAACTGCGAGAGGAAGGAGAAATAATGAGTTTTTGATGGGAATTTTTCGATGTGCATCGTCGTGTCTTTTCAACAGATTTTGATGAATCGTCCCCCTTCTCAGTCTCGAATTCCTTGATGGATGACGTGTTTTGTTAATAAATAATTCTATTATAAAACCGTATTGACCTGAAAAACGAACGGGGTGGTTTACGTAATGAACATGGCTAGTAGTTTTAGGGGTTGCTTTTGTTGGAATTTCCCAATCGTTGTTTGTTCACTGAATACCGCTGCCCGGCTGTGTGATTAATTTAGAACAACCAAACGCATTATAATACGTAATGATTAGAGCTGTTGCAATGGCTCAACTGAAAAAATTGAGTTACTAATTACTTTTGTAAAGTAGTTGAACTACTCGAATAAGCGCTCACTAAACATTCCCTCTTAAAGACAAAGTCTCTGGTAGAAAATCTCTTTAATTGAAGTATGAGGGATTGAAGTTCCCTAAGTAGACATTACATAACTCAATTACTTCCAAGTAATTTAATTACCTTTTTCAATTAAAGTAATTCAACTCTCAACAGTTGTGGTAACGATCGATTTTGTTATTAAATTTTTCTAAATGGGAGTTTATTAAAATCCATTTACCCGATTCGCGTTCCATCTCTTTCCAATAAACGAACGCAATAATATCTAATTTAGACCGTTAATTGGAACGAGTGTATTATACAGTTGACAGCGGAACAATTCGACGATTCCATAATCTTTTTATTAGGTCCATCGCACATCACTGTAATTAATCGAAATGTTTATTGTATTACGCGTCGTTTTTAATAAACCTGGCAATGTTGCCAGTGCAACTAATAAACTCAAAACAGTTAAGACTTTGTATCTGTCACAAAATTGAGCAGGGCACAGTCTTCAAAGCGCTCCGATTCAATTACCGAACGCACCATCCAAATCCAAAATGGTCGACCTTTAAAACCGTTAGTTTAAGACGGCCACAAAGTACGTAATAAATACAATAAGCCCTTTCCCTATCTCTGGTCTGTTGAAATTAAAAAAAAAAACCGTTTCCTTACAATGCAGCCAAGGATATTAAAGTGCGCATTTGAAATAGTGAATACGGTCCACAATAGAAGAAAGTTTCGTTTCGTCTACAAGAATGCCATTAAAGTCTTGCTTAAGCGTGACGGAATATTTAAGACACCCACAATAGAGTTTTCGCAAAAAAAAGAACCTCATATTTGAGTGTATTATCCCCCCGGGCGCAACATAGATCCCCTGGAGAGTTGATGGGATCATTAAAAACCGTTCTCAGCTGCCTCGGTTTGAAAAAAAAAAGAAGAAAACACTCTTTTTAAGAAGAGGTTATGCCCGGTGTGATATTGTTCCAGTGGTGTACGACTATAATCAGTGGCGTTCCGCAAAACTCCACAACTCTAATCCGGAAACTAATCGAGTCTTTAATAATGGCCGGACCACAAAGGATGGAATATTGGTTCGTTTTATGTACAGTTTCCTCGAGGGAGTTTGGAACACTACAAATGCCATTTATAACCGGCCTCCGCAACGAAAATACAATAAATGGCGGATTAATTCCTTCCATAAGGATAAAACGGGAAAAGGAGATTGATTTTTGCAAGCAGGCAATTTCCAGACCACAAATTAGACGCCATATTACTTAAGATGATATAAGACCTAATTTTGATCGTCATAATCAAAGAAAAACAATAAACCGATCTGTCAATTAAAATACATAATAAAGCACAATTTTAATGAAATTAAACTATAAATATCATAATTTATTCATAAAACACTTCAATCAAAATCTAACCTAACTTAACCTCCAGTGACTTTTGACGGACAAACTGACAGTAACATTTGACAGTATTGCTTTTACATAACAATAACCATAATCATAATACATAACGTCCAACACTATAAAGCCAGTTTTATTGTTCACTGTCATGTTGGAACATTATTTTCAAATGTCAAAATAACTAATAATGCACAAGTTGCAAATTACCAACGCACATCCAGGTACAGGAACAATGAGTTTATTGATTTTTAATTTTTTTTTTGAACACCTTGTATAAGTTCAATCGTGTTACGGTTTAAGACAAACATTTTGAGCTCCAAAAATTGAATATCTCATAAACTGTTTTTATTATTACTTGTTACATTTACTTATTTATTATTTACTAAAATAAATCAGTTTTCTTCACTACACATTAACAGATCACAAATCTTTTTAAACATTTAAAATAAACATTCTATTAAATTTAACCTCGATTCCAATAATTAGATTTCACACCCCAAAAATACAATAATAATTTGCATCAGTGTATTAGAATAAAATTGACGAATTATTCACGTAATCAGAGAGAAAACTGAATTTAACAAGTGAGGTCCCTCCCGAAAATTAGATTTCACATTTTCCATTATATGGACGCTTTTACTGTGGTTATTAATTAACGATGTTAAACTATATTTAAATGGACTAAACTGCACGTTTGCCCAACTTGTAATGATGTCAAGTTTTAATTAATTTTAGCTTCCGCAGAAACTTCCACACAAAGAGTTACTGGTTGTCTGATCATCTCAGTTAGTCAGTATGAATTCAGTTTTTTTTTAAGGTGTGTTTCTTTCAACCACGCCCCGACAACCAATCGCTTCTCCTAGAAACGCCCTTTAAATTGTTTAGAGGCGTGGCATAGTTGGACACACCTTCATTACTAATTTTGTTAGGTTTAGCAAATATCAAGAAAAAGAAATTAGAAAACGATAACGCTTAAGCTAAAATAAATAAGGAATTAAGAAAGAGATGCAAGAGTCTGAACATAAACAAAAGCACAAAAAAAATAATAGCAAAAGAATAAACTGAAAAGGAGAAAGAAGACGCAGAAGTAGAAGCAAAGACTAAAAACAGAGAGCAGAACAAACTGCCCAAAAAGCTGAAATTTAAAAAGAGAATGAATTACGAAAGAGAAAGAAACAGAAGTAAAAAGGCTAAAAAGTGAAAGAAGTAGTTGAAGGAAAAGCGAAAAATTTGGTTTCGTCCTTTTTTAGGTTTCGCATTCAGACAGTCCTCACTTTGCAACAAGAGTAAAAGCCAAATTAATTACTTATTGAAACGTCTTTGTCTAATGTTTCTGGGGCGTGTTTTTATTTCAGCCACGCCCCCACAACCAATCACACAACAGATACACGCCCTTTGACTTGTTTAGGGGCGTGGAACAGTGTGTCACACCTTCTCTACTAATTTGAAAGCGGTTTTTTTTTTAAGTTTAGCAACACAAAGTAAACTTTCAGACAATTGTTACTTTCTCGAGATAGGAAAGGCAAGTTAATTACAAATTGAAACGTCTTCGAGGCGTTTAGTTGCGGTCTTCTCGTCCCCTGAGGGCACAGAAACTTAAACCACCTGATGTCTTCCTGAATATTGAATATTTGGAAGTTCATTGTGCATTCAGTTCCCTTAGGAAATCGAGGCTACTGTGTCTTAGTTGCGATCGTAACGAAATTAGTTTTAATGGACTGCTTTGTGAGTTGGCAACGTTGCCAATGAATACAAACAAATTTGAAGGAACGCATCTACGTAAATTCCAACATAAGTTATGCACTGGATTTAGATTTTTCTTTCCTACTTTTGGCAGAAAATACATTTTAACCTCACTTTTCGATATTTTCCCCAAAATGACACGTTCACCGTCCGCGTAACAGTCTGGTGGTTTGTCAGCGACCGCTGCACGTGAGTGTCGAATTTATAGACCATTTTATCTCCCCTCTCTCCTCCACCCAACGCTCCAATTACACAATACAGTGGAGGAGGGAGAGAGGAAATAATAAACGATTTACGATATGCCTCTCGTTTATAAAAGCGACTCTCGACCTCATTTAATGAATTCGAACGTTGTTGTTGGTTTCTAAATGGGGGATGATTTAGTAGTAGTGGGGACTGTGCGGAAAGTGGTCATTGATGCACTAGTGGGATGTTTGTAGGTTTATAAACGTCACACTTAACGATTTGCGCCAGTTAATTATTCGTTGTAAATGAATTTTCGATGTACTCTTCAAATATCCTCTATATTAGCCGATTGGGGTTTGAATGGGAATTAAATGTTAATATTTGTGACAAGTCCAATTTCGAAAATTAAATATTTCAAAAACAGTTTATTCATTCGGATTATAAGCGCAAAAAACATTAATCCCAAATGACAGCGGATAATTTTGTAATTTTGACAGGTCAGTCTTTTAACCACCTATCAAGTTACAGGCTTCAATTTCTGTTTTTTTTTAACAAATTCGGACTTTTTTGACAATCAATTATTTAGTCAAGTAGTTCAGCTATTGAACCGATTATTGTAACCATAAAAAAATGTCTGTTTTAATGGGTAAATATATAAAAGAAAGTGACTTTTTGATCGGTTTGTTTGTCCTCCAAGGAAATTGATATTGACAATCGACTGTACCGTGGTCAGCGTAGGCTGGTCAAGATGGCGGCTGGAGGACACACTTAAGTGACGTTCCTGCTACGAAAAATTGTGTTTTTTTTTTCCAGAAAAACTTGAATTGTTGGTTAAAATTGTGTGAGTAGCAGTTTGGGATTGGTCAAAAAAGGCAACCAGCTGAAAGTTGCTTTTTTTGACCAATCATAAACTGCTACTCACTGTACTGAGATTTAGGCACATGTGAACTTGTAATCACGTGACAGTAGAATGTATCAATTTTCCGGGTCGTGAATTTCCCGTGACTATAAATTTTCATTCTCAGGGCGGGGAATCAGGGTCCGGGATGAACCGAAATCAGACTATGGATTATTCAACCTCAATATCGCACAGCAATTATGCATCTGGGCAATTACGTCGACGGCATCTATAATTCTCCATTAAACCGCGAAATCCAGAGCTGCTTTTAGCGTGCATTAAAATTGTCGTATCGATCTTGAATAATTAGCAGGGCGGCCGTATCGATATCGACGACACGCGCTAATTAGTCGAGAAGAGTCGATTAATCATTTTCCCCGAAAACCAGATTTATTGTTTTACATGGTAAAGGTGGCCGAAAGAAATTCATTTGGAGAAACTTTCAATTCCGGGATGAGGAAAAATTGGAGGGGGCGAGAATGGAAGATGAAATTTATGATGTTTTGGATGCAATAAATGTACAGCGAGAGAATGATAAATGGACGAAAACGTCCCCCTTCCCCCTTGGGGGAAGGGAATTTATCGTCCGATAATGCCCCCTTTCTGATTCTCTCCAACCTGTAAACGTGCGCGCTCTTTTGTACTAAATTTTATTTACAACCCGACTATTTTATTTATTAAATAATACAATTATTTGAAACGCTGGTCTGCGTGTGTGTGTGTACGTATTAAAAATTAAAACGAATTTCTGTTGGGGGGCAATAAATAATTCCCCCCATTCCCGCTACGCCTTCGGGGCCCTTTAGGAATAAAATACGGGAACACGAAATTTCCATCCAGGTTTACACAATAGGAAAAAACATTATTCGGTTGGATTATAAAAGAGCATTTTTATTGTCGAACGCGTATTTTAATTACTCTCGTCAGAATGTATTTGAAACTTTTCAATTGTCAGTAAGGGAATCACTGTTTTAATGGTAAAAATATGAATTTAAAAAAAAAATAATTTTTGAATTTTTAGTTTAATGCTACCAGTTGATAGACAAAAATCATCATAAAAAAAATTCTTCTGATAAGAAAAACCTTCTGAAATTTTGATCAAAATAATTAAAAATGACAATTTGTTGCTAAGAACCAAAATCGCCTACATTCCGTTTTGATTGTAACGGTAAATTGCATTGCAATATCAATTCGTTTCATACCATTTTCGACCGTACGTACCAACACTTTTACAATTAAAAAAACGTTAATTTTTGTAGAAGAAAATTGTTTGTCTTGTATGTTGACCATAAATGTAAATAAGGGCAATAATTGCTTATCACTATTAGTGAGTTCCCTCTCAATTTCAACCTTACTAAATTAATGAATTTTGATAGTAAAAAATGTTAATTTTACTATTTTAGCACTCTGGTTTTCACTTTAACTGAACAAAATATCTAAGTCTATGTAAATAAGGTCCAAAATCGTTTGGAATTAATTTTAGTTACAACGGTACGTTGTTAGTGAGTTTTGTGCCAATTTCGACTTACACGTTCAAACACATCCCAATAACAATGTTTTCTAGTAGTAGAAACATTTTCTAGACTTACCATGTTATTGACAGTTTGCAAAACTGAAAAGTTAGTTGATTATCCGAGTTTCCATCCTTTCGTCATCTTCAGACAACTGGAGTAGCGTCAACGTCTGTAACGAAGTGACTGATTAAGGGCCACTTGGCTAAAAAGTCGAATTTTTGGACCGTCCGGCCAAGTCTAGTTAAGGGGGGGATTACGCCCATTAAACGAGATGAAATAATGATCCACCGTCCGATCCAGGACCGGGTTTTTTTATTTTCGCCCCGGGGATAAAAATACTAAATCGCACAAAAAGGGCCCGCAGGGCCCCGACCCATTAAACCTAAGTGTTTCCTGAAAGATAGTCGCTTAATTACGGAGATAAATTTTTTTTAACCCCCTTTGCCTCGTTTGTTAGCTCGATGGTAAGGTCACATGTGCAGTATTTCAGCACAGTGAATAGTGATTGTTTAAAAAAGAAGCTTTCAATAACATTAAAACAATAATGTAGCTTACAAAGTTAATTTTGATGATCTGAAGACAATAAGGTAAACATTCAATATCAAATTTTAACAATTCAAACAGAGTATAACGTTTGTTGCACTGATTTTGACAATGTGAAGACACTCAGAAAGCTTTAAGACATTAATGAAGCTTACGAAGTAAAATTTTGACAATCTAAAGCTTTCAGCTTGCTGCTTTTTTTAACCAATCACAAACTTGTTCATTTAAGCAAATTGTGCACCTGTGGATTAATACAAAATTGCAATTTTGACGCTGTCAACTGCCAGTCAAAATAAAGTTGTTTTATTAATTGTAAATATCTATAGTCTATCCGGCGAACCTACGGAGTAATAAAATTCGATGGGCGGCAACTTTGGTCGACCCGCATTACACTGTAAAACAGGTACGTAAAAGTGAATCGAGACATGAGACCCGAGAAGTCCTTATATTAGAGAGAGAAGAAGATATTATATTGTAAAACGGACCGGATATGGACCAATACTAATGGACGGGGCGGGTCAACCCCTCCTAATTTTCGCTTTTATTACTCCGTAGGTTCGCCGGATAGACTATATCTTGCTATTTAAAAAACTTGAAATTTTTCATTTTTTTTAGTGGCAGACTTTATGATTTTTTTTTTGACGACCCTGTATACAAATGAGTCATTACGCACCCTCAGTTTAATAAAACGATCCTTTATTTACAATAACCCAAAGTTTCATTGCAAAATGAAATACGGTTTTGACAGAGTACAAAAATGTTGAGCGTTGCAACTGTCACTTTTTTGAAAAAACATCAAATATTTCGAAAACGGCTAGAGATAGGCATAGGGCATTCTACACAAAAGTTGGTCAGAATTTTGTGAGGAATCCAAATATGTAATAATATATAGGGTGTTCTATTTAAAATAAGAAAGTTGTGATCGACTTCCGGTATAAACGGAAGTGCAACCATCTTGAAAATATTTTAGTTAGATTGGGCATGCCCACATCAGTATCCTGCCAAATTTTCAAAACTCTCCTATTTATACTTTTTCCAATATCAATCGATGTCTTTCGTCGTGGGACACCCTGTATACCTGGGCTAAATAGCCCCCCCCATCACCAAACAACAAGTTGTTTTATTTGGAACAATTGACAACAGAGTGTGACGTGACAACAGTGTAATTTTCTTTTTAGGATAATCCTGGCTTTTTTCATATTGATGGGGGGTTGGGGGTTGGGATTCAATAATGGCGGTTAACGCTAAAAGCGAGTGGAAAAAACATCAGCTGCCAATAAACAAAAACGATGGCCGTTAGGAAGCGCGTCCTAGAAAATCGGATTAAATTTTCGAAATTTATCCGGTTTTATTCGAGACTTTAACGTCGACTCGGAAGGTTCGTAATGCGAAAATATTCGCCAGAACCGACCGTAAAGACGACGCGTTATGTGAGGGAAAATGGAAAAATTCGCCCCGGAACTGTGTTAAACGGTCTTCTTCTTTTTTGGCCGCCCACTGTCGAATAACTCTGTTTGTCCGACTTACGACCCGTTTCAGTAAACAAAAATCTGCATCATCTACGCAAAGTTCTAATTTATACGACCACGGTGCCATGTGGTTTAAACGACATTTAACAACTTGCAGCAGTTGCTAAAATGTTGCTTAAATCACTTTCTTGAGGTTTGTTAAATCAAAAGTTGATCTCAACAAATTCTTGCTTATAATTCTTTTACCTTGAAAATTATCTGTTTTTGACTCATTTTAATTGTATTGTCATAGCAAATGACTCGTCATGTATCAACTTGTCATATTTAAGAACATTGCCTCACTTGCACTTTTTTTTTCTCTAAATTAAAAAATGTCGACTCATTAATTATGCTCTGAAGTAAGGGAGGACTTGGACAGTGTTTTTGTTAAATTACAATGTAAATATATACAGATGAGAAAAAAGGGGCTTTCTAAAAGGGGAAAAAAAGGGTCTCGACAACCGGATATATAATCCGACAGGACCAATTTGTGCGCCCCATTCTAAACGCAAGCGAAAATCCAGATAATCAGAAAACTTATCCAGAAACTTTGGCAAATTACAGTCGTTTTCGGCCTAGTTTTCCGGTTTTTCTCCTTCAGAATATAAACAAAACGATTTTTGGTTGCAGGAAATCAACTACGACTCGCCGCGAGGTGGCGTCTCGGTCATCACCGAGAAAGGTGACGTCACCGTGTCGTATTTGCTCATTCAACGTGCCACAGAAAAGGACAGCGGCCGGTACACGTGCCATCCATCCAACGCCAATCCAAAAAGTCTGACCGTGCACGTGTTGAACGGTAAGTGTGAAAAATACTAGTCACGAACGGTTTGAACACGCTATTTCATGTTTTTTTTTTTGCTTTAAACTGACTAATCCAAGCTTTCGAGCACTATGATTGACAGACAGCGGAAAACAGGAAAAAATTAAATTATTTTCTTTTTTAACAAATTTTCTCAATTTTGCCATGTGACCGAATTAGGTGGGATTGAAGCAACGACGGTAAACAGTAAAGGATTGCTTAATCGCATAAGCGTATCGGTTCGGGCCGGTGACGATTTTTACGTCATTAATTTGAAAAGTCATAAATCTGAATCACTATACTTTTCATGCACCCCCTGTATAGTAGCGGACTGTGAAACTCCAGGGATGAGTTTAGCAGTTCTTTACGAAAATTTCTGTTTTCTTTCAAATTTTTCGAGTTATTTAGGAAAAACTGGTTTGGTGCCACAAATTTTCAAATCAGTTGAAATTCTGGTTTAAAATTTGAACACTCTGTAATTCGGTTATTTTTTGGGAGTTTAGGGAAGTTGAATCGCTTAAATTAGCCGTCTTGAGCTCCTCTTTCCAGAAGAGTTGAGCAAAAAATTCTATCTCAAAAAATGTGTACAGGGAGACCGAAATCATTCAATCACCATACTTTTCATGCACACCCTGTATACTGGAAGCTAAAACTGTTCTGCAACCTTACGGTGCTAAGTTAAGGAGTTGATTAGGAACATTTTTGGTCTCCTGCAATTTTTTTTTAACAGTCACCGTTTTCGAGTAATTCAGGAAAAACTAGTTTGTTAAGTTAGCAAAATTGTGATCTAAATTTTGAACAAAAAAGGACTAAATTGCCTGTAAAACCCACTTGGAGTGACCGAATCATATTTTTAAGCACATTTTTCTAATTCTCATTAAATTTTCTGTCTAATGACATAAAAAATCACTACAAAATCAAGTAAAGTCAGGAGGAAAAGTGGTGTCAAAATATAAAATGCCAGAAACACAATTTGAAAGAAAAGTCAGGGACAAAATCGCCTGTAAAACTCACTTGGAATAAGAAAATTACTGTTTTAAGCAAATTTTTGAAATCCTCATTAAATTTCCTATCTGATAACATAAAACAACACTACAAAATTTAATACAGTCAGGAGAAAAATGGGTGTCAAAGTTTAAACTGCTAGTAACACCGTTTTGAATAAACAGTCACGGACAAAATCACTTGTAAAACCCACTTGCAGTAAGAAAATGTCAGTTTTAAGTACATTTTTGGAATCCTCATTAAATTTCCTATTCAATAACATCAAAAAAATACTACAAAATTTGGTACAGCCAGGGAGAAAAGCGGTGTCAATGTTTGACCTGCCAGAAACACATTGTTTGTAATTTGCCGGACAAATTTTACTGCGAGACTTTACTGTGACGTCAGGATCCATTCGTCGCCGGGAAACAAAATCGAGCAATCTTTACTGTTTACCGTCCTTGGGATTGAAGTTCCGTAAGCAGACATTTGACAGTAAATTACTGGTAAAGTTAAATTACAAATACTGTGTTTCTGATGACAGTTCAAACTTTAACATCACTTTTCTCACTGATTGTATCAAATTTTGTAGTGTTTTTTCAGGTTATTGAATAGGAAATTTAATGAGGATTCCAAAAATGTGCTTAAAACTGTCATTTTCCCACTCCAAGTGGGTTTTATAGGCAATTTTATCCCTGACTGTGTTTTCAAGTGTTGTGTTAGTTTTCAAGCTTCATGGAGCGAGCGGAGCGTTTTTGACGTCACGATGACGTAATTTGGCAAAACCATAATTCGACCAACTGTCAAATTACGTCATTGCCACGTCAAAAACGCTCTACTCGCTTTGTGGAGCATGAAAACAAATAGGGCCTGGCAGTTCAAACTTTGACACCGCTTTTCTTCCTGATTGTACCAAATTTTGTAGTGTCTTTCAGGTTATTGGATAGGAAATTTAATTTCAAAAATATACTTCATTAAACATTCCTAAATATCTTCCTTTTGAGAAACTTAAGGACAAACTGTCTCTTTAAGGTTTTGGTAGAGAAGTAAATTTCTTACAATTTTTGTCCCTTCTGAGTATTTTTAATTACAGCAAAACAAATTTTTTGGTGCACGGCCCTAGCTGGGGGGAAAGTCGAGCCCCCCAAGTTATTATGGAGGGGGGGGCTATTAAGGCCGACGTCATATTTCTCAAACTTTATCTCCGTGAAACAGCGCCAACGAGAAATATAAACTTCTTAAAGGATTTTCGTTCGTGAATGTCAGACGATGTTGTCGTCGAAACGATTTTTTAAAAGCTTAACAGCCACGTAAACAAGTTCAAACTCATAACAGTACAAAATGAAATAAGACATAAGATTTGTTTAGTTGTAAAATCAATGTCTAGAATGTTGAAACATTGGGTACGTTTACCCAACGTCAGCGGCTTAGAGATTAAGTAAGCGGTCCTATTTGGTTTGTAATGACTGCTTGCTTAGTTTCTAAGCCGCTGACGTCGGGTGAACGTACACATTGATAGACGATTTTGTTTCGTCTACTGTCATTTGAATGTCAAACTGCCATTTTGTTCTGTCAACTGTCACTAACACAGCGGAACGGAAGAAATTGTTTTCGAGTTGGTAGTTTCTGATTGGTCAAGAAAACCAGCTTGCTGCTTTTTTTGACCAATCACCAACTGTGCTGTGACTTATACAGGATTTTTCAATGAAAAGTAGCCACCCTGAATATCTTCCAAAATAATTTCTCTGTTAAAAAATGCTAAGACACGTCAACAAAGATTGCAAGGGGGACATCTTTTTACGTAGGATTTGAATTTCTGCCATCAGCCCCTTTGCCGCCATAGCCACCCCCACTAAGTTTTCAAATGGCACCATACCCTGTGTGACACATCGTTGGAAAGGATATTTCATAAGGAATTAATTGCACTATTTTATTTGTACATTTGCTTTGAATTGAAATAATTGAATAATATACTTTTGAATTTTATACCATGAGAGCGCCATTTGTATTTTTGACAACTGTCAAAATTGAAATATGTCATTTTTGTGATAAATTTACGTTCCACAGATAAATTAACAAACTGGATCGGTTCGAACTAGAGAGAGGAATTAATTTATCCTGGACTGGAAAATAACAAAAACGCGCCCGGGGAATTTTATTCCCCCGTTGCCATCAAATCAAACGACATTATGGAAATTGTTTTGAACGTTTCGCCGTGTCCGAGAGTCAGTTTAATCGGACGTCATTATTAATAATTTAACTCCGCGAATGCTAAACGATTTTAGTGCCTCAAACACCGAAAAATCGAAAAGTTCCCCCCCAGCATTGTAATGCTAAAGGTGGAATCCGGGGGGGAGTGAAAGTGACGTGACACTTTGATTTGTTATCAACCTGGAAACTTCTCCAATAAAAACTTTTGGGGTAAACTTGTATTCTCTCCTCCCCTTCAAGTTTTGTGTAGAACGACCGTTTTTTTCTTTTAATTCATCCCCGAAACTAATCTAAGCTTTCCGCTCGAGAGCGCCAATTATCTCTGGGAACGGTTAATGAAGTAAAAAAGTCGTCCCCACCGGCTCTTTAAATTTATCATCGAATTATTCGGTTTATTTCGGGACATCAAATTTAATCAACCCCCCTAAAGTCCCGGAGCTTTCTAATAGCTCCGGAAGGGTGAACTTCTTAAACACTTCATCATTACTCTATGGAATCGTTTAAGTGCTTTTTCGGATGATTATTACATTAATGATGGGATCTTTCCATGATTTTTTGCTAATAGAAAAGAAAACAAAACGTTCTGGACTGCCATTTTGCTTTTTTCGCGAAAAGAACTTGTTGAGTCTCATTTAAAAGTTTACTTTCCTTGAAGCCGGTACTTTCCAAGGACGGTAAACAGCAAAGGCCGATTTTGTTTCCCGGCGGCGAATGTATCCTGACGTCACGGTAAAGTCTCGGGCGCACAATACGCTAAATATGGTCCATTTATTTTCCCGTGGCGGTTACGTTACCGCCACGGGAAAAAAAATGAACCATATGATCGACTGCAATCGGTTAAGAATCGCGCGATCTCCGACTTGATGGTGACGTAAAAATCGTCAGCGACCCCAGCCGATAAGAGCAACATTGCGCTTATGGGATTAAGCGCAATCCTTTACTGTTTACCGTGCTTGGGTACTTCCATCTCCAGATAAATTTATTTCATAGATAATGTCCATAGAAATGGTGAATTCAGAGGTTAATTCTGTTATTTCTATAGAAATTATTTTAATAAATTTATCCAGAAGTGAAAAAAGAAAAAAACAAAATAGCGTTCATTCATCATCAAAATTTATCTCTCTGATTTGTTGCAATTTTACGTATTTGGCAAAATCAGTCACGTGACAATAATAAACAGTTTGAACTAAGAAAATTTGCTAAACTAAAGTAAACCAATTCCAAGCTTGAAAACATTGTGTACGTTCACGCGACGTCAGCAGCTTAGAAGCTAAGTAAGCAGTCATAACAAACTAAATAGGACCGCTTACTTAACCTCTAAGCTGCTGACGTCGCGTGAACGTACCCATTGTAAAGGCTAGTTGACACCTGTCAAAATCAATCAGGTGACTTTTAAAATGTAGTTTAAACGTTGAAAATTTGATAAATTAAATTTATAGACAGTTAGTTGAAATTGTAAGAGTCGCGTCACGTGACGTTGAAACGGCAATTGTGAGCTTGCATCACTGTAAAGGTCAGTTGACACTTGTCGAAATCGATCACGTGACATAAATATTAGTTAGCCTAAATGAAATAAATGGCGCCGAAATATAAGTTTATGTTTTGGGTGCCATTTTCTCATTGTAATGCTTGAAAGCAAATAAGTCACGTGTTTTAAAATGATCTAGTGTGAAACCCATGAAGATGGCTGTAATGAAACGAACCGTCTGTTATTTGATCTGCTGGCTGGTTGATTTTTTTTTTAAAACATTATTTTTGTTCCCCAGAGAGAGCTTTTCCCCTCCCTTTCACCGAAAACTTTTCGAATAAACGGCCGCGAGCAAAACGACGACGTCTTTCATTGTGTTTGTCCTCGCGCAAAACTTGGAGCGAATATTTGTTTAAAGCCCGTTTTCCAGTGGAAGTTTCGAGAACTTTTGACAAACGTCAATCTCATGTTTCAGGCGAATATCCGGCGGCGATGCAACATGGCGGCCAACTACGACTCGAGTACCCGTTCGCCGTCATCTTTTTGAGCTTGTTTGTGACGCTGGGGACGCCGTGACGTCACTTGTGCGTCGTCCACTTGATGTAAATAGTTGACAGTTTTGACAGTGTGCGAAAACATTGTTGCCAAACTGCCGCCAAGACCAGATAAAGAGTGTACGTGAAGAGTTTGTTTACAATAAAAAAAAAATCTAACCGTATTTACAAAACAGTGGAAAGATGGTTGTTCCTTTTGGTTATGTTGTTAAGAACAATGTTTGCGTTTTTTCGAAAATTTAATATGTTATGATGTAAATAATAAAGAGGTTTTTTTGGTTATGTTTTTGTTTGTTTTTTTTTTCAACATTTCAAACCTGCGTAATGAAGTGGGTAAGTAAGGAACTTTTTTCAATTTAAACAAAGTTTGGCAACATCGCAAAATACATACCAGGTGTCCAAGAGCACCCTGGACATAGGAGATTAACATGGGAAAATGGTTTTAATTTTTTTGCGCCTATACGGTTCATTTAATGGAAAAACGCTTTAGATAAAAGTTGTAGAGCACATTTTCGGCTATCTACTTGTAATTTTTTCAATACCGTAGATTTGACCATTAAGACGAAAAACGGATCTAAAATTCGGAAATTTTAAATCTCGCGCCAAGCGGTCGTTAAGGAAAGTTTATATCCGGCCGTGCTACCAACCTTTCAAAATCATAACAAATCGCTGTCAGTCATTCTGTAATCAAAACATTCAAAACAAGTTTATTTAGTAATAATTTTGAGTTACTACCCAAATAATGCAAAGAAAATAAAATAAATCGTGATAAAAATATTTTATCAGTAGCCACAGCCCAAAAATCTGGTAAGTTGCGTTTATAACCTCATTCAATGTCTCTACTCAACTTATTAAATTTGTAGCAAAATTCTTTAAGAAAACACTGGTTTTGCTTGCAAATATTTAATGAGGATGACCGAATTACCTATGTCCAGGGTGCTCTTGGACAACTGGTATGTTACGCATGTTAACACTATATTGGGGACAATATTGGGTGCAAAGTAAAAGAAGTTCAATCTTGATGTCTGGGAAGGAAAAGAAAGACGTCGATCTGATAAATGAGGACGGATTGACGGGAAAAAGTGTCGTCGACAAGGGCAGTCGCCTTGCTCCCCAGGTGTCCCGCAGGACACACGAAGAAAAGGGGCGCGAGTGATAAACGAGAACGGGGAAAGATTTATAGTCGCAACATTCTCGGTCATAAGCTGAAATATCCGCGTGCATGAGAGAGAAAGAGTCGTCTTCGATTAGAATTTCGCACAAAAACTTTGAAATATTAAACGCAATAGCGCTAGGAAAAGACCAAAAGAGAGATAAATTGGTCCGGGACTTAATGGGGTTTTCGATTCCCGATCTAGGTGATGGTCCCGAGAGAATTTATGCGCACCACTAGTTGGCACTTTCATAATTATCGCAGTCCTGTTTGAGGTTAGGAAGAATTTCAACTGTCCTGGGACCTAATTCTTGAACGGAAATCTCAAGAGAAGTGTTGATAGAATGTGACAGAAGAAGCTGACAATAACGGGCTTCTGTCACATTCTATAGGTTGATAACTCTCTTCCCTAGTTTCAAGAATACGCACCCTGGACAGGAAAAGGGGGGAATTATGAAAAAGTTTACGTAATGTTGCAATTCATTTTTATGACGCGTTTTAAATCCCCCGGAGGGTAAAAACCAGAACGAATGGAGAGGTTGTTTTTCCCTCTCCCCTCCACGTTGGAACGTGGTAATTAAGCCAGAGGCGGCGGCACAATCTTTGAGAACATTTATTATCCAAAACCCAAAAAAAAAAGGGTTTTTGTGCTAGTTTATTACACGAAAATATTGCAGCTTTGATTGTCACCCTCCATTAAAAAAAAATACAAAAATCAAACAAAATTGCAATGACGTCACAAGTCTGGACAATTTGCATTGTGTTTTTTTTTCCTACAGTCCGAACCAAGCCAAATAGTGGTTACGTCATCCGTAGTAGGTTACATTGTAAAAATGAGTGCCAAACTTTTGGTTAATTAAAATCATGTCAATAATGTACAGGGTGCTGCATTTTCGATGGTTTTACGGGGTACAGAGAAAACGGTAATAGATAGAAAAAAAGTAGCATACGTGTTCTGATCTCTTTTGCTCTTAAAGTTAGCGGTTCCCGGAGAAGTTTTCATGTAGAATCCAATGGCGTAGTCAGTTTTTTTCTATTCCGTTTAGTTTCTGACATATGACAGTAAGTTACATTTTTTTAAATGTCCTATATCTTTTTACGTCATTTAATTCTGTTGATTTTTACCTTTTCAACGGTGTATTACAACATATAAGTTTGTAGAGGTTAATCGCTAACCTAAAAAAAGGCCAATATCTAAAATACCAAACAAAATCGGAAATCATATAAACTAAGACATCAGTTATTAAAAAGTTCTACCGTCACTTTAATAAGAAAAGTGGCTATTTCTATTTTCTACTATTTTTAAGGTGGAAGTTGAAAAAACTGTTTATAAACGACATGTAACATGTTAATATGAACTATGAATTTTGTTTCGACTGTGCGTATTTTTATACATATTATTTAGCACTTTTTTGTTAAGGGAACGCTTTTTTTCTAATTACCAAGATTAACATTTACAAACTTATATGTTTTAATACACCGTTGAAAAAGTAAAAATCAACAGAATTAAATGAACTAAAAATATATAGGGTGTTCCATTTAAAAAAATATAACTTACTGTCATATGTCAGAAACTAAACGTAATAGAAAAAAACTGACTACGCCATTGGATTCTACGTCAAAACTTCTACCGGAAACCGTTTTTCCTTTTTTGATAACTTTAATAGCAAATGAAATACAGAGGAGGTTCCAAAATGACCAATTTTCAAAAACCCCCCGTATCTTTGAAACAAAAAAGTTTGCGCCGCCCACTTTTCGCCAGTCATCTCAGCTCAGAAAAAGAGATCAGAACACGTATGCTACTTTTTTTCTATCTATTACCGTTTTCTGTGTACCCCGTAAAACCATCGAAAATTCAGCACCCTGTACTGTACTATGTGAATAATCATCGTTTTAACGGAATCTACCATTGCAACCAAAAAATGATGAGAAACAAAACTGAACCTTATTAATTTAAGTAAAAAATTATTCCAGTGATGACTAGCTTTGAAAAAAATGTCAATTTGACAACATTGCAAAAAGTTGGTAGTAAATTAGAAAAAATGTTGGCAACGTTGCTGAAACGTTTGTTTGTCCGTCAACTGTCAATTATTTTCAGGATGAATCATTTTGCTAGATTTGCATCAAGCATAAAAATGGCGTCTAATTTGGCAAAATATTTGAAAGTTTCAAGATGGTGGTTAAGATGACATTTTGCTTCTCATATTGTCACATTCAAAACTCAACCTAGTAGCTTCCATTTTTGGTTGAGTTTCAATCAAAATGGCTATACAACACACCTTTTGCTCTTTTTTTTTTCAGCAAACGGCCATTTTGATTTTCTTAATTCGAACTAATGACGTTGCGTTTAGCTTATTATCGTTAATTGGACTAAACTTACCATTTGTCTGACGAATCCCAAGCTGTCCATCACAACACCTAAAACCAATAAAAAAAATGTTATTGTAGGTATAATTTACTTGATTATGTGGAAACTACAAAATCGAGCATAAACTCTAAAAACGGTTTCCGGCCTAAATTTCCACCAAAAAGTTGAGAAATTCCGCTTCAGTTATGGAAATTTCCAAGCTGGAAAGTTCGAAAGGAAAAAAGTTACGGTTTATTGGCTTCGTAAATGTCACCCTTAATGGGTCGTCAAACTGGATCAAAGTTTAAGGGTGATTACCCTTTTTTCCCACAGACTGTATTTTTCCAATTCATTTTACTCGGTTTCCTGTTTCTTTTAAAAAAGAAGGAAAACCTAAAACAAGTGATAGAAGAAACTGTCGAATTAACCCTGTCAAAGTGATTTAGGTTGGGAGTTTTATAACAATTTAGATCTTAAAAATTAAAAAATGGATATTGGGTTATATTAAGTTTTTCGTTTTATGGACATAGTTTTAGACATTTTTGTTAACAAATTTATTAAAGAAAATGGTGTTTTTTTACCGTCATATTAAATTTTATCAATAATGAATGCAGCATCTTTCAAATTTTTGTAAAAATTGACATTACACTGATAGGGAGTCGTTTCAAATTTGTTTTTTAAGAAAATCGTTGGAATTGAAAGTCATGCTTTATTGAATTTCTGAAGAAAACTTCGAAAAAAATGGTGGCTTTGGTCGCCATCTTAGATTTGATTAAAAATTAAGTTTAGTTGATTTAAACGAGGAAATTAAGATCCAGTTTTGGAGATATGCAAAATTAACCCTGTGCCACTGTTAAAGTGATGTAGGTTAAGAGTTTTACAAAAATTTACGTTTACGAGTATAAACGAACCGTAAATAGAGGGGGGATAAAAACAACCCTGTAAAAGATGTAGAATGGCAATTTCTAACGCAATAATACGACCCATTTAGCAAACGAAACAACCCTTCGCGATCGTAAAACGAATATGAAACCCACCCCAAATTGAATTTTTTTAATAAAAACCACCTTTTTGGTGGTGGTTTATCAGGACCACCCCCCAGAGGACATCGTGTGTATTAGTCGATGATTATTTTCTTGGGGAAGTTTATTTTTTCCGGACAATATTTCTTCATCATTCCGCCTGGGCCTAATGGAGTTTCCTCGTACCGTGAGGAAGTTAATATAAATTTATCCGAGTTGTTAAGGCTGTTCAACTTTTATCGTGGTTTTTAATCTCGTCGGGATCTCGTAAATCACGTGGGAGAATCGTAGACGATGATGTTTTGGGGCCCGAATTTGCACCTGCCACAAAACTAGGGCGTTCAATTTCTCAAAGTACGTTTTTAGTTCAAGTTTTTCCTCTCAAATAGACAGTTCAAGCGGAAAAAATTCTAGAATGTAACAAGTTGGTACTTTTTGACATAACTCGGTAATAAATGACAGTTGGACAGTGGAAAAATTACGGGAGGGAGTTTGATAAGTTTGGAAACTTTTTCCTCTCTTCACTTTTTGCACTCAGATGGACGGTTCAAGTGCAAAAAATTCTAGAAAGTGACTTGTATACTATTTTGATTTAAAACTACTCAATCCCACACTCACCCGAGTAGGAGAAAACTTCAAAGAATCCATCACTGCCCAAAAATTTAAAAATCCATTTTTCCCTAATCACCAAGAGAAAATATAACGTTTTTAACCATCTGCACAATCTAGAATTCCAACTTTGATAAATTATTACAGTGTTGTCAAATTGACAGTTTTTCTAAAACTCCTTATCAGTATTCACATTTGAACAACTTTGACCCACTGACTAACAAACAATGCAATGTTGTCAAATTGACTTTCTAAAACGTCAAATTGTAATATTTTTAACATTTTAGCAACGCTGCCAAAGTGACCATGTTTTTAATTTAGCAAGCAAATTTTTGCAATGTTGTCAAATTAACAAATTTATCCAAGTTACTCGTCTTCATTCATATTTCAGCAACGTTGCCAAACTATGCATTTTGCCATTTTACTACTAAATTTTTATGTTATCAAATTGGTGGTTGGACGTTGCCAAACTGATTTTTATGACAATATTGTCAAATTAACAGTTTTTTTTGAAAATTACTTATAAATGATCCCATTTTTGCATTGTTGCCAAAGTTTCATTTTTGACATTTGTTTAAAAGAGGTCCATGAATTTTTACTAAGTATTCTACATTGTTGTCAAATGGACATTTTATCTCGAATTAACTTGAAACTGGTGGATCAATAACGTTCTCAACATTCTAAAAATGTTCTCAAATGCATGCAATTGTCTACAAATATTTAAAGCTGTCAAACAATTTTTAGAATGTTCTACCAATGTTCTAATTAGTCTAAAAATGTTTTGAATGTTCTCTAAGTGTTCTAAACAATTCACAAATGTCTTCAAATATCTAAAAATGTCCTCGAATGCTTAAAATTGTCTAAAAATACATTTACAATGTTTTACCAATGTTCTAAACTGTCTACAAATGTTTAGAATGTTATACAAACGTTCTCAACATTCTAAAAAACAAATGTTCTCAACATTCTAAAAAAGTTTCCAATGTCCAAAATTGTCTAAAAATGTTTATAATATTCTACCAATGATTTAAATAGTCTAAAAACGTTCTTGAATGTCTGAAATTGTATACAAATGTTTAAAGCTCTCTAAAAATGTATACAATGTTTTACCAGTTTTCTAAACAGTCAACAAATTTTTACAAAATGTCCTAAACATGCGCAAAAATGTTATCGAATATCTGAAACCGACCAAAAATGTCTAAAAAATTCCAGAAAAGTTGTCAACATTTTAAAAATATTTCCGAATGTCCAAAATAGTTTTAAAAATGTTTCGAATGTTCTAAATAGCCTACAAATGTCGTCAAAAATCTAAACAGGTCTTGAAACATGTCTAAGATTGTCTGAAAATGTTTTAGATGTTCTCAACATTTTAAAAATGTTTCAAAATGCCAAAAATTATTATTATAATTATCTTAAGATATTTAGAATGTTCTACAAATGTTCTCAAATATTTTAAAAAGGTCTAAGAATGTTTTAAATTGTCTAAAAATCTTCAGGAAGTTCAAGAAATGTTCTAAACATTTTAAAAATGTTCTCGAATGTCTAAAAATGATCTACAACTGTTTTCAATTGTCTAAAACTTTGCAGTAATTTAAAACATATCATTATTTTATTAAATCTCATTTTACTCTTACAGGACAGGACTGAAATCAAATTTCAAAAAAGAAAACCAGTTTCAGTGAATTGATAAATAAAATATGCTTGATTTAGCTGTAAGGGTACTTTAGGGCCAGAAATCTCAGTGCAATCGAAACAATCCAACCCTGCAACTCTTCAGGGAAATTTTACCAAGTTTCAATAACGTTCCAGATTTGACTCTAATTGGGAAGCTTATTAGACTGTTTAACCCTTTTTTGGTAATTACAGTCTCCAAAAACGCAGGACCGCACTGGCCCGATAAGACAAACAAAGGGCTGCTGGTAATAAACAAATTAAGTAGTCCCTTTGAACTGTTTTCAACTTCCAACCAAAGAAAAACTTGGCAGTATTTAATTTGCTTTCCAGTTTTCATTTCAGATAAGGGCTTCCGCCCTTTTCCACTCTCTCCCAAAAAGATTTCCTGGTAAACAGATAGCCTGTATCAAAGTGGATAAAAGGGCCGACAAAATACCGAAGGGTAAATATTGATGCAGGCACTTTTTCACTCGTTAGAATCGCCCTACTATCACATAAAAGCACGTAATTTTATCGGAAAAGGGTTTTTTTTCAGCCCTTAGGGACAAACTATAAGGAACTTCCCTTAAGGTATTTTCAGATGAAACGAATCGTAAAATTGTATGTCAGGTTACCATTAGGGCATTTTACAAAATTTGATTTTCTGGTGAGTGACAAATGTTGATACATTGTGAAGGGCTAGTTTATCCTTTGAGTACGGCCCTGTATTATTTTTAATACATTTTTTGCGCTCCACCCTAATAAAAGTATCGTCTAGACCTCGTAATATTAAATTTTTGGTTGGAATGCTCCTGATTGACCCAAAAAATTCTTCCGAGCCCTTCGGGTCGTCCCTTTTTCAAAGTATTAAATTCCTACTTGCCTACCGCCACTATACACAACTAACACGCCCTCTAGCGGCCAAACTATACAACTAACAATGACAAATCTGTATAGTTTTGGAAAGCCCATTTCATTGGCTATCCATGGACGTATAAAAGTTATACAAAAATGTGCCAAATAAGCGAGTTATTCAAGATTGAATGAATAGTTGCATCAAAATCGTGGACCAAACTAACCAACAAACAAAATTCTAAAAAATGTTAAAACATGTCTAAATTGACTTTTTTGTGTTCCTAAAAGTGTTCTCGAATATTTGAATCCGTAAAAGTTTTAAAAAAAATCTAAAAATGTTTTCCAGTGTTTGAAACAATCTAAACATGTTCGAGAAAGTTTTATAAATGTTCTTAAATGTTCAAAATTATCTAACAATGTTTAGAATGTTCTACCATTGTTCTAAACTGACTAAAAATGTTTTCAAAGGTTTAAAATGTTTAGAAAGTTCTAAAAATGTTCTGATATATTTTAAAATTTTTAGAATGTTCTACAATTGTTCTCCGTATTCTAAAAATATTCTAAAATGTCCAAAATTGTCTACAAAGGTTTATCATCCTCTACAAATATTCTGAACATGGTAAAAATGTTCTCGAATGTCTAAGACTGTCCGAAAATGTTCCGGAATGTTCAAAATTGCCTAAAAAATGTTTATAATGTTCTAAACAGTCTAAAAATGTTATTTAATTCCTAAACTTTCTTACAAATATTCTCAAATGTTTAAAGCTGTCTAAAAATGTTCTCGACATCCTGAAAAGGATTTCCATTGTCCAAAATTGTCTAAAAATGTTTATAATGTTCCACCAACGCTCTAAACAGTCTAAAAATTGTTAGAATGTTCTGCGAAATTCCTCAACATTCTAAAAATACTCTTAAATGTCCAACATTGTCTAAAAATGTTTAGAATATTCTAAAACTGTCAAAAAAATTTTAAAATGTTCTAAAAAAAGTTCTTGATATTCTAAAATTGTTCCCAAATGTCCAAAATTGTCTAAAAATGTTTAGATTGATCTATCATTGTTCTAAATTGTTTACAAATGTTCTGAAAGGTTTAGAATTGACTAAAAATGTTCTCGAATGCCTAAAAGTGTCTAAAAATGTTCTGCAATATTTAAATTTGTTTAAAATGTTCTACTAATGTTCTCAAGTGTATAGAATTTCCTAAAAAAGGTTTAGAAAGTTCAACGATTGTTTTTGGAGGAATAAAAAAGTGCAGAAAGTTTTAAAAGTGTTCTAAAATGGTTATAATTATCCCTCCCCTCTAGCGGCCAAACTAGACAATGAACATATAAAAGTGCTTATATGTTTGGAAAGTCCATTCCATTGACTATTCATAGACGTATAAAAGTTATACAAAAATATGCTAAATAAGCGAGTTATTTAGGATTAAATAAATGGGTGCACCAAAATCTTCTAGAAACGTTGCGTTAAATTTGACGCTCTCTAGCGGCAAACTAAACAATAAAACTATAAAAATGCTTATATGCCTGGAAAGTCCATTTCACTGGCTATCCATAGACCTATAAAAGTTACACAAAAATATGCTAAATAAGCGAGTTATTTAAGATTCAATGAACGGGAGCATCAAAATCATGGACCAACTTTGACACCTTCTAGAAGCCAAACCAAACAATAAACATATAAAAGTGCTTATATGTTTGGAAAGCCCATTTCACTGGCTATCTATGGAGGTATAAAAAAATCACACTAATCGACATGTAAACTGTTTAAAACGGGGACCAATTAAATTCATTAAGCGTGCAGTTTCACGCATGAGAAACAGCATTGAAAATGTGCATCGGATATTTTTTTAAAAAATTATTTACAAACCAATTTTCGGTCAGTTGTGGTGGAGTGCTCGCCGGATTATTAAGGGTTCCTACGCTTCAAAAAGGGTACACCACAATGCGTCCAGGAACCTTAATGGTTCTCTACCTATTTTACGTAAGTTTTTCCTGCATAAATTACACGGTTTTTCAAGCACTAACCTTCCACGTAACACCAATATTTAAATAACGAGGACAGGATGTTCTCGTTACATATTATTTAATAACAAAAGATCCAATAATTTATAGTCGAGAGATTAACATCGGCAAACCCTTTTGCCTTGACCGCCCTACTCAAATTTTGGGGGTTAGGAAACCCTTAAGATAACTACCCTTAACTAGTTTCACGATCGTTCAGAACTTTCCCAGAACTAAGCCAAACCACCAATTTAGGCCGTAATTATAAAACTCTCCAACACGACAAAGGAGAGTTTTATAACTCGGAAAAGTGGCACAAATTTTAGGCCAATATCTTTGGTTATTTAATTTTATAAAACTCTCCAAACTGGAAATGTGCTGAAACCTGAAAAAGCAGTAGAGCCACTACTAAAGCTAGTAGTGGTTAAACACTCTATTTAGTCCAAATTTCAAGTTTGTACACCTAACAGTTCCAGAGATATTCAGCTTTATAAAACTCTCCAACTCAGCTTATGTACAACTACATATCAACCAGTTTTTCCCTCTAAAACTGAACGTCAACATGTCTAGTTGAATGTGTAAAGTTATAAACTCTCCAAGTCAACTCATCTTTGAGTTATTTCCTGCTAATTTTCACGAATCAGAAAATAACAAGTCAAACTTAATCCAGACAATTAAGCCACTTCCTTGAACGAAAACAGGAGAGTTTTATAATCCTGCCTTCTGTACATTTTAAGAGTTATTCAACTTTATAAAACTCTCCAACATTCACATGTTCACAAATTGATTTACTTTTTTTTTTTTGGAAATATGTATCCAGAAAGTGTAGTTTAATCTGTGAAAATTTCAGGCCGGTGCGCAAACCCGTTCCCGAGATATTTAAAATTATAAAACTCTCCAACGTACAATTTTCTAGACTGAATATCTCCGAAATGGTGAGAGGTAAAACTATGATTTTTTCACAAGAAGCTACGTCTAGAGAAGTACTACATTATCACCAAATTTCAAGTCGAGACTTAAAGTACTTAACCGGTAATTCAATTTTATAAAACTCTCCAACTTGTACATTTTTGATGAAAATCAGTTTTAACAACTTTCACTATTTCGGAAATCAGTAAATAGGTCGTAACGTTGTTTTTTTTTGTGTAAAAAATGCAAGTTTTATAACCTTGTGTAACTCAAAAATGACAGTACCTGTCAACTTGATTTTTTCTGAAAATGATTCTTGAAAAGTGTAGTTTATTACTTCAAAATTTCAAGCCGCTAAGTCGACACGTTTCTGAGATATTTAAAATTATAAAACTCTCCAACTTACAATTTCAAAATTGAATATCTCAAAAAGTATCCCAGTTAGGGACTTGAAATTTTTTACAGTGGCTGCCTAGGAGGCAGTACTTGATCCTCTCCAAATTTGAGGTTTGCACTCCCTCAATTTGCTGAGATATTCACCATTATAAAATTCTCCAATTTCTACATTTTCTAAAAAAATCGATTTTGGCAACATTAACTATTTTACAAAGGAGTGTATGGTTCGTGACGTTCTTTTTTGTAAAAAAAATACAAATTTTAAAATCTTGTGTAACTCAAAAATGACAGTACCTGTCAACTTGATTTTTTCTGAAAATGATTGTTGGAAAGTGTAGTTTATTACCTCAAAATTTCAAGCCGCTAGGTCAACACGTTTCTGAGATATTAACGATTATAAAACTCTCCAACGTACAATTTCAAACTTAAATATCTCAAAAAGTATCCAAGCTAGAGACTTGAAATTTTTACCATGTGATATCCATAAACCAGTACTTGTTCCTGTACAAATTTGAGATTTGAACTCGCTCAACTTGCTGAGATATACAACATTATAAAACTCTCCCATTTTGCAAATCCACAAGGAACGATTTGTTATGCCACGTAACTTGGTGAAATAAACGAAAAACAATCGAAAGCTTGAAGAAAACGACACGACGGTACATAAAACGGCCATCCGAACCGAAAGTTGCGCTTTTACGACCCGAAAACCTCTCGACTTCGATCTCCCCCATGGAAAATTGAACAAAGTTTACTCCCCGAGTATCGGGGAAGGGCTAAAACTGTTTACGTTGCACCAGAAATTACATAAAACAACGCGCTTTATTGATAACAAGACTATAAAACTAATTTTATAGGAGTTAACGGGTGAGAAATGGCCTCGTAAAATCCGGGCCTTTATTGCCCTTTTGAGTTTATTTTACGCAAATTTTACGCCTACTTTAGGTACCGCTACTGAACGTCCTGTCACAATTCAATGACACTCAAGAATCGAGCACCACCACCGTTACCATGGAGACTACCACGGCAATGGCGGGAGGACCGTTTGGAGTGGAGATTTTGGAGATTTACGTCCCATCCGGTATACCAAATGCTGTTCGACTCGGGTGGGGGCAGGAGGAACGACAACGCGACAATGTCAATTTGACTTACGGAGTGTTTTTTGGCGTCGAAGAAAGCGAACTGGAATGTAAGTTGATTTATAAAGTTCTCCCAGTACAGGAGAAGTTTATACTTTTTAAAATTTTAAATTACATTGAAAATACGGTTAAATAAACGTGACAATGTTTGACAATTTATAAAACTCTCCAATCAGAAGGTGGAGAGTTTTATAAACTGCATTATCTCAAAAACGAGTTTAGATATCGATTTCAATTTTTTATCAAAATGTGTGTTTTTGGATGATCTTCAAAGTGTGTCAATTTTAAAAACTATATCCTTAAGCATATTGAAGTTATGGAGGTTTATAAAACTCTCCAAAGTGCCTAAAAAAAAATCATTCTGACAGAGGAAAAAGAAGATTATTACAATCAAGTCGATATCTCTTCTAGTACACGAAATATTTAAATTTATAAAACTCTCCCGTGTAGGTTTGGAGAAGTTTGAACTTTTCCAATGAATCTGGAGTTGAACCATTGAATAAAACAAGAGCGGCAAACAAAGGACTGGAGTATGCTCCACATCGACCCGATTTCATTTAATCCCAACCGGGGCAAATGTTATAAAACTCTCCATCATTCACCTTGCTTTAAATACAGATTGATAGGTTATAAAATTCTCCAATGCAAGTAGTTTAGACGCGCCAAACTCCAAAAACTATTACGGAAATGTTCTCAATCAATAACCGAGAGGTTTACGGCGAGGACACAAAACCAATTATAAATCTCTCCCGTTTGAAGTGGGAGAGGAAAATAAGCGCGTTTAAGAAAACTTTCCGGGATTTACGAATAGTTTAATTGATGGAACTGGTGTAATAATACTTCTGGCAAGATGGAATTTATAATTTGGCGTAAACCGAAATTAACGGTGGGAGAAGTTTATAAACCCGATTTATGTTCGGAACCGACCGAAAATGTCGACGTATGCGTGCCGGAATGTAAACTTGTTGTGGGCTTTATAAGCCTTCATAAGAGGTGCACTAGGGGATTCAAATTTAGAGAAAATGAACACGTTTCAAACAGTAAATATTATGTAGTTTTGGCTCGGTAATAAGTGATTCGGTGCTTGCTGGGAGAGGTTTATACGTGAAGTTGTTTGGGAGAAAATTTACATGGTTTAATGGGTGGAGGATCAAAAGAAATTTACGGTTACACTCCCTCACATTGGAGAATTTTATAAACTGTAATAACTCTCACAGTATGACAAGGAAATACTTCAAATTTACAGACACGAAAAAAAGTACTAATACGCAAAATTTTGCAAAAAAATCAACTCGATATCTCTTCTGGTACATGAGATATTCGAGTTTATAAAACTCTCCAAAATGTCAAAAAAATTCAATTATACCTGAAAACGCCTTTAGTGATAAGGCGGAATTTGTAGCAATAATTGTGGCTTTTTCAGCTGTTATACTCCCTCATCTTGGAAAATTTAATAAACTTCGATAACTCTCAAAGTACAGCACGTAAAGACTTGAAATTTACAGTGATGAAAGAAGATAATAAGGCGCACAATTTTGTAAAAAAATCAAGTTGATATCTCTACTAGCACCCGAGATATTCAAGTTTATAAAACTCTCCAAAGTGTAAAAAAAATAATTTATTCTTGAAAACGCATTTAACGTTAAGCGAAAATACTAGGAATGACTGTGGCGATTTTAATTGTGATAATCCATTACATTGGAGAGTTTTATAAACTTCAATAACTCTAAAAGTACACGTCGCAAAGACTTGAAATTTACAGGCATGAAAGAAGACATTAAGGCGCACAATTTTGTAAAAAAATCAAGTTGATATCTCTACTAGTACCCGAGATATTCAAGTTTATAAAACTCTCCAAAGTGTAAAAAAATTCAATTACACCTGAAAACGCGTTTAGCTCTGAGCGGAAATAGTAAAAATGATTGTGGTTATTTTAGCTGTCATTCCCCTTCACGTTGGAGAATTTTATAAACCTTGATAACTCACAAAGTACACCGCGCAAAAAGTTTAAATTTACAGGCATGAAAGAAGGTAAAATGGCGCACAATTTGGTAAAAACATCAACTCGATATCTCTTCTGGTACCCGAGATATTCAAGGTTATAAAACTCTCCAAAGCGACAAAAAATTGAATAAAATCTGAAAACGCATTTAATGATGAATGGAAATAGTAGAAATGGTTGTAGTGATTTCAGTTGTTACACTCCCTCACATTGGAGAGTTTTATAAAGCTTGATAACTCTCAAAGTACACGTCACAAAGACTTGAAATTTACAGTGATGAAAGAAGATAGTAAGGCGCACAATTTTGTAAAAAAATCAAGTTGATATCTCTACTAGCACCCGAGATATTCAAGTTTATAAAACTCTCCAAAGTGTAAAAAAAATAATTTATTCTTGAAACGCATTTAACGTTAAGCGAAAATACTAGGAATGACTGTGGCGATTTTAATTGTGATAATCCATTACATTGGAGAGTTTTATAAACTTCAATAACTCTCAAAGTACACGTCGCAAAGACTTGAAATTTACAGGCATGAAAGAAGACATTAAGGCGCACAATTTTGTAAAAAAATCAAGTTGATATCTCTTCTAGTACCCGAGATATTCAAGTTTATAAAATTCTCCAAAGCGTAAAAAAATTCAATTTTACCTGAAAACGCGTTGAATGATAAGCGGAAATAGTAAAAATGATTGTGGTTAGTTTAGCTGTCATTCCCCTTCACGTTGGAGAATTTTATAAACCTTGATAACTCACAAAGTACAGCGCGCAAAATTCTTAAATTTACAGGCATGAAAGAAGGTAAAAATGCGCACAATTTGGTAAAAAAATCAACTCGATATCTCTTCTGGTACCCGAGATATTCAAGGTTATAAAACTCTCCAAAGTGTAAAAAAAAGAATTTATTCTTGAAAACGCATTTAACGTTAAGCGAAAATACTAGGAATGACTGTGGCGATTTTAATTGTGATAATCCATTACATTGGAGAGTTTTATAAACTTCAATAACTCTCAAAGTACACGTCGCAAAGACTTGAAATTTACAGGCATGAAAGAAGACATTAAGGCGCACAATTTTGTTAAAAAATCAATTTGATATCTCTTCTAGAAAAAAAAATTCAATTTTACCTGAAGCGGAAATAGTAAAAATGATTGTGCGCACAATTTTGTACAAAAAATCAAGTTGATATCTCTTCTCTTAGTACCCGAGATATTCAAGGTTATAAAACTCTCCAAAGTGTAAAAAAAATAATTTATTCTTGAAAACGCATTTAACGTTAAGCGAAAATACTAGGAATGACTGTGGCGATTTTAATTGTGATAATCCATTACATTGGAGAGTTTTATAAACTTCAATAACTCTCAAAGTACACGTCGCAAAGACTTGAAATTTACAGGATGAAAGAAGACATTAAGGCGCACAATTTTGTAAAAAAATCAAGTTGATATCTCTTCTAGTACCCGAGATATTCAAGTTTATAAAACTCTCCAAAGTTGTAAAAAAATGCGTTTAGCGATAAGCGGAAATAGTAAAAATGATTGTGGTTATTTTAGCTGTCATTCCCCTTCACGTTGGAGAATTTTATAAACCTTGATAACTCACAAAGTACAGCGCGCAAAATTCTTAAATTTACAGGCATGAAAGAAGGTAAAAATGCGCACAATTTGGTAAAAAAATCAACTCGATATCTCTACTGGTTTACAGGATATTTAAGTTTATAAAACTCTCCCAAGCGCCAACTTTTTCCAGCATTAATTGCCCTTTAACAACTTTTTCGAGTGCGGTAATTATCATCGTTAACTATTTCAGTTATAAAATTCTCCCGTTGCGAGTTGGGAGGAAATTTAACTGAAACCACTAAATTTCCTACGAAAAAACAGAGCGCAAACAGATTTCGATAAAATTGGAGAAAACCAACAGTTATAAACTTCTCCAACTCGAAATTGGAGAACTTTATACCAAACACAACGAGCGGCTCGCTTTAATTCAAATCAGACAGTCGCGGGGGAGTTTTCAATCGAGGTCACCGACTTTGGATTCAATTTTCGAAACAATTTCCTTGAGCAGCTCCTCGCTAGTGATATCAGCATTATTTATAATTTATAAAACTCTCCCGCATACAACGCACACAAGCGGGAGAAACGAATGCTTTTTCCCTCCCAAAAGCAAAACGAGAACTAGACATGTGTCATTGCAAACAAATTACGTGCGTCGGATAGATTTATGAAGGAGCTTTTTTGGTCGATCACGTGATATATGGTTTCCATAGACGGGAAATGCCATTAGTTCGAAGGTGAATGCTGTAAATGTATATAATATTTCCGGATATTTTCACGTGTCGTCGATCGCTTAATCGTACACGGACACGTGACCCATTTCTCATGTTCTCCATGGAGAATTCTCCAAGTTGGGAGAACAATCGTTATTTATGACGGATTACGTAAAAATAAACCGTAGATGTAATGATACACGCCCGCTATCTATGTTTTGGAACGCGCAGCTGTGCAAACCTAGTTATGTTTGTATACATGGAGAGATGAGTGGGATGTATCCATATCCTTCCCTTTATTAAGCGCATTCTCTCCATGTTATTGGATATGCACAGCGTGGAAGCCACAAATAAAAAATTAGTCATTGTGGAGAAGTTTATAAAACTGTACGACGCAAAAAGTATTAGACTCACAAATTTGAAATTTACACACCGGAGAGAGGTTGAAACAACACATATTTTGACAAAAAAATCAAGTCCTTATCTCTTCTAGAAGTTGAGTTATTCAAGTTTATAAAACTCTCCAAAGTGACATCGAATTTATGATTGACAAGGCTTGTAACGATTAATACATGATTTTTCAGTTAATTAGTATCCAATTTTTTTTGTCTTTGCATTGGAGAGTTTTATACACTCCAATCTCAAAGTAGACTTAACAGTCCTAAAAGAGAATCAAATTACACATAAATCTGTAAAAAAATCAAGTTGATACCTCTACCAGCACCCGAGTTATTCAAGTTTATAAAACTCTCCAAACTGACTCACAAATTGTTATTATTTTTGTTTCAATACTTTTCACAGCTTCACGGAATAGCAAAAAATACAGTTCTCAAATTTACGCACATAAAAAGACGTCCCAAGACACGCATTTACATAAAAAAATTGAAGTTTCTCCCTTGGCTCGTTTGTGAGTTATTCACGTTTATAAAGTTCTCCAACGTCACTAAAAATCTGTAAACTTTGCAAAAAATGTCTCGAACGTTTTTAGCGCAAAACTTTTTTTATGGCGTTGGAGAGTTTTATAAACCACCATAACTTTGAAATGACTGTAGACATAATTATGAAATTTGGTCACTTTAAAGAGCATTCAAAGACACAAATTTGAGCACAAAATTGAAGTCTCTATCTTGACTCGTTTTTGAGATATTAAAGTATATAAAAAAGTGACTTTTAAAATGACTGAAAATTTAGTAATTGTTTATTCAAAGACTAAAATAGCAACGTTTCAACGATTAAACTCAATTTTTTCATTACATTGGAGAGTTTTATAAACCTTGATAACTCCAGAACGACAATAGGTACAACATTGAAATTTACACAGCAGAAAGAGTATTTTAAGGCACACATTCAGGAAAAAAAATCAAGTGAATAACTCCATTGGTTTCTGAGTTATTTCGGTTTATAAAACTCTCCAAGGTGACCACAAATTTTTCTAACTACCGATTATAATAAGATTTTTATCGACACTGAACGAGTGAAAGCTTATTTAAACATAATTTTTATTACATTGGAGAGTTTTATAAACCTTTATAACTCCAGAATGACTAAACGTACAACTTTGAAATTTGCACATCTAAAAGAACACTTATAAACACACATTTTAGTAAAAAAATTAAGTTGTTATCTTGAGTCGTTTCTGAGATATTAAAGTTTATAAAATTCTCCAAAGTGACGGAAAATGTATTATTTGTTTATTCAGAGAGACACTGATCTAAAATAGAAACGTTTCAACGATTAAACTCAATTTTTTCATTACATTGGAGAGTTTTATAAACCTTGATAACTCCAGAATGACTATAAATACAACATTGAAATTTACATATCAGAAAGAGTATTTTAAGGCACACATTCAGAAAAAAAAATCAAGTGAATAACTCCATTGGTTTGCGAGTTATTTGTGTTTATAAAACTCTCCAAAGTGTCCAAAAATGTTTGTAACAACGAAACATTATTAAATTTTTATCAACACTGAACGAGTGTTACTTAAACGTAATTTTCACTACATTGGAGAGTTTTATAAAGCTTGATAACTCTAGAACGACAAAACGTTATACAACTTTATAAAACTCTCCAAAGTAGACAATGTTAGTTTATGAAACGTACGAGTTGCAGAGAACGAAAGGTGGCAAATTCATCAAACATCACGTCAAATATAATTCCAAACTTGTTTACGAGTGCAGTTTTTATAAAACTCTCCCGTTCGTTAGTTCTTGTTCAAATAAAACTTTCCACTGTGTTCGTATGTACACGGAACGTCGCACGAGCGTAAGTTGATGCCCTTTTGTGTTTATGTCAGCCGGAGTGGAGTGAAAAGGGGAGAGGGAGGAGAATTTCATAAAGCTGAATAAGTTCCAAACGAAAGGGCATATTAAATTACAATTTTCTTTGCAGGCGGCAGACAGCCTGGATAGTTTTACCTTTCCGTAATTCTCGGAAATTATGAAACTCTCCCTCTTGCGAAAAAAACTTTGTAAAAAGCCCTTTAAAGCGTGCTAGTGAACGGTATCAGATCGTTCGGCAACTGAATAGGTGCAGCTGTTTGAGTGCCACTCCACTCGGTATAAAACTCTCCAAGTTGTTGGCGCCTTACAATTTTATAAATTAATTTCTCCAAAGGGGGAGAGTTTTATAAACCACACTTCCGGTGTACATTATGGGAAAGTTTATACAAACAAGAGCATTAAACTGGAAAATGGGTGGGAGAATGAATGGGGTTGAGAGTCACGTGGGTGTCACCTTGGAGAAGTTTATAACTCATAAAGCAAGATTAATTTTTATCATTGTTTAAAGTTGTGTGAATACTCGACACTGTTAAGTTTACGTTTGCGAGCTACTCGAATGTCCTGAATTTGAATTTCTGTGTGCCGACTGTTGGAGAAGTTTATAATTTAAAATAACTCAAGAACGGACCGGCGTAAAAAGTTGGAAAATATCACATGACGCGCTCGCTAAACATAGCTAAACATGGCAGAAATTTCAGCCTGCTAACTTGGATACTTTCGGAGTTATAAAGTTTTATAAAACTCTCCCACGCCACGCGTAAAAGTCACTTTGCTAAAGCAAACAATGTGAAACGCCACTTGAGGAAACTTTCTGAAAACTTACTCTGATAGACAAAATTTCAGTTTGGCAACGTAGCAATTTGGCAAAAAATCAAATAATTTTTTTATCAAATGTCAGATTGGCCAGGTTGCAAAACCTTTTAAAATCAAATAATTTTCAAAAAAACTTCAATTTGGCAACGTTGCAAAAATGTCAAAAATCAAATAATTTTTGAAAAAAATATCAATTAGGCAACGTTGGAAGAACTACTTTTATGAAATAATTTTCAAAAAAATTTCAGTCTGGTAACATTGCAAAAATGTCAAAAAACAAATAATTTTTGAAAATCATTTAAATTTGGCAACGTTGCAACAACTCCAAAAATCATATATATTTTTTTACAAAATGTCAATTTGGCAACGTTGCAAAAATATTAAAAATCAAATATTTTCTTAAAAAATTTCAGTTTGACAACGTTGCAAAAATTTCAAAAATTAAACAATTTTGAAAAAAATTCGGTTTGGCAATGTTGCAAAAATTTAGTAGTTTTTTTAGGTTTAAGTAAGATTTGAGGTAAAATGTCAGTTTGGCAACGTTGCTAAAATATCGAAAATCCAACAATTTCCAAAAAAAAATTGTAATTTGGCAACATTGCAAGGACGTCGAAAATCAAATAACGTTTGCATAAAAGGTCAATTTGGCAACGTTGCAAAATCTTCAAAAATCAAATAATTGTTCTTAAAAAAATGTCAGTTTGGCAACGTTGCAAAAATAAATAATTAAACAAAAAAAATCAATTTGACAATTTGCAAGAAAATCAAAAAAAATTGACAACATCAAAAATTTGGCAAACGTTGCAAAAACAACGTTGCAAAAATCCAATAATTTTTGACAAAAAATTCATTTGGCAACGTTGCAGAACTTCAAAAATCAAAAAAAAATTACACAAAATTTCAAATTGGCAACGTTGCAAAAATTATAAATGGTTGATTGCAAGATATTAAAAAATCAGTTTGGCAACGTTGCAAAATTTAGTATTATTTAGCATTTTAAGTATTTGAGGTAAAATGTCAGTTTGGCAACGTTGCTAAAATATCGAAAATCCAACAATTTCCAAAAAAAAATTGTAATTTGGCAACATTGCAAGGACGTCGAAAATCAAATAACGTTTGCATAAAAGGTCAATTTGGCAACGTTGCAAAATCTTCAAAAATCAAGTAATTGTTGAAAAAAATGTCAGTTTGGCAACGTTGCAAAAATATCGAAAATCAAACAATTTCTCAAAAAAAAAAAATTCAGTTTGGCAACGTTGCAAAAATTTCAAAAATTAAATAGTTTTGAAAAAATTGTCAGTTTGGCAACGTTGCAAAAATTGCCAATGATGGCAGATATTAAAAAATCAAATTATTTTTGTAAGATTGTCAAATTGGCAACGTTGCAAAAGTTTAGTATTTAATTTAGCAGTTTTAGGTTTTAGTAAGATTTGAGGTTAAATGTAAGTTTGGCAACGTTGCAAAAATATGGAAAATCCAACAATTTTCAAATTGCAAAAAAATCAAGTAATTAAAAAATGTCAGTGGGCAACATTGCAAGGACGTCAAAAACATTCAGTTTGAAACGTTGCAAAAATCAAATAAACAGTTTTGAAAAAATTTAGTTTGCATGTTGCAAAATGTCAATTTTTTTGTAAGATTGTCAACAACGTTGCAAAAATTTAGTATTGACTAGGTTTTAGTAAGATGAGGTTCGGCAACATTATATCGTAGAAATGTGATTTGACTGTAACGGTGACATATCAGTTTGGCAACACTGTAAATACTTAATAACAAAAAAAAAAGTGAAAAATATTACTTTGGCAACGCTGCAAAAATATCGAAAATCTAACCATTTTCAATTTGGCAACATTACAAAGACGTGGAAAATCAAATAACGATTGCATAAAATGTCAATTTGGCAACGTTGCAACCACTCAAACCAAATAAAATAACTTTCAGAAAAATGTCAAATGTTGCAAAACTATTGTAAATCAAATATTTTTTGAAAAATTTCAAATTTGGTCAGTTTGACACACCAATGCAAAAAATTCAAAAATCAAAACATTTTTGAAAAAATGTCACTTTGGCAACGCAGCAAAAATTCAGTTATTAATTAGCACTAGTGAAACGCGAGATAAAAAAAAAATCGGTTTGGCAACATTGTGTAAGTAATTTAAGGAAATTGACAATATCGCAAAAATTGGTCATTGATTACTGCAACGTTGTCAAATTGATGAGAGTCAGTACAAAGCCAGATAAAAATGTCAGTTCGACAACATTGTAGAAATAGCATAATTTAAATAAATTTAGAAAAAAATCAATCTAGTAACATTGAAAAATATGAATTTGGCAACACTGCACTGATTGACAACATTGTAGAAAAATTAGTAATACGAAAATTTCATTTCGACAAAAAAAAAGTCAATTTGGCAACATTGTAAAAATGCGATTACTGTCATAATCAGTTGATTAAACTCGCGCAAAATTTCAATTTCTCCAAGTTGAAAAGGGAGAGTTTTATAACTTATATAGATTACATTGGAAGATTTACATTGGGGTCGGCGAACGTGGCCGTAAATTATTGAAGAAATATGGCCGCCGAAAACGGGCACACGGTTGTTTTAAAGTGTGAGAATTTATAAAATTCTCCCACTTCGAGGAGAGAGATAAAGTTCATAATTCAGCGGGGGAGAAAATTCGAATTACGACGCGCCCAACAATTATTATAAAACTCTCCCGTTTTCGTTTCCAGTTCCGAAACTGACCACGCCAAACTTGACGGCGCTGATCGACGACTTGGAGTACTGCACCCGGTACTCGTTCGCTGTCGTGGCACTGGGGGAGAATCAAGGAGAACCCGTCAAAGTGAACCCAAACACCGTAAGAAGCGTGATAACTGGTTCCGAGCAATTAGCCGCTCCTACAAACTTGACAGTGAGTTTTATACTTTTATAAGTTCTCCTTCTTTGGAAAAAAAAATAAAACCCGTCCGCATTGACGTGAAAGAAAATCATTACCGCTAAACGAGCAAACGCTCGAAGGCATATTCCAATTTAGTAATCTCCGCATAAAATCGGAGAAATAAAAATTTAATCAATTCGCTTGTATCGGATAATTAGATCGGGGCGGATTTTCCCCCGTTTGTAAAGTCGTTTGATCGCTCGGTTAAATGATTATTTCAAAGGCGGGCTTTTACATGCCCTTGTCAGGACTAGAAAAAAAAACGCGCGCATTCGATTCAACCCGGTTAATTATCGCCAGATCGGTAATGGAAGAGAAAAACTACCCACAACCTTCCATAACAGATAGGTTTGTAACCACTCTACAACTGGTAAAAATTTCAATATTGTCCGTTGCATAGTTTCCGAGCTACAACGCTTTATAAATCTCTCCCAAGTGGGAGAGTTTTATAATTTGACATAACTCAACAACCGTCAAACGTAGAGAGTTGAAATTTTTACTGTCGATGCCTCTAACACCAACTCACCCAACCTTGAAGTTTCAAACTTCAAAGTATAATACTTCTTAAGTTATAACGTTTTATAAATTCACCCCCTCGTCACTGTAATTTCACATTAAAAACCTTCAAAATAAATAATAATTTTACTTAAGGCCAAGTAGTACAAGATTAGACCCATAACAACCGAAACTCGCTTAGTTGGGAGAGTTTTATAATTTGATATACAAGTCAAAACAGTGACACGTAGAAAGTTGACATTTTCAGTGGAGATGTCTAGCCTAACCTAACCTAAACAACTACAAAATTTCTAATTTCTAAGTAGGATATTGGTTGAGTAACAGCGTTTTATAAATCTCTCCCACATCACTAAAAATTTACACCAAAAGATGCTTCAAAATCAAATAATAACACCAGTTATGACAAGCCCCCTAGCTAGCAGTTTTTTAATGTATTTTAAGTTCTCCCACGTTTGGTGGGAGAGTTTTATAATATTGAATAACTCCGTTATTATTTGAGTTATAAATTTGAAATTTACACAAAAGAATGTCACAAGTGTGGGCTACATGCTGTTAAATTTACCTGGAAACTCCAACGCTTGTTGGGAGAGTTTTATAACTGAAAAACTACGTAATGTTGCCGAGCCGAAATTTACTTTTACCGAATTTTTTATCACTAAATTAATCAACTATCAAGATGTTACTGCAATGTTGCCAAATCAATTTTCTCCTAGAATTACCTGTAAAAGTGGAATTTCACATTTTGCAATGTTGCCAAACTGACATTTTACCTCAAATCTTATTAAAACCTAAAACTGCTAAATCAACCACTAAATTTTTGCCACGTTGCCAATTTGACAATCTTACAAGAATTAGATTTCTTACAAGACAAGACATCTTACAAGAACTTTATTTGATTTTTTAATATCTTGCAACATTGCCAAATTGACATTTTAATGTGTTTGTGTGTGTCAAATTATGTGTTTTTTGGAACTTTTGCAATGTTGCCAAATTGAAATTTTGTGTGAACATTTGTTGGTTTTTGAAGTTCTTCCAACGTTGTCTAATTGATGTTTTTGTCAAAAATTATTTGATTTTTAAAGTCTTTGCAACGTTGCCAAATTGAAATTTTTTTGAAAATTATATGATTTTCGATATTTTACCTCAAATCTTACTTAAACCTAAAACTGCTAAATCAACTACTACATTTTTGCAACATTGCCAATTCAAAATTTTTTCAAAATTGTTTAATTTTAGAAATTTTTGCAACGTTGCCAAACTGACACTTTTTACAATTATTTGATTTTTGAAGATTTTGAACGTTGCCAAATTGACAATTTATGCAAACGTTATTTGATTTTCGACGTCCTTTCAATGTAGCCAAATTGAATTATTTGTTGAAAATTGTTGTAACATTTAACCTCAAATAAATCACCTCATAAAACCTAAAACTGCTAAATCAACTACTAAATTTTTGCAACGTTGCCAATTTGACAATCTTACAAAAATTATTTGATTTTTTAATATCTTGCAACATTGCCAAATCAAATTTTTTACGACAATATTTGATTTTTGATATTTTTGCAATGTTGCCAAATTGAAATTTTGTGTAAACATTTTTTGATTTTTGAAGTTCTTTCAACGTTGCTTAATTGATGTTTTTGTCAAAAATTATTTAATTTTCGATATTTTTGCAACGTTGCCAAATTTTACCTCAAATCTTACTAAAACCTAAAATTGCTAAATCAACTACTAAATTTTTGCCACGTTGCCAATTTGACAAAAATTATTTGATTTTTTATTATCTTGCAACATTGTCAATACAAAATTTTTTCAAAATTGTTTAATTTTCGATATTTTTGCAACGTTGCCAAACTGACATTTTTTACAACAATTATTTGATTTTTGAAGATTTTGCAACGTTGCCAAATTGACCTTTTATGCAAACGTTATTTGATTTTCGACGTCCTTACAATGTTGCCAAATTACAATTTTTTTTGGGATTTTCGATATTTTAGAAACGATGCCAAAAAAAAATATATGATTTTTGGAGTTGTTGCAACGTTGCCAAATTTAGATGATTTTCAAAAATTATTTGTTTTTTGACATTTTTGCGACGTTGCCAAATTGACATTTTTTTTTTAAAAAATATGATTTTTGGAGTTTCTGCAATGTTGCCAAATTGAAATATTTTGTGAAATTTTTTTGATTTTTGAAGTTCTTCCAACGTCGTCAAATTGAAGTTTTTTTGAAAATTATTTGACTTTCGATATTTTTGCAACGTTGCCAAACTGAATTTTTTTACAACAATTACTTGATTTTTGAAGATTTTGCAACGTTGCCAAATTGACCTTTTATGCAAACGTTATTTGGTTTTCGACGTCGTTGCAATGTTGCCAATATGTGATGCTTCAAAATCAAATAATATCACCAATTATGACAAACCCCCTAGCTAGCAGCTTTTTAATGTGTAAAGTATAAAGTTCTCCCACGTTTGGTGGGAGAGTTTTATAATATTAAATAACTCCGTTATTATTTGAGTTATAAATTTGAAATTTAGACAAAAGAATGCCACAAGTGTGGGCTACATGCTGTTAAATTTACCAGGAAATTCCAACGTTTGTTGGGAGAGTTTTATAATCTTTCATAACACAAGCTGTAATTGTGATACAGACTTGAAATTTTCACTGAATAACGCGCAAGCATCAAAGTTTCCTGTAAATATAATTTATAAACTTCTCCAACGTCACTAGACTAACTAGATTTTTCCAGTTTGCTTTGAAATATGTCTCCAATCGACCGCTTATAATCGAGTATAAACTTCTCCACGGTAACAGGGCCCCAATTACGAACTAGATGGCCGCCTTCGGCCGGTTAATAAGCTTCCGAAACTTTAACTTCGTCTTGTTTCGCCGAGTAGTCAATTTAACTAAATAAACGTCAAACGTTCAAAGACAAAAATTCTTTGAAAACGGTTTTAATATCAGAAAAAAATTCGGTTTTTCTGGAATATGAGTCGGGCAAAGTTTCCTTCTCCTGGATTACGTTACGAAACTTTTCCCGATTTAATTAATGGAAAATGAAGAGAATTAATTAACCTGTTGCCTTAAATCCTTGGATTTTCCAAATCCTATTACAGTTATTTCGATTTTGGGTAATTTGTCATTGGGAAAAGTAGATTACCGTAGATTCATTTATTTCACCAAAATCAAGGATTTATGGGATTTTTTTCGAAGACGTTTTAATTATTTTTTTTTTTTTTTTTCGTTTAAGACTGACAGGCCATAAACGGTTTTTCCGCTTGACGAAAACGTTTAATCCCCTCCAACGATTAATTACCTTACTTCACACGCCGATTTCGAACCAAAAAGTAGTTTTTGCGAGCTTATTATAAAACTCTCCAGCTTTCCCCCATTTAAAAATAAACCGTTAAAGTTACGCTTTTGGTATTTTTAGAGTGTCTAGTCTAGTCTCATTTTCTCGTATTTCGGCAAAAATCCGAGGCCGAAATCTCGTTCCGTTCGCGACTTACACAAGATTATAAAATTCTCCCACTTTTATAAAAAAAAAACTGTTTATTTGATGCCTTTCAAAGCTGAAATAGCTGAGTTTTGGTTCTTTCGGGAAAACTTAAAAAAAAAGAGACGTTGGAGAGTTTTATACTTTGTCCCAACTCGGAAAGTATGCAATGTATCAGTTTGAAATTTCATCTCTAGCTAGATACGTCAAAGATCTGTCCTGCTGTGAAAGTTTCAGGTTTTTATCTCTAACCGTTTTTGAGTTATTTAAAATTATAAACTTCTCCAACTTTAAAAAAAAGTCTTAGTTTACAAAGTTCAAATAGTTGGATTATGACTTATTTAAGTTTAGGCAGCCAAATTCAGTGTAATTTAGTGACGTTGGAGAGTTTTATACTTTGTCCCAACTCGGAAAGTATGCAGTGTATCAGTTTGAAATTTCATCTCTAGCTAGATACGTCAAAGATCTGTCCTGCTGTGAAAATTTCAGGTTTTTATCTCTAACCGTTTTTGAGTTATTTAAAATTATAAACTTCTCCAACTTTTATAAAAAAAACTGCCAATTTGAAGCTTTTCAAAGCTCAAATAGTTGAATTGTTAGCTTTAAACTTAAAAAATAGTTTATCTATGTAAAGCCATTTTTAACTTATATCAAATTATAAAACTCTCCCATTAAAGCGAGTTTTGGTTTTTTAAGGCTCGAAAGTTTCATGTATATTTAATAACATGGAGAACTTTATACTTTCTTCCGGATAGCACAAAATGTCTTATGGGAGGTGTGTCAAACGGCGACCACTTTATACCGCTGAAAACGTGCGAGTATAAAGTGGTCGCCCTTTTGTTAAAATTGTCGTAAAAACATTTCCAAAGCGATTACAAACTTTTTTCGCATCAGTGTTAACGCTCGGAGAGTGTTTATAATGAATTTGTCTATCGGTGCGCTGTTTTTGCTCTCCCGGAGAGATTTTAAAGGGCTTACGAGTACCCTCGACAGCCTCGACTAATGGAAAATCGATGTTCCGATCGTCTTAGCGCTCGTAAAGCCGAACAGACGGCCAGAAAGGGCGACCGTTTCTCGGTTTAATGCGACCGCGAATTAACCTGAAAATGAACACTGAAAACTCGTCCACGATTCGTTTCAGGTGGATCTCGAACCCGGAATTCGACCCTGTATGATCGTCAAATGGTCGTCTGCGTGTCCTAACGTCGTCACGCCCACCGGATATGTGGTAAGTTTATAAAAGGGCGACCATTTTATAATAATGCTTGTAGAAGTAGATTACAAAAGTAGTTTGAGCATTCTTAGAAATCTGTAAAAATCAAGTAAAAATATAAAAAAGGGCGACCGTTTTATAATTATACATAAAAAACCCTGAAAACCAGTTATGACTAGTACAGTAACGTCGTAAGTTTATAAAAGGGCGGCTGGTTTATAAAACGATCTACTGCAGTTAACTGGTCCGTTCCAACCGTAATAGGGCGGCCAGTTTATACACTGTAACTAACACAAAAGGGTGGACAAGTTATTTGTAGCAGGAGATTGTAAGTAAATTATTTATTGAGTTGCTTGAGAGGTTTTATACCTAAAAACTAATACAATTAAAAAAAAAAAAAAAGGGCGACCATTTTATACTTCACTCCTTTCTTCAATTTGAATGTGTAAAAATCGTATTTTACTTGATACGGTAAATAAATTGACCTGAAAATGTTTTTGTGGGTTTTTAGGAAAAAGGGCGACCAATTTATAAACTCACTGAGCCTGGTTTAAGTGAGTTTTTCACGTCTAGACAGTTGGAAAACTGATATGAGGACAATTTGGATCAATTTTGTGAAAGGGCGACCAGTTTATACAATCAAAATTTTTATAGTTAAAACGCTCCTTTCTTCAATTTTTATGTGTAAAAATCGTATTTTACTTGATACGGTAAATTAATTGACCTGAAAGTGTTTTTGTGCGTTTTTAGGAAAAAGGGCGACCAGTTTATAAACTCACTGAGCCTGGTTTAAGTGAGTTTTTCACGTCAAGACAGTTGGGAAACTGATCTGAGAACAATTTGGATCAATTTTGTGAAAGGGCGACCAGTTTATACAATCAAAATTTCTATAGTTAAAACGCTCCTTTCTTCAATTTTTATGTGTAAAAATCGTATTTTACTTGATACGGTAAATTAATTGACCTGAAAGTGTTTTTGTGCGTTTTTAGAAAAAAGGGCGACCAGTTTATAAACTCACTGAGCCTGGTTTAAGTGAGTTTTTCCACGTCTAGACAGTTGGGAAACTGATCTGAGAACAATTTTGATCAATTTTGTAAAAGGGCGACCAATTTATAAAGTCACTGAGCCTGGTTTAAGTGAGTTTTTTCACGTCTAGACCAATTGCGCGTAAGCTTCTTGTTGAGCACGATTGTTATCGTCGGCAATTTACTAGACGGTAAAAGGGGCGACTGATTTATAAAAGCTGTAAACGAATGATTTAAGCGTGTCATTATTATGCGAAACCGGGCTAGAAAGCCGTCCATAATTTCCGAGGGGTATGAGTGAGCGTTTAACTTTTATGCGCGCATAAATTCGACTTTCGTTTTATTTGTTTATAAAGTTATCTAAAATCCGAATCGGAGCTTGTTTTCTGCAGAAAGAGGATGCGCTTGCACAATTTCAAATCCAGCGAAAAATTGGTTTTAACCCCGGTTTTCCATATGCAGTAAAAATTCAAATTTTATCCGCGCAGAAACGGATTTGTGCTAATTGCGCCTAGACGAATTTTATTCCTCTAAAATTGGGGGAATTGTTGTTATCTTAATCGGTTTTAACGGGCTGGTTAATATTAGCATGTTTCGGGTTAATCGCCAGTTTGACCAGAAACTTAACTATTTTAAATGGTTATTGGGGACGTTTCGTGTGCATTTCCCGACTGTTCGTGATCCTGAACATTTTGATTATGCTGATGGGCGTCGTAAATGGAAACTTTTGACTTGCTTGCAGTCGTAGATACGTGCCTGTTTAATTTTACGACTCGAATCGCATTCAGGAACGTTCTAGAGCGGTTTATAAACTGGTCGCCCGTTTTAAAAAAGTTTCAGTTTTGTAGCGTACCCCAGTTTATTTACATAGAAATTGTATTCCCACTAGTTTTGTAATCCTCACACCAGTAAAACTAAAATTATAAACTGGTCGCCCTTTTTGCTCGTCACGTTTTGTTGTGTCGTCGATCTTTTTACTCTTTGCATTTAGTAAATTAAAAAATTTTCAGCTTAATAAGACAAATTTTATTGACAACTAACTTACTTTGAGTTTATAAACTAGTCGCCCTTACACAAAATTGGTTCAAACTGTCCTCAGACCATTTCTGGCTACTGCCTAGACGTGAAAAAACTCATTTAAAACGGTATAAAAGAGTTTATAAATTGGTCGCCCTTTTTGCTATTAACGCAAAAAAACACTTTCAGAGTCAATTAATTTATAGTTTATCAAGTAACATGCGATTTTTTTCATATAAAAACTAAAAAAAATGCGTTTTAATAATAGAAATTTTGATAGTATAAACTTGTCGCCCTTTTAAAAAATTGTCCTAAAACCAGTCCCTAAAGTGTCTAGACTTAAAAAAAACTCACTTAAACCAAGCTAAGTGAGTTTATAAACTGGTCGCCCTTTCATAAAATTAACCTAAACTGTCATTTAGATTGTCTGTCATTGCAAAAAATGCATTTCAGCAGGTTTACACAAGTTTATAAAGCGGTCGCCCTTTTTACTGTACAAACACTAATTCTGAAAATATCGAATCTAAAATATTTATTTTTCCTTTATCCATGATTCTGTAAGGTCTATATAAAAAAATTACATTACAGGAATAAAAGTATTATTTTTTAAGGTATAAAACGGTCGCCCACGAACGAAACTCACCTGAAAAAATAACGAGAAAAACAAAATTCGTAATGAAGTAAACGTTAATTTAATTGGAGTCCCGTCTGGTATTATTAGCAAACGAAAAACATATTTTTAATATTTAATTCGTCTCGATCCGACAAGTGACAAGGCGAAACAATGATCCGAACCTAAAAATAGACATTCCAAAAGCAGAAACACTTTAATAAATTATTTCCATCAAAATTGGAGCTCAGTTAATAAAAGCGAATTGACTTGGATAGAATACCAGTGAAATTTAAAGAATATCAACTAAAATACGTTAATGACACGTAAAAACTGAAAAATTAACGCTTTAATGAGAGAAATTTGGTTAGTATAAACTGGTCGCCCTTTCACAAAATCGATACAAACTATCCTCAGACCAGTTCCGCAACTTTCTAAATGTGAAAAAACTCACTTAAACCGAAATAAGTGAGTTTATAAATTGGTCGCCCTTTTGGTGGCACACAAAAACCCTAGAAGGTAAATTGAAGTATATGTAATAAAAAAAGACAACTTTTGCGCATAAAAACGGAAAAAATTAACGCTTTAATAATATAAATCTAGAATGTATAAACTGGTCGCCCTTTTCAATTTTCTCAAAAATTACTTTTCTAAACTTGTCCTAAAGCAGTACAAATTACTAGAACTCTCCTTATAAATCACAATTGTAGTTAGTAGGTTAGTTTCGTAAAAATGATATAAGGGCGACCGTTTTATAGTTTGCCCTAAAGACAAATAAATTATCGGATTTTTCTTACAAATCGTAATTTCAGTTAGTAGGGAGTGGTAGATAACGTAATTTTGTTAGAAATTAAAAGGGCGACCAAGTTATAACTTGCCCAAAACTCCTCCAAATTACTAGCTTCCATCTAAGAAATCCAATTTCAGGTAGTAGCGGAAGCAACGTAACTTAGTTCGTAAAAAAAGTAAAAGGTTATCCTCAAATTAATGTCTAATTCAGAATTTACGGTATAATTTGTGAAATCCATACAAATTACACAGTACAGACCAAAATTTTTGCTAATAGAGAGTGATAGATAACTTATTTGTGTGAATAAACCAAAAGGGCGACCGTTTTATAAAAACAAATAAATAAAAAGGGGTCGCCTTTTTTTACATTTATCTCACCTTGCCCTAGATGATGCTTTATTAGAGTACAAAAAAAAAACCAAAAAGGGCGGCAACTTTATACTCCATCTCCAAACCAAAAACTGAGGCAATAAATCACACCATCATTACCTTGGAAGAGCAAAAAGGAAACTCCCTAGCGGACGTTCCACTTAAACTACCCGAATTCGACGAAACAATTTATTAGCGTGATCTATTTCATACATCCTTTCGGTCCTGCGAGACAATTTTAAATAACTTTTCCGGGCCGGAAGTTCGCTTCACGAACTCGACAAAACTTCATTTAACTTGTGTGTGCACCGATATTTCCCTCACGGTGGATATAAGTTTTATGGTTTGATTTTTTTAAAGAAAAAAAATTAAAATATACTGTCTGTTATTGCAAAATGATCGGAGAAATTATAAACGAGTCGCCCTTTCAATTTTCTCCGCTACGCGTTGAAATATTGCAAAACTGACTTCACCGTTCGATTCCCTGACCTCGAATTAGTCGAAAATTTGTTGTTACACGAGCCATGAAAAAATTATAAAACGGTCGCCCTTTTGATTTTCTATGTAAGTTGATTTCCAACCGCTACTACTTGAAACTACGTTTTGTAGATGAGAACTAGTAATTTTTATGGATTTTCGGCGAATTATAAAATGGTCGCCCTTTTATTTTTTTTACGAAATTAACTGATTTTTCAACCTCTTCTAACTAAAAATGTGCTTTGTGGGGTAGTAGTTTGCATTACTTTGGGACAACTTTAGTGGAAACTGTAAAGGGCGACCGTTTTATAACTCGTCCTAAACTCACAGAAATCACTGGATTTTCTCGCCTGGTCATAATTTCATTCCAACTAACCAATTTGCGTAGAAAATTAAATGGGCGACCTGTTTATAATTTCTCGTTTGAGTTTGTTTTTTCAGCTTAAAAACTCGTTAATTTAAACTTAACGACGACTGAAAGTAAATTTTCCCCATCTTAATAATAATACCCGTTTCCTGCTGAAAACTAGTTACTCCGGTAAAATATCAGCAGCGTTTTGCTAATTAAATTCCCAACAACATTTCCAGCCGCGACGCGGATTATTGTCGAGAAGATTCTAATTAACGTAGACGCAACTTTTGAGACGTGCACGTGCAAGTATTATTTGTTTATGCAACGTAAAGGTTACGCGTGCGAGTAAATCGTGTTTTGATAGGAAAATGCAAGCCGAGAAACCCAACCGAAGAGCAAAATTTCCCCCGAGAATCATATTTGAATTATACCTTGTTCAAAGTTTATAAAAGGGTCGCCCTTTTGTTTTTTTTTATGTCGCATGATGTTTTGAGACTTTCTGCAAATTAGTTATAAACTGGTCGCCCTTCAATTTAGTATCACCCGCTATTACTTGAAATTGTTAATAAATTTTTCTCGTGCTAGACTGTAGTAAAGTAGTTTTAAACATTTCTAATGAAAATTGGCTGGTATAAAGCTGCCGCTCTTTCACAGTCGGACGGACAAAACGAACCGGTTTTGAATGGAGTCGCATTCATAATTAGCTCCGGCAAACCAGAAAAGACTGAGAAAAACCTTTTAAAAGGGCCCCGCCGTCAATGTTATCGTCCTTAATTGTTAAACTCCGCATATAGATGAAAGCAAAACACCATTCCGGAGATTTCGGAGTCGTCCATACATATTCCCTCGGCGTTATCTGACCGACTCGTTAGGGTAAATGGTGGCGCCGAATAACGGCTTAATTAAACTTGTATTTTCGCTCCATTCGCTCTTTGTCATCGTATGCAGACCTCGTTTAGGACCGACTAATCGGTTCGGCACACCCAAAGATGCCGCCCAAACGTGCTTAAACGTTCGAGAAACGACGTTATAAACTGGTCGCCCTTTGTTTTTTTTTCTAAGAAAATCGTTTCTATGCAACCTTTAGAGTCATACGAGAATGATTTTCGTACTTTTACTTTTTTTTTTCGAGTTTTCAAAAATTGTCTAAAATTTTCAAAAAGTGTGTTTTTGTTGAGAAAATTAATTTTCTGGAATGAATGTGAAGTCAGTTTTGCAATACCTCCAACCATAACCGAGAAAACTGAAAGGGCGACCCGTTTATAATGTTTTAACGGCTTGTAACCACCTTGAGTAACAACTCGTTTTCGACTATTTCAAGGTCAAGGAATCGAATGGTAAAGTCAATTTTGCAATAACTCCAACCATAACCGAGAAAACTGGAAGGGCGACCCATTTATAATTTCTAAGATCGCAATTTTATAGTGTTGAAAAAAATCAAATTTGTGTGTTTTCCAAAAAATCGACTCTAGAACTTTTAGAGTCATCAATTTTGGTGGTCGACAAGAAAAAAGGGCGTCCGCTTTATAATTGAACAAAAACTGTTTTAGAGGAAAGTTTGAGTACGGACCTGCTCTGGCATTATCGATTCCGATTTTCCGACTACCAGAGGATTAATAAAAACCGACTGATTCCGTCTATTCTTCCGCATCGATGCAAACCGTCTATCTATATGGAAAATCGCTGCTAGTCCTATGCAGCACCAGGCGCAAAGATCGAACCGATAAGGGCGAATTTAAAAGGGCAATACTTACATCAAAGAGGAACGCGAATATCACTGCAATTGAAGCAAAAGGGCGGTCCGTTTATAAAGTTTCTAAAAAAATTGTGAAACCAGGAAAGGGCGACCACTTTATACCTTTCAAAATTGAGTGAATAAGACAACTATTTGAAGATCATCAACTGAGTAACATCAAATCGAGCAAAAATTGAAAAAGGGCGACCACTTTATACCAACCAAAATTGAGTCCAGTAGATCAAAATTGATGACGCAAAAATTAAAAAAGAGCGACCATTTTATAACCTTCAAATTTCACACTTTTCTAGGTTTCTGTGCTGGACAAGAAGGTGTTCAAGAACTCGGTGATTACTCTGCCTGAAACCCAAAGGTCAGATTTGGCGTACAAACTTCCGTAAGTTGTTTTTAACGGTCCGATTGCCAAAAGGTGGTAAAATTAAGGATTTTAGGGTTGACTACCGGGACGAGTTTGAAATTAGAGTTTCCACGTCTTTTCCGGGTTCCAAGGCTGCCGGACCTGTTAGCTTTACGGTTCCGGAACCTTTGCAGCCTTTTAGGGTGCGAGTGACAGTCAATCAGACCGAAGAGTCCTTCATGATCTACTGGGCGCAGCCCTTTGTCCCTCTGAGTTTCGGTCGTTTTTACTATCAGGTGAGAGGTGGATTTTTTTTTTAAATAATGTTTAGAGTAAGAGTTACAAGGAAAATGACCTTGGAAATGGGTTCCTTGACCTCGAATTAGTCGAAAACGAGGTGCAACTCAAGTAGGTTATCCTACCAAATAAGGGAGTTAGACGCCATTTTGTTTTAAAAGACCGACAGCGCCCTCTGAGCTAACTTGCGCTAGGATTAAGCTAGACTAGGGTTGTGACCACTCGTTTTCGACTAAATTGGGGTCAACGAATTCAATGGCAAGGTTATTTTTTGCGTAACTAGCTCTCCAACCCAACCAAAATAATTTTCAAACTAAAAATTCGACTGCATTTACAAAATAAAGGAATCAGGTTAGGTTGGAGAGCCCCAAAGGGCCTGTCAACACCCTTGCTCGACGAACCGGCAATTTAAGGGCGGCGTTCCGTCAAATCGACACGAACGGGTCAATTTTTCTTTCGGTCGGGCTCGTTGGCCCGGAAAACCAACATCGAGTCCTGCATGTGTTTGTGTGTATATTTAACGGGCGCCCTTTACTGCCTGCTTTGTTGGGACGTTGCTCTTTTTGACTGCCTCGAGCCCGATTTACAATAAAAAAAAGGCAAAAACAAGCTGTAAATTGAAAAGGGCGACCATTTTATAATGGTTCAAAATTGGCTGAATTGAAGTGCACATTGTGAAAGTAAACAACCCAAAAGCAAAAAATGCCCAAGAGGACATGAAACTGAAAAGGGCGACCGTTTTATAATTTCTAGAAGAAGTAGGATCAAATGACAAAACGAAACACCAATTCACGTTTAGAATAAACAGAAAAGTAAAAATTCCAAAAGGGCGACCGTTTTATAATAATTTAAAAACCCTTAAACCTTGATTTTTTTTTAACTAAAATTCAATTGGATCACAAATCACTGGTTCACTACGCTTAGAAGAGACAAAAAAAAACAAAAAAGGCGACTATTTTATAACCGACAAAAATCACACTTTCACCAAAAATTAATAAATCATCAAAAGGGCGACCATTTTATAATAATTTAAAAAAGCTTGAAACCACCAATTTATTACTTTCAGAAGAAACAAAAAAATAAAATTGGGCGACCGTTTTATAAACACTACAAAAATCATTTAAAATTTGACTTTGTAAAAAATTCAAAAGGGCGGCCCCTTTATACTGAGCAATTTAACATTTATAGAGCGACATACAGGCAGTACAAGGCGCGCATTTTCTGTAATAAACATCGAGACAGGATGTCAGAATGGGCGTAGACAGAGTAAAATGAGTTACGGTCGTCGCGGTTGCGGTGACGTGCAAAAGTGTTCCAGGAGCAGTTAAACTAACTTGTACAAGTGGCGCGCGACGAAACGTTGCCGTACAAATTATTGCTTTCGTGCGGCGCGACCTTAATCGTAAATTATAAAGCCGCCGCCCCCGTCGTAATTTTCGTTTTTCTTTTGTTTCACGAGCGCGCCCGCAGGATACCGCATTAGCATAGTTACCGGCTCAATTTCGGGCGATTTATTGCTCACTTTTCCAGACGAAAAATGGTCACATAACTAAAACAGTGAATTTTTTTTCGAGTAACCTTGGCTGAGTTGCAACTCGTTTTCGACTAAATTGAGGTCAAGGAATCGAATTGTGAAGTCTGTTTTGCTGTATCTCCAGGCATAGTCGAGAAAACTGAAAGGGCGACCTTTTTATAAATTTTTAATGGATTGAGAAACAACTCAATTTCAACTATACCAAAGTCAAGGAATCAAATTCTGAAGTCAGTTCTGCAATATCTCAAATCAAAGCCAAGAAAACTGAAAGGGCGACCCTTTTATAAATTATTAATGGATTGAGAAACAACTCACTTTCAACTATACCAAAGTCAAGGAATCAAATTCTGAAGTCAGTTTTGCAATATTTCAAATCAAAGCCAAGAAAACTGAAAGGGCGACCCTTTTATAAATTATTAATGGATTGAGAAACAACTCATTTTCAACTATACCAAAGTCAAGGAATCTAATTGTAAAGTCAGTTTTGCAATATCTTCAGCCGTAGTCAAAAAAACTGAAAGGGCGACCCTTTTATAATTTTTTTAATGACCGGTAACTTTGTTATTTTCAAAGATAACCACCCCGAGTAACCACTCATTTCCGACTAAATCGGGGTCAGGGAATCGAATGGTGAACTCAATTTTGCGCTATCGCCGTTCCTAACCAATAAACTTTGAATTTCAGGTTTTTGTGTATCCAGGTCAGGACTTGGACGCGCCTTACGAAAAATACTACGTGACCAGACCCGCTATGTACTACAAAGGCGACCGGCCGGAAAATACTTTCGCCGTCAACTTGGCCACTTACGACCGGAAGCACGTGTCCAAGGTGACGCCGCCCCTTTACGCCAATTTGAACGGTGAAAGTTTCGTGCTGAACGCCACCTTCAGTGAAACGCCCGACAGGTGATTTGTACCCTTACTCCGCTAATAAATTTTCGTTCTTTTTGAGTGTTTTTTTTTTCTGCTGAGTTTTGTCAGTAGTGAGGGATGATTTTACGAAAATATTATACGCACACACATTAAGCGGGGATCAGAAAAAAAGAAACGCGCTTCTTTATGCAAATCGCTGTACCCCCAGCCAGCTACGACGTTTAGAATTTTAAGTAGCTCCTTTCCCGTTCCCTTGATTTTTTTTTTCAAGAGGTTAAAAGTTAACGCACGTTCCCCGTTTAACTCAGCGAAAAATTGTCGAGAAAACGTTTAGAGTAAAAGCTACGAGAAAAATGAACCCTGAAAACGGGTTTCCTTGACCCCAAATTAGTCGAAAACGAGGTGCAACTCAAGTAGGTTATCTTAACAAATAAGGGAGTTAGGCGCCATTTTGTTTTAGAGGGCGCTGAGCGCCCTCTGAGCTAACTTGAGCTAGGATTAAGCTAAAGTAGGTTTGTGACCACTCGTTTTCGACTAAATTGGGGTCAGGGAATCCATTGGACAAGTTATTTTTACATTTAGTAATGTTATAACTGAGATACTTTAAACAGACAACTTTTTAAAACCAAATTAACAATTTTTCTAAAATCACAAATTAGCCAATTACGTGCCCCATTATCATATAAAAGCAAACTTGAATAGTCATTTTTAGTTGACAGTTAGGTTAGGTTAGGAAATTCCTGTTAAGCAGTAGCAAAACTTTGTTAAAATTCGCGCAAACAGATTAGTCGAGAGTAATAATCGTCGTGATGTAGAAAGAAGCGGCAAAGTTGAGTTTAGGGAAAAGTTAGCGTCAGAAATGGCCCGCGGCTTGTGAAATTTTAATTGCCGCTAACCGAAAATAGCGGCTCCTTTTATCAAACTAATAATTAATTCTAAAACTTGCCGGGGAAGTTCCCGAGAGTAAACAGCTTGTTAGCAAGTTGCCCTAACACTGGGGACTTTTAATTTCATTTGCTTTTAGGTTAATAGTTTTTCTTTTCAATTTTTTCTCCCACAGTTCTCCTCAATTAGTCCCAATTTACGCTTTTTACGGTTCCAGTTGTGTAGAATCAAAAAAACAACCTCACCATTCGATTCCCTGACCCCGATTTAGTCGAAAATGAGTGGTAACAACCCTAGTCTATCTCAGTCCGGATGCAAGTTGTGTCTAGAGGGCGCTAAACAAAATGGCGTCCAACTCCTCTATTTTTTAAGATAACCTACTTGAGTTGCATCTCGTTTTCGACTAATTTGGGGTCAAGGAATCCACTAGTGAAGTCAAATTTGCGATCCGTCTGCTCGGTTAGGAAAAAATACAATTTTACCACTCAAATTTTCTACTAAACCCTTGTACTGTATACCCCCTCAACCCGATCCTCTAATTAGAATGTTATTGAGAAACTTTAACCCCAAAAAAAAATGGCATTAATCAAACTCCAGGCCCTGATTAACCGTAACGGAACACGGTGGTAGCTAACGCCACATGTAAAAAGCAAACTTCATGTTGAACTAGCATTGTTCCAACGCCCCAGTGGATTTACGACCAAAAACGAAAGAATAACAGACAGTTAATATAACTTTCGTGAATTTTTTATGAAGAAAAACACGAGTGAAGCAAAGCACGTGTCATCCTACGTGGAATTGAAACGTCAGTGTACGCGTAGCAAACGCCACTTCACTTTACACGATATAAATACAGTTGCCACAACTAATATGTGCTAATGCCAGCGGAATCTTTTTGCCAGAATAGTTCCGAAAATTGTTGTTTTTGTTAGTTTGACGTGTAGAGGAGACATTTATAAACTCGATGGAAACACTATTGGTTGCACAGTTTGGCCGCTAGAGGGCGTGGAAGTTGACGAGGAGGAGTTGAAGTCTTTTTATTGGTCAGTGGGCGTGTCCATCTAATTTAATGAAATTCGGATTGGTTAGTGGGTGTGTCCTTAACAAATAACAGTCTCTAATTGGTGAGTGGGCGTGGAAAGTGTAATTGAATGAGTTCTGATTGGTTAGGGGGTGTGTCCGTTAGAAAAAAATAGTTTCTAATTGGTCAGTGGGCGTTGCTACTTAAATCTTAATATGAAATTCATGAAAAACTAACTTGATAATTTAAATTTTGCTGGTCAATTCAATTTTCAAACAATTTTGAACAAATTTTGATATAATTCACTTAAAAACTAAAAATTTACATTTAATTTTAATTTTTCGAAATCACGTGACGGTTTTTAATTTTTTCAGTCACGTGACTGTTTTTAATTTGAATTTTAAGTTTTGAGAGTCATTTTCAAATTTGTGACCGTTTTCCAAATGAAAAATTTGGCAACGTTGCAAAAATTTAGCGGTTGATTAGTACCAGTAAAAAGCGAAGTGAAAAATATCAGTTTAGCAACATTGTAGAAACTTGATCAGTTTGACAACGTTGCAAAAACTTTAAAATCAAAAATCAAATAACTCTAAAAAAAATTTACTTGGCAACGTTGCAAAAATGTTATTATATAAGTATTTTACAGGTAATCCTAGTAAGAAAAAACAGATTTGGCAACAGTGCAGAAACTTGGTCTTTGCTCAATCAGTGCCTAAAAATGTAGTAAAAGTAAAATATCGGTTTGGCAACATTGTAAAAACTTTGTAAATCAAATAATATAATTTTTGGAAAAAATGTCAATTTGGCAACGTTGCAAAAATTTAGTCATTGATCTAGCAGTTTCAGGTTTTATTTAGTAAAATTTCAGTTTGGCAACGTGGCCGAAATATGGTTATTGATCTTTTACAAGTAATTCTAGAAAAAAAATCGATTTGGCAACATAGCAAAAACTTTGTAAATCAAATAGTTTTTGAAAAACATGTCAACTTGGCAACATTGCAAAAATGCGATTATTGATCATTTCGAAGTAAATGTAGTGAAAAAGTCAATTTGGCAACTTTGCAAAACTGTGACTGTGTTTCCTCGAGTGGTAGAACCGAATAAAGTCACGTTGGAGAGTTTTATAAACTTCAATATCTCGGAAACTATCCCACTTGCAGACGTGAAATTTTCAGGATTTGTAAAGCTGTTCTCCTTATTTTGTTCTGTGGAAGTTGCATGTAAACATCTCATTCTGTTTCTGAGATATTGACGATTATAAAGTTCTCCAACTTTACTATTGGTTTGCATTAAAATCGTTTTTTTTTTTTGTAAATAAGAAATTTGTTTGATATTTTAGGCCTCTAACTCACGTTTCCCTGAGTGGGGGAGAACCGAATTAAATCGCGTTGGAGAGTTTTATAAACTTCAATATCTCGAAAACTATCCCACTTGCAGACGTGATGTATTCAGGTCTGGTAGAGCTGTCCTACTTATTTTGATCTGTGAAAGTTGCATTCAAATATGTCACTCTGTTTCTGAGATATTCAAGGTTATAAAGTTCTCCCACTTTTGTTTTTATTACACTCCTTGCCTTTTTGGTTACAAATTATTGTAGATTTTCAATGAGATTGAATTTAAGTGCATTTTGTTCTTTACAGTCCCGAGACGACGGTTTTCTCCTCCTTCTCCAACGTTCCGCTTACGAATGCACATTCTAATCTCAAGACTCCGGAGGCGGCGCGGTACATTTTCCGCAACAAAACTAAAATATTTAAATCCGCAAGACCAATCTATTTCGTTCGGTTATAAGTTCTCCAAACCCACCTTGGAGAAATTTATAAACTCGCGTAACTCCTTTATTTGATGAGTTCCGAAGCTGAAATTTTTACAGCACGCAGATGGTTCGAGGCTACGTTATCCTAGCAAGTTTCAACTCTCTGTGTGTGTGTACGGTAGCCAAGGCTTGTTTGCGACTAAATCCCCGTTTGATTAAACAAATATCAACCCGCAAAGGCGGTAAACAACAAATTAAGCCGCATGGAATTTTCGAATAAAGCAAGGCGCTTTCATCGTTTGTCAACAGCGCCCCCAGGTGGGGCGCGCTCGAACCATAAACCACGCGAAACTGTTACCGACGACGTGAATCGGCTCGTTCGCCCTTGATTTAGGGCTGGTTCGCACTTAACCGTCTTTATTTACGTCGCAGTTAAGCCGTAATGGCGGCAGAGGCGTTGTCATAGGAGGTCAGAAGGTTAAAAAGAAAAAAACGAAAAAAAAATTGAACAATGTCACTTAATACGTCTCTGAATTGTGTCAAGTCCAAGCAGGCCCAAAACCAGAAATCAGAAGCCAGAAAACCAATTAGAAACTGTTTTTGTAACGGAAACACCCACTAACCAATCAGAGTGCACTTGATTAACTGGCAACGCCCACTGACCAATTAGAAACTATTATTTGTAGAAGAAACACCCACTAACCAATCAGAATTCACTTGACTTAACTGGGAACGCCCACTGACCAATTAGAAACTGTTATTTGTAACGGAAACACCCACTAACCAATCAGAATTCACTTGACTTAACTGACAACGCCCACTGACCAATTAGAAACTAGTATTTGTAGAGAAAACACCCACTAACCAATCAGAATTCACTTGACTTAACTGGCAACGCCCACTGACCAATTAGAAACTAGTATTTGTAGAGAAAACACCCACTAACCAATCAGAATTCACTTGACTTAACTGGGAACGCCCACTGACCAATTAGAAACTATTATTTGTAGAGGAAACACCCACTAATCAATCAGAATTCACTTGACTTAACTGGGAACGCCCACTGACCAATTAGAAACTGTTATTTGTAACGGAAACACCCACTAACCAATCAGAGTGCACATGATATAACTGGCAACGCCCACTGACCAATTAGAAACTATTATTTGTAGAAGAAACACCCACTAATCAATCAGAATTCACTTGACTTAACTGGGAACGCCCACTGACCAATTAGAAACTATTATTTGTAGAGGAAACACCCACTAACCAATCAGAATTCACTTGACTTAACTGGGAACGCCCACTGACCAATTAGAAACTATTATTTGTAGAGGAAACACCCACTAATCAATCAGAATTCACTTGACTTAACTAGCAACGCCCACTGACCAATTAGAAACTGTTATTTGTAACGGAAACACCCACTAACCAATCAGAGTGCACATGATATAACTGGCAACGCCCACTGACCAATTAGAAACTATTATTTGTAGAGGAAACACCCACTAACCAATCAGAATTCACTTGACTTAACTAGCAACGCCCACTAACCAATTAGAAATTGTAATTCGTAACGGAAACACCCACTAACCAATAAAAGACAGTACAGTTGGAGAATTTTATAATCGTCAATATCTCAGGAACTGAATGGAATATTTAAGTGCAATTTTTTGCAAAACCACATAACCCTGAAAGTTCGGTAAAATCTGAAAATTTCAAGTCCCCAACTAGGTTACTTTCCAAGATATGGAAGTTTATAAAAGTCTCCACCATGACTTAATTAAAGTGTACAAAAACTAACCAAAAAAAAAAAAATAAAAAAGAAATCAGAAAATGAGTAAAATTTTTACTTTACTTCAGTGCATACGCTTCTCCAGTCGAGTTATCAAGTGGGAGAGTTTTATAAACTCCAATAACTCCGGAACTAGATAAAGTGTCAAAGTGAAATTTTTACCAAAAAATCTACTCACTACTACACCTATGTTGTGAAAATTTGATGATCGAGTGAATATTTCTCATTGCAGCCGAGTTAATAATAGCTCAAGTGGGAGAGTTTTATAAAATGCAATAACTCGGTAATTAAGTGGCCTATCAGCACGCAGTTTTCACAGAAAAAGTGATCATGACAAGATCTAACGATTGCTCACACTCGAATTGCGATTTACTAACGTTTTTCAAGTGTTTTCTCAATTTTACACGGAATTAACAGCCGCCCTCGTTTCAACCCCTTTAAAAAGTGAAACACGCACTTTCTTGTATCGGGGGAAAGTTTTCCTGGTCACGTGACCGGGAAAATTGTATTCAGGACGTGTTGGCTAATTGGTCGGACCAGGAAGCCACAGGGAAAATTTTGAGACGCCCTCTGGTGGCACCGCTATCAACCACGAAACGTTTCCAAAGCATCAGTGACTTGATGATGTTTAAGAAAAGAGACAGCTGCGTTCCATTGTTTTTCGACTGAAGAGGTGCTCGAAATATTCCGAAACAGCTGCCCGATCAGCACTAACATTTGTCTCAGTGACGTCAATACTTGAAATAATCAAAAACACTCGACGATCGAATTATCGCCGCCAACTACAAAGTAAAAAAGATTAACCGTAGTGAAAATTAAAACTTAAAAACACTAAAACTGTTTCCATAAATTCTATAATCCATTCACACATTTTTTACCTCCAAGCAGGCTCTTACCAACCAAAGATGGTTTCTAATTGGTCAGGAGGCGTGGCCAGTCAAGACAGATGAATTTTAATTGGTCAGTGGGCGTTAAATACTTTCTCATTGGACAGAGGGTGTGGCCAGTCGAACAAAGTCAATTTTTGGTTGGTTAGAAGGGATTAAACACTTTCTCATTGGTTGGTGGGCTTTTGGTTGGCCATTAGGCGTGGCCAGCCAAATTAAGTCAATTTTGGTTAGTAGACTTTAAACTATTATTAATTGACCAGTGGGCGTGGCCAGTCAAAACAAATGAATTTTAGTTGGTCAGTGGACGTGGCAATTCAAATCAAGTAAAATTTGATTGGTCAGGGAGTGTCTAATTGGTCAGTGGGCGTTCCCTGTTTAGTCGTGAATTCTGATTGGTTAGTGGGCGTGACATTTTCAAAAAATGGGCGTTATACATTTTCTCATTGGTCAATGGGCGTTGCTAATAATTTAAAACGCACTAGACCACTTAGAAAACGGCGACGTAGACGCAAAAAAATCCGAAACGCTCCTTAAATCACGATTACAGGTGTTCCAGACTTATCTATTCTAATCAGTAGGTAATAAATTGCATTACGAGTTGGTCCTTCGTTCAGTTTGACTGTTGCACCATGATGCTGAGCGTGGCGTTAGCTACCGCGATTCTTCTTCTGCTCTTCTTTTTACGGTACGTGGCAACTGCCAGACTGCGCGAAATCGCCCAGTGTATCGATGTTTTGCCGGGCGACAAACGCTACCCTTTAATCGGGACCAGTTTGGGATTTATCACCTCGACCAGAGAAGGTAAGTGTCGATTTTACTGTGATTATGCAAGGATTAGGTGACGTAGTACCGTTCAAGGAGGTACAAATGCACATTCAAATTCAATCTTTTAGAGAGTTATATCATTGTACATAAACACCTCCAGGGAGGTTAAAATGTACACCAGAATAACTCGTTGACCGTTAGAGGTAGAACACTGAAATTCTAGTGAATCAGTCTGGAATTGTTGCTTTTTCTACTCATACACTGAAACCTCCTCTATCTTAACACTGAATCGATGTTTACTGGATTTAAAAACTTTACAAAAAATGTATCAATTTACTTTTATGACAATTAAAAAATACACTTAAATGTGAATGCAATGTCGAAAACTAGACTTCAAAATCTTCAGCCGTTCCGGAGTTATACGGTTGTACATTTACACCTCCAAAACGTTCAAAATGTACATTCGAATAACTCGTGAACCGTTAGAGGTAGAAAGCTAAAATTTTGGTTAATTAGTCAGGGATTCATGCTTTTTACACTCGTACACAAAAACCTGCTCTATCTTAACACTGAACCAATTTTTAGTGGGTTTAAAAACCTTCCAAGAAAAGTATCAATTTACTTTTATGACAATTAAAAAATACACTTAAATGTGAATGCAATGTCGAAAACTAGACTTCAAAATCTTCAGCCGTTCCGGAGTTATACGGTTGTACATTTACACCTCCAAAAAGTTCAAAATGTACACTAGAATAACTCGTGAACCGTTAGATATTACTAAATCCATTGAAAGTAGTACATTTTAACCGCCTTGAGGTTAAAATGTATAGTAGCGCTTTTTGCATGAACTGATCAATAAAACAAGTAAGAAAAAGGTATCATTGTTAATAAACAATGTAACGTAAACCCCCAAGAACTGTATTAAATATGTAACCACACACTGAACAATATTATTTATATTTTAATATGATACGAATGAAAACTCTAAATTCCGGACTGCACTGCCTTTTTCACAAGTACGGAAGCTAATCGAGGGTCTAACAAGCATCTGAAAAAACTGAAAATAGACTTTAAAATGCTGGCCAATAGAAACTGTGGTGCAACCAATCAAACAGCTTTACGGTGGTTATACTCAGAATTATTGGTGACACTCACACATCAAGTCCACGTTGACTCGCTGCAAATTTCTACGGGGGACAATCACATACAAATTTGCTCGTTTTTTCCTATGGTTTATGTGGTGTGTTGATCGAACCCCGTATTTTGACCTGTCCCAACTGACTTCGTATAGACTATACCTTAAAGGAGGTTAAAATGTACACTTGAATATCTCGAGAACCGTTTAAAATAGAAAGTTGAAATTTTGGTTGCAACTTTGGTGCTTGCAGTAGTCTATTAGTACAGGAGGTGAATGTACATTTGCACCTTTAAAGAAGGTCAAAATGTACACTTGAATATCTCCTAAACGGTTTGAGATAGAGGGCTGAAATTTTCACTAAATTTTCGTTTAAAAATGACAGATTTGTTTGACAAATACATGGCGCTGCGACGCCAAAAGTACGGTCCGGTCTACCGTAGTTGGGTGGGCAGCGTCCCGATGGTGCACATCTCAAAACCGGAACACGTGCAAACCATCTTCCGGAGCAACACCGAAACGTACAAAGGAGCGATGTACAAATTTCTCCAACCCTGGTTGGGTCAAGGATTGATTTCCGGTGAAGGTTTGTACTCGACAGATTTTTGAGGTTTTTGAGGTTTAAAGTGGTGCTTTTAGGACCGAAATGGAAGCGTCACCGTAAAATCATCACTCCTTCATTTCACTTCAAAGTGCTGGACACTTACAGTGAGGTGTTCGTGTCCAAGGCGGAAAACTTCACCAAATACCTGGAACGTTTTGAGGGAGCCGGGTTTTTTGAGGTTACAGGTCACGTGACTAAACTGGCTTTGGATATTATCGCGGAAACGGCCATGGGAGTGAAAGTAAACTTTTTGGAGGGAAATGACCCGAGAGGTTTGGAGTACGCCCAGGCTATTATCGAGTAAGTTTTTTCCCCTCAAAATCACTCTGACAACTTTGTGACAGGTTTTTTTCCAGTTTTTGCTCCATCATGTACAAGAGGTTAGGCAACCCGATATACTCGTCCGACTTTCTGTTCGGTTTTACCAAGTTGGGAAAACAGTCGGCGCAGTGTTGCCGCATCATTCACTCTTTCAACCGTGACGTCATCCAAACTAGGAAAAAAACCTTCACAGGAACGTCGACGCGCGATCACGATGATTTGGGGATAAAAAGCAAAACTTCCTTCCTCAACATGCTTCTCCAGCATCAAGCTGATTATGGTTTCCTGGATGAGGAGATTGAGGAGGAGGTCAGCACTTTTATGTTTGGGGTAAGTCGTTCCTTCTCCATCCGAGTCGCTATCTCATTGGTTTTTCTTGACGTTGACAGTTGAGGTTAGGTTGTGTTTTGCAAGACAGATTGTTGACAGAATGGTAAAAATACATGACGTTGTTGACAGGTGGACTCAATTATCTGGTCTCGTGACCGTTTTGAAATTTGAAATTTTAGAATCACGCACTGACTGTTGACTGTTTTTGGTCACATGACCGTTACATTTAAAACTTCAATTTTTCAGTCACGTTACCGTCTTTAAATTGAGATATAAATGTTTAAAATAATTCTTCAGTTAAAATTTAATCTTGATTTTTCAAGTCTCGTAAGCGTTTTTTCAGGTCACGTGACTATTTTCTAATTTAAACTACACATTTTTCAGTCACGTGACCGTGTCGAGAATGAAATTTAAATTGTAAAGTTGCAGATAATCATTTGCCAATTTTAATAACAATTTTCTGGTCACGTGACCGTTTGAAAATCCAAATTTAGATTTTGAGAGTTTGACATTGACCATTTCTAAATTTAACCTTAATTTTTTTGAAGTCACATGGTCGCCTTTCTAGTCACGTGACTGTTCTTAAATTTTCAGTCGTCTGACCGTATTTGAATACAAATTTAGGTTTGTTGAGTCACATGACTATTTTTAATGATCATGTGACTGTAATCTTTAAATTTAAACTACAGTCACGTGGCTATTTTTAGATTGAGGTTTGCATTTTTTCAATTACTCTCAAATTAAACCTTAATTTTTCGATATCTTCTGACTGTTTTTCTGATCACATGACATTAAAAATTACACTTGATTTTCAATAGTCACGTGGCTGTTTTCTTTTCGGTCACGTGGCTTTTTCAGCCACATGACCACTATCTAAGTTATTTCACGTGACAATCCTCATATTAAAAGTTAAATTTTTCGGAGTCACATGACTATTTTCAAAGTTACTGTATTCAAATTAGAGAAATTGTCTTTTAAGTCACGTGACAAAATAATTTAAATTTTTTTTCTTGATTTTTTACAGAAACACGTGACTTGCTTTTTTAGTCACGTGGTCCCTTTGACAGCCACGTGAGCCTACAGTACGCTTAGTGCAAATTCCGTATACTAATTTTGCAATAAAATTGTCAACGGGAAGCGTCAACCTAACCTCAAATGGTGCGTCAAAATTACTGTCAAAAGTCAAAATAATCTCTGATCGCTTATTGGTCGAAAATTTGAAAAGCTTTGATACGTCATACTGGGGGTTTAATTGAACCATTTTTCTGGTATTTACAGGGTATGGACACGACCAGTGCCACTTTGACTTTCGCCTTTTTGGCTTTGGGAAATCACCCAAAAGTTCAGGTAGTTGAGCACAAAAAACGATTTTTGTCAATTTTGCTAATACAAGCCAAATTCAGAAAGCAGTTCACCAGGAACTGGACAGCATCTTCGAAGACGACCCCAACCGATCCGTGACTATCCAGGATTTGACCCAAATGGAGTATTTGGACAGGTTTCTGAAGGAGGTACTCCGGTGCTACTGTTTCGTTCCGTTCATGTACCGGGAACTGCAAGAGGATTTGGAAATTGGCGGAATAAAAGTGCCTAAAGGAGTGACGATCAACGTCAGCCTGTACGATTTGCACCACGACGCGGAACACTATCCGGAACCGTTCCGGTTCGATCCGGACCGATTCCTTCCGGAACAGTCCAGCACCAGACATCCGTACGCTTTCGCACCGTTCAGCGCCGGTCCCCGGAACTGTTTAGGTAACCTAACTTTTAGCAAACCTAACCTAACTAGATAGAGTCACGTGACCATCAAGATGTCATTGAGAATAGTCACGTGACCTTTGTAGCTGAATTTGATAGTTGAAAACAATGCCTAACCTAACATTAAATAGAGTCACGTGATCTTCAAGATTCCCTTCGACGCTTGAAAATAGTCACGTGACCTTTGTAGGTGAATTTGAAAATTGAAATCAATCACGTGACGTGAAGTTTGAAACCCACAATTTTCAGTCACGTGACTGGTTTTAAATCGAAATTTAGATTTTGAAAATCACACAATCATTTTCAAATGTAACGTTAAATATTTGAAGTCACGAGACTGTTTTGTCTGGTCACGTGTTTTCAAATGTAAACTAGAAATTTCTCAGTCACGTGACGGTTTTCCGGTTACGTCACAGTTTCTTTCTGGTCACATGACGGTTTTCAAATTGACACTCCAAATGTTCAGTCACGTGAATTTTTGTTCACGTGACCGTCTCTAATGGAAATATAAATTTGTAGAACCGCGAAACTGTTTTAAAATTTAAACATTTTCAGTCACGTGGTTTTAAATGAAATATTTATTTTTCGAAATCACATGACTATTTTTCTCATGGTCATGTGTCAACTTTCTAATTATTATCACGTGACATTTCTAGAAGAATTTGATAGTTGAAAACAGTCACGTGACCTACATAAATTTCTCTCATCCGTTACAATGCTCACGTGACCGTCAAAACAACATTTTTTACCTTAAACTGGTCACGTGACTGTAAGGATACTATTTTAACTTTAGATAGAGTTACGTGACTTTCAAGATTCCATTCTCGACGTTTAAAAATAGTCACGTGACGTTTATAGGTGAATTTGATATCAAGTCAAGTCACTTGAACTTCAGAGCCACATTTTGACATTAAATATTGTCATGTGACTGCAAGATAGCTACTTAAACCTTTAGATTCTATTCGACTGTTGAAAATAGTCACGTGACCTTCAGAGCAATATTTTGACGTTAAATATGGTCGGGTACTACCTAACCTCGCTAATATCACCTAGTACTGACAATTTGGGCGGTTCCAGGTCAAAAGTTTGCAATGCGCAACGTCAAAACTTTGCTGGCCAACATCCTGCGACGGTACCGTATCGTGTGCCAGGAGAAACCGGAAGATCTGCGCTACTACTTGGAGGTGGTACTCAGGCCGCAGAACGGGTTACACATTGCTTTGGAACCGCGCGAGAACCGCCGATTTGGATGATTTGGTGCCGGAACCGACCGAGAAACTTAGATCTGATTTTTTTTTTGTTACTATTTCTGTAAATAAATTGGTCGTTGACAGTTGGTTGGTTTGTTATTTAGACCACGCCCATGTAGGGCGTGCCGATCCCGCCCACGGTATTGCGAGTAGGCGTGGTTTGACACTTTTTTTAGTTTAGGCCACGCCCCTTTTTAAGAATTCATAGCCGCTCATGATGCAATGAACTAGAAGTCAAAGGAATAAAATATTGATTTATTTTGTGTTTTGACAGTTGACACTTGACACTGACAGACCAAACTATACGTCAAATAAAGTTTACTCGTGAAGGTGTAAAATATAGTTACATTATTTTAAGCTGAGTTTGTTGAGTTTCTAATGTGTTTTACCGCTTTATAGCTCTTTGGAACGAATTTTGACAGATGACACATTAATGACAGATCAGGCTATGTGTCAAACGAACGCTTTCGTTTTAACAACCGTGAAAAATCCTTTTTATGGAGACGCAGAACTCAGACGCAGATTTTGACAGTGGACACTTTACTGACAGACTAAACTTTATGTCATAATTGTCAAATCAACGAAACTTTACTCACGAAATTGTAAATGGTTTTCATGTCACGTGACTGCTTTTTTCTGGTCGTGTGACTGATTTTAAATTTTTAATCACGTGACGTATAAATAAAAATTTAGATTTTTTTTTATTATCAAATTTAGTCCTGATATTTTTAAGTCACGTGACGGGTTTTTCTGGTCGCGTGACTGTTCACTTCTATTTAATTAAAATTAAGTGCAGTTGGGTTAGGTTAGTTGGTGGAGTAAAGTGAGATAAAACATAAATTGAAAAAATTCAAGACGGCGGCCCAAAATGTCAAAAAATTGAATTTATACTCTGTTTCGACCAATTTTCGGTCAGAGAATGCATTACAACTGTCCGTTTGGCGTTAACTGTCACTGAATGGCAGGAAATCCAAGATGGCGGCCAAAAATGTCAAAAATCAAGTTTATACTCTTTTTCGACTAATTTGAGGTCAGGGAATGCATTGCAACTGTCAGTTTGGCGTTAACTGACACTGAAAGGGAGGAAATCCAAGATGGCGGCCAAAAATGTAAAAATCAAGTTTATACTCTTTTTCGATTAATTTGAGGTCAGGGAATGCATTACAACTGTCAGTTTGGCGACAACTGTCACTGAATGGCAGGAAATCCAAGATGGCGGCCAAAAATTTAAAAATCAAGTTTATACTCTTTTTCGACTAATTTGAGGTCAGGGAATGCATTACAACTGTCAGTTTGACGTTAACTGACACTGAAAGGGAGGAAATCCAAGATGGCGGCCAAAAATGTTAAAAATCGAGTTTATACTCTTTTTCGACTAATTTGAGGTCAGGGAATGCATTACAACTGTCAGTTTGACGTTAACTGTTTGACGTTAACTGACACTGAAAGGGAGGAAATTCAAAATGGCGGCCAAAAATGTCAAAAATCGAGTTTACACTCTTTTTTGACTAATTTGAGGTCAACGAATGCATTACAACTGTCAGTTTGACGTTAACTGACACTGAAAGGGAGGAAATCCAAGATGGCGGCCAAAAATGTAAAAAATCGAGTTTATACTCTTTTTTGACTAATTTGAGGTCAACGAATGCATTACAACTGTCAGTTTGACGTTAACTGACACTGAAAGGGAGGAAATTCAAAATGGCGGCCAAAAATGTAAAAAATCGAGTTTATACTCTTTTTCGACTAATTTACGGTCAGGGAATGCATTACAACTGTCAGTTTGACGTTAACTGTCACTGGGATCCAGAAAATTACTCACATTTTAGATTTAACCAACTACTAACCTTAACCAATTAGGCTTAGTTAGGTTAGGTTAGTTGCTGGAGTAAAATGAGAAAAAACACAAATTCAGCTGGTCAGTCAAGCTCTCCCCTCCCCAATTCCATAATTTTTAAGTTATAAATTTAGTTGTAGAAAATGTCTTATCAAGCTTATCGCCTAAGTTATTATCTGCTAGTCTTAAAAGCCCGTAAAGTGTTAACGTCTTTCAGTGTCAGCTTGTAGTTCCAGCGGAGTGCCTGAAAAAATGCCGGTGATCCAATTGGCTGTCATTCTACTCATCTGCGTCGTGATTGGTCCGGCGCTAAAGACTTATTGGCGCAATCGCAGAATAGCGCGCTACATCGACCAGCTACCGGGCGATCGATGGTACCCAATTGTGGGTACTTCATGGCAAATTTTACGAAGCAGCCGTGAATGTGAGTATTCGGTTTAAATTGAATACGCAGTGTTGCCAGGTCTGAGGAAAATTCCCCACTACAACGTTTTGGCCAGTGAGTTACAAAGCATTTGAACTTAAAGTAGTCTGAGTGAGTTTGTCATTTTGACATGGTTGCAAAAGTTGCATTAACCAACCATTGGAAAGGTCTTGAAATTCTCTTTAACGCACCTAACCCCACTTTTTGTCGTAACTGTCACTGAAACGGAGTTACCAGCGTTTGAACTTGATGACTTGCAGTAGTCTGAGTGCAATGCAGCTTGTCACTTTGACAGCTCGTAACTTTGTTATTTGTGAAGTTACAAAGTGCATTAACCAATCATTGGAAAGCCCTTGAGATTTTCTTTAAATGACCTAACCATACTTTTTGCCGTAACTGTCACTGGAACGGAGTTACAACTGTTTGAACTTGATGACTTGCAGTAGTCTGAGTGCAATACTTTGACAGCTCGTAACTTCGTTATTTATGAGGTTACAAAGTGCATTAACAAACCAATCGAAAACCCTTGAAATTCTCTTTAAATCATCACCGTTAGTTCCATACGTTAAAGTACGGTAAACTGTCAAAAATTTTAATGAAATCTGGCAAATCTGGAATTATTTAAGGGTTGGCAACACTGTTCGTAATCAGTTGGGACACCTGTCGGTCAAAGTTGTAGCAACATTACGTCATTTTTTAACTAGTGTGCACACCTGGTACTCCAATAAGACACAATCAGTAAAAGGTTTAGATAAAAAATGGAGTGTTTGTTGCTTCAGCTGGACCTATTGTAAACGTTTATCGGTGACATAGTACTCGTGGTAGTTTTCGTCGAGTACTTCCTTGTTGGGAAAATGGAAAAAATGTTAAAATAGTACCAAGAAACGGTACCGTAGTATCATAGGGTCACGTGACCGCAATCATGCAATTTTAGCCGTACGAAAAGTCACGTGAATTTTAAAATTCATTTTTAGTAAGTACAGTTAAAATGATCAGAGCAACATTTTGATCTTAAATATGGTCACGTCACTAGAAGGTATCATAGGGTCACGTGACCTTCAATATTCCATTAGCAGCTTGAAAATAGTCACATGATTTTTGTAGGTGAATTCTAGTCACGTGACCATTTTAAAAGGGAAACAAACAAATTTTCAGTCACATGACCGTTTTTAAATAGAAATTTAAAATTTGAAAGTCACATGATCATTTTCAAATTGAGCTGAAATTTTTCAAAACCACACCACTGTTTTTCTGGTCACGTGACAAATTTAAGCTACAAATTTTCAAGCTCGTGACCGTTTTTAAATTTAAATTTATAAAGTCATGTGACCTTTGTAGGTAAATTTGATAGTTCAATCATTTCAATCGTAAAAATAGTCACGTGATCTTCAGAACAACATTTTAACTTTAAATTATATGGTCACGAATATTATTTTAACCGTAAGTAAGGTCACGTGACCTTCAAAATTCTATTCGACGTTTGAAAATAGCCATATGACCTTTGTAACTAGATTTGATAATTGAAAACAGTCACGTGACTTTTCTATTAGTCGTAAAATGATCACGTGCCCTTCAGCAAATCTAAATTAAATTTTTTTCAATGCCAATTTACCAAAAAGTTATCAATACAGGAGTTCTTTAATTAAAATGAAAGAAATTATTAAGATAAGTTATAAAAAAGGAGTAATTATTAGACAAAATAAAAAAGAGACAAAAAACAGGTGAAGGACAAGTGAGACAAGGAGAAAATCCAAGATGGCCGCCAAAAATGTAAAAAATTGAGTTTATACTTTATCCCAACTAATTTTGGGTCGGAAAATTTATTGCAACTGTCGGTTTATCGTTAACTGTCACAGGATTTGAGAAAATCCAAGATGGCGGACAAAATGTCAAAAATTAAGTTTATACTCTTTTCCGACTAATTTGAGGTCGGGGAAGACATTGCAACTGTCAATTTGACGATTTGTTTCATTTAAATTAAGGAAGCTTACTAAGTACCTTCCAAGGTACACTTGAAGGTACTTACTGTAATTTTATTTTTGTAGAAGTAAATCCATTATAAAGAATTATTAAGTTTTAGTAAAATGCCAAGTTTGGCAACAAGGCAAAAATCTGTTTGTAACTGCTCATCAAAACCCTAAAAACGACAGCCTTCACGTTACACGTTAACCTAGAAAAATGGTTGAAACACACGTTCACTGTGCCCAAATAGGGCCACGCGTGCGCACCACTATGACGCACTGTTTTTAATTTTTAAATACCCACAAACTGACATTTTTTCAGCTTTTTTCGAGCTATTAATGGACAGACACAAACGTTTAGGACCGATATTTCGCAGTTGGTACGGTACTTTACCGGTAGTCAGTATTTACAAACCGGACCACGCCAAGGTAAGTTTTGAACAGAAAAAAAAACAAAACTGGATCGAGAAACTTCCAGATCATATTCCGGAGCAGTACCATTACCAGAAAAGGGTTTTTTTACAAGTTTCTGTACGGTTGGTTGGGTGAAGGTTTGATTTCCGGTAGCGGTAAGTTTATATGACATTTATACTGAATATCGACTTACCTGGAAGGGGGTTTGAAGGTCCTAAATGGAAAGCTCATCGACGTATCATCACTCCCAGTTTCCATTTCAACATCCTGGACTCTTACGGCGAAGTATTTGCTGAAAAAAGTCAAATGTTAGTGGATCACTTAGGACAGTTTGATGGTAACGGTTATTTTGATATCACTAAAGATTTGACTAAAGTGGCGTTGGATATTATAACTGGTGAGTTGTGTTATGGTTAATTTTGATCGGGAAAAATGCTTAGAATTAATGTAGAAGCGGCCATGGGCGTGAAACTACACTTCCTGGACCAGAAAGACCAGAAAGGACTTGAATACGCCAACGCCATAACCGAGTAAGTTTTACTTAAAATTCTCAGAAGTTTCTGGAGAAAATGCCAAGAGAATTTTAGGAGAATTCAAGAGCATGACTGAAAACATTTGCTTGGGTCACGTGACAACTGTCATAACCGTCAAAACTCACTCACCAGTCACCTGAAAGTATCAAATGTCAAATAGATGTTTTTCAGTGAAAAATTGCACTTTAAGTTGTGTTTACAGCTCCATGGACCCAAATTTGACAGTTTTGACGGTAAGAAACACTTTGATACTTACGTAAGTTAACGTCACAACTGTCAAATGACACTATAAATACAATATACAGTGTGATTTAACCAATTTTCTATTCGGCTCCGTAGAGCTTTAAACCCAACTTTCAGTGTAATTAATTCCTCAAATTGGCAACAATTTCTAGTAGTTTTTATAGATTTCAACAGTTATGACAGTACACGTGACGTAAGAAAGTATAAAAATGTTCCTTAACGTCAGAACTGTCAAATTTAGCTCCATGGAACTGTAAAGATTGTTTACAGTGTGGTTCCTCCAAGAAACACATCTAACTAACATATAATGTCCAAATAGTCTGAATTTCTTGAAGTGTTGCTTTTAATGCACATTTTTTTCTCATACTTCTCTAGAACTCTCCCAAAATTCATCCTTTTTGTTCCCAGCTATGCAAAAACTGTGTACAAACGCACTTTCAATCTCACCTACTCAAATGACTTCCTCTTCAGTCTTACTAAAGAGGGGAAAAAGTCTCAGGAGTGCAGTACCATCATTCACACATTCAACAATCACGTAAGACTCACTCACACTCAAAAAAGACAGTAAAATAGACTAAAAGCAAATTTGACAGGTCATTCAAACGAGAAAAGAGCAATTCCTAAAGGAACACAGGGACAGTTTGGAGAGTACGGACGAATATGGGCAAAAAAAGAAAATTTCCTTCCTGGATCTGTTGCTGACCTATCAGCAACAAGATGGACTCACCGACAAAGAGGTGGAGGATGAAGTTAGCACTTTTATGTTTGCGGTAAGTTGGGATTTAGCAAAAACAAGCTTTAGTCATTATCGAAAGCTTTGAAATTCCCTAGCAAGAACCCAACAAAATGCGTATTTATAAGGAATTTAACAAAGCAAGAAACTTACATGTTTGTAGTGTTTTGGTTAGGCAATTAGTGTTCTGGGAGTATTCCATGTTGATTCCATAGTCCAGGTGACCAGACAAGCACAGTACCACCCTCTTTCAAGGAAAATCCCAGTAAAAAACAGGCCTAAAACCTAAAATATTTAAATTGAGGTTAGGTTACCGGTTAGAGCAGGAAGATGAATTTTAATGCAAAATATGTGGAAAAATTGATTGTATTGATCGTGCCTAGTGCACTGGTTGTTTTTAGACCCACAAAATGAGTTAAAACTAAGAAGGAAAGTTAAAATGACTTACGCTTAAGTAGGTCCGGCAAAAAGTGAACCAAAACTTCGTATAACCATCAATATTTCAGTAATGCAGTTGAGTGTAGTTGGTAAACGTTCCATAAGCACCTAAAACCAGTTTTTTCTAGTAAAAACCACTGAAATTAGTAAACAAATAGGGAAAACCAACCTAAACCAACGGTTTGTAAAAAAATACAAGTGCAACAAAATGGCGCCTGGCAAGGCGTACAACAAAACTGATATATCACTAACTTAGATCACGTGACCGTATACGCCATGTTTCCAACACGGTCACGTGATAAACTTTGCAAGTTTGATGTACGGTAAATGCTTGCAGCTGATTGGCTGTTAGCGGGCGCTGACAGGATTGGTGGATAATAAATCACGTGACCGAGTGTTTACAAAATCGTACAAAGGTCACGTGATTCTTGATCATCAAATGGACTTCTATGTAACATAACCTTAGTTTATAAAATGTAAACAAAACATTAATTTTCTTTATTTTACCTGAAATTACCACTTAATAACCTCTCCTGTGCAAACCGGGCGAATTAAACTAGTGTAAATTATCAGGTTTGTACTAAAACACAGTAAATTTCTAGGGCTTCGATACCACAGTGGCTACAGTTACTTACGCCCTACTAGAGCTGGGCAATCACCCAGATATTCTGGTAATCCATTTTGACCATCACTAGACCATGGTATTAACTAGGAATTTTGTAGAAACGTGTCCATGACGAGTTGGATGAGATTTTCCTAGAGGATTTCACTCGGAAAGTGACTTCACAAGATCTGAATCGTATGGTCTACCTGGAAATGGTGATCAATGAAGTTTTGCGCTCCTACTCCTTTATCCCAGTGATCCAGAGACAACTGGAAGAAGACATTGAAATTGGTGAGTTTTTATGGTAATATAGTATTACAATTTCTAACCTAACAAATAACTGAGTTATGAAGGTTTGAAATTATAGGGAATTTTATTCTCTACAAGATTGCTTTTAAGTGTTTTTTTCGTAAAGTGACTTCTTAAGGAGATATGGGACAAAAACCGTGCTGTGGCACTAAAGTGACTCCACGATTTTAAACCTTCATAAATCGGTTATTTGTTCGATTAGATAGATATTTAAAAAAGAAAGTTGTAGGGAATTTTATGCTCTACAGGATTGCTTTTAAGTGTTTTTTCCGTAAAGTGACTCCTTAAAGAGATACCGAGCAAAAACTGTGCGGTTGCACTAAAGTGACTCCACAATTTTTTATTTTGCAGATGGTCACCTGATCCCTCGCGGAGTAGTGATGGGTATAAGTTTATACGATCTGCACCATGATCCTGAACACTACCCTGAACCGTACAAGTTTGATCCTGATCGGTTTTTGCCGGAAAAAGTCGCGCAACGTCATCCTTTTGCTTTTGTGCCCTTCAGTGCAGGCCCTAGAAACTGTTTAGGTACTAAAATGTGGTATTTTAGGCCGAGTTGGTGGGATAATTGAGTGAGTTTTCAGGCCAAAAGTTTGGAATGCGCAACGTGAAAACCGTCCTCGCTTACTTGTTGAGGCGGTACAATGTTCGGTGTAAGGAGAGGCCGGAGGAGGTTAAGTTTTATTTGGAGGTGGTGTTGAGGCCTCAAAATGGGGTGCACATCGCTCTCGAGTCCAGAAGGTTGTGATTATTATTTATTTATGTACATAATATATATTTTTTTACATTAAAGAGTGATTATTGCACCTGTACAACAATTTCAATCTTGAGTATGTTCTTTCCTTGATAGATTTTAGAAAAAGTTTAAAGGGTAGCTAGTTTAATTCTCTACCAAAACCTTAGAATGACATTTTGTTCTTAAGGGCCTCAGAAAAGAGATATTAGCTTCAGAACGTTTAATGGAGGCATTGTGTCCTGAATGTCTACTTATGAAACTTCAGTCCCCCGTAACTCGTCTAAATGGCAAAATTCAGGGAAATGTTAAGGAACAAAAATTGTAGGAAATTTATTTCCCTACCAAAACCTTAGAGAGACATTTTGCCCTAAAAGGCATCAGGAGGGAGATATTTGCTTAGGAAAGTGTACATTTCTACCTCTCAGGAAGGTGAAAATGTACCACCAAATCTAGACACAGCCTAGTCAGACAAAAGATGTGATTCAATTACATGTTATTACAAAATTCCAACTATGAATACCTTAATTGACTGAAAAGTTACAGCATTGTACATTTTCACCTTCTCGGGAGGTGCAAATGTACAACTTATAATATCTCGCGAACGGTTTGAGGTACAAGGCTAAAATTTGGTACGCTGTCACCTTAAAGGTTACTAATGTCAAATTTTACGGAAATCAACTTGTCCAAGGTCAAAAGAAATGGGCAATTTTTCTAATCATCAGCCGGTAAAAAGTGAAACAATAAAACCGACCGGAAGTAAATAAAGCGGATATTTGCACGATAAATCACGCCGGGGGTGGTATAGATGAAAAATGGGGCCGACGCCGGTTTCGGTCGTAATTTTTTATCGAAACAATCGAGAGTAGCAGCTGAAACAGCTCCCACGCTACAAAAGTTAAACAACCCTTTTTCTCCCTTCTATTGTTTAAAACCCCCCAGGAGGGCGGCGCTTATACGTATAGTTTACTCAAACCTCTGTTCATAATTTGTCTGGATTTGACGCTCATTTCGAGCGCTTGCTCTATTAAGCCCATAGAAGTGGAAATGTTCGAGAAATTTATTTTTATGATTGATACATTGTAAGTTGTCTGCACGCAAAATTTGAACACAATCGGATTAATATTAACGGAGTTATAGAGAAATACAATTTAACCTTCCTGGGAGGTGAAAATGTACAACACTTTAAGCGGTCTGTATTCCAAGTTTGAGTCAAATCAGTTCAGTATTAGCAAAGTTATTAAATGGTACATTTCAACCTCCCAAAGAAGGTGAAAATGTACAACGCTGTAACTCGTCAACGGATTGTAGTAGAAGGTTAAAATTTTGTGTAGGCAATCAGTAAAACTTCCTCTTTTTGGTTTTGGAGTTTGCAACTATCTACACTAGCAACTTAATGTGTTTTTACGTCAAAGTAAACTCTAGATTTAAAAAAAATTACAAATTTATTGATCAGTTTAAAATAGACATATTAAGTTGTCTGTACGCAAAATTTGAGCCCAATCAAACCAATATTAACGGAGTTGTGGAGGAAAACATTTTAACCTTCTTGGGAGGTGGAAATGTACAACGCTGTAATTCAACAACGGATTGTGTTAGACGGCTGAAATTTCGTATGGACCTTCAGTAAAACTTCCTCTTTTTGGTTTTGGAGTTTGCAACTATCTACACTAGCAACTTAATGTGTTTTTACGTCAAAGTAAACTCTAGATTTAAAAAAAAATAATAATTTCCTGATTAGTATAAAATGGACATATTAAGTTATCTGCACCCAAAATTTGAGCCCAATCGGATGAATATTAACGGAGTTATGGAGGAAAACATTTTAACCTTCTTGGGAGGTGGAAATGTACAACGCTGTAATTCAACAACGGATTGTGTTAGAAAGTTGAAATTTCGTATGGACCATCAGTAAAACTTCCTCTTTTTGGTTTTGGAGTTTGCAACTATCTACTCTAGCCACTTAATGTATTTTTACGTGAACGAGAACTCTAGTTTTCAACAAAATTAATAATTTCCCCATTACTTTAAAATGGTGATATTAAGTTGTCTGCACCCAAAATTTGAACCCAATCGGATGAATATTAACGGAGTTATGGAGGAAAACATTTTAACCTTCTTGGGAGGTGGAAATGTACAACGCTGTAATTCAACAACGGATTGTGGTAGAAGGTTGAAATTTTGTATGGACAATCAGTAAAACTTCCTCTTTTTGGTTTTGGAGTTTGCAACTATCTACACTAGCCACTTAATGTGTTTTTACATCAAAGTAAACTCTAAATTTAAAAAAAAAAAATAATTTCCTGATTAGTATAAAATAGACATATTAAGTTATCTGCACCCAAAATTTGAATCCAATCGGATGAATATTAACGGAGTTATGGAGGAAAACATTTTAACCTTCTTGGGAGGTGGAAATGTACAACGCTGTAATTCAACAACGGATTGTGTTAGAAAGTTGAAATTTCGTATGGACCATCAGTAAAACTTCCTCTTTTTGGTTTTGGAGTTTGCAACTATCTACACTAGCAACTTAATGTGTTTTTACATCAAAGTAAACTCTAAATTTAAAAAAAAATAATAATTTCCTGATTAGTATAAAATAGACATATTAAGTTATCTGCACCCAAAATTTTAATCCAATCGGATGAATATTAACGGAGTTGTGGAGGAAAACATTTTAACCTTCTTGGGAGGTGGAAATGTACAACGCTGTAATCCAACAACGGATTGTGGTAGACGGTTGAAATTTGGCACTCGCTTATAGATTCCTGCAGGACCCAAAATTTTAATCCAATCGGATGAATAAAAAAAAGGTCTCCCCGAAGGTGCGGGAACTAACCGGCAATTTAATGTATTTTTACTTATTTTCAAGAATAAGCATTTTCCTGTTAATCCATTGGCACCCGCTTTGGATTCGCAAAGGAAACGAAAAATCTGATTTTGACACGTTCCACTTTCGCAAAGGAAACGACAGCGCGACACCCGTTAACATTTCGGGCACGCTCCGACGGTCAAACAGGGTGAAATTCATTTTTCTTTTCTTTATTCAGTCGTCCCAGCGACGTTTGTTTTAATTATTAATCGCCACAAGTTTTCCTGCTCCAGTCAGAGCAGTGTAGCACCTCCCGAAAAGGTGTTGTACATTTCGACCTCCCAAGAAGGTGAAAATGTACAACGCTGTAACTCATCAACGAAACGAAGTAGAAAATTGAAATTTTGCACAAACATACAGTAAAAGTTGACTAACTGGGAAATGTCTGGATTAGTTGCTTGAAGTATTTTTACGCGGCTGTTGTCTTCAGCTTATACAAAGGCAATTTTTGACTAGTTTAGTATAAAGTATATACATTAAGTAGTATGCACACCAATTTTCCGCTTAATCGGACTAGTATTAACGGAGTTATGCAGTGGTACATTTCCACCTCCCAAGAAGGTTAAAATGTACAACGCTGTAACTCATCAACGAAACGAAGTAGAAAGTTGAAATTTTGCACAAACCTACAGTAAAACCAGAGCTTTTAGTTGACTAACTGGGGAAATTGCTTGAAGTATTTTTACGCGAATGTTGGTTTTAGTTTAGACAAAAGTTCATTTTGACCGAATTGGTGTAAAATGTATACATTAAGTAGTCCACACACCAAATTTGAAGCCAATCAGACCAACACTAACACAGCTGTGTAGGTGTACATTTCAACCTCCCAAGGAGGTGAAAAATGTACAATTCTAAATAACACGCACACAACCGTTTTAGTGACATTTTTCTTTATATATAATAGAGAGTTGTGGTCAATATTGGGACGTTTTCCACTAAAATAACTTTCGGTCGGAGACGATAATAAAATTAAACCGCCTCGGGGGGGCAACAACGCAAAATCTTGAAATATCACCACGAACCGCAACAAAAGAAGCGTCGCATCAGCAAGAAAATTCAATTGCGAGAAAAATGCAACTTTTATTCGTTCCCGGGGACCGGAAAGTGAGTTTCCTTGTCTGATTGATGAATCGACGAAATCACCGCTCGGACATTGCGGTTTTCCATCGCGCAACCAGGCCCCCGAAACAAATGACGGTTTGTCCGTTTGCGTGAAAAGTAGTCGGACGTTCTCCGGGTCAATAGGCTCTTTTTGTTTCCGTCTTTTCGCTAATTCGGTTCATCTGTCACAATGTGTTTGTGTTTTTCGCCCCCTGAAGTCTTTTATTTTTTCTTGTTCCACCCTCGAAGAAAAATGCGTTTCATTTCAGTCAAAACCATACAGAAAAAATGAGTACAATCGGACTGACATTAAGGGAGTTATAGAGTTGTACATTTTCACCTCCCTAAGATAGGAAGCATAGAATGACCCAGTGGGCGTGTGTCTAAAATTTCAACTTTCTAACTCAACCAGTTAACGAGATACAGGTTTGTACATTTTCACCTTCTTGGGAGGTGGAAATGTACAGCTTTGTAGCTCTTTTACTGTTGCTTTGATTGGCTTCAAATTTGGCGTATAGACTATTTAATACGTACATTTTATACTACACAGTCAAAATTTACTTTTGTGTAAGCTAAATACAACATTTACGTAAAAGTATGTTCAACAACTAATTCAGACACTTCCATATCCAGTCAGTTAAAAGATGTGGTTTTACTGCATGTTTGTGCAAAATTTCAACTCTCTAACTTGATCCGTTGATGAGTTACAGCGTCGTACATTTTCACCTTCATGGGAGGTTAAAATGTATCACTTAATAACTTTGTTAATACTGCTCCGATTAAGCTCAAATTTGGAATGCAGACTACTTAAACTGTCTATTTTGTATTAACCGAGTCAATGTTAACTCTCAGATAAGGTAAAGTTAAAATTAGCGTAAAAACACTTCATGCAACTGAAATACACAATTTTAAATTTAGTCATCTAAAAGACGTTGTTTTACTGCATATTTGTGCAAAATTTCAACCTTCTAACTCAATCCGTTGATGAGTTACAGCGTCGTACATTTTCACCTTCATGGGAGGTTAAAATGTATCACTTAATAACTTTGTTAATACTGCTCCGATTAAGCTCAAATTTGGAATGCAGACTACTTAAGGGGTCTATTTTGTATTAACCAAGTCAATGTTAACTCTCAGATAAGGTAAAGTTAAAATTAGCGTAAAAACACTTCATGCAACTGAAATACACAATTTTAAATTTAGTCATCTAAAAGACGTTGTTTTACTGCATATTTATGCAAAATTTCAACCTTCTAACTCAATCCGTTGATGAGTTACAGCGTCGTACATTTTCACCTTCATGGGAGGTTAAAATGTATCACTTAATAACTTTGTTAATACTGCTTCGATTAAGCTCAAATTTGGAATGCAGACTACTTAAACTGTCTGTTTTGTATTAACCGAGTCAATGTTAACTCTCAGATAAGGTAAAGTTAAAATTAGCGTAAAAACACTTCATGCAACTGAAATACACAATTTTAAATTTAGTCATCTAAAAGACGTTGTTTTACTGCATATTTGTGCAAAATTTCAACCTTCTAACTCAATCCGTTGATGAGTTACAGCGTCGTACATTTTCACCTTCATGGGAGGTTAAAATGTATCACTTAATAACTTTGTTAATACTGCTTCGATTAAGCTCAAATTTGGAATGCAGACTACTTAAACTGTCTGTTTTGTATTAACCGAGTCAATGTTAACCCTCAGATAATGTAAAGTTAAAATTAGCGTAAAAACACTTCATTCAACTGAAATAAACAATTTGAAATTTAGTCATCTAAAAGACGTTGTTTTACTGCATATTTGTGCAAAATTTCAACTCTCTACCTCAATTCATTCTCAAGTTACAGCGTCGTACATTTTCACCTTCTTGAAGAGGTGGAAATGTACCACCGCATAACTCCCTTAATACTAGTCCGATTGAGCTGAAATTTGGTGTGCAGACTACTTCATGTATACACTTTATACTAAGCGAGTCAGGATTTGCCTTTGTCTAAGCTAAAGACAATATCTGTGTGAAAATACTTCAAGCCACTAATCCAGGCATTTCCAAAATTAGTCAAATAAAATATGTGATTCTACTGCATGTTTGTGCAAAATTTCAACTCTCTACCTCAATTCGTTCTCAAGTTACAGCGTCGTACATTTTCACCTTCTTGAGAGGTGGAAATGTACCACCGCATAACTCCCTTAATACTAGTCCGATTGGGCTCAAATTTGGTATGCAGACTACTTAATGTATACATTTTCTACTACACAACTTTTCTGTAAGCTACAGACAACATCCGCTTAAAAACGTTTCAAGCAACTAATTGAGACATTTCCAAGTTCAGTCAACTAAAAGATATGATTCTAGTGCATGTTTGGGCAAAATTTCAACTCTCTAACTCAATTCGTTCACGAGATATGGGGTTGTACATTTTGCACCTCTTTGGGAGGTGAAAATGTACAAACGCTACAAAATTCAAATTTGCTGAATTCGACTTTTGCGTTTCACTGCGGAATGGAAATTTCGTTGATTATTTGCGGGAGGATTTCACGTTGCTCTGCTGAATAAATACGATCGGTTTGTTTGCTTAATTCGCACTTGTTCGAGCGCAACCGATAACAATCCGATTGAGGCAATTAGCATGGAATCCAGCGATAGTCTAGTTGTCGGTGTATTTTCGATGCGAATAACCCAGTTTGGCGGGAATTCACTATTTAATAAAGATAAGGCGAGAAATTTATGGGGGCGATCGGGCGAAACAATAGTTACCCGACCGGGGGTGGTTTATAACTGATTGTTTCTTGCGAAAATGGATTTTATCCGCCGCTGATTAATTGTTTATCGGGCCGGAGAGGCGAATCGAATGCCGGAACGCTTAATATCAATCGCAACGGCCGCGATAAGGTCGTGTTGGAGGACCCGAGAGGGTTGTTTTGTTGACAAACCCTAAAAAAACTATTAAAAGATAAAAAAAATAATTTAAAACGTACATTTTCACCTTCTTGGGAGGTCAAAATGTACAACTCTATAACTTATTTAATAGTGATCTGATTCGAGTCAAATTTGGTGGTCAGTTTACTTATTGGACGTACTTTTAATGGATCAAGTTAGGTTAACTTCTGCGTCACAATTATTATTGAATTAATGAAGCTGGACAATTCTAAATTTGGTGATTTAAACTAGTGGCCTCAGTGTATGTGTATACAAAATTTCAACATTCTAGCTCAAACCGTTCTCAAGATACAGCGTTGTACATTTCCACCTCCCAAGAAGGTGAAAATGTACCACTGCATAACTCCGTTAATACTCGTCCGATTAAGCTCAAATTTGGTGTGCAGATTACTCAACGTATATACTTTATATGAAGCTAGTAAGAATTTACTTTTGTGTAAGCCAAAGAGGACATCAGCCTAAAAATACTTGAAAAAAATAATCTAGACATTTCCAAGTTTAGTCATCTAAAAGATGTGGTTTTACTGAATATTTATGCAAAATTTCAACTTCCTACCTCAACTGGTTGATGAGTTACAGGCTTGTACATTTTCACCTTCTTGAGAGGTGGAAATGTACCCCTCTGTAGCTCTGTTAATAGCGCTCTGATTGGGCTAATTTTTGCTCTCAAACTTAATTATATCTTGTTTATCTGTCAGAGCAAATGCACAATAATCGCACTTGGAGTCGTTTAGCATTCAGAGTGCAGCATCGCCGATCGATAATCTAAGCGCTAAAGACATGAAAACTTAACAAATCCAATTACGTCGACGTCGTAAACAGACCTTCTCCTACCTGCAAAACGGGGATTTTAATTGCTTTCGCTCGTTTTTGAGCAAATTTTAAATAATCATTTTACAAGTGGAAAGCGACATCATCGTTCAATCAATATTCGTTTTAGATAAATTGTTTTCTGGTAGTTTGGAAGCTAAAAATCCGTTTCAGCCCGGAATAGGAGATTGAAATGTACCACCCTGTAACTAGGTCCGATCCAGTTCAAATTTCGTCAATAGAAACTACATTCGCTAAGTAGTGTACACACCAAATTTCAGCTCAATCGGAGCAGTATTAATCAAGTTATACGCTTGTACATTTCAACCTCCCTAAAAGGTGAAAATGTACAACGGCTGTAACTCATCAACAAATTGTAGTAAAAAGTTGAAATTTTGTATGGACATTCAGTAAAATCTCTTCTTTTTTGTTTTAAAGTTTCTAACTATCTATACTAGCAACTTAATGTATTTTTAAGTGAAAGTAAACTAAAGTTTTCAAAAAAGTTAGTAATTTGCTGATTAACTTAAAATAAACATATTTGGTTGTCTGTCCTCAAAATTTGAACTCAAAAAAACCAATATTAACGGAGTTATGGAGAAATACATTTTAACCTTCTTAGGAGGTGAAAATGTACAAGGCTCTAACTCGTCAAGGAACTGAGATAGAAAGTTGAAATTTTGCACAAATATGCGGTTAAAACCACCTTTTTTACTGAAAAAAGTTAGAAGTGTCTAAGTCAAACACTTAAAGTTGTTTTACACGGTTATTGTCTTCAACTGACAGAACGGTTGATTTTCAGCTAGTCAATACAAAATAAACACTTTAAGTAGCGTGCACACCAAATTTCAGCTCAATCGGAGCAGTATTAATCAAGTTATACGCTTGTACATTTCAACCTCCCTAAAAGGTGAAAATGTACAACGGCTGTAACTCATCAACGGATCGAAGTGAAAAGTTGAAATTTTGTACAGACATTCAGTAAAACCTTCTCTTATTAGTGGTAAAGTTTTAAAAATTTTAGGGTAAATTGGCGCAGTCGGTAGGATCGCATTACACAATTATTGATTTTCGGAAGGTCAAGTTCAAAAGAAGACGCGCTTCTGCTGAATACTAAAATGTCATCCTCTCCCTTTAAAATGGATCCGGTTTTACATGTCTGGGACAAACGACAATGATGAAATCCGGCCTTGAAAAGTCTGATTCATTTCCATCCCTCCAACTTCGTTTTTTTTTTATTTGAACCGGCAAACGAGGGTGATTCTCTAGAAATCCAGTTGTCACACGTTATTTTATTAATTAACGTCAATTCAGGACGGTTTTCTAAGGTGGAAAATAGTCGCGCCCGATTTGCTACAACCCTCAAATAATACATTTTCAACCCTTTCTTCGGTATTTAAATGCAAACGTCCCTTTTGCTTTCGTCAAGACGGGGATGATTCCATAAAATAATGGTAAAGGGTCCCGTTTTACTCGACTTGTGTATTCATGGGATAATGGAGGGATCGTTTTCAGGGATTTATGGGTTATCTTTCCTAACGAGGAAAACTTTTATGCTTTATTTCCGTCTTTCGAGCCGTACACTTTCGTTTGTGTTTTCCGGATTTAATTAAAAATTTTACGGACACCTTAAGTAGTCTGCATTCCAAATTTGAGCTTAATCGGAGCAGTATTAACAAAGTTATTAAGTGATACATTTCAACCTCCCATGAAGGTGAAAATGTACAACGCTGTAACTCATCAACGGATTGAGTTAGAAGGTTGAAATTTTGCATAAATATGCAGTAAAGCAACGTCTTTTAGATGACTAAATTTAAAATTGTGTATTTCAGTTGCATGAAGTGTTTTTACGCTAATTTTAACTTTACCTTATCTGAGGGTTAACATTGACTCGGTTAACACAAAATAGACAGTTTAAGTAGTCTGCATCCCAAATTTGAGCTTAATCGGAGCAGTATTAACAAAGTTATTAAGTGATACATTTCAACCTCCCATGAAGGTGAAAATGTACAACGCTGTAACTCATCAACGGATTGAGTTAGAAGGTTGAAATTTGCACAAATATGCAGTGAAACAACGTCTTTTTGGTGACTAAATTTAAAATTGTGTATTTCAGTTGCATGAAGTGTTTTTACGCTAATTTTAACTTTACCTTATCTGAGGGTTAACATTGACTCGGTTAATACAAAATAGACACCTTAAGTAGTCTGCATTCCAAATTTGAGCTTAATCGGAGCAGTATTAACAAAGTTATTAAGTGATACATTTCAACCTCCCATGAAGGTGAAAATGTACAACGCTGTAACTCATCAACGGATTGAGTTAGAAGGTTGAAATTTTGCACAAATATGCAGTAAAGCAACGTCTTTTAGATGACTAAATTTAAAATTGTGTATTTCAGTTGCATGAAGTGTTTTTACGCTAATTTTAACTTTACCTTATCTGAGGGTTAACATTGACTCGGTTAATACAAAATAGACACCTTAAGTAGTCTGCATTCCAAATTTGAGCTTAATCGGAGCAGTATTAACAAAGTTATTAAGTGATACATTTCAACCTCCCATGAAGGTGAAAATGTACAACGCTGTAACTCATCAACGGATTGAGTTAGAAGGTTGAAATTTGGCACAAATATGCAGTAAAACAACGTCTTTTAGATGACTAAATTTAAAATTGTGTATTTCAGTTGCATGAAGTGTTTTTACGCTAATGTTAACTTTACCTTATCTGAGGGTTAACATTGACTCGGTTAATACAAAATAGACACCTTAAGTAGTCTGCATTCCAAATTTGAGCTTAATCGGAGCAGTATTAACAAAGTTATTAAGTGATACATTTCAACCTCCCATGAAGGTGAAAATGTACAACGCTGTAACTCATCAACGGATTGAGTTAGAAGGTTGAAATTTTGCACAAATATGCAGTGAAACAACGTCTTTTTGGTGACTAAATTTAAAATTGTGTATTTCAGTTGCATGAAGTGTTTTTACGCTAATGTTAACTTTAACTTATCTGAGGGTTAACATTGACTTAGTTAATACAAAATAGACACCTTAAGTAGTCTGCATTCCAAATTTGAGCTTAATCGGAGCAGTATTAACAAAGTTATTAAGTGATACATTTCAACCTCCCATGAAGGTGAAAATGTACAACGCTGTAACTCATCAACGGATTGAGTTAGAAGGTTGAAATTTTGCACAAATATGCAGTGAAACAATGTCTTTTTGGTGACTAAATTTAAAATGGTGTATTTCAGTTGCATGAAGTGTTTTTACGCTAATGTTAACTTTAACTTATTTGAGGGTTAACATTGACTTAGTTAATACAAAATAGACACCTTAGCTAGTCTGCATTCCAAATTTGAACCCAATCGGACAAATATTAACGGAGTTGTGAGGAAATACATTTTAACCTCCCAAGGAGGTGAAAATGTACAACCTTATATCTCCGAAACTACTAGTCCGATTTAGCTGAAACTTTCACTGTAGCTTTCTATATCTCCTGTGATTCCTTTCCTTTTATATTATTATTTACCGACTGAAAGAAATAACTTTTCTATTTCGGTTAATGATGGACAGCCGGAGATAAAATGACAAATAGCCGACGAATCGGAATATACGACCGTTTCGGTAATCCAGTTATAAACGTATCGCGTCCACGACAGGGACGCATCTCAATTAATCAAACCGTCCTCCATTTTTCCGTCGAATAAAAGTAAAAGGAACAAATAACCGTATTGTCAGAGCCATTCCGCTTTTACGATATCAATCTTCATAGAGCCGAAACGAAGGGAAAACGGAAAATCATCTTTCTCGATGCGGCGCACGTTTGCCGGACAGTTTTCTAGTTCGGCTGAAGGTTTTCTATATTAAGCACGAGGACGAGTTTACGCACGTCCTTCTTTGTTAAAAAATGTTTTTTTTTTTGCAAAAATTGCAACTTTCCACCCTATTCGTAAATAATTGGATCCGTCGAAACTTTCACGATTAATTAAAGTTTTCGATGAATTTGAATCAACTGGATTTGGAAAGTTTTAGAAGGGGGTGGTTCAACCCCTCGTTATATTTCTGACCTTGTCTATTTATACTTAACTAAATAAGCAAGCCACACACTAAAAATGAACCGAATCGGACCAGTATTAAAGGAGTTATGAGCTTGTACATTTCAACCTCCCAAAGAGGTGAAAATGTACAACGCTGTAACTCGATAACGAAATGAGCTAGAAGGTTGAAATTTTGCATAAACACGCAGTAAAACCACCTTTTAACTCAACAAATTTCTAAGTGTCTAAATCAAGCACTTGAAGTTGTTTTACACTGATATTGGCTTCAAGTGATAGAATGGTTAGTTTTCACCTGGACAGTGTAAAATAGACACTTTAAGTAATCTGCATACCAAATTTCAGCTTAATCGGATTAGTATTAATGACGTTATGGCGTGATACATTTTGACTTTACAAGGAGGTGAAAATGTACAACGCTGTAACTCGTTAACGAAATGAGCTAGAAGGTTGAAATTTTGTACAAATATTCAGTTAAACGATCTTTTTAACTGACCAGACTTATAAAGTTCTAAATCAAGCACTTGAAGTTGTTTTATACGGATATTGGCTTTTAATGACAGAAAGGTTAATTTTTGCCTGCTCAATAGAAAATAGACACTTTAAGTAGTCTGCACACCAAATTTCAGCTCAATCCGATAAGTATTAATGACGTTATAGCCTGATACATTTTGACTTTACAAGGAGGTGAAAATGTACAACCCTGTAACTCGTTAACGAAATGAGCTAGAAGGTTGAAATTTTGCATGAACACGCAGTAAAACCACCTTTTTAACTCAACAAATTTCTAAGGTTCTAAATCAAGCACTTGAAGTTGTTTCACACTGATATTGACTTCAAGTGATAGAATGGTTAGTTTTCACCTGGACAGTTTAAAATAGACACTTTAAGTAATCTGCATACCAAATTTCAGCTTTATCGGATTAGTATTAATGACGTTATGGCGTGATACATTTTGACTTTACAAGGAGGTGAAAATGTACAACGCTGTAACTCGTTAACGAAATGAGCTAGAAGGTTGAAATTTTGTACAAATATTCAGTTAAACGATCTTTTAACTGACCAGATTTATAAAGTTCTAAATCAAGCACTTGAAATTGTTTTATACGGATATTGGCTTTTAATGACAGAAAGGTTAATTTTTGCCTGCTCAATAGAAAATAGACACTTTAAGTAGTCTGAACACCAAATTTCAGCTCAATCCGATAAGTATTAATGACGTTATAGCGTGATACATTTTGACTTTACAAGGAGGTGAAAATGTACAACCCTGTAACTCGTTAACGAAATGAGCTAGAAGGTTGAAATTTTGCACGAACACGCAGTAAAACCACCCTTTTAACTCAACAAATTTAGAAGTGTCTAGACCACACCCTTGAAGTTGTTTTACACGGATATTGGCTTTAAACAACAGAAAGGTTAATCTTCACCTGGTCAGTGTAAAATAGACACTTTAGATAGTATGTACACAAAATTTCAACTCGATCGAAGCAGTATTAAAGAAGTTATACGCTCGTACACTTCAACCTCCCACAGAGGTGAAAATGTACAACCTTCTAGCTCCGCAACGGAAGCAGCTGGAGAGGTGCGATTTTCGCTATTAAACTTCTTGCTTCAACTACTTTTATTCCCGATAACTGGACTTTTACGACAAAGCCAATATTTTCTGCGGAATTACAGAAAGGAAAGCCAGTTTGGATTTGCGCGTTTCAGCAATCCCCTTTTCGGTCTTCTGACAAAAAGAAAATTAATAAAAGTCAAATTTATTCAAAGAAACTTCGTTCCGGTTCTCTTTAATTTTTTTCCTTTCTTTACGAAACGAAATGATTGATGTTGCCGGCTGGTTTTCCAAACAAAATTACCGATATTATAGCGGTTCCTTGGCTTGAAGTGACGGTTATTAGATTATTTTCAAGAAGGCAGGGTTTTGCTTTTTTCTTAAATTTGGGTCACTCGACCCTCAAGCCTCAAAGGAGTGTTAATACGAGTTGCACCGGGCTGAAACGAACGGGGAAAAAAACGGTAATTTATCCCGTGAGTCCGTACCGCCCGCCCGACCGGAATCATCGGGAATTTACTTTTATTTTAGTAGGAAATGGCGTGAATCAAACAAAGGCGTATTTTACGAGCAATCGATGAAAAAAACTCTGATTGTCCAAATAAAAGAGCAATTTTCAATCGGGAACAGAGGGTGAAACGACGACGTTTTAAGAAGTCGAATGATGGAATCGTTTTCGTTTTTTTTCCCTATTCCCCGAGGGGAAATTCTCCGGAAAAAGTTTCAAAATGTATTTAAATTATATTAGTTAGTGTGCACACCAAATTTCAGCTCAATCGGTGCAGTATTAACGGAGTTATGAGATGATACATTTTGACCTTACAAGGAGGTGAAAATGTACAACGCTGTAACTCGTTAACGAAATACGCTTAAAATTGTTTTACACGACTATTGGCATCAAATGACATGAAGATGATTCTTCATTTGGTTGATATAAAATTGGCACTTTAAGTAGTCTCCAAACAAAATTTCAACCCTCTACCTTATTCCGTTAACGAGTTACAGCGTTGTACATTTTCACCTCCTTGTCAAGTCGGAATGTTTCATTTTACAACTCCATTAATACTGATCCGATTCAACTTAAATTTGGTGTACAGACTAGTAAAAGAGTCTGCTTTACAATGACCAATGAAAATCTATCACTTGAAGACAATAACCGTATAAAACAACTTCAAGCGTTTGACATAGACACTTCTAAGTTTGATCAGTTAAAAAAGACGTTTCACACGCATGTTTGTACAAAATTTCAATATTCTACCTCAATTCCTTGACGAGTTAGAGCCTTGTACATTTTCACCTCCTTGTGAAGTCAAAATGTACTGGATATTTATGCCATTTCAACCTTCTAACTTAAATCCGTTGATGAGTTACAGCGTGTACATTTTCACCTTCATGGGAGGTTAAAATGTATCACTTAATAACTTTGTTAATACTGCTCCGATTAAGCTCAAATTTGGATGCAGACTACTTAAACTGTCTATTTTGTATTAACCGAGTCAATGTTAACCCTCAGATAAGGTAAAGTTAAAATTAGCGTAAAAACACTTCATGCAACTGAAATACACAATTTTAAATTTAGTCACCAAAAAGACGTTGTTTCACTGCATATTTGTGCAAAATTTCAACCTTCTAACTCAATCCGTTGATGAGTTACAACAGTGTACATTTTCACCTTCATGGGAGGTTAAAATGTATCACTTAATAACTTTGTTAATACTGCTCCGATTAAGCTCAAATTTGGAATGCAGACTACTTAAGGGTCTATTTTGTATTAACCGAGTCAATGTTAACCCTCAGATAAGGTAAAGTTAAAATTAGCGTAAAAACACTTCATGCAACTGAAATACACAGATTTTAAATTAAGTCATCTAAAAGACGTTGCTTTACTGCATATTTATGCCAAATTTCAACCTTCTAACTCAATCCGTTGATGAGTTACAACAGTGTACATTTTCACCTTCATGGGAGGTTAAAATGTATCACTTAATAACTTTGTTAATACTGCTCCGATTAAGCTCAAATTTGGATGCAGACTACTTAAACTGTCTATTTTGTATTAACCGAGTCAATGTTAACCCTCAGATAAGGTAAAGTTAAAATTAGCGTAAAAACACTTCATGCAACTGAAATACACAATTTTAAATTAAGTCATCTAAAAGACGTTGCTTTACTGCATATTTATGCAAAATTTCAACCTTCTAACTCAATCCGTTGATGAGTTACAGCGTCGTACATTTTCACCTTCATGGGAGGTTAAAATGTATCACTTAATAACTTTGTTAATACTGCTCCGATTAAGCTCAAATTTGGATGCAGACTACTTAAACTGTCTATTTTGTATTAACCGAGTCAATGTTAACCCTCAGATAAGGTAAAGTTAAAATTAGCGTAAAAACACTTCATGCAACTGAAATACACAATTTTAAATTAAGTCATCTAAAAGACGTTGTTTTACTGCATATTTGTGCAAAATTTCAACCTTCTAACTCAATCCGTTGATGAGTTACAACAGTGTACATTTTCACCTTCATGGGAGGTTGAAATGTATCACTTAATAACTTTGTTAATACTGAACTGATTTGACTCAAATTTGGTGTGCCAATTTACCCAAAAAAGCAATTTCAACTCTAATTTTAAAGAGTTTTTCCCAACGATCTGAACAAAAGAAAATCAGATTGAGTCATCAATCAAGCTGATCCACGTTTAACCCACTTTGACTGAGCTCAAAACCTTATGAACGTATACTTTTACCGCCCCGCGGGGCGGAAAACGAAACTTAAAGTCAAAAATCCAAGTGTAACCGTTTAATCCCATTTTTCCGGCAATAGAGCACTGAAGCGGGGGGGAAACTTTGCATAATCATCTCCATTATTGCGAAGTACGTAATTCCTACGAAAACTATTAAAGTTAGCCGGGAAACTGGGGTTTTTATAGGGAAAAACCTCCGTAAAGGAAACTAAACTTTTTCCCTAAAAAAACGAGTTGTTTATCGGTCCCTTGACAGGAATTTAACAAAACTTGGTCTGATGTGTGTGTATTTGTTTGCCGGGGCAAAACTTGACTTTTAAGTTTCCGAATGGCCCCCAGAGGTCGCCTAGTGCGGTTAGAATTAAATTGGTGGAGAGAAAAAAAATAAAAAAGTGATTGACCCCGACGTGATTTGAACACGCAACCTTCTGATCTGGAGTCAGACGCGCTACCGTTGCGCCACGGAGTCAGTTACACGCTTAACCCATTTAACTCTATATAACCTATAGTATGGAATTTTCTTTGAAAATTCCTCTAAATTTTTATCAAAACTTTGTCACTGATACTAATTTAAAGTTAAAACTAACAAAAAAGTGGATTTAAGGTGGGAAAACAGTTTTTACTAGAGGTAAAGTGACAATCAATAAAATTGACTTACCCGACATTAGTGGATCAGTGCACACTGTTTCATTCACTAGTTGGTCACTATTCCGGCTAATTTACATTGTCACGCTATTAAAAAGGCACTAAATACTCAATTTTAGGCTAAAATAACGAGCGAAAGTTTGAAAAACTAGCACCGATTCACGCAAAACGTCAAACTAAGCGTTCTGTCAAAAGTGTCAGTAAAAGTCATTGGAACAGGCAGTGTTGCCGCTGTCTCTTTTTGCAGTTTTGTCTCTTCTTTTACTAAGATTTTTAAGTTTAATTACAGTTAGTTTAGTAAATTATTAATGAATTAAGAAGAGAATAATAAAAGGAAAAAAATGTTTAATGTTGCCAGTTTTACAAGTTTCACAAAACTGTCAGATCGAACAGTGCTGCCAGGTCTGGAGAAAATTTCCTCCTCAGTTTTACGTAAATCACCAATTTTTTTGGCTTTTTACTTTGACAGCTTGTAAAATTGTTTAGGGTTTAAAAATAAAATCGGTAAAATTTGTTTGGTTTGGAAAAGATGGATTTGGCAACACTGTCTTTCAAAAAAGTTGAAGTTTGACAGTCGACTCAGGTTGACATTTCTTTTCGACGCCAACCTGCAACCCCGACAGACGCAAAGGTAAATCAACTCGATTTGAAAATCACTTTTTTCCACTTACATCCCTTTCTAGTCGGTGTTAAACCACCCTCAGTCTGGTGCGCGAACCCTTTAACGTTACATTACATTCGGTATTTTTTGCAATTTCCAGATTCTAATCCAAGATGTCCGGCGATGAAGCGTGAGTACCTCCTAACCTCAAATTCCTCTCTAGAAATTGAGAGTTGACTGGTTTAGAGCGATTATCCCTATGGTCCCCATGGCCTCCGCGTTAATGGGGGCCGTGGGGACACTAGCGGGATTTTGGCTGTAAGCAAGTGTTGACTCGAGGATGTTTTTAGAGATGACACTCCCTCGGTGCCCGTTGCGGTCAGTGGAGGCCCCATGGACGTTCACCAGGCCCTGCAAGAAGTCCTGAAAACCGCCCTTATTCACGACGGGGTCGTGCACGGATTACACGAGGCCGCCAAAGCTTTGGACAAAAGACAAGCTGTGTTGTGCGTTTTGGCTGAAAACTGCGATGAGGCCAGGTAGGTTTTAGACTTAGTCAACACCAAATAATGTCTTTTTATCATTTAAATGATGATCCGCCGTAAGCAGACTGAATTTTCTATGGTTGTAATCTTCACATCTGATTTTTTGCTTAACCACTGTCTTGTTACTAATATCACAATTCAACAATTGTTAATCTGGTGTAATTTGTAGGTATAAACAACTAGTGCAAGCGCTGTGCGCTGAGCACCAAATTGACCTGATCAAAGTGGACAACAACAAAAAACTGGGCGAATGGTCTGGTTTGTGCAAAATTGACAACACTGGCAAAGCAAGGAAAGTGGTTGGCAGTTCTTGTGTAGTCATTCGGGTAAGTCACTTTCCATCTTTAAACACTGTAAACTTACGTCTATACAGGGTGATTCAAATTTTTACTAATTTTGGTATGAAGAACACGAATCTGGTGTATGTTTTGTCTGAAATTTTAGTTTTGAGGGTCAAATTTGAAAATTTGGGAAAAACATTTAAATGATGATTCTTAAGGCAGGCTCCCTCTTCAGACTGAACCCAAAACAGTCCCTGGTTGATAAATTGCCTTCTGATTTTTAATTTTACCCAACTAACCTACCAGGTAGTCTGATTTGTTGTGCATTGATTAGTTGTGTTTGATTTTCAGGACTTTGGTGAAGAGACTCCAGCCCTGGATGTACTGAAAGAATACCTAAAGAATTCTAAATAAGTTTTTATTTGTGTTAAGTGAATAAAATTTTACAAGAAATGTGTTTTTTTGCTTTTAAACCTCTTTGCTGTAGTCTTTTGAATGGAACTTGCCATCTATCATCACTTAGGTTAAGAAATACGTTGTAAACCTCTTCAGAGGTTGCAAAAATTATTTTAAAGCTGCCAGAAGTTTCTAAATGTGTCTCCAACCATGGAAGAGTGTGTTAAACTTGCCTGAGAGTTCAGAATTGCGAAAAATACCTTTTGAACCACCATGGGAAAGCTAAAATTGCCAGTGTTAACCCTTAAATGACCGGATTTTTCCGAAAAAGCTGTCAGATTACACAAAAATTCCCTAGATTTTTTGAGGTTTTGCAGTTCAAACTTTGACACTTCTTTTCTCCCTGACTGTCTTAAATTTTGTAGTGTTTTTTCAGGTTATTGGATAGGAAATTTAATGAGGATTCCAAAAATGTGCTTAAAACAGTCATTTTCTCACTCCAAGTGGGTTTGGTAGGCAATTTTGTCCCTGACTGTCCTTTCAAACTGTGTTTCTGGAAGTTCAAACTTTGACACTACTTTTCTCCCTGACTGTACCAAATTTGTAGTGTTTTTCAGGTTATTGGATAGGAAATTTAATGAGGATTCCAAAAATGTGCTTAAAACAGTCATTTTCTCACTCCAAGTGGGTTTACAGGCAATTTTGTCCCTGACTGTCCTTTCAAACTGTGTTTCTGGCAGTTCAAACTTTGACACCGCTTTTCTCCCTGACTGTCTTAAATTTTTAGTGTTTTTTCAAGTTATTGGATAGAAAATTTAATACAGATTCCAAAAATGTGCTTAAAACAGTCATTTTCTCACTCCAAGTGGGTTTGGTAGGCAATTTTGTACCTGACTGTCCTTTCAAACTGTGTTTCTGGAAGTTCAAACTTTGACACTACTTTTCTCCCTGACTGTACCAAAATTGGTAGTGTTTTTCAGGTTATTGGATAGGAAATTTAATGAGGATTCCAAAAATGTGCTTAAAACAGTCATTTTCTCACTCCAAGTGGGTTTACAGGCAATTTTGTCCCTGACTGTCCTTTCAAACTGTGTTTCTGGAAGTTCAAACTTTGACACTACTTTTCTCCCTGACTGTCTTAAATTTGTAGTGTTTTTCAGGTTATTGGATAGGAAATTTAATGAGGATTCCAAAAATGTGCTTAAAACAGTCATTTTCTCACTCCAAGTGGGTTTACAGGCAATTTTGTCCCTGACTGTCCTTTCAAACTGTGTTTCTGGAAGTTCAAACTTTGACACCACTTTTCTCCCTGACTGTCTTAAATTTGTAGTGTTTTTTCAGGTTATTGGATAGGAAATTTAATGAGGATTCCAAAAATGTGCTTAAAACAGTCATTTTCTCACTCCAAGTGGGTTTGGTAGGCAATTTTGTCCCTGACTGTCCTTTCAAACTGTGTTTCTGGAAGTTCAAACTTTGACACTACTTTTCTCCCTGACTGTACCAAAATTTGTAGTGTTTTTCAGGTTATTGGATAGGAAATTTAATGAGGATTCCAAAAATGTACTTAAAACAGTCATTTTCTCACTCCAAGTGGGTTTGACAAGCGATTTTGTCCCTAAAGAAACGTTGCAAAACATCTAAAAGCCTGGAAATGTTCCAGAATGTCTAAAATTACTAAACAATGTTTTGAAATGTTCAATGAGTTATAGACATTTTGCAAAATGTCTACAAATGTTGGAAATGGTCTAGCAGTGTATAATAAAGCCTAGAAATGTTGCAAAAGATTTATAAATGTTTAAAAAGGCCGTGAACATTTAAAAAAGTTTTAGAAACTATAGAAAATGTTTAAAAATGTTGCAAAAGCATGCAGTTGCAATAAAAAAGACCTAGAATAGTTAAAAAAGGACTACAATCTTTCCACAACGTCTAAAAATGTTGTAAAGGTCTAAAAACCCTAATTTCATAAAAAATTCCTAAGAGTGACATATGACATATTATACGTCAATACTGTCACTTTTTGTCTGATCAGATTAGATTGTTCTGTTGTTTGAAATCGTTATCAGTCATTTGATAGTTTAATTTAAAAAATTATGAGTATTACCACCCTATCACTTTTTGCCTTGCAACTCCTTAAGGAAGCCCGAAAGGGCAAAAACACCTTAATACAACCCTGTAAAGAATCAAATTTCCTACAACTTTCAATATTTACACTTTGTTGTAGATTCTCAAATAACGGAGTTACGCACAGTCAAAATGGAGTTAGTTTAAAAAAGGCAACCTGACACTCCTTGCCTTAAAAAGGACCTTTAAAACATGAAAAAAGACATTCAGTTTTAAACAAAATTGATAAATGTCAGCATAATGCTTTAGGGGCGAAATTTAAGGGTACAAAGGGGGATTCGCGAGATTAGAATAGTTGATATTGTTAGATAAAGCGTTTCAGGATAACAAATTCAGTTTATCAAAGGTGCTTATACAAAGCACACACTGCAATGTATTAAACGTGGTTTTTTGTTAAGAAAAACCAGAAAAATGCCTTCTGTCGATGGAAATCGGGATTTACTGTGTGAAATTATTAGCACAAACCCCAATAGGTGGGGTAAGGAACATTTTAAGATTCTCCCTAAGGTGAGTTACTAACTTTATTAAAACAAAACTTCTAGGCGCCATGGAGATTTAATGATAACATAGAAGTGTCACTTATCTGTGACGTATTGCGTAAAATCCACTGTTGCCACTTAATCATGTTTTTCCAGGAATACTTGCTACAATCAGTGTCCTCATACACGTTATACAAAATCTGGGACAAACTACCCGACCACTTAAAGAATGACAATGAATTGCAACACCAATTGCCTTGTTTGGAGCATTACAATCGTCCAGAAGACCGCACCCATATTGACGGACCTCCGCCCCCCAAATCGAGGTGCAGAGTTTGCATACAAAAACCACCACATTGACTGTTAATTTAATTAAAAAATTATACTTAAACTAGTAGGAACAATTAAGTTGTTTCCTCGGAGGTGCCGCTGCGCCCCGCGGGCGTCAGCCCCCTTAAAGACAGGTCGTAGACCACTTCTTCAATCTTCTTGACGTCATACTTTAAAGCGTCAAAACGTTTCCTTAAGGAGTCGTTTTTAAGGTTTAACAAACGAAAACCTGCGTTTAGTTCGGCGACAAACTTGGAAATTTGTAGGGGGCGACTGTAGTCCCCTAAAGTAACCGAATTAACAGCAAAACGGGCCTAAGAAACCCCCCAAAAAAAAGTCATTCAAAAAACACTAACTTAACCACCACTTACCAGCTCAGAAGACAAATTCAACAGCCCCATTAAGTAATCCTCCAAGTCCAGGTGGATGTTGTCCTTATCATGCACTGTGTGTGTGTGACTGATAATTTAAAAACACCAAAAAAGTTTATAACCTTACTAACCTCCAATCATTTGGGCGGCAGTGATGCGATCAACCAAGAAACCTTTCTCCAGGAAAACTATCAAAGCAGCCAGGAAGCAGAGTCTCTGAGTAGCAAAACGCCAGTGATCGTTGTACCTGTAATACTGGCCAGGGGGCACAACTTTGTCCAGAGCTGCAAAACCTTTCTGCACCTCCTCCAGTTGTTCTCTAGCTTTGATTAAAGCCTGATGGACTGGTTACAATACAAATTAGCGTGTTGAGCACTTAAATGAAAAACACTTACTGTACTCGCAATTGATCTCACTGTGGATCACTTGTAGGGCTATAACAATCTCCCGAACCGACTTTTCAATGTCTTTCATTATATTGCGAATTACCTGCAATCGAAATTGCTGTCTTATTGGAGTTGGGCGAGGGATTACTTACCTCTCGGACGTCTTGTTCTGCGTTCATATACTCTTGGAAGGGGGCAAACACTTCCGTTATGACTTTTTGGGGCTGTGCCATAATGTTTTTGTGGTTAGGCTAGGCAAATCGTTTGTTAACTTTCTCTACAACTTTAATCAAGTTTTAAACAGTAATTTTAGTGGTTTTCTGGTTTTTAAGGCAGGAAAAACAATAATAAACAAATACGACTTTCTAACCTCAACAAACTCTCTCTGGCGTTGCTTCTGTCAAACAAACTGTGTCAAATTTGAGTGCAAACGTCAAATTATTTTTTTTTTTAATTTTAGCAGTTTTTATTAGTTTTTTTGCAAGTTTAAACAGTAATTTGAGTAGTTTTCTCGCATTCAAGAGGAAAAATAAGAATAACACTACTTTTCTAACCTCAACAAACTTTCTAGCCTTGGTTCTGTCAAACTGTCAATTTGGGTTAGAAATGTCAACGTCATCATAATTTTGATTGATTTTAAAGGGTTTTTGCGCTAAAACTAGATCTTCAAACACTCTACAGTGAATAATTAGTGTTAACTTCACAGCCACTACAGCCAGTAGGGTTGTAACAGTAAAAAAATCACCACTAACCGCCATTACAAAAAAATGTCAATGAATCGAATCGTGCCTATCCTGGATGGGAGTTGTCAAAGGCTGAAAGTTAGCCCCGACTAGGCTATGTCCGGTTTCGAAGTCACAGACAAAGCCTAGGAGAGGCTGAATCAAAGCCTTTTGTTCAAAAAGTCCCCTACTTACCTACCAGCAGGAACTAACTGATTTAAAAACTTAATACTGGCCTGCTTTTAAAATTGAGTTACACTAAATTAAAACATTGCCGGTTCACTGAGGTAGAGCTTTTAGAACCTTTAATGACTGAACATATGGACGTAATGATTTGTAACGTAACATTGACCGGCGTCATCATCTCTAAGAAACTGAAATTCCTGATGAAGGCGAAGGTTAACTCGAACGAGACCTTGCTAGGCGCCATCCATGGGCGTCCATTTACTTTAAATAGCTCATTCATTTATTTGACAGTTTGACACTGTCTGTGAGTTTGATAACAATGACAGTTGTGTAAAACACAATGCTTGGAAATCAAAATGGCTGAAATTAACTACAAATTATATTGGTACGACACTGGTTAAGCGGATCAACGTTTCTGCACTGTGTTTCACTCTAAAAACGTAGTAGTAATATATACCGCGATGACGTAATAACTTGCAGACTGCAGGCTAAACTAGTATTACATAAATAGATTTTATATGGTGTCTAACTGGAGGGGGGGGGGACCGAAAATGTAATGGGGCGACACTTAAAACATGCGGAAGCGTCCGAAACTACCGTGAAAACAATCGCGAAGCGGATCTCACTATTTTGGCGTCGCCATTCTGTTTTTTCTACTTGGAACAAGTAAAAGTATTCCTTCAAGGTACAAATACCTCGTTTGTCAAAAGAGTTGGTTATTTTCTCGTTTGTCATCTGTCAGTTGTCAGGTGGCAAGTGGTCGCCATTTTTATGGAATTGAAAAACGTCAAACATTTTTTTTAAATGTTTGTTGGCCTTCTCTATTGTTTTTCTATTTTAAATTAATTGGGAAAAAGTGAAAGTACTGCTTTAAACAACTTTGTATTAATGCCTCATTGATCAAAAGAGTTTTGTTATTTTGAGCGCCATTTTGAAACTTTTTTGACGACAACACATTGTTCAGTCATCTGTCAGTTGTCATATGTGGTCTGTCATTTTTAAAGAATTCAAAAACCTTCAGATACTATCCACTGCTTCTGTCACTCCCCTGTATAATATTTTTAGAGGTTTCTGATATAAATCGTCCTGTATACCTTATAAAAACCATTCAGGTAAATTTAGGTGCAATCATATATATGACAATGACAGTTGACAGTCAAAAAAGTCGTCTTTTGACAATTTCTAAATTATCTCAAGTGCCCACCATGAAACCATCCAAATTAACAGTTAAAGTACCAAAGAAACTCTACAAACGAGTGTCAAGTGCTAGAAGCTCTGGTAAGCGCTTAAAAATCGCTTTGAAGCGCAAAAAATCAGTTTTATCAGTGTTTCAGGATCAAAGAAACCTTCATCAGTGAGTGGAAAAGCCTTGAAACGACCTCACAGTGAGGAAAAAATTGTGATCAACCATAAAAAACGCGACTGGACCGGGAAAATGCTTGGCAGAAAATTTGGAGAGTGGTTGAGGACAGAACCAAGTGCAAACCGCGCCAAAATGGCCACAGGTTTGCTAAAATTAATTTCTAGAGGGCGCTTTATTAGCTTTATTGATTACAGCGGTAATAAGGTTGTGACTTGTAAGGAAGCGGATAAACCTGCGCACACAGAACCAAAAACCAATAACACTAAAGTCACTCAACAAAACTACAAGGAAGAGTACATCAAAAGATTGGAATGTTTGGAAAAATACGGCAAAAACTTTTACTGTCCATCTGTCAAGCAACGTTCAGGGCTACGCCCCGTATACATTGACGGTAGTAATGTAGCCTTCAGGTATGTTTACACAGTTTGGCAACGTGGCCGCTGTCAAAGTTCTGTCATTTCACACAGTCACGGTCAGAAAGAAAAGTTTTCGGTCGAAGGCTTGAAAATTTGCATCGACTATTTTAAAAAACGCGGTCACGAGGTCAGAGCGTTCGTGCCCAACTTCAGACTGCGCAAGAATGAGAGTACCAACCAGAAATTGCTTCACTCGTTGGTCAGACAGAAACTGGTCATTACCACGCCCACTTTGTTTATACAGAACCAGCTGAGAAGTCCCTACGACGATTGGTTTGTGTCAGTTACGCGTAAACGTGGCAACAATGCGATTTGTGTCGTTTCTAGGTACATTGTACAGTCGGCGGCGGCCAATGGAGGTATCATAGTGTCAGCGGACAATTTCCAGGATATTGTCAATTGGAACCCGAATTTACGGCCGGTGGTGGAGGAGCGTAGGCTGGTACCCACTTTTGTAGACGACATGATTATTTTTCCCGTTGATCCGCACGGCAATCGTAAAAACAACTTGGAACAGTTTCTACGGTTTTAGATCCACGTGACTATATGCTGTCATTTTTGTATTGTTCTAGTAAATGTGCGTTTCAGTCTTGATACTAAAAAAAAGTGCAGTTTGTCTTTCCCTACTGTATAAAAATTGCACAACGTGACAACACTGTGACATTTAAACGTCAATATGGTCAAATGGTAACTGTCAAATGTCAACAACATTAATGCATAAAACTAGGTCTTACATCCTAGATTTGTAGAAATTTGGTAAAAAATTGGAAAAAACGTCAGTTTGGCAACAACTTGTTAATAAATAACTTAAGACAAATATGTTTAGTTTGGCAATGTTGCAGAAATGTGACTCATGATCATAATTTCAAAAAGTCACTTTGGCAACATTGCAGAAATTTTTCAGTTCATTTAATAATTTGTGTACAAATGTCAAGTTGGCAACATTGCAAAATTTGTTATTTTGATTATTGACCAAATTTTGCAACGTTGTCAAGTTGATCAGTTTTAATAAAATGTCAATTTAACAGCATTATAAAAATTGAGTAATTCAAGAACATCTACAGAAAAAATGTCAATTTGGCAACATTGTACTGAACTTAAATTCATAAACACCTTTTGAACAAATGTGAAAAATGATACTTTGGCAACCTTGCAAAAATGAATATTCATCATTTATAAGTAATTAATAAAAAAAAAAATGTACATTTGGCAACACTGTACAAATTTTGGTCAAAAATTGAGAAAGAACTGTCAATGTGGCAACACTGCAAAAACCTTCATAAAAAAACTTTTGGAAGTGTTAAAAAAAGCAAAATTTTTGAAAGTTAATTTGGCAACGTCGCAAAAATATGGTTATTGATCATTTGTAAGTAACTTTGAAAAAAGTGAATTTGGCAACATTGCAGAAAGTGGTCATTGATTAATCAATATTACAAAAGTGCAAGGGGAAATGACAGTTTGGCAACATTATAACTTAGTGGTTAATTTAAGAAAAAATGTCAACATGGCAACATTGCAAAATTATAGACAAAATGTCAACAACAACAAAAGTTTAACAACGTTGGCTTATAAATTAGAAAAGTGTCAAATATTGCAACGTTGTCAAGTTGATCAATTCGGCAACATTGTAATTCAAATAAATTCACAAAAAATAACAATCTAGCAACGTTGCTGAAATGTGATTATCGTTTATTTATAAGTGGCTTTCGGAAAAAAAAAACAACTTGGCAACGTTGCGCTGATAGTCTATAAAATCAGTATTAAAAAAAATGACAGCTAAAATGTCAGTTTGACAACATTGTAAAAATTGAGTAATTCATGAACAACTACGACAAAAATGTCAATTTGCTGACATTGCCGAAATTCAGTCATAAATCAAAAAATATGCCAGTTTGGCAACATTGCAGCAGTTTAAACAAAAACTCAGATAAAATGTCATTTAGCAACGTTGTTAAAATTGATTTATATAAACTAGGAAAAATGACAACATTGTGAAGGTCAATATGGCAACTCTGCTTATTCATCAGTCGTAATACTGTAGTCAACATTAACCGCCATTTCCACCGTCGAACTTCAAGTTAAGCGTGGTTCAGACTGTGCCTTTTTAAAACTGTATTCTACACAGTCTGAACAACATTTAACTTAAGCTTGGCTTAAAGAATCACGGTGCAAATGGGCTTCATAGATAAAATATAACATACAAGGGCCAAAATAATTTTCTGCGGAAAGTACATTTGGCAACGTGTTGTTGAAATTGAAAACACAATCCGGCAACTGCGCCGACTGTCATTAGAGTCACTGTCTTGATCGTCTGTCAGTTTTACCAAAATGGCGTCGGCGTCCTATTTGGTTTGTCGTGTTTTCCTGTTTTTAATCGTTTTTTGGGCAGTAAAACCTAAAAAAACTTGTGAAATTAGTGCGGTAGAACCTTCTACATGATCTGGAAAGCAGAAATGCCAGTTTACTGCACCAGGAACAGTCACAAAACAAAACGAGTCTTGTAAGTGTTTAAATTAATTTATTTTAAAGACAAAAAACACTATAATACGAACAAACGTCCTAAACTGTAATTTGAACACATCCTAAACTACCATAACAACGCGTGTTAAGCACCAATAAGGTTATTAGCATAAAGGTTAAACGACTTTTACTTACCAAGTTTAAGGCCACCCTAAGACTGTGACAAGTTATAGTGTCACAGTCAAAACTTAGCCTAGGGTGCCCTTAAACCTGTCGGTGCAATTGGCCCTTATGGTGGATTGCACCGGTATAATTTAGGGCACCCTAAGGTTCACCTAGGCTAAGTTGTGATTTGACTGTGACAGATTATGTGCAAAATGTCATAGTCAAATTATAACCTAATCTAGGGTGCCTTTAAATATGTCGGCCCTTAATCTACTTAAAGCCCAGTTTATCAGTGTTCTGTTAAGGTTTACCACAACATTGACAAACTGTTACTTATAAAGTGACATAGTACTGATTTTAATAGTAGAACTACGTTTTAATAAGGCAGAATATGAATTTTCTATTACCTAAGGTACACTTTATATATTATTAAGTTTTTTTATGTACAGCAAAAGAAAAAAAAAATCAATTTGGCTTCCTGGATTAACAAAATAACAAACAACAGTTCTATTTACACCATTATCAGTGACATTTAAAAATGATGATAAGTTAAGGCTCCGTTTGGAAATTCTGTACTTAAATCACTCTAAAAGTGGAGTTACTGGCGGTGTCTCAAGTTGGCGTCCTTGCCATTATCATTATCGGGGGTGTTTTTCCTGTTAAAAACCTGTTAAACGAAAAAGTAATCAAATCTGGGTGACTACTTACTGGTCGGGGCTTTGGTCAGTGTCGCTCTCCTCCAGTTCGGTCTTGTTGCGTTTCTTTTCGTAGATAATGATCACAGCACACAGAATAATTACTTCAGCGCATATACCAAGGAATGGCCACAAAGCAGCATATTTGTCTGTCAATCACAAGTTTGATTACTACTACCAATCATCAAAGTGTGGTGTGATTTAAAAACTTACCTTTAATTCTGATGATTGCTCTCGCTTCATTCTTCTCAGCGTCATAATTCCTGATGGTTCCAATACAGAAATACTCTCCCCGATCAGTTTTGTTCACTTTGTTGATCACCAAAAGCCCTCCTTCCACATTTACTCCATGTTCGTCTGAATAATCTTTGATCTCCACTCGATCATCGAAGACGGTGCCGTTGTAGTTTCCACTCGAAATCCTCCAACTTAAAACCGGAGGTGGATTACCCAGAATACCGCACTCGATGCGCAACTTTTCCTCCTCCACCACGTTAATACTTTCTGGCTTAATGCGCACGTTAATGCTGGAGACGACAGCAATGGGAGCGCTGGCTTTCTCCTCTCCTTTGATCAAAGCGGCGCAGGTCCAGTTGCCCGCGTCACTAAACTCGGCCGAGTAAATTGTTAACGTGTAAACGTTGCCCGTGTTGGAGAGTTTGAAGCGGTTCTTGTAGCTGTCAATGTCGGTCAGTTCCTCGTCGTCTTTCTTCCATTCGACGCTTAAGTCGGCCGGTGAGGCGTCTCCGCTTACGTTGCAGTTTAGGTTCAGTGGTTTTTTGTAGTAGAATACGACCAGTTGCTTTACGGGGGACGTGTATTCGGGATTTATGCTCACTGAAAATTAAAACAGTTTTAGTTGCTAGTTATCTGCTTAAGTTAAATCAGGTCAGCAGTCAGGCCGGTAGAGTAACACATACATTACCCTGGAACAATTGACTGCTGTCTCTAGAGATGAACCCAAGGTTCTCCATGAAGAATTTACAGAAAAACAACTGAACTAGCTATTATAGTCACGTGACGGCTGTCAAAAACTCATTAAACGCGAAACTGAAAAATGTCCATTAGTCGCCTCTCTTTGATAAACCAAACCCCAAATTGTTATTCGCCAGTCTGTGGTGTTAAATTTGGCCGTTGTGACGTTAATTGATAGTTTAAGACGTTACATTTGACAGTTACGACAGCTGTCACGTGATGTAATAAAAGTGTACAAGCTTAACATCAGATTTGGCTCCATGGAGCTGTAAACACAACTTACAGTGTAATTCCTCAAAGAAACATACTTATTTGGCATTTTATACTTTCACGTCACTGGTTAGTGAGTTTTGACAGTAATGACAGCTGTCACGTGTCCCAAGCAATGTATTAAAGTGTTCCTTAACGTCCCAACTGTCAAATTTGGCTCCAGGAAGCTTTAGACACAGCTTCCAGTGTAATTCCTCAAATCGGTACAATATTTTTAAGTTTATAGTTTTAGATCACTGGTCAACGGGTTTTGCCAGTTATGACAGCTGTCAGGTGACGTAGTAATAATATAAAATCGTTCCTTAATGTCAGAACTGTCAAATTTGGCTCCACCGAGCTGTAAACACAGTTTACAGCACAATTCCTCAAAGGAACACATCTACTTGGCATTGTAAACTTTCAGGTCAATGGAGAGTGAGTTTTGACAATTATGACAGATGTCACGTGACGTATGTGAAATATAAAAGTGTTCCTGAACATCAGAACTGTCAAATTTGGCACCATGGAGCTGTAAAGACAAGTTACAGAGTGGTTCCTCCAATGAAATATTGGTTAGCACTACTTGACATTTTGGACTTTTCAAATAGTCCATTGCCACACACAAGTTAAAATTCCACGACACTTGTCAAAATGGTTACATGACTGTATTGAACCAAACCCAGATAAAAAAGTGTGTTTTAGATGATTATTTAACGTCACACAGCTGTCACATGAAGCGCAACTGTCAAAATCCGACTCCAAAACCTATTAAGTGCAATTTGTAGTGATTTGCTACTACCACTTAGACCAGATACAATACAGGCCACTTAATTTGTCTATAAGTAAAATTTTGACAGTTGTAACATTCAGGATTTGATTTGACAGCTGTCATATAGGGTGCAATTGTCAAAATTCTGCTCATAGAAGTATAAAGTGCATTTTACTACTTCTTGACCAAGCTATTTAAGTTGATGTGCATTTAATAGCTGTTTCTTCATCATTCTCTTGAATTCTCCTAAAATTACTTATTTACACTAAATTTGCCATTACCCTGGCAATTTCATCTTCTAAACAACTTTCAAACTAACCAGTAACAAACAAAAACCTTGGAATTAACTGCATTGTTATTATACTACCCTCAATTGACCCTCAACCCTTAAATCACAGTGCAAACAAAGCTTAGACAGTAAACAGAGCTGTAAATCATCAAAATTTGTTTAGTTTGAAGATTTCTTTTACTGCCTCAAGATTAAAAACTACTCAAACACTTAAGGTAACTTGATAATAAACTCATTAAGACTGGATTGATGTCATTGCTTTTATGATAACGTAATGAGCTACTAAGACCTTCAATTAAGGTTCTTAACTTTGCATGACTGGAGTCCCTTGTGTTATAAACTTGGCCTATTTTTAGGTTATTGGTTAAAATCGATTTGATTTAGCCCGTTAAAACGGTGTTAACACAAACATTCTCTTTTATTGTTGAGGCTGGAAATAGCTTTGAAATGAATCAAAAGATTTATCATCAATTTTGACGTGTTAAAAGTGGGGTTAGGTTAGGCAGTATAATCGATTTTAGGGGGGCAACGCAGAATCGCATACAAACTACAAAGTGGCGAGACTTACCAGTCTGTCCTAGGGCTGCGTGTAGGGTTATCAGTAGGGCTCCGATAGTCAGTAGTAGCTTCATGATTGAGGTGGGGCCCCTCTCTTTCTCTATCTGTCACTGTCAAGTGGCGGATGCACCGTGATCGCTAAAGGGGTGGCGGCTGGTCCGTGTACTACCTACCCATGAAACTGAACGGGCAAAACTAGGCGATCGTACCGTTTGACGAAAATAAACCGATAAACTGGCCAGATTAAGATTAAAACAATAAAACCACCACACAACCTCAATTTTACGTAACGCAAATATGGCCGCCCATATGAATGACGTCAATTAGGTTGACAGTTGAGTGACAGTACTGACATTGACGGTCGGATTTTGTTGCTGTCTCCTTCTATTTTATTAAATTAAACAGAGAAGTCCACGTCAAACCTTGAAATGTCAGAATAACAACCAAATGTCAAAAATTTCGAAACAACGTTCGCTTTGTTCTAAAAACGGTTTGGAAAATAACAAAAAAAGGGGCTCCAGCATGGATTCGGACAGTGATAGCAGTGTAGACAGTGTCTGTTTCGGGCCTTACACCCTGAAAGAAGCGCGGGCGAACATTAAAACTGGAAAACTCCGACAAAATGATCGAAGACACTCTTGCATGTAAGTTTTTCTGTCTTCAAGCCTTGTTCCTTGCTAACTCCTTGTTTTCAGTGCCAAATACCAGTTCTTTGAGCAAAAGGCTCTTGAATCGGCCTCCACCACTTACGTGACTGCCTCCTCATCATTTGATACTGCTCCAAGTGGCAATGAACCTTTGGACAGTAGTATTATTAGCATAAGTAGTGATAGTAGTTTTCAGAATGAGTTGGATAGTTTTGAACTGGTTAGTGACCCTCAAGAGTGCACAAGTGAGCTGGAGGAGATTAAAAATGACTCTTCATACACCGAAGAATCAGCTAGCATTAGTTACGAGCATTATGTGGAGAAATCAAACACTTCAGATGACTTAAACAACACTTTTGATGAAATCAACAAACTCCTAGGGCAGTCCCGATTGAGTAACTCACCTCCCTCCACTCAAACACCGTTAAAAAGCTTAAATTCAAACCTAACAAAAATAGTCTCAAAAAGTGATAGTAAACTACCAGTTCCAATCTTTAAAGTCCCCTTTAAAAGCATTTCAAGCAAAAAACTGCCCAACTGGAAAAACATTGTGAGTCCTGTAGGAGTGTACATCAGACACGGGCCCCAATATTGCCCTCTAACCAACGTGCCTGACCGTAAAGTGGCCACCAAACTGTTCCCCACTGCAATAAAAGAGAACATTCCTGAACAGAATGACTTTGTAGTGCCTCCAGTTTTGTATAAACCCGCCAAAAAACAACAAGTGATTGATGTGGCCACTGCTAAACTTCCAGAGAGTATTGACAAGTTGGTATGCCCAAAAACGGTGATTAAACACGAGCGGAGGATCGAAGGACGTCCCCGCCATCACCAATCGATGGAGAGACGTTTGATGGAGCCGGATTTGTCTATTAACGACACTCAGTTTGATCAGGATGTCTCGATTGTAACGCAGAAGGCCCCATTTCAGTTGTAGAAGTTTACTCTGGTGAAGCGTGAAGCCTCACAACGAATGGGGCGCTCCTATAAGTGTATCGTATTTAATTTTCTGTGATTTACTCATTTTTACTCTTTTCACATTATAATTTTTTAATTACAGTATATTGACTGCCATTTTGTTGTATTTCCGTCACGTGACAGCTGTCAAAACCCACTCACCAGTGACGTGAAAGTATAAAAGGCCCAACAGTGTTTACAGCTCAATGGAGCCAAATTTGACAGTTCTGACGATAAGGAACGCTTTTATATTTTTCTTACGTCACGTGACAGCTGTCAAAACTCGTTTACCAGTTTCCTGATACTGTAAAATTAGAAATAGTTGCCAATCTGCGGAATTACCCTGGAAGTGGTGTTTCTAGCTTTGTGGAGCTAAATTTGACATTTCTGACGCTAATGAACACTTATACTTTCCTTACGTTACGTGACAGCTGTTGTAACTGTCAAAAGTTTTGACGAACTGTCAAATTTCGCTTCTCAGAACTATAAATAGAGGAAAAAAACGTACAACCTCTGGAGAATATAATTTAATATAATAATTAAAAAACGTTACAAGTAACTATTAGATTACGTAATCAATAATGTCGTTCATAAAAACGGTCATTTCCAAACCGACCAATCAAATCGCGCGCTCGATTCAAAATAACAGTTTCCATGGAGTTCTGAAGGTATGCTCTCAACGAATCTCTTTAACAAAAAAAAATTTGCAGTAAAAAACCCTTTTTTAGATAAACACTGTTACTGATAATAAAAAAAAGTCCAGAATCACCCTATCCTGATACAAAACGCTCCCCCCCCCCTCACCCCTCTAAAAATACACGGTGGAAATTATTCGGGTGCCGACCGTTTCTCCTTTGTGGGGGGGAAAAAAAGGGGGGCCGGCACCGCGCTTCCTCCCCCCCCAAACCGCGCGCGCATCCTTAAAACAGGCGCTACTAGCTGTCGTTGCTTAACGTGTTGTAACGGTTGCCTAAATTCAATTGCGGGCCGCCATTTCCCTTGGACTGGTCTTGGTGTTGTCGGTAGGAGGAGGCGCGGTGTTGTTGCACCACCTCAAAACTGCCTTCACCACGATTTCTGTCAAACAAACGAAAATTAGTCGATTTTAAACTGAACAAGCAGAATTTTGACAGTTCAGTCAAAAGACATGTCGAATAAGCTTAGTGCCTTATTAAAACTGTCAAAAACCACAATTCAGACAGCTTAAGTTGTAAGCTTGCTCTAATAGTGGTAAAATGCACTTTATAGCTCAATGAGCAGAATTTGCGCCATATATGACAGCTGTCAAATCTTGTCTTAAACAACCATGTAGCAACTGTCAAAATTCAAATTGCACTTTATAGTTTTATGGTCGGATTTTGACGTTAAATCAAATCCTGAATGTGACAATTGTCAAAATTTTACTTATAGACAAATTGAGTAGCTTAAATTGTATCTGGTCCAAGTGGTAGTAGCAAATCAATACAAATTGCACTTAATAGTTTATGGAGTCGGATTTTGACAGTTGCGCTTCATGTGACAGCTGTCAAATCACATCCTGAATAAACGACCGTGTCAAAATTACAAATTATAGAGGTATAAAGTGTGACGTTACTTGTTGGTTTTAGACAACCATCTGAAACACACTTTTTTGATTTTGGTTATTAAATACAGTCACGTGACCATTTTGACAAGTGTCAAACGTCGAAATTAAACTCGTTTGTGACAATGGACTGTACGGAAACTATAAAATGCTAAGTAAATGTGTTTCATAGGGGTACCACACTGTAAGTGGTCTTTACAGCTCCATGGAGCCAAATTTGACAGTTTTGACGTTAAAATCATTTTTATACTTTTCCTATGTTACGTGACAGCTGTCATAATTGTCAAAACCCGTGACTTGAAACTATAAATTTAGAAGGACTGAAAGTTGCGTTTAAAGCTCGATAACAGTTGGGATTTAAAGAAATAGTTGCTAATTTGAGGATATGCACCGTAAGTTGCGTTTACAGCTGCATGGAGTCAAATTTGACAGTTCTGACGTTAAAAAACAGTTTTACACTTTTCTTACGTCACGAGGCAGCTGTCATAACTGTCAAAACTCACTCACCAGTGACGTAAAAGTAGAAAATGCTAAATAGATGTGTTTCTTTAAGAAATTTCATTACAAATTGTGTTTACCGCTCCATGGAGCCAAATTTGTCAGTTCTGACAATAAAGAATACTTTTATACTTTACATACGTCACGTGACAGCTGTCATAACTGTCAAAACTCACGCACCAGTGATGTCAAAGTATAAAATGCCAAATAGATGCGTTTCTTTGAGGATTGCACTGTAAGTTGCGTTTACAGCTCCATGGAGCCAAATTTGTCAGTTCGGACGTTAAGAGACACTTTAATATATTGCTAGCGTCACGTGACAGCTGTCAGGTGACGTAAAAAATATATCAAGTGTCACTTAGCCTCACAAATGTCAAATTTGGAGCTCTATTCAGGTGCAACTACAAGGTACAACTGTTTTGCATTTGATAGTTTCATCTCACTGCTGAATGAGTTTAAAGTTTTAATAGTTATAAGGAGTGTCACTCTGACTATAAGCAATGCTGTGAAGTGTCAAAACTGTCAATTTTAACTCCACAGTCAAATTAATAACAATATGTGGGGTGATTCAACTGTTTCAAAGGACATTTAATGAGTTTAATGAGTTTTGACAGCTGTCACGTGATTATAAACCTGTCATTAAACGTCAGTTAGTCAAAGTGGTCCACGTTTTTCCAACCACAAGAATGAAAAGCTTGTTAAACTTTTTGATGTTGCCAAAATGACTGAATCAAGAGTTTTGACTTTGGCAACATTGATTTGAATGTAATTTTTGAGCTTTTCCATGTAGAAAAGGTGTTTTATTATCATTATTATTATTATAATTGACAAATAAAAAGAAGCTTCCCAGTAAATTACTGAGAATGTAAAGAAAAATTCAAAATTCTGAGAAATTTAGAGAACCAACTCAATTCTCTATAATTTACCATTGTTCCTTACATTCTTTGTGTTTAAAGACTCACCTTTTGTTATCACCACTTTTACTCAAGGTGGGGAAAAAGTCCTCATTGTGAATATCAGGGGCGACGCCTTTGTTACCCCTCAATCGCCCCGAAGGGGTGTTGGCAGGCTGAGAGCTCTGGTAGCGCATCGACGGCGGTCTGTACGTTTTCTTTTCACTACTCGGTTGCGGTTCGGGCGCCTGGGGCTGTTGGGGCTCCTCCACCGGCGCCGAATCCGATTGCACGTCCATACGCTTCCAGGGCCCCGATTTTTTGTCCGCATCGCCGGTTTGTTCGCCCCCTTCCGTTTGATCGCCCGCCGCCGCGTCTTGGTTGGCCGAGTTCTGGACGTCGTTGGGGTTGATTGTTAGGTTGCCAATTTTCAGGCCCGTGTAGTCCTTTTTTTCCTCTTCAAACTCTTTCCACTCGTCTTGTTCCTGTGTGGAATTGTTTGGTTAGGTTTTGTGTCTTTGCACAAAGGGACAATATGGACACCGCATAACCTCAAACATGCAAGCCCTACGTTCAATCGTAACTTACCACGATGGGTTGGCTGCCCTCCTCGCCTTCGGGGACGCGTTCTTTTTTGGGTTTTTCCGTTTTTTTCGCCGTGTCCTCCAGTTTTTTGGCCACCTCTTCGGTCGTGGCGAACTTTTTGGAGGTCTTCTTCTTGCGGTCCTTTTTCGCGAAAAAATCGTCTAGATCCGCCATGATTGTTGATTTTTGAAAGGCCAAAAATGTAGGGGTGACTCACTAATACACAAAGGGCCCCGATTTTCTCGAAAAAGCACCCTCTGGACCTCACAAAAGACCACAACCGAAATGATAAAATGAACCACCGAGTGTCAGCTGTCAAAATTTACAACCAGTGACAGAGTGACACATGTCAGTTTAGAGATGTCCATGTTGCCGTGTGTGTCCTACTAATGACGTCACGAGAATGCCCCTACATTCCTTACTATTATTAACAGTGTGTTAAGGAAATAAAAGTCGTGTGTACAAAATAATTTTCTGTTTATTATTCATCACAAATTTCAATACAACGTTATTGTAACTTTTGTTGCAATTGACATTGTACAAAACCAAACAAAACAAACAAATGTGTTTTACAACCTTAAACAACTTACTGTACACAAACTCGTAAACTTTTTTCAGTTTTCTGCTTTTTTTTTACAGAAAAAAATAACATTTTAGGGTCATCCCGACCCTGACCCTGTCACCTATAATGGCGAGAATTTCAACAATGGCGTGTCACGCAGAAACGACGGGTTGTACGTCTGGCAGCCCTGCCGTTTCTTCTTCTTTTCGTTCAGATGGGCAATTGTATCACGGGACGCGGAAACTCCTCCAGGGTGCACTCGTAAAAGTCCGTCAAAAATTGTTCGCTTTGCGACATCGGAATGTCGTAAACGTCGTCCGTGATTGGTAGGGTGACGTCACGGGTTACGATGGCGCAGTTGCAGTGAGCGGTGTCTTTCACTTTGGTGGAGGTGCCGCAGTAACTGGCCAGTTTTTCACTCGAATCCACCTGAAAGATTAGATTTCGTGTTAAGATTGGAAAAATTTGACAGTTGACCATATTTACCTGAATAACTGGAATGCAATTTTCGTAGCAGAAAGCTTGTAAAAGAACGGCTTGAATGTGAGTGGTGGCGTCTCCAGGTCGAGTGATGGGTAAAACGCACAAAACCACTTCTTCTGGAGCTTTTTCTAGTTGGGTGATGGCGGGAAAAAGGCCGCAAACGAGGCGACGTTCCACCCTAGCCTTGGTCAAGGCCGTCCTTAAGGTTTTCCCCAAGGTCGTTCTGTAAACAAGCGAAAATCGTTTAGGAAACGCGTGTCAAGGCCCCAGACGTAAACAACCCCCACCCCCACACGTGCAACGACCTACGTCATTGACTTTTAACCTTTACACGTGCTTACCTGTTAATCATTTTACACTTATCCACAGCCTTGGCAACGCACATATCCACTTGTAATCCGCTTAACGACTTGTAACAACCCAGTTTTCACTATAATTGAACTGCACTGGTAAACTTAAACACTGATGATGGTTACGACAAGTTGCGAAACGCGCTCGAAAATCAACGAAACGCACCACGACAGTCAACTGTTTGTAATGACGTCGACAACGCGCCTCCTTCGTTTTTATATACGAGGGTGGTGTGCGCATGACGTGAATTCCACAGCTTACTGGGGATTCGAGGAAACCCCAAAAGTGGTTCGGAATTTTCGCCAGCGGTTTGGGGTTTTCAAGGGGATTTTGGGGGCCGTTTCTCCCTCCCCCTTTTCAGGGTTGTTTACCTACACTTTGTTTACTTGGAAGGCTGCTGTGTACGATTTGATTTGTACATTTTAAAGCTTTTTCTACAAGTATTACATAGTTGTAATGTTTTGCAATGTCACTATACACTGCTCGAACATCCGGTAATATTATGAAATACCGCGAAAGTATTGGGGAAAAAGTGTCTTTTTTTGACAGCTCCTAACTTGGTTCCTTTGACAGTTAGAAGGTTAGTTCAAACGTCAAAATGTAGCTCGTATTTATGGCTTTCTTTTACCTGAATACAATTTTTATTAAAAAATCCTGAATAACCGAGATATTTGGCGTGAAATACAACAGTGCAACTGTACTAGAAATATTAAAATTGTTCTTATTTGACAGCTTCTAACTTGGTTCCTTTGACAGTTAGAAGGTTCGTTCAAACGTCAAAATGTAGCTCGTAATTTTGGCTTTCTTTTATCTAAATACAATTTTCATTAAAAAATCTTGAATAACCGAGATATTTGGTGTGAAATACAACAGTGCAACTGTACTAGAAATATTAAAATTGTTCTTATTTGACAGCTTCTAACTTGGTTCCTTTGACAGTTAGAAGGTTCGTTCAAACGTCAAAATGTAGCTCGTAATTTTGGCTTTCTTTTATCTGAATACAATTTTTATTAAAAAATCCTGAATAACCGAGATATTTGGTGTGAAATACAACAGTGCAACTGTACTAGAAATATTAAAATTGTTTTTATTTGACAGCTTCTAACTTGGTTCCTTTGACAGTTAGAAGGTTCGTTCAAACGTCAAAATGTAGCTCGTAATTTTGGCTTTCTTTTATCTAAATACAATTTTTATTAAAAAATCCTGAATAACCGAGATATTTGGTGTGAAATACAACAGTGCAACTGTACTAGAAATATTAAAATTGTTCTTATTTGACAGCTTCTAACTTGGTTCCTTTGACAGTTAGAAGGTTCGTTCAAACGTCAAAATGTAGCTCAAAACTTCTTCCTTTTTTCGTCAAGACAGAGTTTTTATAAAAAAAACACTAATAACTGAGAAAATCGGCCTAGAAAACTAATGTGCACGCCAAACTTAAATACAAAACTTTGGTCCACATTTTTTGGTCCTTTAATCTGGCAACCCTGCCCAGTGGATATATAATTTTTTTTTAAAGAAAAGAAGAACTTTTTTAATTACTCTTCTTTATAAAAAAAATTCAACTCTTCTTCTTTTTCAAGGCATTGTTATATCATTCACTCTTCTCAAAAAAATGTTGAGTCAATTCTTCTTCTTTTTAGAAAAGTATCTCGAATCACTTCTTTTTTTTTCTAGAAAGTGATCCAACTAATTCTTCTCTTATTTTTTTTAGTGGATCACTTGTGTGAAGCAGTGTACGTAAACGGATCTACGAAACCGGTTACGACCTGAAAATTCCGATCATCGACACGTATTAACCGGCCTGCTGGTGGACCTTTCTTCGTCCTCGACATGGAATGCAACTTATGCAACCGGTACGACGCTGGTTTTAACACGTCGTAAACGTCCGAACCGTGGGGGGAAAAACCCATATCAGGTGGTACTACCCAGGTATTTTACGTGACATTTGGAAATTTGCGCGGGGATTTTTTCTTGAAAAAATTAGGTCCAGATTGTAGTTAACCTCTAAATTCACCTGTCATGTGATTGGCGGGGTTGGAGGTCACGTGACTTGAACTTTGTGACGTTTTCTGAATGAGTGAGCGAATCCCGAAAGGGCAGAAGTATTTTTCGCCATTTTTTCTTTTTATCAAATTTCCTCGTCAATTCTTCTTCTTCAGATTTCACTTAAAAAAATTCCTAATTCTTCTTCTTAAAAACTGTTTCTACCAGTTCCTCTTCTTTCCTCTTCTTTTTAAAAACATCTTCCCGTCAATTCTTCTTTATATAAAAACAAAAAAAAACATTTCAAAGCCTACTCGGATTTCGCAACGTTGTGCTTCAATAATCGCTCTGTCAACGACCCACTTAATTAACAATTGTACGAGTAATTGTTATTGACTTTGCTTATTTTTGTTGGTAATCTAAACGACCGTCAAAAAAAGGTTATCGCAAAAACGTGATTAACACAAATTATTACGAAATAATTGTTTTCAGGTGATGTATCATCCTTGATACCTCAATATGAATATTTGCTGAAAATGACAGTGACAAGTGACGTAAAGGCCTGTTTGGCATTGTCACTGTCAAAAATCACAGCGCGGTGGGTGGTAGAATTTGGTAAAGCATTTAGGAAAATTTCCATCGACCTATTAACATACACCTGTTTAGCGCATACTTCCGATATGAGTACTCGTTATAATTGAACGGTATTGCCAGTTCAATTATCGTTAAATTGTATAAATAGAAACAGTAAAATTCCCAGCAACTCGGTATTTCCGCCTTTGTTATCATCCGTTTTCTCCAATTGATTCATCATCGTATCATTATCATTTTTCCAAAAATTACAAAAAGGTAAACAAACTCTAATATTGCCTTTTTTGGGGTTAGAGGGCAACGCCGCCTATAGTAAATTCCATGAATGACTAATCGTTCAGCGATTCGGCCCTTTCCGCGAGACGGTCAATCACGTGACGTATTTAATCAGTCCGGACGCGTTTTACTAGTAAAAGTGAAAAGGTTAGTTTCCACCAACGGTGCACACACGTGGGTTAAATGCGTCACACTTTAGAGGTCAAACTGATGGGTTTTCCAGTGAAAATACTACTGTCAAAGCGATGACAGCCGCAAGGCGGCCATTTTGGTCAAAACACAACCCTGTTAAGAGACGAGCTAGGGTTGTCCACTTCTACACTAATTAAGATAAAATAGCATTTTTTCTCGTGAAAGTAATTAAGAAACTAGAATGCTAATTAAACTATTGTTCAACTGCCAAAACACAACCCTGTTTAGAGAAGAGTGTTAGGGTTGTCCACTTCTAACATAATTTGGTTTTTTAGATTAGAAATTCGATTACGGTAATCAAATACCGCTCAGTTGCACAATTTCACGAGAAATTCGGCCTCATTCCAAGTCCGCCTTCCTTGAACCCAAACGAAATTCCCGCAAATTGCCTGTTTTTTTTTTTAAATCAATTATTAATGGTGCGACGTTGCCGCTTTGTGTTTGTTTATTTATTTACTCTCTGTGCTATGACTTAACCCGCAACGTGCATTGTTTGGGGTCGTTGCTCTTTTGTTTATATATCGTTCATGGATTTTGATTGGTCGACAAACAAAGTGTGAAAGTGAAAGATTAAAAGTGCATTTTGGAAAAATATAGCCACATTAATACCTCGATGGTGCTTGAAACAGTTTGACAAAATTTATATACGAGTTCGATTATTCCCCTTTTCACCAATCGGACAGTTATCACGTGACTGTGCTAATCGTGCACAATGGAGTGTCATGTGACAATTGTCAAATTTAAGACACAACTTTATTCAATCTAATTACAGCGTTGTTGCCATATTTACTTCATGCCATAATTTTTTATATTCAATCAGAATGCTCAAAGTCACGTGATAACTTTTACTACTAAAAACAATTTCTGTAAATCACGTGACTGTTTTGAATTATCAACTTCAGTTACGAAAATCACGTGACACTTCTTAGGGTCAAAATAGCTTTCTTGCAGTTACGTGACCACATTTGAGATCAAAATGTTGCTCTGAAGGTCACGTGACTCTTCTATGGTTAAAAATAGCATCCTTGCAGTCACGTGACCATATTTAAGATTAGAATATTGCTCTGAAGGTCATGAGACTACTTTCAAGTATCGGATGGAATTTTAAAGGTCACGTGACAGTTATTACGGTTAAAATAGCATCCTTGCAGTCAAATCTCAAGCTGTCAAATAAGAACAATTTTAATATTTCTAGTACAGTTGCACTGTTGTATTTCACGCCAAATATCTCGGTTATTAAGGATTTTTGAATGAAAATTGTATTTAGATAAAAGAAAGCCAAAATTACGAGCTACATTTTGACGTTTGAACGAACCTTCTAACTGTCAAAGGAACCAAGTTAGAAGCTGTCAAATAAGAACAATTTTAATATTTCTAGTACAGTTGCACTGTTGTATTTCACGCCAAATATCTCGGTTATTAAGGATTTTTGAATGAAAATTGTATTTAGATAAAAGAAAACCAAAATTACGAGCTACATTTTGACGTTTGAACGAACCTTCTAACTGTCAAAGGAACCAAGTTAGAAGCTGTCAAATAAGAACAATTTTAATATTTCTAGTACAGTTGCACTGTTGTATTTCACGCCAAATATCTCGGTTATTAAGGATTTTTGAATGAAAATTGTATTTAGGTAAAAGAAAACCAAAATTACGAGCTACATTTTGACGTTTGAACGAACCTTCTAACTGTCATAGGAACCAAGTTAGGAGCTGTCAAATAAAGACACTTTTAATATTTCCCCAATACTCGGTTATTAAGGATACCAAAATTGATGATCGAGCAGTGTATAGTGACATTGCAAAACATTACAACTATGTAATACTTCTAGAAAAAGCTTTAAAATGTACAAATCAAAACGTACACAGCAGCCTTATTACTTACCTTATTACGGTTAAAATAGCATCCTTGCAGTCACGTGACCATATTTAAAATTTAAATATTGCTCTAAAGAACACGTGACCATTTTTTGCAGCTAAAAGAATTTTTTGTAGGTCACGTGACTGATTTGAATGATCAATTTCGGTTGCGTGACTATTTCCAAGCGTAGAATAGAATCGAGAAGGTCACGTGAGTCTTTTTGCGATTAAAATAGCTACTTTGCCGTCACAGGACCCTTTAAATTAAATTCACCTACAAAGGTCACGTGACATTGTTCAAATCTGAAAATGACGTGACACGTGATTGCTTTCAACTATTTCTACGGTACCGCACGTGACCACTTGTCAAATTTCGAAAAATATACTTTGTGGCTACGTCAAGTTTTGAAAGTAAATAAATTAAGCGCAAACATTAAATAAGCACTAAAACAAAATACACAAACACTCATTAAGTGATAATAACATAAAAAAAACAAAAAAAAAGTGTAGTGAGCGCCATCTATTGAGTAATCCTTGCATAATAAGTGACAGACAATTTTCGACAATTGACAGTATGACAGTACATCTTAACCTCATTTTGACCGCGGGGCCCTTCAAACCAAAACAATGTGCCCCAAAAAGGAGCAGGACGTGAGCGAAACGTCCGAAATGGACACTGACTCAGACTCGGACATCAGTAGCGAGTCTGAAGCGGAGCCCGAAGTGGAAGACCTCGCCGAATCCGAGGACGAGGTGATTAAGGCGATAAAACGCGAATGTACCCGCCAAAGTGACCATCCCCCCACGATAACGTGCGAGGACTTTGTCACCGACATTTCCTTTCATCCCCACAACAACATTCTGGCTGTCGCCACTATTGTGGGGGATGTTTTGCTCTACGAGTACAGCAATGAGGAAAACACCCTTAAAGGTTAGTTTCTGCTCTGAAGGTTTGCCAGCCTGTAAAAATGGGGTTGTAGACACTCTGGAAGTGCACACCAAAGCCTGTCGCGATGTTGAATTCAGTTTGGATGGGAAATTGCTGTTGTCGGCTTCAAAAGACTTGAGTGTGATGGTTAGCGATGCTGAGACAGGCAAATTGGTTAGGTTTTATGAAAACGCCCACGAAGCAGCACTGTACTGCTTAACTGTTTTGGATGAACACTTATTCGCCACTGGGGATGATGATGGTACTGTCAAACTATGGGATCTCAGGTAGGTTCTGTCTAGTTTACTTACTTTTAGTTAGTAGAATGGACTGGGGAAATTTTGTTTTTTGAGCAAACAGTGCAACCAATCAACTCGTGTAGCGATATTTTTGGAAAGCTTAGAATGTGATCTATCTTTTCCTTTCTACGACATTTTGACGTCAGTTGTCAAGTAAATGAGTTATTTAAGGTCAAAGCAACCCGTGTCAAAAAAAACGACATTTTGGTTAAGTGTGACTTTGACGGCCTCTGGCGGCCAAACGCTGCAACCAATCAACTCATTTAGCGATATTTTTGGAAAGCTTAGAATGTGATCTATCTTTTCCTTTCTACGACATTTTGACGTCAGTTGTCAAGTAAATGAGTTATTTAAGATCAAAGCAACCCGTGTCAAAAAAAAACGACATTTTGGTCAAGGGTGACTTTGACGGCCTCTGGCGGCCAAACGGTGCAACCAATCAACTCGTGTAGGGTTATTTTTGGAAAGCTTAGAATGTGATCTATCTTTTCTTTCTACGACATTTTGACGTCAGTTGTCAAGTAAATGAGTTATTTAAGATCAAAGCAACCCGTGTCAAAAAAAACGACATTTTGGTCAAGGGTGACTTTGACGGCCTCTGGCGGCCAAACGGTGCAACCAATCAACTCATTTAGCGATATTTTTGGAAAGCTTAGAATGTGATCTATCTTTTCCTTTCTACGACATTTTGACGTCAGTTGTCAAGTAAATGAGTTATTTAAGATCAAAGCAACCCGTGTCAAAAAAAACGACATTTTTGTCAAGGGTGACTTTGACGGCCTCTGGCGGCCAAACGGTGCAACCAATCAACTCGTTGACATTTTACAGTGTCACGGCACTGTTTAGTGAGTTTTGACAGCTGTCACGTGACTAAAAGCCGGTCATTAAATGTCATGACTAGTTGAGTTTATCAAAGTAGTCCAACTAGTTGAAAGTGACTCAAGAAAAGGCTTAGGCAACGTTGATTTGAATGCAAGCTTATTTAACAGGGAAAAAGGTGACAAACAAATCTACAAAACCAAAAAAAACGAAGACTACATTAGTGACATAGCCACTGATCAGTCCCACAAATATTTACTGTGTTCGAGTGGGGATGGTTCATTAACCACCATAGATTTGGCGAAAAGGTGCGTTTACATGCAATCTGAGGAGTTGGACGACGAATTGACTTGTTTGGGGGTGTTTCGGAGCGAAACTAAGCTTCTAGCAGGTTAGCGGGTTCCACCCTGTAACCACCATCAATTAACGCCCAAGTTAAAACAGGTTCGGCGAAGGGAAAACTGTATTTTTTCAACTGGAACGAGTTCGGACTGAATAGCGATGCTTTCCCCGGTCCCAAGACGTGTATAAACTCAATGGTGCCTGTTACGGAGAATATTGTGGTGACTGCGTGCGAGGATGGCAATTTGAGGGCCACTCACTTGTTTCCTCACAGGTATTTTCAGTGTCACTGTGCTAAAACTAAAACTGGCCCTGGAAAAGTAAGTGTAACTGACAGAGAAACGTTGATAATTCCACGCGCGAGACAAGGATAGAAAACCCCAAAAAAAAAGTCCAAGTAGGCATGAATTTTGTTTGCGACGTTGTCAAACGTTTAAATTATTTGCTAAATTAATTTTGTGACTAGAACATTTCCTAATAATACAATAAGTGTTTAAATAACTAATCCAGTGAATGAAAACAGATCTGGCAACATTGCCCCGAAATTTCCGCCTACTAGATTTTCTATTAGGTTTTTTCTGTCTTTGTCACGCGCATGCAATTATCTATCAGTTTCTCTGTCAGTTACACCAAAGGCCAGTTTTAGTTTTATCACACAGTACTAAATGGATGGAATTTTAGGCATTTGGGCATAGTAGGACAACACGATATGTCAGCTGAATGTATGGATATTTGTAATGATGGCACGATAATAGCGTCCAGTGGACACAATAACGAAATTAAATTCTGGAACATCCAGTATTTTGAATCCTTTGAAAAGGTCAGTCACAAGCACAAAAAGCACGAGCGCAAAAAGGAGCTGGCTAATAACCTGCCTTCGTCGAAAATGAAGAATACCGCGGATTTTTTCAGTGATTTAGCTTAGGATTAGTTTTATAATAAAGAAAAATAAAAAAGTTGCCTGTAGTTTTCTTGACAATTGGCGAAAGCGCTTAGTATTAGTTGTAATTAAAATTTGATTTAAACCTTGAATTTATCATGAAACACCCTCTATATACGGAAAAAGTCAAGTCAAAACCAAATGTTTAATAATCTTTTGAGGCAAGGCATTCACGGTTACGTCATCATGGATGCGTCGCCACAGTCAAAATCTCCAAATGGCAACGCAGCCATTGGCGTTTGTGACAGTGACATTAATCGCACGTCAAAAAATTTTGACATTTGTTTTGTTTACGTAGGCATTTGAATTAAAGGTGGTAATTTGCAACAAAGCAATTTTCTCTAGTAAAATATCAAATGAGTAATGTTTATCCAGTTTTGGGGCGTATTTTACGATCAAATAAAGCGTTATCAGCGTACATAACAATCGATTATTATGGAACTTAAGTGATGTGACCGTAAAATCAATCCTAATCGATAATTAACACTTAAATCACCCATTAAAAAGTGGGTCTGAAAAATGGGTTTACAACACGCCGTGGAAGTCCCAATGTTTCTAACATTTGCAGCATTTCTCTTGTGCGGTAAGCGACCCTTACAGCACCCAATTTCACTACTTAATTAAGCCCCAAACACAGAAAGTGTCAACACAAACTTACTGATTTACCGCACTTGTTATGTGACTCTGGGACTGGACGAACACAACTGCTCCCTGCTGGGTAAAGTCAAAAACAACATCACCGCAGACCTGGAAAAAGCAGTTCAACCCATCGAGGACATCATTTCAATGACAAAAACCTTAATAGATTCACTTTGCGCAGCTTTGTTGTGCTTGTTTGTGGGGTCTTGGAGTGATCGGTTTGGGCGTAAGCCCGTTTTGGTCTTGAATCTATTGGGTAAGTTTTAGTTGTTTTTTTTTTGTTTTTTTTTTTTAGTCCAGCAGGTTACACACTGATGAATGTGGTTATGGTGGTTTACACGGCTATCCCCAGGGCTTCGCCCTGGTACATGATGACGTGTTCAGTGCCTGTCATTTTGACAGGAGGCAGTGCCTCGTTGTTGACAGTGTTTCTGGCCTACTTGACTGACGTCACTACGGAAAATGACAGGGGATTCAGGTTGGTGGTGACATTCAAATGGGGGCACATACAGTGTTGTCAAATTTCAGAATGGGAGTGTTTGAAATTGTGATGGCTGTAGCGGTGTTTACAGGCTCCTTGTCCAGCTCTTATGTGTTTAACGCAACCAGTTATACAGCGGTTTTCTCTATTGCCACTTTACTGTGTTTTGCTGCTCTTTTATTTACGATATTTTTCATAAGGGAATCACTGGAAACTAGAGAAGACACGGTGAGTCTGCGCTATTTGAAGACAAAAACAAATAACAAAAAAAAAATCCTAGTACTGGCAAAATATGAAGTAAAAAATGTCAGTTTGGCAACTGTCTCTTTTCCTCAAGAAAACAAAAACATTCTATTTTTTTTGGTAAAATCCTCTAATCTGGCAACCCTGCGTGGTTGTGATCATCATCTTTCAGGGACGTGTCAAAGGCTTCTTCCAGCTGCGCAACCTATCGGGAATGTTGCGTACCAGTTTCAGATCACGTGATGGCTACAACCGCGCCATTATTCTTCTGATCGTCACGGCGCTTGCGCTCTACTTTGTCGTCGTCTCTGGCGATCGCAGCGTCATGTTTCTGTTCGTTCGCGAGAAATTTGCTTGGACATTGCGCCAGTACACTTTGTACAACAGCGCCACCAATATCATGTGGATAACTAGTAAGTTTTTGACAGACGCCATCTTTCCTAACTGTCATGACTTTGACAGGTACGTTCCTGATTGCGTACGTGTTACATCATCGATTGCGTGTGACCGAGTCACGATTGATTTTGGCTGGGTTCGTTTCGTTGGCGGTGGGGGCGTTCGTGTTAGCCGTGGCACGCATCGACTCGTTGGTTTATGCTGGTGAGCTGTCAAAATTTGACTTTAGGACATTGACATGACATTTCCTGAAATGACAGCGGCCGCCATTAAATTTCCCAGTGGCGGACTCACTCCGATGACTAAATCGTTAATGTCCAAACTGGTGGACGCGAACGAGGCCGGTAAAATATTCGCGCTATTCACTCTGATGCAGAACCTTTTAGGTTTGCTCGGATCTCCAATTTACACCACCCTGTACAACGCCACCATTGACGTCAATCCGGGAGCTTTCAATTTTCTGTCATCTGGCATTTACGCGTTCAGCGGTTGCTTGATTGCGTAAGTTGAGTGGTAAATAAATAAACTTAGATGTGGCAACGTTGTATATGTAGGGTTGTGTTGCTGCTACAGTGCCGTGCCTCTGGCGTTGCCTATTCTAATTTAACTACCACTGAGAGTGAGAGAGAAAATGACAACCAAGAAGAGCTAGAGTAATTGTTAGATTTTTAAACAATAAACTGTGATTGTTAATTAAGAATGAGTTTTAATAATCCCTCAACTAAGTGGCAACTGTGTAAAAGACTATCACAATCAAGCGTGGCGTGACCGGATTGGTCGCTTTCTCTCTCCAGCACAGTGGCTTGTATCAACGTGTCTCCTTTCAGCGTGCCGCGTTTAGACATGGTTGCCACTTCTCAACACTTTCTCACAGTGCTGTCTCGCTCTGTTACACGGACTGAGAGTGACAACGCGGCGGTCAGCAACTCCTCTTCGAAATGCAGCACAGCTTCACCATTTCAGTGTTGACGAAACTGCAAAGGTTGTGGTCGCGCCTATCCAAAATGACAAAAGTGTTCTGCGTGCTCATAGTGGGAGTTATCGCCCTTTTAGCCTTTGCTAGTGCTGGAGGTGACGATGCGACGAAAAAGGGGCCTAAAGTCACCGATAAGGTAGGTCAAACCCCTTTCTGTAGGGTGAAGGGCTTGAAAAACCGTGCACCAGACAACAAAGGGTTTCAATTCTTCCTTTTTTTGTTCTCTCGTTTGTTCTTGGGAAGGGGTTATTTACGGACCAGTTTTTTTATTACCACCTCACACTTTGACGTCACTGGGACTAGAACGCCAAGTTTTAGGATGATAAATACGATTTTCTGGTTTTTTCACTAAAATTAGTTTGACGTCTTTTTTGTTGTAAAATCAAGAGGTGGATTCAGTCCTTTCCAGTTACGTGCAACCAGGCAGTTCAATGGTTGGCTTCTTTCATGCAACTGTCAAATTTCTGTCAATAGTCCAAGATGGCCGAACGGTTTGTCAGAAATAAGGGGCCCAGGAGTTTTTTAATCTGTTTCCAGCCCTGCAAGTCTTTTTTGCAGCAACTTTTGTTAAAAAGGGCCTTAGAGGATGTTAGTCCTTCAGTTGACAGTGTAGTGCACCCTTAAAAACGTCTCTAGCTCTTTTAAAGTGGTTCTCAATGTTGGACACTAAAGGGGCTTTCTATTAAAGTAAGTACTTTCTCCACCTTGGAATCCACACTGGTCACTAAAACCTTTATAGACATACAATAAGTCTTTGTTCCACTTTCTCCAAGCTTTTGTTGTGGTTTTTGCACCAAAATAGCGCGCATATTAGAAAGGAGTTTATAACCAAAAACTGTAAATCATCCTTATTGGATTTCAGCCAATTTAAGGTCACTGGACCTTTGTTGCTGGTAAATACTGTCTAATTTACACTGAAACTAACACAGGTTTGGTTCGACATCACGATAGGAGATGAAGCAATCGGACGCATTGAAATCGGTCTATTCGGCAAAACCGTGCCAAAAACAGTGGAGAACTTCAAGCAACTGGCCCTTAAACCGCCTGGTGAAGGTTTCAAGGGCAGTAAATTCCACAGGGTGATCCGGGACTTTATGATCCAAGGAGGTGACTTTACTAAAGGCGATGGAACTGGAGGTAAACCACACTTTCCACCCCTTTTGATTGTTCCTAACAGTTAACTCCAGGCAGGTCAATCTACGGTGAACGTTTTGCTGACGAAAACTTCAAGCTGAAACACTACGGAGCCGGTTGGTTGTCCATGGCCAATGCTGGTAAAGACACGAACGGGTCGCAATTCTTCATCACAACCAAACAAACCAGCTGGTTGGATGGTAGACACGTGGTGTTTGGTAAAATCCTTAAAGGAATGGACGTGGTCAGGAAAATCGAGGCTACCAAAACGGACAACAGGTTGGTGGGTGATTTTGTGTTGTAGGGTACTGATTTGGTTGTTTCCACAGGGACCGACCTGCCAAGGACGTGGTGATCGCTGACGCAGGCGCCGAAACCGTCGAAGAACCCTTCAGCGTCGCCAAGGAGGACGCTCGAGATTAATTATTTATTCTTTTTTATACTGAGCAGCCTTGTGATTTTTTTTAAATTAAATCGTAATAAAAGGGTGTTATAATTTTTTATATGAAAAACATTTGTTTTATTATTTAAAACCCTGAAATATGACGCAAAAATCAAAAAGAAACCAGCAAATGTTTAACTTCTTTTGAGGCAAGGCATCCATGGTTACGTCATCACGGATGCCTTGCTTGCTCTAATACCTTTTGTCTCCTTCACTACTTATTTGTTTTATACAGTGAGTCACGTAAGTTGTAGGCTTTAAAAAAAAAATAAACTCTATTTATTTAAACAATTTTCAACTTAACGGTTCAACCAAACAAATAAAAGGCTTCTTAGAAATTAACAATAATTCTCTGCGACAACATGCTAACTATTTGAACAAATATCGATAGTTTTACTTAAGGAACAAGGGAAATGACCTTAAAGCAGGTCGTTTAACGACTAGAACTGGCAACACGACTGACACTTACCCCTTTTTTCTGCAAGGACTGTACTACGTCACTGGGTGGGAAATTGTAATTTTCCTTGTCCGTCCCTGGCTGAGTTTTCTGAAAAGCAAACAAAATTAGAGTTTTTTTTTAAGATTTCAGTAGAAAATCTTACCTTTTTGAGATTGGTAGGGTTTAGTGGAGAATCTTTTTGCTTCCACTGTACTTTTGACAGCCCGGAGGGATTAACCGGAGCGTTGACTAGGCGTTTTACAAACCTCCCGTTCGGATTGGTTGAAGTGCCTGAACTCCGATCGGTGCTTATTGCTTTGGGTGAGCCACCATTTTGTTTCGCAGTGCTGCTGCTGTTATTGGCCGAGTTCATATATTTCAGAGTGTCCGCGATCCAATCAGTTACTTTCTGTTTTACGTTTACATTATTGGTTTGGGGCTGGAGATTGAGGGAGTGGTCAAGTTTGGTTGTTTTGAAGGTGTCTTTGCCACGCCCACTTCCAGATTTTTGTGAAACAATTTTAACCTTCTTTAAGCTGGTGTCGTTTGTGTGATCTCTATTGGGGGCGTGCTTTGACAGGTCAAGAGGCTTCAAATTGTCTGAGCCTTGCACTTTACCCTCCTGATAGCTTTAAAATGGGCGTGGCTTGTCTTTGAATCTGTAGAGATATTACGGGAATTGAAACTATTATTGTGATTAGAGTGGGCGTGTTTTAAAGTCACGGAATTTTCAGGGGCGTGACCAACCTTCAAATTATCGGGGTTTAGCACTTTTACCCTCTTGACTGCCTTCAAATTGGCGTGGCTTGTCTTTGGTTCTGTAGAGCTTTTACGAGAATTGAAACTATTATTGTGATTAGAGTGGGCGTGTTTTAAGGTCACGGAATTTTCAGGGGCGTGACCAACCTTCACAGCATCGTAGTTTGGCGCAGTGTTGCCTTTTATCGGGGTGTGGCCTGAAATGTTGTCAACCTTGCGTCTGCTCTTGTTTGAACTGACTTTCACTAGTTTTACACGAGGCTGAGGGGCGTGGCCAACCTTCAAATTATCGGGGTTAAGCACTTTTACCCTCTTGACTGCCTTCAAATTGGCGTGGCTTGTAGAGCTTTTACGAGAATTGATGAGGTTATTAGAGTGGGCGTGTTTTAGAGTCACAGAATTTTCAGGGGGGTGACCAACCTTCACAACCTTTGGTACACTGCGGCCTGAAAGTTTGGCAACCTTGGATCTGTCCTGGTTTGAATCGATTTTCGCTTGTTTTAAACGAGAGGGAGGGGCGTGGTCAACGTTCGAGTGGGTGGGGGCGTACTTTAATATGTTTAGAGGCTTGACTTGGACGCGGCTTGGTGCGCTATTCCCAACACCCACTAACATCACCGGCTTTGACATATCCACAGCCATATAAGGAATGTGGTTTGCTGCGTTGCCAGACTTATGGTCCGACGTGTTTAACTGACCTTGACTGACAGTTGACGCACTTGTCTTCAAGTTGTCACGTGAGTGAGTTTCGCTGGGTTTTTTAATACTTATTATACGGACATCGCTCTTAAATGGCTTCTTTTGAGAGAGTTCACTCTGATTTATGACGTTTTGGTTGGTTTCATTCAAGTTAGTTAAATCTTTGACAGCTTTCAATGTGACACCATCACCGGATTTGGATAAGTAACTGCGTTCTTGCAATAAGTGCAGCTGCTCCAGGGAGCTGCGCATCTGATGTTGCATCGGGGATTGTCGATTTACCGGTATGGGCGTGTCTTTTCCCTTAGTGGGCGTGGCCTTGATTACAACTCCTTTGGGCCAATAGGATTGTTTTGCCTCAAAGTAAGGGGCGTGACTTTTTGTACTACCAGTTTGTCTGTATTTAAAGTTGGCGTTGTTTGTATTTGTCTCTTCTGTTCCTCTTTGACTGCCGTTTGATTTTTTGCTAGTTGCGTGTCCAGGAAGGCTTGAATTGCCTTTTTCCTATCATCGTTGATACTCAAACCAGCCTGCTTTAAAGTTAAAATTAAAAACACCTTGAAAACAATTGTAATTTTACCGGTCTGATAATGGTGAGGGCGGGGCCAGCAACTTGATTGGTTGGGGGGCGCGGCCTATTAAGTCGTTTAATAACAATCGGTTTGAAGTCATCTGCGGATGTGGTGCGTTGCTCCAAACTAGCGCACGCGCTAGAAAAGCACAAAAATCTATTTTTGCCTGGAAAATAGTGGGAGGAAAGGGTGGAAGGACTACCTTTTACGGACCAGAATGTAACGAGGCGGACCGAGGAACTTCAAAGGGGTAAGGCTGGAAAAAAGGGTGTGATTGGTGGGAAAAAGAGAGTTTAAGAAACTTACCTAGGTTGTGGTAGTGAGTAGGTGTGGTCCGGGTGGGCGGCAACACTGTAAAACAATTACCCAATAAAAAAAATGCAATCCACAATAATAATAAATACAGTGAAATAAAACCAATCATTTCAATCAATTTATAACAATTTATTAGCTTAAATTAAGTTACGATCACTCTTCATCGTCTGAAGAATCATGAATCACTAAAGTGGTCAAAGCGGCCTCTTCCGGATGCTGTAAGCTTTCAGCTAAAATCGTGTTTACCTCCTCCAGATGAGTATCTGAAGTTGCATCTGTTAAAAAAGCACAATTGTACCTAAATTCAGTATAATTAAAAAAAAAAAAAACACTCACTGGAACTTGGTATAACAATCGGTGCGTTAAGACTGTTGCGCACCAAATCGTTCACATTAGAAGGACCCGCACGAACCCTGCCCGTTTGTACAACCATTTTCCGGCTTGGCGCCATGTTGACGGCCGTTTTATTGCGCCGACTGACATTTGACAGTCGAGAAGGGCCAGGTCTGGGAAACTCTCCGGCCCGTTTTACCGCCCCCTCGTACAGTTGCTTTAAGTTCAAGCGCTGATTCTCGCACGTAAAATCCTGAAAATCGGAAAAAACTTGAGTTATCCCAACATTGCAATGAAAATTCCAACGTACCTTTATTATGTACAAACTACTTAATTATTATACAGTGTGGTCCAAATTGGTGATGCATGTATTGGGATCTCGAAAACGGTAAGAGCTACAGAGTCGGTTAAATGGGGAAAGTTTTAGAGAATTTTATGTGAAACTTATTTCCGGTTTCCAAATTAAATTATCTTTCTCCGTTTTCCGGAAAATTGGGAAAACGTCAGAGGCTGCATTTTAAACACTCTTTAACAAAGCCAAAGAGAGTTTTGAAACTAAGACATTATTAAGGCACTTTTTTACGTAGAACACGATGAATTAATTAGAAAAAATCTATCGTCATTGGTTTCCGAGATATGGATGATAACTTTGTAAGCCATCTTGAAGGCGGCCATAAGAATTTACAAAGTTATCATCCATATCTCGGAAACCAATGACGACAGATTTTTTCTAATTACGTCATCGTGTTCTACGTAAAAAAGAGCCTTAAAAATGTCTTAGTTTCAGCAAAACGGAGAAAGATAATTTAATTTGGAAACCAAAAATAAGTTTCACATAAAATTCTCTAAAACTTTCCCCATTTAACCGACTCTGTAGCTCTTACCGTTTTCGAGATCCCAATACATGCATCACCAATTTGGACCACACGGTATAGCACCCACTATTCTGTACAAGTTCTAATTTGTACTGAGTAAATTGCAGGAAAATTCACAAAACCGTTGTAACGTGCATGTTTACTTTAAAAGGTAAATTTGGTTATCAAAAGCGTACCGAGAGCAAATCAAATACGACACAAGCCGGCAACTCCGCAAAAAGTTGACGTTTTCAATGTCACCTTTGAATTTCAATAAGGCATAACCGTAAACAACCGTTTTTGTTTGTTTATTTCTTGCTAAATTATCTTTTAAAAACACGTGATATCTGTCACTAATGTCAAAATTTACCTAGAATCTGCAAGAATTAAAGTTCAACACAGTTTTCGAAACGAGACAAGCTTTCTTGCAGTATTCCAGATTTATGACAGTGGTCACGTGACCGTCTAGTTAAATGGTGTTCTAGAAGTTTAGTTTAGTTCTTGCGTGACAACTGTCATTAACGTTAAAACTATCAAACTGCGCTGAAAAGTTGCAAAAATCACAGTTTAGACAATATTTGCTATAAAACGTGTGTCTGATATTTATGAGAGTTATTTTGACAATTGTCACGTGACTGTCTAGCTAAATAGTGTTCTAGAGGCACGTCACAACTGTCACTAACGTCAAAACTATCAAACTGCGCTGAAAAGTGGCAAAAAATCAGAGTTTAGAAAAGTTTTCTTGCAGTATTTGCTATAAAAAGTGTTTATAAGATTTATGACAGTTATTTTGACAGTTGCTAGGTGACTGTCTAGCTAAATAATGTTTTAGAATCACGTGACAAGTGTCACTAAAGTCAACACGGTCAAACCATGCTGTAAAGTTGCAAAAATCAGAGTTCAGAAAAGTTTTCTTACAGTATTCGATAAAAAACGTGTTTCTGATATTTATGAGAGTTATTTTGACAATTGTCACGTGACTGTCTAGCTAAATAGTGTTCTAGAGGCACGTCACAACTGTCACTAACATCAAAACTATCAAACTGCGCTGAAAAGTGGCAAAAAATCAGAGTTTAGAAAAGTTTTCTTGCAGTATTTGCTATAAAAAGTGTTTCTAAGATTTATGACAGTTATTTTGACAGTTGCTAGGTAACTGTCTAGCTAAATAATGTTTTAGAATCACGTGACAAATGTCACTAAAGTCAACACTGTTAAACTGTGCTCAAAAGTTGCAAAAATCAGAGTTTAGAAAAGTTTTCTTGCAGTATTCGATGTAAAACGTGTTTCTGAGATTTATGAGAGTTATTTTGACAGTGGTCACGTGACTGTCTAGCTAAATAGTGTTCTAAAAGCACGCGACAATTGTCACTAACGTCAACACTGTTAAACTGCTCAAAAGTTGCAAAAAAGGCTAAAAATATGTCTTTCAAGTCAGTTTTCATGGTTTTCAGACTGATTTTAAGTCTCCAATCTTAAAAATTGACTTCAAACTCATAAAAATTTACTTTCTGGCTTAAAATTTCTTTTTTAAGTCACTTTTTAGACTCATTTTAAGTTTTCAGTTTTGAAAATTGGCATTAAACTCATAAAAACTCACTTTCAGGGTTACATTTTTTTCAAATCAGTGTTTATGGTTTTTAGGCAAATTTAAATGGTGTAGCCTAGAAAATTTCCAGTCTTGCAGCACTTTTTGCTTTACCCTGTATATCCGTGAAGCAACTACTTTGAGTCAAAAAGAATGTCCGGCTCTAATTCACCAAAAAAAAAATCACCAAAACAAAAAAAAAACGGCCAGAGATACAGGCAGCATTCGTTTTCACGCTCCATAGAGTGAGTAGAACTTTTATGACGTCACAATCACGTAATTTGACAATTGGTCCAATTATGGCTTTGCCAAATTACGTCATCGTGACGTCAAAATCGCTCTGCTCGCTCCGTGGAGCTTGAAAACGAATGCGGCCACAGATACAAAAATGTTCACACACTGCGTCAAGGCATCCGTGATGACGTAACGTTGGATGATTTGCTTCAAAAGACTTCTTCGGTGCGCAATTTAATTCTCTCTTCTTATCAAGGGATTATATGTGGATTTTTAAGGATTGTATACTGTAAAATCACACAAAACTACCCTTAAAGTAACTACACTACTACTACTACATTTAGTACAACCAAGTGACTTACATCTGCGTGTTTACTGGTGCAGCAGGATTAAACACTCGATTGGACTGGTTTTGGGGGTTCAAAATGGCGGACCCTAGAATTGCTATGGTATCTGTAACAAAACCAGTTAAATTTGCTCGCCGCAACCAAAAAGCAAAAACCAACCGGTTTTCTTGTTAAACTCCTCCCAAGCAGCGTTCTTCTGCTGTTCGTCCAAGTCTTCTTCGGGGCGATTAGTCAACAACGCCTGGTGCTCGTGCCATTTGAACAACACCTGATGCTTCTGGATCAGTTTGGCCAAAATACAGTCTTCGGGTAGGTTGGGCACTGGCCGCGTCTTGTCTGCAGTGGGCCGTACCGAGTAGTACTCTTGGATGTCGGCCGAGTTGTAGTGACGCGTTATTTGGTGTTTGTCGACCACTCGATGCGCTATTGCCAGTTTGGTTACGCTTCTTTGGTACATTTTCTCCTCCATGGTGTCCTGTTGGATGATTTTGTTGTACTAAGTGGACTGGAGTGTTTGTCTAAGTGGATTTACCACGGCAATTAGCCTGTAAACGTAGACTGGTTTGTTCTGGCCGAACCTGAAGGATCTGAAAACGCTCTGAGTGTCGTAGGAAGGGTTCCAGCTGACGCTCATTAATACCACCCGATTGGCCGCGGTTAGGTTCAACCCCAACCCCCCTACTTTGGTGGACATTATGAAAACCCTGGCAAAACAATCACACTGCAAACAACCGTAATTTTTAGTACAATTAAAATACTTTATATCCCGTTCGTCAGGGTTGTTAAACCGGTCGCACATCTGCGTGCGCACTTCTGGACTTACAGTCCCGTCCATCCGGTAGTAGTCTCGTTTATTTTTGTACTGGAGTGTCTCAACTAGAAACTTCTCCAAATTGTCCATTTCAGCGTGCGATTGCGAGAATATCAACCTGCGCAACATTTCATTAATTCCTCTCCGTTAATTGAAGTTTTTACTACTGACGTTTTGTCGCCATTGGCTGCCGCCTCCTCCACAATCCCCAACGTCAGAAGTAGTTTACTACCAGCGGACAAGTGCTGCGCTCTATCGGCCGAAAGAAGGTTTTTGTACCAACCACCTTTAGTAATCATTTTCCCATCTAAATCGTCCTCCACGTCACCGATAACGTCCTGTTCCCTGATTCTAGATTTGCCGTTTTCCTCCGCCGTTGTTATCACATTGGGATGGGCACAAATATACTAAATTTAGTATAATCAAACTGTTACCACTGAAACTGACAAAAACTTACTCGTAAAATTTGCACGTCTGCCAAAAAGTTCTTCCGGTTGATCGTTCCACTTTTAGTGTAAATCACCGGCCTTGAATTGGTGCTATCCAGGTATGTATTGTACAATTCCACTTGAAGATCGCTGAGTTTGACGAAAACAGCCTGGTCGATCAGTTTAGGCAGGTACTGCTTCAATTCAGTGTCTTCAACCCTCTGAAAGTCACGTGACATTAAATCTGAACCACCTAAAGGCCCGTCCAAAGGCTAGTGACAGTGACGTCACATTAAAACAAACTCATGTCTTAGAGTGATTTTTGACTGTGCAGAGCGAATTTGACGTCAAGATGACGGTTTGTCAATGTATTGTTTAGTAAATTTCGCTCGGCACGTTTCATGGAGCGTCAAAACGAAGCAACACAAACAGTTGATACAAATAACACTTTATAGCTCTATGAGCTGGATTTTGATAATGCGCTCTATATGACAAGCTGTAAATCCACAGTCTTAAATAGGACAATATGTCACAAATGTCAAATTTTCAACCATACAACTGTAAATTGCATTTTTATAGCGCAAATATTGCTCTTACCAAATATACTATTACAGCTCTATGAGTCAAATTTTGACAGTTGCAGTCTATGTGACAGCTGTCAAATATGATTTTAAATAACACTCCGTGTTGCATTTGTCAAAAAAGTAATCATAAATGTACAGGGTGCTGAATTTTCGATGGTTTTACGGGGGGCTGCGCAAACTTCTTTTGTTTCAAAGATACGGGGGGCTTTTGAAAATTGGTCATTTTGGAACCCCCTCTGTATTTCATTTACTATTAAAGTTATCAAAAAAGGAAAAACGGTTTCCGGTAGAAGTTTTGACGTAGAATCCAATGGCGTAGTCAGTTTTTTTTCTATTACGTTTAGTTTCTGACATATGACAGTAAGTTATATTTTTTTAAATGGAAATCCCTATATATTTTTAGTTCATTTAATTCTGTTGATTTTTACTTTTTCAGCGGTGATTAAAACATATAAGTTTGTAAACGTTAATCTTGGTAATTAGAAAAAAGGCGTTTTCTTAACAAAAAAGTGCTAAATAATATGTATAAAAATACCCACAGTTGAAACAAAATTTGCCTATGTCAAATAAAAAACATGTTACATGTCGTTTATAAACAGTTTTTTCAACTTCTACCTTAAAAATAGTAGAAAATAGAAATGGCCACTTTTCTTATTAAAGTGACGGTAGAACTGTTTGTAACTTAGATTTTTAATAACATTTATTAAAAATATTTAATTTCCTGATGTGTTAGTTTATATGATTTCCGATTTTGTTTGGTATTTTACATATTGGCCTTTTTTCAGCTTAGCAAAGGTCTTTTTTTAAAATAACAGGATTAACCTCTACAAACTTATATGTTGTAATACACCGTTGAAAAGGTAAAAATCAACAGAATTAAATGACGTAAAAATATATAGGATGTTCCATTTAAAAAAATGTAACTTACTGTCATATGTCAGAAACTAAACGGAATAGAAAAAAACTGACTACGCCATTGGATTCTATATGAAAACTTCTACCGGGAACCGTTCTTCCTTTTTTGATAACTTTAAGAGCAACTGAAATGCAGAAGAGGTTAAAAAATTACCAATTTTTGAAAACCCCCCGTATCTTTGAAACAAAAGAAGTTTGCGCCGCCTACTTTTCGCCACTCATCTCAGCTCAGAAAAAGAGATCAGAACACGTATGCTACTTTTTTTTATATTTATTACCGTTTTCTCTGTACCCCGTAAAACCATCGAAAATGCAGCACCTTGTATAAAGTAGCTTAAGTTGAATGTTTTGTCCAATCACTCCAAGCAGAACTTTATAGCTCTATGAGCGAAGTTTTGACAGATCCAATATACGAAGTAGCTGTCAAAACTAATTTAGACCCTGTCACAACTGTCAAAACATCTATTATAGATGTATAAAGTAGCTGAAGTTGAATTTTGTCCAGATGAAACCAAAACAGTGGTTTGTAGCTATATGAGAGGGATTTTGACAGTTGCACTATATGTGATAGCTGTCAAAGCTCCTTTAGACCATGTGACAACTATCGAAACCACTATTATAGATGTATAGAGTAGCTGAAGTTGAATTTTGTCAGGTGAAAGCAAAACGGCACTTTATAGCTGTCAACAGACGTCAAAAAATCAAAATTAATAATTTACAACTGGCTGGTTTCACGCTCCATGGAGCGAATGTGACGACACAATGACGTAACTCCACGGAGCATAAAAACGAATGTGGCCAATGGCGTTGCAGACAGTGTCTGAATTTAAAAATTCGCAAATGACATACTTCAAACTTCCATCCAGCTCGGTGCACAATAGAAAAGGACATTCATTACGTCACTGCCCTTAACGTTGAGATAAACCTTACTAACCTGTACTGTCCTGTTTAAAATCTTGTGAAGCACGTGAGTGCGTTTCTTCATAAACATTATATCTTCAGCTGTCGAATCTTCAAACTGTCCATTAACGATCGGATTAACAAAGTTGGTTTTGTACTCCTTTTCCGTTCCCAGTAGGTTGGGTTTCACAAAATTCACCATGTAATAGTCTGGAAAATACAATCAGTACTAGGGATGAGGGCTTGTACTAAATTACGTACATTCCAGCAGGTTGTTTTGCAGTGGGGTGCCTGTCAAAATAATGCGCCGTCTTGTAGACACTTTGTTTAAAGCTAAAGTCCTTTGCGACTGTTTGTTGCGCAGCAAGTGACCTTCGTCGCAAATTACCAAGTCAGGACCTAAAAAAAAATTGTATTGTACTTACAAACACACAAATTTAGGAAAACTCACCGGGGTCAATAAGAGCTTGCAAGATACTCTCTTTGTCGAACAGCCCAGCGTTCTCCCATTTCTCCAATTTGTCCTCGTTTACCATAAGGCCGAAACACTCGTAACCCATGACCAACATCCCACCGCTCCTCCACCATTTTTTCACAATACTAAACCGCATATTGGCCGCCCTTTTATCCCTAAAAAAACACACACAGTACAGTTCTGTCAGAACCAACCCTGGGGGTAACTCACTCGATCGAGTAGAACTTTACGCCAGATTCTTTTAATCCTTTAAAGGCCAGTTTGTACTCGTTTTTCCAGTTGGACACGGTGGACAACGGGCACACGACCAAAACATGTTTGGTTTTTGTTATAGGATTGGCGAACAAGGTTTGTATCAACGCTAAAGCCTGGAAATATACTGATTGATTTTGACCACCTGGCTTAATCAGTTTGTCAATGTTTTGCTAATATAGGTAACCGTTATCAGAACATTGGTAAACTGGGCCTTAAGTAGGATAAAGCACCGACATATTTCAAGGGCACCCTAGACTGTGATATTTTGTATATGACTTGTCACAGTCTCAGCCTAGGTGGGACCTTACAAGTCAACACCGTTTGTTCGAATTATAGTGTTTTTTTGTCTTTAAAATAAATCACTTTAAACACTTACAAGACTGGTTTGATTTGACCGGTATCTTTAATGTTCTGTGTCTGTCCTAAATGCGGTAAATTCACATTTCTGCTTTCTAGACGATGTAGAAAGTTCTACCGCACTAATTTTACAGGTTTTTTTGGGTTTTATTGCCGAAAAAACACTTAAAAACAGGAAAACTTGACAAACCAAAAAGGACGCAGAAGCCATTTTGAAAAACTGACAGACGGCAGAAACAATGACTCTAATGACAGTCGGCGCAGTTGCCAGATTGTGTTTTTAGGTTCAGAATGTTGCCAGATGTACAATTTTAAAAGTTTTCTTCTTAAACCAAGTATAAAGCTTGCAATGGGATGGTCTAAATTCAAACATACCTGCAATGTTTTGCCCAAACCCATGCAATGGGCTAAAATACAGCCGGAACCTTTGTAACCAGCCTGTAATTGCTTGACACTTTCGTAACACGAGTCCCACATAAATTGAATACCATCTCTTTGATGTGGTTTCAGTTTAATCGCTATTTTCGGGTGGACTTTGATTTGATTGGTATCTTTCACGTCCAAGACTATTTAATAAAAAATTACAGTACTAAATGGAAAACTCACTAGTTGTACTTACTGAGAGGATGACAATCGTCCTCACTGAACTGACTAGCAAACGACAGTGACTGCGAGAAAACCTCCATCGCTTTGTCCTTCTCTTGCAACCGTTTGATACGTTCGCGTTCTTCGTTGTGCGCAGTTTGGGTGGCTTCGGACAAGTCCTCCTCCTCCATCAAAGCCCTGATGTTCCTCCTGCCTTTACTGGATTTTCCCACCTCCTCATCACTCAAAGTGATCACGTTTTGAGGCGTTTTCTCTTTCGGATAAACTGACACTCTGCAAAAGGAAAAATTGTACGAAATGTATCATTGGATTAGCGATTAGAGTACATTTCAAAGTCGCTATCGTCCGAATCGTCATCCACTTGGAACGTTTTCAATGGAGATTTGTTGACTATTTGGATGTCGCTGTCGTCGGATTCAGCGTCCAGATTAAAAGATTTCTTCTTGCGCTCGCGCTTTTTTGTTGGTTCGCTGTCCTCTGATTCGCTATTGCTGACGTCCATGTTGAGGAGGGGGTTACGTTTCCAGGTGGGGACGCTTTTGCGCACGCCTACAAAGTCTTCTTCATCACTAGAATCTAGCTCCACTTTCGTTTTGTTTTTCCCGGTGGAGGATTTGTCTGATTGGCTGGTGCTGCTTGAGGCTCCGCCCTCCGACCAATCATCCTCGTCCGAACTGTTTGTGATGTTGTCTAGCAGTGACGCGGCTAATCGGGAGGGCTCCTCGTCCACCGAAGGTGGAGGAGGTGTGTCAGACATGTCACACCCCAACGAATCAAGGTCCGTGTTTGAAAGTAAGGAACTTGTAGAGGAAGATCGGCGTGGTTTGCGGATTGTGTGACCACTGTTAAACTCAGAGAAGTGGGAAAAGTCTGCCTGTTCCACATCAACAAACAACTCCTTATCTAATCCAAATTCAGTCTTAATTTCCTGGGTGAGGACCGGCTGGACCTTTCGGTTTAACCCTCTCAGACTAAGAGATAAATCACTCTCTGACAACTCCGAGGAGCTGGAGCTACTCAAAAAATCATCGTCAGTGTCCAGCAAAGCCTCAAACGCCTCCCAAGTCTCTTTGTTGTGCACCTTAGGCCTGCCCCGAGCAGGTAACTCCTCCTCTACAGTCTCCTCCCGAAGTATATCGAGCAGAGGTGACTCAGACTCTAATGACCCTAAAAGAAATTTGTGTTACAGGGTGTTCAAATAAGAGTGGCATTTTTGACAAAACGGTTAATCGTACACATTTTTATTTTTTTTTCAAAAAGCCTTGAAACTGACGTTTTAACGCCATTTTGAAAGTTACGTTGCATAGTGAATACTGCCCATTTGGCTGCATTCGCCATTTTGCTTTATATTCTTCAAAATTGATTTTTTTTTAAATTTAATTTTGACCACCGTGTAGCCCTTGAAATATTTTTCCCTATGAGAGAGTTATAGCAAATGCCAACAATTAAGGAGCTACCGCATGAAAAACCTTAACTTTACTCTCTTAATTTTGACAGCTCGTAATTCCGCCATTTTAACAGTTACGCAGTTCTAGTTTTGACCATTGTATAGTCCGTAAAACCTTCTTTAAATCCCTTGTTAGAGAGTTATAGCAAAAGCTAATAATTAAGGAGTTATCGCATAAAAAACGGTAAATTACTATCCTACATTCGACAGCTCCTAGTTCCGCCATTTTGACAGTTACGCAGGTCTAGTTTTGACCACTGTATAGTCCGTAAAACCTTCTTTAAATCCCTTGTTAGAGAGTTATAGCAAAAGCTAATAATTAAGGAGTTATCGCATAAAAAACGGTAAATTACTACTTAAGTTTGACAGCTCGTAATTCCGCCATTTTGACAGTTACAGAGATCTAGTTTTGACCACTGTATAGTCCGTAAAACCTTCTTTAAATCCCTTGTTAGAGAGTTATAGCAAAAGCTAATAATTAAGGAGTTATCGCATAAAAAAACGGTAAATTACTACTTAAGTTTGACAGCTCGTAATTCGGCCATTTTGACAGTTACAGAGATCTAGTTTTGACCACTGTATAGTCCGTAAAACCTTCTTTAAATCCCTTGTTAGAGAGTTATAGCAAAAGCTAATAATTAAGGAGTTATCGCATAAAAAACGGTAAATTACTACTTAAGTTTGACAGCTCGTAATTCCGCCATTTTGACAGTTACAGAGATCTAGTTTTGACCAATGTATAGTCCGTAAAACCTTCCTTAAATCCCTTGTTAGAGAGTTATAGCAAAAGCTAATAATTAAGGAGTTATCGCATAAAAAACGGTAAATTACTACTTAAGTTTGACAGCTCGTAATTCCGCCATTTTGACAGTTACAGAGATCTAGTTTTGACCACTGTATAGTCCGTAAAACCTTCTTTAAATCCCTTGTTAGAGAGTTATAGCAAAAGCTAATAATTAAGGAGTTATCGCATAAAAAACGGTAAATTACTACTTAAGTTTGACAGCTCGTAATTCGGCCATTTTGACAGTTACAGAGATCTAGTTTTGACCACTGTATAGTCCGTAAAACCTTCTTTAAATCCCTTGTTAGAGAGTTATAGCAAAAGCTAATAATTAAGGAGTTATCGCATAAAAAACGGTAAATTACTACTTAAGTTTGACAGCTCGTAATTCCGCCATTTTGACAGTTACAGAGATCTAGTTTTGACCATTGTATAGTCCGTAAAACCTTCCTTAAATCCCTTGTTAGAGAGTTATAGCAAAAGCTAATAATTAAGGAGTTATTGCATTAAAAAGACGGTAAATTACTACTTAAGTTTGACAGCTCGTAATTCCGCCATTTTGACAGTTACAGAGATCTAGTTTTGACCATTGTATAGTCCGTAAAACCTTCCTTAAATCCCTTGTTAGAGAGTTATAGCAAAAGCTAATAATTAAGGAGTTATTGCATTAAAAAGACGGTAAATTACTACTTAAGTTTGACAGCTCGTAATTCCGCCATTTTGACAGTTACAGAGATCTAGTTTTGACCACTGTATAGTCCGTAAAACCTTCTTTAAATCCCTTGTTAGAGAGTTATAGCAAAAGCTAATAATTAAGGAGTTATTGCGACAGCTCGTAATTCCGCCATTTTGACAGTTACAGAGATCTAGTTTTGACCAATGTATAGTCCGTAAAACCTTCCTTAAATCCCTTGTTAGAGAGTTATAGCAAAAGCTAATAATTAAGGAGTTATTGCATTAAAAAGACGGTAAATTACTACTTAAGTTTGACAGCTCGTAATTCCGCCATTTTGACAGTTACAGAGATCTAGTTTTGACCATTGTATAGTCCGTAAAACCTTCCTTAAATCCCTTGTTAGAGAGTTATAGCAAAAGCTAATAATTAGGTAGTTATTGCATAAAAAACGGTAAATTGCTATTTTAGAATCGACAACAAGTAATATAGACATTTTGACAGTTACGGAATTCTAAGTTTGAGAAACCCGTGATATCCTCTTTAAACCCCTTAATAGAGAGTTACAGGATATTTCAGTAGCTATCTCAGGAAAAACGTTAAATTGCTATTAAGCTTCGACAGCACGTAATTTCGCCATTTTGACAGTTAGCCTTGTAACTCCTGAAGGAGGCCCTTAAGGGAAAAAACACTTTAATACAATCTGATAGAGGATGATATTTCCTATAACTTTCATTATTTACACTTTTTTGTAGCTCTTCAAATAACGGAGTTACGTTCCGTCGAAATAGAGTTAATTTAAAAAAGACAGTTTGGTGCGTCCTGACACTTTTTGCCTTGTAACTCCTGAAGGAGGCCCTCAAGAGCAAAAATACCTTAACACAATCTGATAGAGGATGAAATTTCCTATAACTTTCATTATTTACACTTTTTTGTAACTCTTCAAATAACAAACAACAACTATGCTACAACAAACCTGCGAAAGATCCCGTAGTCGGGACCTCACTACCAGGCAAAACTTCTATAAAAGTTGTTGTAGTAACCATAACCAAATTTTCAAATAAAACATTACCGTTAGCCAAGGATCCCTCAAACTCCTTAATCAATTCAATCAGTGTTTCCCGATTGTTACTCAGGTCGTTTTGGCGTTCCAAAGCGCTTTGAATCAGCAGTTCCACAAGTTCATCGCGATCCTTGTCGTTCAGTTGGTATGGAGATTCTAGAAAATTGTACCAACTTTACCACAAATAAATCATACTGAGTGCAGGACAGTGAAAAGGGTAACCAAAAAAAGCTCTTTAAAAAAAAAAAATTATATATTCAACCAAACAATAATTTGAGTGGAAGGTTTGGTAGTGGCACTCGGAGGTAGACAACCATCAACTAATGCAATAGCAGTCTGCAAAAGAGAAAACAAATTTCAGTTTGTTTTCACTTAGTTAATGTGAAGCCCCTCCATGTACCCCGCCAAACTTAAAAAAAAACTTACCAGAGTCTTCTTCAATTTCATTGTTGTTGTTAACACTGTCCTTTCTAAGGAGTGTGGATTCTTCCTTATTAAGCAAGTCCAACAAGTTGTCTCTTTCACTCGAGTTTAGGTTGAATTGAACTTTTGGTGGTTCCATTGAAACAAATTCCACATCACTATCATTAACCTCACTTGTCAGAGCCGCCAGGGCTTTTTTAACTGGTGGTGGTGTTTTGTTGAGTAAACTCAAAAGTTCATCACGACCAGTCGAGTCCAGATTGAATTGGCTACCACTGGACTCACTTAACAGTCTAGGACTGTTTCGAGCAGTTTTAGTAGTGCCGGTTCAGGGTGAGGGTACTCACCGTTTGATTTGAGACTCTTTCAAAGACTCCAAGTCGCTTTCACTGCTGGGGCGCAGCCTTTTGGACCCCTTCTTCTGCAGCACACTACAATCTTCTTCCAACTCAGAGTGGGAGCTCGGTAAGGGTTTAATAACGTCCCGTTTGAACGGTAAAACCACCTGACTTTCCGTAGCCTCTGAGGAAGAGTCTGGAAGGGGCATCGATTTCCTCCGCTCTGGAACACCAACGGGAGGCTCCAAAGACGCAAAAATCGAATCCTGAAAATGTTTAACCCGTTTACGAGGTGTTTTTCTCTGCATTTGTGGCGAAAAATTGTAAAAAAAGGCAGACATTTTACATTAACTTTGAAACGCGCAAAAGAAAAAAATGGCGGCCGTCCATTCAAAATTTGGACGCGTCTGTCAAATGTCAGATGTCAAAACTTTTTATATGTCAACTGTCAAATGAGGTGGTTTTTAACTGTCATCAGTTAACCCCTTGAGCAAGTATATCAATTTTAATCAATTTTTGAACTTTGACAGATAAAATTTGACCTGGGAGATAATTATTATTAAATTAAAAAAAAAATAAAAAATTAAATTTAAAAATTAAAAAATTAAATAAATTATAATTAAATTAAATAAACTGATTAACGTCCTACCCTTAAAGAACATACAGAAAGTGAATGAAGGCAAACAATTTTTTGAGCACTGATCAGCCACTTATTTAAAAGTAATTAATTTTAAAACTAATAATAATTAATAAAAAAACAGGAAAGAGGCCATTTTGAAACTACATTCCTACAAGGGGAAGTGACACTGTGAAATGATCACAATTGTCATGTGACTTGTTCTCAAATAAATGTGAATTTTGGAATATACTAACCTCACTTTCATCACCCTTAGGGGCTGGAGAGGTGTGTCTCTCTTGAATCACAGCCCCATCTCCTTCTCTTTCAGTTGATTGTTTCTTCTTTTTCCTTCTGGGTTTTTGTACTGGCATTTCGTCGCTGCTACTTTCAGTCTCATCTACAATCTTTCTGCTGCGTCTTCCCCTGTATTTCTTGACACAAAACTGTTTAATAACTTTCAACAGTGCCAGGCGGTCTTCCTCTGACAGCTTCTTCTCGACCGGTTTCTCACAGTTGGGTGCCACCTCCAGGGTTTTCAAAAAGTCCACTTTTTCCATCTGGCTTGGTCTGGATATGGCGTTGCTCAGTTCTTCCAGCAGATGGTCCACTTCTTCCTCAGTTTTTGATAGGGCAGTGCAAACTTCATCCAGCAGATGGTTTATGGTTTGTTTAATCTCCAAGTCAACTGAATCATTGGTTTCTATGTTAAATATCTGACTTTCCTGGGTTGTTTCTTCAGTGGCTTGAGAACAGTTAACTGGTCCACAATCTGTGGTTGTAACATCGCTATCATTGCACCCATTTAGAACAGTTTCCTGACTTAAAATTGAGTGGAGTGATTCTGAGCTTGAAGTTCTGGAGTAATTTGGTGGATTTTCTGCACTAACCTCTTGGCCGGTTATTAACTTTAAACCATGATCATAAGGAACAGTTCCCTGACTTGAGACTGACTGAGTTGATACCTGCTCCTCAGAATCAGAGCTTGTTAGTTTCAGTTCAGATTGCTCTAGCTCAGTTTGGGTAGTACCATCAACCTTCTCGCTTTTTTGATCACACTGCACACACATTTTTTCCTTTTTCTGCGTCAGCTCATTAAGGCTGACCAAAACGTCGGGCAACTCATCCTCAAGCTGATAAGTGACTATTCGCTCCTCCAAAGTGTGAGCGTACATGGTGGCATACATCCTAAAGTTTAGGAGCGCCGCGGCTAGTTTGCGGCAAAACCTTTTCACGTCCCCCGTTTGTTTTAAATGCCCAACGTTTTTGGCCACGTCCTGTTCCATTCGACGGGTTATGTAGCCCATATCGTCGCCTAAATGGTGGATGAGCGCCAAAAATTGGGGGTTATCCATGTTTCAGGTTAGATCAGTCCGGATTGCTGAGAGTTACATGACCGCCAGGCTACAAAGTTTAACTAACCCCTTAATGCAGGTGGAAAGAGATGTTTTAATTCAAATAAACTAGAAACTTAAAAAACACAAATGAAACTTGTTGTGGAATTTCCAAACAACAAACACAATTTTGAAAACTGACAGATTGACAGCAATGACAGCGCCACTGACAGCAGTCAGCCATTAGTCACGTCACGTGATCCATTTTGGGGCAGAAATAATTCAACACCAATAAATACATTCTAAATTGATTATTCATGTTGGTGAGTTTAATTCAGTTGAAAAGAGGTTAAAAGCAACTCACAATGCTTTGTGCGTACTGTTTGAGTTGCATAATAACATAAAAAATCACAGTGAGGTGATCCAGAGAGGTGATCCGAGTTAAAAAACCTAGTCATCTGTCAGAACAAAAAACAACATAACCTCAAAAATGTATTTTTAATCCAGCCAAAGTCCTTGAAATCTAATCCTCCAAATTTCACTTTTATCTTGATTTAAAGTCGTAAATTCTACGTTTTTTTACGCAGTTCATCGTCCCCCCTCGTTTCGCGTTGTTTACCGCGGTCTGGCGCCCAACAATATGACGTTCGATTGCATTTTTTCGGAACGCGTCAAAGTGCCTTAGTGGGGCCGTTCTCGTGACTGTTTTGAATAAATTAAAAGGACTAGACAGTGTTTGGGGTTGTACAATGGCGCAGCTGCTGCGTAAACCGAGTTTAGTGGGGTACATCAGCCAGAGATTCCAGCAAACCCAGGCTAAAGTAGCTAAGGTGAGTTTCAAGGAGCCCCACCAGCCTCTGGGCAGACTGGCTGTGGGGCCGGTGTTCAAGAACGCTCGACTGTTTCCTGATAAGGTCGCCATCAGGGATAGAATTGCTGGTATGTTGTTTTTTGGTTTTGTCCCCGGGGGGTTTAACTGATTTGAATTTTGGTTTGCTTCAGCCTACACTTATGGGAATATTTTTATGAGCGCCCATGAATTGGCTAAGGAGATTAGTGCCTTGCTGGATGGTAAAGTCAATGAGAGGGTGTTGTTTTTATGCCCCAATGATGTGCACTATGTGATTACTTTATGGGCTATTTGGATGTCGGGACAAATAGGTAGGTTAAAAAAATTTGGGTGACGTCCAAGTGAACTTGACCCAGTCACATGAAACTGAAACCAATCACTTAACACTATGTCCTGGACTAAAAATAGACAATTTTAGCGGTACCAGTAAGCCATTTACACCCCAAAAGCTTGCTGCAATACTATGCTAGTGACTCCTCCTCAAAACTCTTCATCACAGTACCGAAATTCTCAGATTTAATGCAGCAAGTAGCCAGAAATTCCTCAACAAGATTGCACGTTTTAGATGACAAACTTAAACTAAATTGCACTCTAATGCAGGTCAGTGTTAAGTCAGCTAACACTTAAATTATATTCTACTTACATTCAAAATTCAGCCAAACAGCACAGCAGACTTGGAGGGGGGTAAAGAGGACTCTTTCTACAACCAATCAAACGCCATGATTCTCTACACTAGCGGCACCACAGCCAATCCGAAAGGAGTGGTTCTGTCCTACTCTAACCTGTCAGCGCAAGCGTCAAGTTTACTGGACGCGTGGAAATGGTCTTCCGATGACGTTTTGTTGCACACATTACCCTTACATCACGTGCACGGTATTGTAAATGCGTTATTGTGCCCTCTGTACGCGGGCGCTAAAACTATAATGCTGAAAAAGTTTAATGCCAACACGGTTTGGTGAGTGTCACTTTTAATGACTCAATGAAGAGTGAATGGAGGGTTTTGATGTAGGTCGTACCTTTTGGGAGTGAATTCCCGTCCCGACGATCGTAGAATCACCCTGTTTATGGGCGTGCCCACCATGTACTCGATGCTGGTCGAGGAGTACGACCGGGTGTTCAAAGAAGATCCCAAAATGGCGGAGTATATTCGAAACACCTTAAAAAATAAGGTTAGCGAATGTTTGGTTAGCCACTACGGTTTTTCTGTATTAAAAACGGTGACTGTTTTTTGTTTGGTAAATGTGACGTCACTAAAGAGGGAAATTCTCAGAAATTTTGACAGTTTTGACGTTAGAGAACCCTTTTATACTATTTTTACGTCACGTGACAGCTGTCATAACAGACGAAACCCGTTCACCAGCGACCTGAAACTATGAAATTAGAAATAATTGCTAATTTGAGGAATTTCACTGAAAATTGTATTTACAGCTCCGTGGAGCGAAATTTGACAGTTCTGACGTTACAGAGCACTTTTATTACGTCACGTGATAACTGTCATAATTATCGAAACTCCTTCACTAGTGACAGGAAAGTATAAAATGCCAAATGGATGTGTTTCTTTGAAGAATCTCACTGGAAGTTGTGTTTACAGCTGCATGAAGTCAAATTTGACAGTTCTGACGTTAAGGAACACTTTTATACTTTTCGTACGTCACGTGACAGCTGTCATAACTGTCGAAACCCGTTCACCAGGGACTTGATACTATGAAATTATAAATAATGGCTAATTTGATTAAATTTACTGGAAGTTGTGTTTACAGCTCCATAAGGCCAAATTTGACAGTTCTGACATTAAGGAACACTTTTATAATTTTCGTACTTCACTTGACAGCTGTCATAACTGTCAGAACGCACTCACCAGTGTCCGGAAAGTATAAAGTGCCAAATAGACGTGTTTTTAGAAGAATTGCATTGTAAGTTGTGTTTACAGCTCAATGAAGCCAAATTTGACAGTTATGACGTTAAGGAGCACTTTTATATTTTTCTTAGGTCACGTGACAGCTGTCATAACTGTCAAAACTCACTCACCAGTGGCCTGAAAGTATAATTTGCCAAATAGATGTGTTTCTTTGAGTATATGCACTGTAAACTGTGTTTACAGCTCCATTAAGCTAAATTTGACAGTTAGGACCTTAAGAAGCACTTTAATACTTTTCCTTCGTCACGTGACAGCTGTCAAAACCCGTTCACGACTGACCTGAAATTTTGAAATTAAAAATAATTGCTTTTTGAGAAATTTCACTAAAAGTTGTGTTTACAGCTCTATTAAGCTAAATTTGACAGTTCTGACGTTAAGGAGCACTTTTATACTTTTCTTAGGTCACGTGACAGCTGTCATAACTGTCAAAACCCGTTCACCAGTGACGTGAAACTATGAAATTAGAAATACTGGCTAATTTGAGTAATTTCATTGGAAGTTGTGTTTACAGCTCCATAAAGCCAAATTTGACAGTTGGAACCTTAAGAAACACTTTGATACTTATGTCAAATAACGTCACAACTGTCAAATTTAACTTCACAGAGTTACCGATAACAATTTACGACCATATAGCACTGGCAGCTAAAGGTCGTTAAACTGAAGCGTAGTAGTAATAACAATTTCAGCGGGAATCATCGAAGAGACACGACTATTTGACATTTTCACGCCACTGTTTAATGATTTTTGACAGCTGTCACATGAGTAACATTTCGGAACTAACACTGTCATAATATACAGATTAGGTTGATGGTGAGTGGCTCCGCCCCCTTACCGGAACCGGTATTCCGCCAATGGGAGGACATTTCCGGACATAAACTCCTGGAGAGGTAAGAGAGTGTCTCCTTATTGGTCAAACTTGTTGGTTTCTAACCTCAACTTAGGTATGGAATGACCGAAACCGGAATGACTTTATCGAACAGCTACGACTCGAATGGCCGCGAGCCTGGCTTTGTGGGGCTCCCGTTGCCTGGAGTCTCCGCCAAACTGGTTGAGGCCAATGAGGACGTCAGCTCCACTCCAAAGTGAGTTTCACTCAAATTGAGTATTTTTTTTGCTGAAATTGAGGGTTTTTAGAACGTTGGTTGAGTGTTCAAACGTTGAAGGGACTGTGGTGTACCAAAAAAACGGGCAACGCGAGTCTGATGGTAGCGACCCAGTGGGGGAGCTACTGGGTAGGTTTACCTCCTTCTCTCACCTAATAGCGTGTAAACACAGCCTGTTTTTGACAGTTAAAGGCCCAAACATATTCACGCAATACTATGAACGTCCCGACACGACCAAACAAAGTTTCACCGATGATGGCTGGTTCAAAACGGGCGATCTCTGCCAATATTCGGTGGAGAAAAAGAAATTCAAAATGCTGGGCCGTAAAAGCCAGGACATTATCAAAAGTGGGGGGTACAAGTTGAGCGCGTTGGAAATCGAATCTGTGATACTTGGCAACCCTGCGGTCAAAGACTGCGCCATTGTGGGAGTTAGTGATGAGAAATGGGGCCAGCGCGTTGTTGCCATTGTTGTCAAGGCCCAACAGGAAAGCTCGGAGGACGAGTTGTTACAGTGGGCTGAAGCTAAGTTGCCCAAATATGCGGTTCCAAAAGAATGGAGGTGAGTCACTTCAAGGAGTTTGACAGTTATAACACAGAGTGGTTTTTTTTTGACAGGTTTGTTGATGAAATCCCTAAAAATGCGATGGGGAAAATCAACAAAAAGGACTTGGTTTATAAGGCATTTGGGCCCCAGTGAGCCCCCCTTTTTATGTGTTTTTTTTACCTTATTAAGACTGTGCGTTGTTTTGTTTGATCCTTGCTTTGACACGAGAGCCATTTTGTTGTACTGAGCTGTCAATATCACTAGGAATGTGCGGCAAGGATGAATCAACACAACTATGAATAAAAAAATAAGTATTTTTACCCTCATTATTAAAGCAACTTGTTTCTTGGTTTTGTATTGTGCGTTTTGTTTTGTTACGATTAGTTTTATGTGTTACAATGCAATTTTGAGGTTATAAGGCGTTAACAAAAATACATTTTAATTTGGCCGTGTTGGTTTTCCTTTAAATCCTAAGCACACTTTGTGATTGGTCAAAAAAGCAGCTTTCAGCTTGCTGCCTTTTGACCAATCGGAAAAGTGACAATTTTCGCATTTCTGACCGTCAAAACATCATCGAATGATCTCAAAAACAATCACAGTAACATTATTGTTTGGTTTATTTTTTTTTTAAATAATCTACTGAACTGTACAAAACTAAAAGGTAAACTTATCCAAGTAATGGTTAACAAGAGTTAAAGGCTTCGTTGAAGTGGTAATAAGTCAATTTCTACTCTAGTACATACCTAAGGTAATTATGTACATCTATATTTAAGGCACCATATTACATTATCTACGTAAGTATATAAAGATGCGTGACAAAATTCGTTTCTAGCTGTCAATGTCAAAATTTGTATTAAGTGTTTCTACTATATCACTTGATTGGTGTATGTCGTACGTTCTCTCATCTGTTTGACTTATAAATCTATATTTGTATGATTTGTAGTTGTGGTTACCTTAAAGGTTGCGTACAATTAACTGTTATTGTTGACTTTGAAACTATCTCCAGATAACAAAGCAACAATTCTTAAATATTATATACAGAGGGTCCCAAAAAAAAAAACGACTAGACACAACACAACTAGCGCCATCTCACTGATCCCGTTTCTGGTTCTCGTTGTAGCCCACGTACACCCTCACCACCTCGCCGGAATATTTCCGTTGCGACGGCATAAAATAGAAATCGGCGGGCATTTGTCCACCTTTCGCCGCCCCCACCGTGTGTCGGTCGTATTGCGTGCGGGGCAGGGAGAACGTGCTACGATCGTGGGGCGGCAACGCGGCGCTGCGCGGTCTCTGCAAGCTCCTCGAGTCGCCTGGGGGCGGTTGCGGAGGCACGCTGGGCGGCCGGCCTTGCGGTCTGGGCGGATTGGAACGGGGCCGGCCTTGGGGCGGCGCCCTGCCGTTGCCGTTTTGCGGATGCTTCTTCACGACCACGTCATCGCCCCGAGAGTCGATCGAGTCGAAAGCGTAGTTTGTGTTGGCCGAGTAGTCTTTCCACGCAGAGTTTGGGATCAAGTGATCCTGAAAAGTGAGGTTACAGTTAGTAGGCGTGGTTTATTAATGACCTAACCTATAAAAAAGGGTTATTCAAATTTGACCCTCACCATTGGCTTCTCAGAAACAATAAGAGATACCCATACTGACCGCGGCCATATTGAATTTAGATTTGTCAAGGTGGCCATTTTAACTAATTTAGGCACTTTGCTGTAACTGCGGCCATTTTGTCACTGACCTTGAAATTAGGGCATTTTTGACAGTTTTCAAGGCACCCATAAAAACAAACATTTTGACAAATGACACTTCACGTCACATTTCTACCATTAACCTACACTAATTAAGACAGTTATTTTCAAAATTCAAAAATTTTCCAAAAAAATTCATACCCCCTTTAAAAATGTCAAAAATTCTGTTTTTTACTTTTCAAGGTCAACCAAAAGTGGTCTCTTTGAGGGGGATACATGATAAAAATGTCACACTGCTAACTCAAACCGTTTTCGAGATATTCGCAAAAATGTCCGAAACAAGATAATCAACTTTGACGCCCTCTAGCAGCCAAACGGTGCATCTGGTATCAGCCACCTATGATCATATGATGTGTTTATGCGTAATGTTTCAAATAATCAAGTTATTCACGATTATTTGGACAAATTGCACCAAAATTTTGTCCAAATGAAGGTTTGTCTTGGCCTACTATACTGACCGCTGCCATATTGGATTTAAACGCGTCAAGGCGGCCATTATATCAAGGTGGCCATTTTAACTAATTTTGGCATGGAGAACACGAATCCGGTGTCCGTTTTGCCGCCATTTTGTCATTAACCTTGAAATTAGAAATTTTTGGCAGTTTTCAAGACATGGCACCCATAAAAAATGACATTTTGACAAATGACACTTTCTGTCAAATTTCTATAATTGTTTTTTCACACTGCTAAGTCAAACTGTTTTTGAGATATTTAAAAAATTGTCTGAAAAATAGGTAATCAACTTTGACGCCCTCTAGCAGCGCAACGGTGCAACTTAGTCCGGTTTTGTCAGATCATATGATGTGTCTATGCGTTAGTTAAGTTATTCACGATTTTTTGCAAAAGTATAGTTTCCAAGATGCCATTGGTAAGGATCAAATTTGAATTACCCTGTATATACACAAGGAGGGAGTAATTGTAGTGATTTATATAAATATGGTGCATACAGAGCCTAAACGCCCTCTATGTAGTGCAGTGCGCGTGCGTTATATTCTGTCTAGTTTGAAACCTCCTTAACCAATGGGGATGGCCGTAATTAACATTAGCCACGCCCATCGGAGGTTTAAAACTCACCCCACTAGGATTAAACCGACTACCACATTCCCCTACTATGTTGCCGAATGGCCCCGTTAAAATGGGCGGGGCGTTGAGCGGACGAACCCCAGTGGGGTTCGTAGAAGTAGGCCGGGTCCAATTGCACACTGTACACCCTCTGAAATTGTCCCAGAACCCCGAGTGTTTTATCCGCCATTTTTTTTTTTCGTTTACCACAAAAAAAATACAAAAGCATCGCTACTCGACGTCTACAAACTCTACGACGTACGTGTAAACGACGATACTTTCGCATTTCCTGGGGGGGGCGTGGCTCTCACAATGACGTTACCTTGTGACGGCTCGCGCTGCGCTTGCCCGAAGCTCTGTAGACCGTACAGCCGGCCTGCACTAGCGCCACCAACACTAAAGCTCCGATACAGCCCAATACAATGTACAGTTTCGTTGTGGGCATGTCGAAGAAACTCGAACTGATTGTCGAACTGCTCGAATCGGGGACCAAGTTTGACGTCACTGCAATTAAAGACAGTTATAATATGGGTCGTACTAAAGTGGGCGTGACTACTTACAGCTTTGCGGTTCAAACACTAAATACTGCGGATCGACCTTTAAATTGCCGATACGTCCAGAGCCTACGCTGTCCTGCACCACTTTGTGTACCTGCTCGTCCGTGTCCTCGGGCTGTTTAGGGCGCGCCCTTTTTCCGCCGCCGCCTTGTCCAGTTGTAAATTCATCACCGCTATTATGTTGTTGTTTTCTCTGGAAAAGCCACTTGAAATATACAGGGTGATCCAGAAACAATGTGGTACAAAATAGTATGGAGCTTAAAATAAAGCGATTAAGCTGCAGGGGGTTAATAAAGAATTTTGTAGACATTTTACTGATTAGTGGCGACATCTACACAGCGTATTTAAAACTTTTTGTATTGCCTAATACCTCTAAAGTCACCTTATGATTGTCAGAAGCCTCTAGAAACATTTTATAATTGCCAATTGTCTCTAGAATCAATTTAATGAGAGAAATTTTGACAGTCGTCATGTTCATAGCAGTTCTAAATACGTGTAGAGCAAACAGTCAACTGTCTGAACTGTCAAATTGATACTCGTTAACCTATAAATTGCAATTCAGTTGATTTTTTCTGATTTTCAAGCTATTAACTACTTTTTTGTTTTATAGTTTAATGGGACACATTTTGACAGTAGTCACGTTCATGACAGTTCAAAATACGTGTAAAGCAAACAGCTGAATGTCACAACTGTCAAATAAACTGCCAGAGAAATTGCCAGATGCTTCTAGAAATATTTTAAACTTGCCAGAAGCCTCTAGAGTCAGTTTAAAATTGCCAGAGGCCTCTAGAAATGATTAGAAATTGCCAGATGCCTCTAGAAATATTTAGAAATTGCCAGATGCCTCTAGAAATGATTAGAAATTGCCAGATGCCTCTAGAAATGTTTAGAAACTGCCAGATGCTTCTAGAAATATTTTAAACTTGCCAAAAGCCTCTAGAGTCAGTTTAAAATTGCCAGAGGCCTCTAGAAATGATTAGAAATTGCCAGATGCCTCTAGAGATATTTTAAACTTGCCAGAAGCCTCTAGAGTCAGTTTAAAATTGCCAGAGGCCTCTAGAAATGATTAGAAATTGCCAGATGCCTCTAGAGATATTTTAAACTTGCCAGAAGTCTCTAGAGTCAGTTTAAAATTGCCAGAGGCCTCTATAATCAATTTGAAATTGCCAGATGCCTTTGGAAATATTTTAAATTTGCCAGAAGCCTCTAGAAATGTTTAGAAATTGCCAGATGCCTCTAGAGATATTTTAAACTTGCCAGAAGCCTATAGAGTCAGTTTAATATTGCCAGAGGCCTCTAGAAATGATTAGAAATTGCCAGATGCCTCTAGAAATATTTGAAACTTGCCAAAAGCCTCTAGAGTTAGTTTAAAATTGCCAGAGGCCTCTAGAAATATTTGAAACTTGCCAGAAGGCTCTAGAGTTACTTTAAAATTGCCAGAGGCCTCTAGAAATGATTAGAAATTGCCAAATGCCTCTAGAAATGATTAGAAATTGCCAGAAGCCTCTAGAGTCAGTTTAAAATTGCCAGAGGCCTCTAAATACCTTTGACATATACTAATAACCTCATACTAACGTACACCATTGTTTTTGTGACACCCTGTACATTTTTCGAATATTTAATGACCTGGAGTTAGCTAGGAAGCGGTGGTCACATGATCTAATTGTGTCACGTGACAAATGACGTCATAAATCGTGCATCGTTACAGCCTAATTCAAGGTCAGTAATTTTAATAATTGACATATGACACACTGCCGCCAAAAAATCTGAGGTTAACGTCGCCTACTTACGCTTGTAGGTCCTCCACCATAACCCGTCTGTATCCAGGCAAATCCTTGAAAATCGGCTCGATATTATTGGAAATCGAGTTGCTCAGGTCCTCGTACTCGATGGTACCCGCTTTCGGGGCCACGAAATTCTCCCCCAAGTCGATCAGCTTCATTTTCACCATATAACCCAAACCGGGCGACTCTGTAGTGGTCTGGTACTCGTACACTTCATCTGAAACGACTTTATATTGCACTGAATTGCACACAGAAAAAAAAAACAGTTGAGTACCGTTGCCGCAGGAACGAATACAAATCCGTTCGGCGCTGACCACCGGTACCACTTCGTGTTTACGGATTTTCTTGTTGACGCTGTTGAAAGCGCCCCCTTTAACGGGGAACATCATGTACAAACACTGGTCGTTGGTGAAAGCCCAATCTTTAGGGTCGTTAGTGTTGCGTTTGCGTGAAAACGACAGTGTCGTCACTCCGTCAATTATACGACCTGTTGCAAATTATTAGTTGACATTTGACATTGATGACGTGTGTATGACGTACCGCTCGTGTTGAAAATATTCTGGCTGGCGTCCAGGAACGGTTGCGTGTAGCCGGTAATCCACGTGTCCATTAGGAAAGGACGTCCGGTTTTGTCCACCCAACCCAAGATGGCGTCAGTCTGGGACATTTTCTCGTCGTTGGAGAAACCGATTCCGGTCCAAGTGTCCGTGTGACTGGTTGTTATCGTGAAGCTGTCAAAATTGTCAGTGAGCGTTTGATATACTAGAGGGAGCTGTAAAACTAACCGGATTTCGTCCTTTCTAGGGATTAGTTCCCATCTGGCAGAGTACTCGCACGTGTAATTGTCGGGGTTGCAGTCTTTCGGGATTTTCCATTCGCCGCCGCAATCGGTGTTTTGCGCAGTGTCGCTAGTGGCGCCAGCACCGGCCGGCATTACGTCACGTTTCTCTTCTGTAAACACACAATAGTTTGGTACAAAACCTGAAGAAGCATGAATATAGCCGCGAAACGTTGTTTAACAGTAAAATAATTGTATAATCTGACAGGTTACAAGTGAAGTTTATAATGTCACTGATTTTACTAGTTCATTTTCGATAAGTACTACTTTGAGGTCTTAAGACAAAACCCATTAAAACAGCAAACTATTTCAAGCAAATTTGAACCACAATGACACTGGCCGTGTTGGTGGTTTTGACAGGTGGTCAGTAAGGTCTGACCTAACCTAAAACCAGTCTGACATGGTCACGTGATGGCTGGCCATTTTGAAATGTCAGAAAAAAAGACGTTATTTCTTTATTGTCTATTTCTGTCTAACTCTCTATTGTTTACTCTTCTGGTCTTTTCTAACCAAGAAACTAGTAGAAAACAGGAAAAATAAAGCAAAGTAGAAACGAGACGGCAAAAGTGAGAAGGAAAGAGAATATGAGGACACAGAAAGAGAGGAGTTAGAGAAAGACTCTGCGCTCCACAATGGAGAAAGAGAGAGAGGAAGCAGGTCACAAGTGACATTATTTTAAATATGAAATAACTCAGTTATTTGACATTCTCTCTATAGACACTATATAGAGTGGCCAAAAATAGATTTTAAGGGCTTTAAGTGGATATCTTGAATTACCCTGTAACTGTCAAAATAGTCAGACACAAACTTTTTTGGTTCTCCCTGGTATAGTATCACTTACCATGGAAATTCATCGACAAAACTCCACGTTGAGCGCCGTGTCCGTGATACTTCAACTCGTCCGGTTTGTAAAAGTCCTTGACGGTGGCCTGCGCAGTCTCCACCCCGGATTTGGGCACGTGCACGTAGCGGCCGCGTTCCTGACCTTGGGCGTAGATCACGTGCATCAAACCGTCCTCGATCGAGTGATCGGACGGTTCGGTGGCGTGCAACTTTTTCCGGAACAGAATCGTGGTGACGCCGTCCTTTTCGAAACCGAGGGCGGCGGTGAGGTCGTTTTTGCCGCCCCAGAAGTTGTCCATGCGCGGCGTCGACCTGCCCGAAACAGTTAAAGCACGCACGCAGACATTTTGACAGTTGACACTCACCGATCGCGCGTGTAGTAGTCGCCGATGCGACTGGCGGTCCCTCTAGCCGAACCAATCACAATGTCCGTACAGTCCATGGGATTGAAATCGTGCCGGGGAGTGTACGCGTCTAAATTGTCAGTGACGTCTGCAACACATTATTTTTTTATGATTGAAGTGACATTTATTGATGACAGGACAACGGAATGACAGTTAAAAATGCGATTGTTAATTTGCTACTTGTCTATACATTATGATACAAAATTACAGTAAAGTAGGGTTAGTATGCATGATGCATTTGTTATTATAATTAATGTTTAATTGTAAAATTGAGGTTTCCTTTCAATGACAAAATGAACTACTAACTTTAGGATGGTCAAATTTGTACTGTCCCAGAAGAAATGACAGTGACGACATTAACTCTAGTACCTCTCTCTCTAGTGACCTCTACCGGCCAAACGGTACAACTTAGCCTGGTCCGGTCAACGTTACGTGATAGCTCCATTCATTAGCTTTCTTTTGTTATACGGTGTGTTTATACAGAATGTTTCAAATAAGCGAGTTTTAGAGCATTTTTTGAAAAACTGCACAAAAATTAACCTGAAAATGAATGGCATTGTCTGCGTGGACTAAAAATTCGTAAATAACGTACGTCAAATTCGCTCAGTTTACACGTAATAGAAAAGGACAGTTACTACGTCACTGCCACCAGTCCTGAGACGGATTTTATGTACATATTAGTGACAGGTGACAGCCACAACCAATCCATAACCTCAAAGTTATTTCCATTACCTGCACTAGTTCCCTTGCTTTTTGGTGCTGCTTCTAAACTAGGGTGCGTTTTTACACTAGGCTCAGGCTCTGAAGAAGGTTCAGGCTCTGAACTAGGTTCAGGTTCGGATTTGGGTTCTGAAGTGGGTTCAGGTTCTGAACTAGGTTCAGGCTCGGATTTGGGTTCAGGTTCAGAAGTTGGTTCAGGTTCGGATTTAGGTTCAGGCTCTGAACTAGGTTCAGGTTCAGACTTGGGTTCTGGTTCAGAAGTTGGTTCAGGCTCTGAACTAGGTTCAGGTTCGGATTTGGGTTCAGGTTCTGAACTAGGTTCAGGTTCGGACTTAGGTTCAGACTGTCCAAGTTTCCCATGTCTAAACGAGAAAAGGATTGTGGTAACTTCAGGATTTTCAGTTGATAATGGTTCAGGTTCAGAACTAGGTTCTGGTTCGGATTTGGGTTCGGGTTCCGGTTCTGACGTCGGCTCCCCCTCCTCGTCCTCGGTATCTTCAAGTTCTAAATTCAAAACCGTCACCATTAGGTTACCTCCTACCCCAGCTAACACACAACCATTCACCTACCTTCTTCAGTTTCGCGCCTGCTCCTCCCTAAAACAAACGACCTATCACACCCTAACCTCACTTAAAACTTGACAACTTACCGGTCTTTTTGCTGACTTGGAAACTGACGCTAGTCTCCACCTTATCCACATCGGAGAAGGCTGTAGGAGTTGACACAACAGCTGACCGTCTACTATAAGTACTCTTTCTAGGTTTTTCGGTGGTTGTTGTGGGTTCTGGTTCCGGGGAACTGTCCGGTTCAGGTTCAGGCTCGCTTTTTGGTTCCGGTTCCGTTTTAGGGGCTTTAGAAACTACTGGTCCCAGTTGAGGGAAGTTTTTACAGCTTTTGGTTAAGCCTAAAGGACGCCAACCCAGCGCTGCGTAACTGGTCCCATTCACTACCAACACCGCTTCCAGCTCTTTCTGTTCTTTCAGGATTCTCCAGTACAACTTGAAGGTTTCTGACAGTTTCTTCTCCGAGTACAAATCGAAATCAATCTCCGCAGACTTCACCGGTGACCCTGTAAGAAATTGTTAAGCCACTCTGATACAACAAAAAAGGAGAGTAAGTACGTTTGTTGCAACCAGGTCCAAACCACCCCAACTGGCAGTAGCACTGTTTGCGGGGGGCGGTGGTACCGTCAACGTCCACGCACACCCCTTGCGCCCCACAATCGCTATTCTCCAAACACTCATCCCTGAACTGGCACACTGAACCGTAATAAAGCCGGTCACATTTGCATTTCCCCAGCAAATAACGTCCGTGACCGCCGCAGTTTTGCCGAAACTCCTTTCCTGCAACTCCTCCCTATTAAAAAATACAAACGTCCGACGCAAAAACCACTCACGTGACTTAATATCCACGTCGGCGCAGGACCAAAACTGGTAGCCGGCACCCCATTCCAACGCCTGCCTGAGCAATCGCAGAGTACAGTTGGAGCAGGTGAATTCGGTGGGCAGTTGCACCTGGTAACTTTGCGCCCTAAATTTCGTTAAAAATCCCCGATGATAACGCAACCACAAAACCGAAACGGGTCAACTCACGTAGCGTCATTCGAAACAAACTCGGAACCTTCAACGCGCGGTGTCAAATCCAGTACCGGACGTTCCAGTTCATCGAGCAGTTGAATTTTGAAACCACCCTGAAACGAATAATTGCTGAGGTTTTTGACAGCTGTCACTTGTCGAAATAAGTCACGTGACGTGCGCTAACAGTACAGAAACGGGTTTTACTAGGATTATTTTTGCTTGCTGAAATAAACGCACATCAAATTGGAGAAAGACAAGTGTGACCACTGACTAAAGCTAAATTCAACACTTCTGTCGATATTTCACAACAGTCACGTGATTTCAATGTGGTTTATTGCAGTCTGAGGTTGTTTAAGGAAAATATTCAGTACGACTCTGTATTTTAGGTTCAATTTACTGTCTTTACAGCAAATTTCAGAACCGTAACCCCTGAAATTGTGTTTTATTGCATTTTCAGCCACTTCCACATATTTCAATGTGTTTTTTTTGCAGTCTGAGGTTGTTTAAGGAAAATATTCAGTACGACTCTGTATTTTAGGTTCAATTTACTGTCTTTACAGCAAATTTCAGAACCGTAACCCCTGAAATTGTGTTTTATTGCATTTTCAGCCACTTCCACATATTTCAATGTGTTTTTTTTGCAGTCTGAGGTTGTTTAAGGAAAATATTCAGTACGACTCTGTATTTTAGGTTCAATTTACTGTCTTTACAGCAAATTTCAGAACCGTAACCCCTGAAATTGTGTTTCATTTCATTTTCAGCCACTTCCACATATTTCAATGTGTTTTTTTTGCAGTCTGAGGTTGTTTAAGGAAAATATTCAGTACGACTCTGTATTTTAGGTTCAATTTACTGTCTTTACAGCAAATTTCAGAACCGTAACCCCTGAAATTGTGTTTTATTGCATTTTCAGCCACTTCCACATATTTCAATGTGTTTTTTTTGCAGTCTGAGGTTGTTTAAGGAAAATATTCAGTACGACTCTGTATTTTAGGTTCAATTTACTGTCTTTACAGCAAATTTCAGAACCGTAACCCCTGAAATTGTGTTTCATTGCATTTTCAGCCACTTCCACATATTTCAATGTGTTTTTTTTGCAGTCTGAGGTTGTTTAAGGAAAATATTCAGTACGACTCTGTATTTTAGGTTCAATTTACTGTCTTTACAGCAAATTTCAGAACCGTAACCCCTGAAATTGTGTTTTATTGCATTTTCAGCCACTTCCACATATTTCAATGTGTTTTTTTGCAGTCTGAGGTTGTTTAAGGAAAATATTCAGTACGACTCTGTATTTTAGGTTCAATTTACTGTCTTTACAGCAAATTTCAGAACCGTAACCCCTGAACCGTTCCACATATTTCCAGTCTGAGGTTGTTTAAGGAAAATATTCAGTGAAATTTTAGTTCAATTTGTCTTTACAGCAAATTTCAGAACCGTAACCCCTTTTCAGCATTTTCACTTCCACTTTTTTGCAGTCTGAGGTTGTTTAAGGAAAATATTCAGTACGACTCTGTATTTTAGGTTCAATTTACTGTCTTTACAGCAAATTTCAGAACCGTAACCCCTGAAATTGTGTTTCATTACATTTTCAGCCACTTCGATACATTTCAATGTGTTTTTTTGCAGTCTGAGTTGTTTAAGGAAAATATTCAGTACGACCCTGGATTTTAGATTCATTTTACTGTCATCACACAGTCACGTGACAGATGTCCCTGGTATAAATCACATTATATGAGCTAAAATTCTAATTTGTTTATTACGTGCCGTTTACTACTCAATTGGTCTTGCGTAGAAGTTAATTGGACCGTAATTAGCCCAATCATCGTTACAGTGATTGCGTAAAAAAAACGAATTGCTGGTTGCCTACCTTGTGGGGGTAACCCAAGTGCCAGGAAACGTTGAATTTGCTGCCGGACAGCAGGGACGTCTTTACATTGCCTGCAAAAACCAAAAATAGTAAATAAGTGGGTTTTAATTGTATATCTAGGTTAATGTTAGGCAATTAGGTTAATCGGGTGAATTTTACATTAAGTACGCAGTTGACATTGAGACGGATTGGGTTGCATTAAGGTTGTCCATCAAAATAACACAGGGATTTAAGTCTGGTGTGCAGGATGGCCAACACACAAAACCTTGATAAAAACACAAAACAGGTTAATTATAAGAAGCGTGACGTTAAAATTAACGGCCCTGACACGAAGATTCTTCTTCATTTTTTTCCTGTAGAGTATCTCACGCTCGAGTATCTGTAATTATGTGATTTGCCAGTTTTTCTCTGAGTTAATACGGAAATCATTGTACAATCAATGTAATTGGCAAATCTTCACCACTTTCAAGGCCTTCTGGTGACGTCACTCACCCTCTTTGTTTAACTCAAGCCGTTACGTCATTTGGTGCGATTTAAAATGGCGTCTCTAATACAAGATGCCAGCGTCGACCCGGTTTTGGCAGGTGTTTACCATCAAACCGGACCCTGATGAAGATTTGCGGTATTCGAGATTGCGTAAGCGCCATTTCGTGACTTGGTGACGTCATATACGAGTTGGAAAATTTTGCTTTGTTTTGACCGTACCGCAAACCAGACCTAGAACCAATCGATTTTAAAACAATTAGACTAAATTTGACTTTGGCAATGAATTATACAGTTAGAGTCAATTAGTGGTTGGTGATCCGTGTTAAGTACTTTTATTTGGCCAACTAGTGACGTGTATGTCACTGTCAAAAGCCCTTAACCAACAAATTGGACGTTAAACGTTCTCCTTGATTGAATTAAAGCACGTTGCGCTGGTAAATCACTTATACGAAAGGCGTTTCATAACTGAAACTGCAATCGACTTTCCAATTATATTATTACGCATTTAGCCGTCGATTTTCCGTTATAATTGCGTAATAACGCGCACACGACATTAATAATCGAGTGATTATTGCGGCAGGCAGGAAAATCTCCGTTTTTCTACCTGAAAATGGAGCAATTGAGCAACAAAGAACGCATTACGACACGCATTGTGTTGATCGGTCGGATTCGCATCGGGAACGGAATACGTTTGAAACTGAAAGGAAGATTGCAATCTCGGGGGGAGCCCGAGAAACAACGCTCAAAAGAGCAATAGTGCTTCTCGTGACTAGTTAAACTGTAAAAGCCCTGAATATCAATGATGTAACATTCTGTAGTTTCACTGATTCTTGCGTTTGTTTAGTATTTCTATCCTGTTTTATCTAACAGTATTAAACCAGGGTTGCAATACTGGTTGTACCCTTATTGACCAAGCTTGAAGCTTTCTTACACCAGTACTTACATGGTTTGGAAGAAAATTTGTATTGGCTAATAGGAACTTTTGTGCTTGTTCTTCATGCGGTTACATTTTGTGCCCTGTTTCTCGATAATCCTCTAATAAGTCCCTCTGTACTTTTAGCTACATTGAAAATGAATTATATTGATTGGTATTGATCGGCTAGGTTAAACTCACCGAGAAGTTATTTAACGCGTTTTGAGGCAGCTAGAAACAAAAATACCTTAATAAGGCACTGAGATTCACTCTAAGTATCACAAATTCACAAAAACTGCTGTTAATTCACTCACAATTTGATATAAAAAAAAATACAAAACAATTAAAACAAAGTTTAAAAAAGTGGGGTTAGTAGATGTTAAATGACAGTGTGTGAACGTCAAACGTCACTAATGTCAAACTGCCTCAGGCCTCTGTCAGTCGCCATTATTTGTTTGTTGTTTATACTCGGTAAAATACTAGTTTTTGTGCGAAAAAACAGGTAAAAGTGGACGTTTTCAGTGTGGAAATGGTGAAAAAGACAATCCAGACTGCCCATTGCGTGACTATGCTCTTAAAAAAGGTAGGGTTAACTTTTAATTTACTAACCAAAACCCATTTGCTAGCCAGGCTATATGCCATTAGGATTCTTTGAAGTTAATATACTCGTTTTGAGGCAGCTAGAGGCATAAATACTATAGCAAGGCATGAGATTCACTCTAATTACCACAAATTAGCCCCAATTTAATATAACAAAAATAAAAAGTTTAAAAAAAAGTGAGGTTACATGATAAACGACTAATGTCAAAATTGTCAAACTGCATCTGTCATTCGGCAGTCGCCATTCCATTATTTATGTTTACTCATGGAGGTTATAACTTATCAGTCAAAATACTAGTTTTTATGCGAAAAACATGCAAAACTGGATATTGTAGTAGTGAAATTGGTGAAAAATACTATCCAGCAAACCCAGTGCCCCATTAGGCTTCCAAAAAAAAAGGTAGGATTAACTTTTTAAGTCACTAATCAAAATCTATTTACTACCACTGCTAGCAGCTAGCCTTTTTTAGAGTTTTTTTGTACTGTTTTTAGTGTTCTACAAGCAAAAATTAGCTCTTTTACACACAAAAAACTGATAAACATGGTTTGGCAAACATTTTTATTGTCTCTCTTCCAGTAACTCTTCTTTTAAGTAGTGCAGTTGCTGTTAAAGAAAACTGTATGATTACACAGTAATTATTCAAAATTCTACCAAGATTCCTTCTGCTAGTGTAACTGTAAGAAACACACCATATGGACGATTAATTAATACTTCATTAACGGTTAGAAAATGCAGACATTCCGTTCATACTTGACGCGGCACCCATTTCACTTCTGGGTGCCTCTCTTTCGGTACCTGAGGCTATTTGTAGTGTAATTAAATTAGGAGAAATCTCTTGTTTCAATACTATTGTTTCATTTAATTTGAACACGAGAGTAAAACCAAAATTTTCCAGTTAGTCCACAGAAAAAGTGTGCTGATGTCTTGGATTTACAATGCAAATGAGCCACAAGTGGTCATTCAAGGCAAATAGACTAGAAAGGTCGCTGGAAGAACCGTTTTATGTGGTAACTGCGCATAATTTACTCACTGTTGTGTATGTCTTTGATTCTGGTATACAAACAGTAATCGAGTAACCACAAATCACCAGGTTTAATCATAACCGGAGATGTTCTACAATGTCAGAGCAAGGTTAATGATGTTGCCGTCTTAAGTTTGTGTTTTTAATTTGAGTCAAGGCAGTTAAACATGTTTTTGCTGATTTCTCAAAAACAGAGTTGAAACTTACAAGGTGGTTAGAACTTTTCTTTGGTCAAGTATACAATTTGGGAGGAAATCACCTAGTTTAGCTGTAAAAACGAAAAAATGTTCTAAAAGTGTTCACACTAAAAAACTATATTTTTTACACTTTTTTCTTAAAGTCCAGTCCTGGACTACTTACAACCAGAACAACAGGTCCGGACTGTAAACGTATATGGTCAACTGTATGCATGACAGGTCCCTAACTGATTAAAATGCAACTTTATGGATTGCATACCTAAATAATCATTCACTGGTAAAACCAATGTGGTAATTACTATTATTTTCACGTGACCCATTCAAGTAATTTTTTAAGGAATGCGATGTTGTCAGTTTTTGCATTCTGCCCAAGCACAATCATCTATTACGTCACGATTTCTACACTGTAAACACACAATGTTATCTCAAGTTTGCGGAAGTAATTATTATGAGAGAGAAAGTGCCCAAAACACACATGGCCGGTTTTCTAGTGACGTGACTTTAAAGGGACTTTAACAGTAACGGGATCGTAGTCACTGACCTTGGGTCAGTTAGTACTGTGTTTACCTTTGGGCATTCCACAGGGCGCTTTCGTTCTGGAACTATCCAAAAAATCCAGATCGTACTTCCTGGCGGGGGGGAAAACCAAAGCCACGTGACCCTCCCCATACCCGGCACAGTACCACAAAGTCAACAGCACAAACGGTACCACCGACATGACTCTAAACCGCGGCCATATTCCAAATAGAAACTTAAAGAAAAACGACACGAACGCAACGACCACCTTTCGCGTAGTACCACCTCGGCGGATTTCTCTCGAGTCTTGCGGAATACCAACGTAAGGGGGGAGAAGGTGCGCCCATGGTACCGCGGTACCATCTAAGCGCGCGGGGCGGAGGACGCGAGTCTGGAATGTGCACTAGGGGCGTAATCACTCGCATTCTTAAAAAGGTTCTCATCGAGATTAGAAGAATGTGGTACCTATACAAGGTGGCGGGGAGTACCTGCAACGTACCGGTTCGGTCAGCAGGTGGTTCTGACCTAGTTTTTTTTTCGGTTATTGTTTTGCTTTCGGAATTAACAAAAGGAGGAGTACACACTGAACGTGTGAAAATTGCTTCAATAAAGTCAACAAATGTGGCTGAAAGTAAAATCTACCAGTTTCTGGACAGTTATTTCAAATAGTGGCTATCTGAGAGTGTCTAACATCCAGACGGCGATTCTGTAACCTTTTCCAGCATATCAAGCAAGGAATTAGTAAACTTCCTGCCTTGTACGTTATGAATGCGAGTGAAATCAGTATGCCGCGTGATGTGAATGTAAATCAGCTTTATTAACTTTTTAAAGCAGTTAATACGGAAAAACTTGAGCGTGACCGGCTGCCAAAAACGATTCACGCTTCCTGCACGTCATTTTAATTCAGTTCCGGCTTTTTTCTTGATTTTCTCCGTCTACGTTTAACGTCCTTGCCTTCGTTTGTTGCGATGAATTAAGCATCAAACAGTGGGCGCATTAACAATAGTTTGAAGGAGGTTTTTCTTACTTTGTGTAGGAATTAAAATTGCTCAAGAAACTTAGGAGTGGCAAAGAACTTTAAGCACACAAAACCATTGAACTGACACCAAATACATGGATGAGGAACTTTATTCAAACAACATGGAATAAGCACCTAAAGCTAAGGCCATATCGGCTTGCTCCCAGAATCTGTGATAGTCAACGACAGGGGCGGAGCCTCCATTCAGGTAAGCCTCAAGTTGGGACCAGTTTTCGTCCTGTTTGTACCACGATCTGATGTCCAGGAATGACTTGGAGCTGTCAATGTAGTCGCCGTTGGGATAAGTGCCAGTCCAACCGTCCACTGGAATGTACACCTGAAACATGTTTGCGGTTAGGTTGTGCTATTGGTTAGTTGGTGACGTACTTTGGTGTTGACGTTTGAGAAAGCTGACAGATCAGTGCGCACGTACAATCCTTTAGAGTCTTTGTGATTGGCCCAAATAACGTCCAGTAATTTTTTGGCGGTTTCCTGGGCTGTGGTGTCCTGCGCCTTAGCTGCGTAGTAGGTTAAGGCTCTGGCTATCGAGCTGGCTACTCCAAAATACTGAAATGACGTTTTAAATGATACAACTTTCAGGTTAGGTTAAGGTTGATTATACCCTGGAGCCTTCTTCCAATATGGTAAGTTTGGTGTTTGTGGGTAGGCTTCCGCTCCAGGAAATCATCATCGGTACGCTGTAGTAAGTGTCCGTGATCGTCATGTGTTGGTACAACCATTGGAACCATTTTTCCAGTACCGTTTTTGAGGTTTCATCCCCTGAAATCACCTTCAATCAGCTGATGGAATAACTAAGTTGTTAGTGACAGTACCGGTGATGTAGTAGTACTGAGCCAGTCTGTCCATGGTCCACGTCCACATTCCAAACCAATCGCTGGTACCATCATCCATTCCAGGCTCGTTTTCATAGAATAACCCGTGGAAATTGTAGGATTGCACGTCACTGGGTGGTTCCCCATAAACGTTCTTCCAGGAATTGGTCACTCCCCCACCCATTGCCCCTTCAGGGGTTTGAATCCACTGGTACAGCTCCACCTGTCTTTCGAGTGAAATTTGCCAGTCTTGCACAGCTGTGGCTCCTTTAGGTCTGAAAACTACTGGTTAAAACACACAAAATTAGGTTATGAGTGAGCTATTACTTCAAGTTAGGGTCGTTGACCATAGCGTAAGCCGCCACAGGGTTCTGGTACCCGATAATCGTCTCGGAACTACCAGTACGCCAACTATAACCGTTTTCACTGTTAACACTCCCACCCCATCCGATATACCAGGAAATCAGATAGTGCGCACTCTCTTTACCGGTGCCGGCAGCGCAATTTTGTCCAATGCAGTTTCCGGCCTGTTAGTCGCATTAAGTTATATTAGGTTATGTTAAGGGAGAACACAACACAAACCGTTCTGTAGAGCACGTCGAAGAAGGAGTAGCGCAAAAAGTCTCCCAGCTTACTAATGGAGGACAAACTGGATTGAATGTCGCTCACTTTACCCTGGGCGGTCGCCCATTGCGACGCCCAATAGCCGGCTTGGATCAGACGGGAGTCGGCGTCGGGGGCGGCGTTGTAATGCCAGTTAGGCACGCTACTCGTGTACTACAGAAAAAATTCAAGTAAAACATCTGTTTATGGAGCAGAAAGTGTAAAAAAAAAATTCTGCTTTATTAATAACGTTGCTTAAAGCCCTACATGTTGAAAATAAGCGAAAATACAAGGTTTTCTAGTTTTCAATAGAAACTTTATTCACTCCCACTTTCGTGACTCAACCAGCTTGCGTAGGTACGTTAGCCACGCCCGGTTACATAGTTCTGTCATTGGTGGTCAGGTTAGTTTAGTCGTTTTATCCAAATTTTTTGTGCGTAATGGAAGCTGTCCGTCCAGTTAAGGGAAAAAAACACTCAAAAAGCAGTGTTTTAACGAATTTCGGTGAGTTACGGCTTTTTTAATGTAATCCAGGCTGTCACGCGTGACAATACTGTCAAATCAAACCACTTGACAGCCTGACAAATTTTCTAACCTAAAAATTTTTGTTTACTTGTTTACACACACAAAGTGTCTTAAAGCATCAAATGGGGCTCTTGAATCAGTGTGGTTGCTTACCGAGAAACCAGTGGTGCCACCATATTTGAAATTATCGCAAGCGGGGTAAGTGATTCCTTGCCAAACACTCCCAGAGCCCATATGCACGAAAGAGGGCCCGCCGGCCGAAGGGCCTGCCTCGCACTGACCCTGCACGTTCCCGAAACCAAAATTATCATCCACGTCCAGCAACCAATGCATTATGTACATTTTCTCTTCACCGTAAGCTGCTTTCAGCTCCTGGTAGATTGGGTCCACTCCAACAGTGAATTCAGAGTTTCCAACGGGGTAAGCGGGGTTGTACCTACATTAAGTTTGTCGCTAGTGTGAGTGGACTTAAATGGGGTAAAAATCTTACTTGTCAGAGTTGTATTGGGTTTCGGGGATCAAGTAGTTTTCCACCACGCTCCAGGCATTGTTGAAGGGTTGAAAATCACCGGAAATGCCCCCGTACATTGCGTGCAACCATACGTTGTAACTGTAAAAGCATTTTAGTGTAAACACTGGTTTTAGGCCTTCAAACCACTCTAGCCAACTGACTGATAACACAGTTTTGAGTGAGGGATTGAGTACTAACCTGACAGCTTCCGAGTCGGTTTCGTGGCCATGATCTACAGTCTCCACCAGCATATTCTCCACACTGTGATAGGGCACTCCCTCTTTCGAGTAGTAGCCATTGTTTGAGTCCACAATTTGGTTGTACAAAGTGAGGAAGCGTTCCTTGTACTCACCAGCCTCAATAGTATAAATTGAGGCCAGTAGGAGGAGAATGAGTTTTGAAGACATCTCACCTCAGGTTTCTGATCGTACTAGTTATTTTGAGTGTTTTGTTATTTCATTTTATTCATACTTGTCCTGTGGTCAAGTGTTTTCGTTTTGGGTCATATTATCTTTGTGAGTGGTTTAGGTGCAAGTGTATATTGGCTAGTTGAATGATGTTTCTACATTTAAAGAGTGTTTTTTTTTTCGGGTTTTTAAGTGTTTTGTGGTTGAAATTGTTTTTACGTTCTATCATTAAGTTGAGATTTTATTATCGCTAATCAAGGGTTTTTAACTTATTAATAGAATTTCTAGAGTCCAGTAAGTGGCAGAATGACGTTGTTCCATTTAGCGCCCTCTACATCCGTGAATCTAAGAAGCTTCCAATTTCAGTCAATTAAATTTCTTGTTCTTGTGTTGGGACAAACACAAGATTGTGACAGCCTGCTAATTTAGTTGCATATAATTACTGTAATTAGTGGTTAGACTTAATAATAAATCATTAAACTACACTCCAAATAGTAACAAAGTACTATTTAAGCAGCCTCCAAAAACCAATTTAAACAGTTTACAACTTTAAAGTTCGGTTCTGTGCTGCATTTCATCCCTGTTAACTGTCTTAAAAGTTAGTGTATTTGTTCACCCTGTACACATCCTTTAAACAGACAAAAATGTACCAAATGGACAACTATACCGAGTGTCTCCCACCTAAAACTTACTGCGTCTACGACTTCAAAGCCCATACCAACTCCGCGACTTCTTTACTGCTCTTTGACAGATCGACCGCGAATCGCATGTATTGCGTCCCCGCTTTTGACAGTGCCGCCATTTACGGTCAACGTAGATTCTCCGAAGAGTTGAAAAGTAACTGGAGTGGTCACGTGGAGTTTGAATGCGAAACCATTCACGATTTTCGCAACTTCAATACGTTTTTGCTTGTAGTCGGTTTGGTTTATGTGGTGGCTACCATCCAGGCTACTAGAGGGCGCTGGGGTAGCGCGTTATCGTTGAGGGAAAACGTCCCAAAACTGTGGTTGGAGAACTTAAATCCCGATTTTCAGAGGCTTAAAGCGATTCAAGGTATTCGAGTGTTTAACACCGCTTTAGTGGTATTCTGGCACTCGCTTTTGAGTTTGTGCCAAAGTTACATCAACGAGGTTGAAGAACTGGAAAAGGTTGTTTGTTAAAACTAGACTACAGCGGTACTACCAATTGAATTGCAGAATTTCAGTCACCAGCCAGTGCGTTTTTTGCTGTTTTTGGGCGGGTTTTCCGTGCAGACTTTCTTCCTTATTTCCACGTTGTTGCTGACCAATCAGGTGTACGAGTTGCGCGCCAAATATGGCCGCCTGTCGTTACGTCATTGCGCCATTTTGGTACTAAACAGATGGTGCAGGTAAGTTGTAAGCAAGCACTCAGTGTGACGTAACGTTGAGTGCTCTCCTGAACAGGTTTTTGCCTACAATTTTGTTGGCTCTGTCCCTAACCACGACTGGACTGTACGACGGTTCTCCCCACACGATCAAAACCCGTAATTTGTGTCTGGGGAACTGTCAAAAGTACTGGTGGTACACTCCAATGCAAATCAGCTTCCTACTGGATTTTAACCGAATTGTACTCAAAAAATGTTTACTGTTTAGGTGCTTTATAAAAATTGTGTTATTCTATAGTGTACGCCAGGGTTGTGGTACCTGTCAGTCGACTCATTGTACTACGTTCTAGCTTTGCTGGTACTTTTTGTAGTACTGCGGTGTAATTTGGATGCTTTCAAGGTGTTTATCGGTTTGGTTTTGGGTTCGGTTGTGGTATTTGGGGCTTATTTGTACTGGTACGAGTTGAAGTTTATGTACCAGCCTTATTTGGAGTAAGTAGTGGTTTTCTGAAGGGTTTTAGTACTATTCTGGTTGTTGTAGAGATTTTAAGTACATGATAGAGTCACGTGACATGAATTTAGTTTACTCCCCACCCATAGCCAGTTGGACTAGCAGTCTTTTGGGGGTTGTTTTAGGGTACTGGTACTACCACCATAAGCACCACCCTTGTGTTATCAGTCAGGTTGTTCCTTATTTTTTGAGTAGTTTTAATATTGATTTGGTTGTAGAAGTGGCAGCTTTTAGGTTGGACTCTTTTTGGTACCATACCTTTGGCTATGGTACATTTATCTACGTACCCCATTGAAGGTTTTGTAGGGGTTGTTATAGGTGCCCTCATTAAACCATTGTTTGTACTACCCTTAGGGATGGGTTTGTTAGGTTTTGCCTTCAACTACGGAGGTACTGATGGCAAAATTTAAATTACTATTGCAAGTTAAAAGCAAATTTCAGGCTGCTTAAAGCGATTCCTGGAAGCAAAATGGCTACTAACAGCCAGCAATGTGACCTACTGCACCTATTTATACCATTTTTTTGTGGTGTTTGCCAAAGGCTTGTTCACCAAAGACCTACTGGACTACCGGGCCCATCACATGGTAACCAGTAATTTAAAAACGGTTTGAAAATGTATGAGTTTATTGCAGTATTTTTGGGTGTTGTTCGATATGGCCGCCGCATTCGCTTTAGGCGCTTTGGCAACAGTGTTAGTGGAGTATCCAGCGTTGGCTTTGCAGAAAAAATTACTGCCCCAAATGGGGGGGCACAACAAAAAAGCCTGAACTGGAATCTAATAATATTTAATAAAAACATTTCATGTTGTAAAATGGCGTTTTTGTTTGTTAGAAGGTTAGTCATGTGACTAGGGCTAAATTTGACAGCGATCACGTGACTGACAATTTTGGAGCTTAAATTTGAAAACACGTGGCCGGAAGACACCGTTTTGTGGGTTATATTTGAAAACTGTCACATGACCAGAAAAGTGGTCACGTGACAGGAAAAAATAAAGTTAAATTTGACTGTGATTGTGTGACTCTAACAACTTGAATTTCAAATTACAGGTGGTCATGTGACTACAAATTTGGAGCTTAAATTTGAAAACAGTCACGTGGCCGGAAAAAACAGTGACGTAACCAGAAAATTGAAAATAGACACGTAACTGAAAAATTTTGTAGTTTATATTTGAAAACAGTCATATGATCAGTAAAGTGGTCACGTGACTTAGGAAAAAATAAAGTTAAATTTGACTGTAATCATGTGACTCTAAGAACTTCAATTTTAATTTACAGGCGGTCACGTGACTAAAAATTGAAAGTTTTCAATATAAAACGGTCGCGTGATCATAAAATAGTCATGTGACAGTAAAAATTGATATTTCAATTTAGAAAGGGTCACGTGACTGAAAATTTTTAGTTTAAATTTTAAAATTCTCTCGTGACAAGTACAAACAGTCACGTGACTCTAAAAATCAAAATTCGAATGTAAGACTGAAAATTTGGTCACGTGATTAGAGAAATAGTGACGTGACTCAAAAAATTTCAATTTAGAGACGGTCACGCGACTGAGAATTGGAAGTTTTGGATTTAAAACGGTTAGGTCACCAGAAAAGAGTCATGTGACGCTAAAAATCGATATTTCAACTTAACGACGGTCACGTGATTGAAAAATAGTAATCTAAATTTCAAAACAGTCTGGTGACCACTAAAAACAGTCACGTGACACTAAAAAGTAAAATTTCAATTTAGGTATGGTCACGTGACCGAAAATTTTAAAACAGTCACGTGACACAAAAATCAAGGTTAAATTTGAAAGTGATTATGTGACGCTAAATTTCAATTTAAAAACGGTCACGTGTCTGACAATTTGTAGTTTAATTTTGAAAATAGTCACGTGACTGGTAAAAACCAGTCTCGTAACTTCGTGTGAGAAAATTAAGGTTAAATTTGAAAATGATCATGTGACGCCTGCATTTTACTATGCAACAAAGATTCAAAGTCACGTCAGTGCTTCTGTTACTCTATTGGGCACGGTGCAATGAGTTTTGATAATGCCAAAAACTGGTAAAATTCGCATTTTTTGCAAAAAAACTAGTTAAACTTCGAAATTTTGTGTTTTACGAACCGGCAACGTTGCGTCTGTCCTAGACATTTGTCATTACTGAGAACTGTCAATAGTGTCACTGTCTGACTGTCACTCTGGCGTCCTTTTTGAAATCCTAACCTAAGTTTTAAGTCTTTTTGTGCAATTTTCTACCTTGTAAAACCATTGTTTCCTCACCAGTAAAGACCGAAAATGAGTCGCAAAGAAGCCCTATCGACGTTTATTCAACAAATCCACGCGAGACCGGTCGTGGTGAAGCTAAACAGCGGCGTCGATTATCGAGGTATGAGCCCCCCTTCAAAACCATGCAAATCGCGTTTTTCACCGGTATTTTAGGTGTTTTGGCGTGCCTGGACGGTTACATGAACATCGCCCTCGAACAGACCGAGGAATACGTCAATGGACAGCTGAAGAACAAATTTGGGGACGCTTTCATACGCGGCAACAACGTTTTGTATATCAGCACTCAAAAACGACGCTACTAAGCTTAAGGTACTAGTTTCTAGTTGTTTAAGGAAGGAACAGTTTTTTTTTAAATTTTTATTGAGTAAATACCTTATAATATAAAATATAATAATCAGTATGGTTATTATAAAACATGTAAAAAAAGTGTACCAATGAGAGTTTAAAGTGACTTGAACAAAAACTCTCATTGGTATATAGGATGTCTAGAAAGTAAGAATTATAATCTACTACCAGTGGATAAAGTGTTTATGCTAATTATTGTAAACAGGTTTGTTTATTGGGACATTTTCCTACCACAGAATTGTTATTGACAACTTTTACGTTAAGAACCACTGGTAAAAGTATATTCCCAACTTTCAACACAATCCTGCAGTAAAAATTAAAATTTTGATAAATCTCGGATTTTTGATTAAAGCCCTTCAAACATTGCCTACATTAGGCATCTTTAAATTAATTAAAGTGTATAATCACAATTTTCAGTTATTGCTTAGTTTTTAAACACACAACTAGTGAAGTTATTAAAAGTTTCAGAAACTTGGCGAGTTTCTGCTCAGCCTGCTAAAAAGTACCTAAACATCTATTAAAATACTGATTCTCGTGGTTGACCAATTTATTGTTAAATACCACTGTCATTTGGCAGGTGATAATGTCAAAAAAAAACCATATGTGTCATATCACATGACAGATAACTATAGTATTTAAGGCAAATTGGTCAACCATGAGAATGTAGGTGTGAAAGAACTAGATTATCTTACAATGTTACAACAAACTGGATTAATATAAGGTTTGTATAGTATAATCAGTCTTAAAAGCAGTCTTTGCGTATGAGAATTTGTACTCTGAATTCAGTCAAATACTCTCTGATCAATCTAATTATACTAAACCGAAACAACAATAACTCAGACTTGATTATTCACTAAATAAAAGTAATTTTAATTCAAAATTTATAAATCGTTAAAACGTGAATAGTGTAAAAATTTAAGAATTTTAAGGTAACAATAATTATTGTATATCTCTCTACTTGTCCGTGTAATGTGTTTGAGAGTTCTACACGACTCACAAAAGTCAATTTAAAATATTGAGGACGTTTTCCTCACTTAACAAAGTACTAAATCCTCTAAAGGAGGAGCCTTTTTTTTTTTTTTTTCAATTTTTTTTCAATCTTTTAAACGAGCAATCTTTTTTTTTTTTTGAAACTTACTTTACCAAACTACAACGCGTTCAGAGCCAAAATCGACAACGTAGAGGTGGCCCTCCTGATCGATGCATACTCCTGCGGGCCTGTCAATTTCCCCGGGGAGCTGTGGCTCGATTGCAGTGTTATTCCTAGGCCTAGGAGCGGGGCGCATTCCCACAGTCCACATTAGTTCAGCCCTGTCGTTGAAAATCTGCAATAAATAACGAACATTTCAGTTTTCAGTTATTTTACCGGCAACGTTGCATTGCAGTGAGTTCTGTCAATTGTCAAAACTGCGCACTGCGCGTCATTACTGTCACCGCTTGACCACCTAACCTAACATTATAGTCGTGGTTTTTTTGTGCCTGTTTTGCGGAGAAAAACTGCTTTTGAGGTGCCAAAACTACTGAAAATGAGTCTTAAGGAAGTCCTGTCGAGTTACATTCAACATATTGGCGCAGTAATGGCTTAAACAGCGGCTAGGACTATCCAGGTAGGAACCCCATTTCAATTCAATTTTACAAGACCCTTCAATACGTTTCCCCCCACAATTTTAGGGGTTTTGAAGTTTAGACTGTGATATATATGTCTTTAAAGTGATAGGATAAGTTTTGACTGTGACATTTTGCACTTGACTGGCAACAGTCAAATCACACAAGTGCCCTAAAATAGGTTAATGCCAACTGGTACTAAAAAGGCGCTTTCTTTTGACCAATAATTACAAAGTCACAGAGGTCACGTGACTTTTGGATCCCAAAACAAAAAGGGCTATTATTGCATATGACCCTAAGGGCTGTTACTTTCACTTCAGGATATTTTTATTCCAAAGAAAACTTCTATTATAGAAACCGTGAAATCAGATGCTACTATTGGTTACTGGAAATTATCCTAAGAATAAATTTATCCGGAGGTGAAAGGAGCCATTTGCACAGTTATCCTTTAAACTGAGTTTAAGTCAAGTGTGGCTCAGACTGTGCCTTGTTAATCACTCGTTATGGCCGCATTCGTTTTCAAGCTCCATAGATTGACCAATGGTCAAACTACGTCATTGTGACGCTCCATGGAACCTGAAAACGAATGCGGCCTACGTCACATTTTCACTTGTACTGTCACAGTCTGAACCATCCATTAAGAAGACATTCAGGCAATGAAATTTGGACTATTTGAAAATTATAAAATGTCAAGTAGTGTAGTGCATTTCTTGGAGGAACCACACTGTAAGAGTAGTCTTTACAGCTCTATGGAGCTAAATTTGACAGTTCTGACGTTCTGGAACACTTTTATACTTTAATTACGTCACATAAATGGGTTCACCAGTGACTTGAGACTACAAAATTAGAAATAGTTTGCTGAAAGTTGTGTTTGAAGCTTCATTGAGCCAAATTTGACAGTTGGGAAGTTAGGGAACACATTAATACATTCCAAGTCAAAAGTGCCAGTGTCATAAAAGTGTAAAATATGTAATAGATGTGTTTCTTTAGGAAATTGCACTGTAAGTTGTGTTGTGAGCCAAATTTGTATGAATAAAGAGGTGGAGGTTTTAAAGGAAGTCAAGAGAAGAAAGATCACCTATCTGGGTCACAGAATGCGGGGTTCAAAATATTTGATAATCCAGGGGAAGATTGTGCGCAAAATGTCAATTGGAAGAAGAATAATAATGCGGAATCTGCGAGAATGGTTAACTATTCAAAGCAGCGATTTCCAAGATCAGGATAATGGAGAAGCTACATAAACTAGGAGAAGTTCAAAGTCAATCAGTTATCATAGTGCAACAAGGACAGTCATAGAAGACAAGTCTTGTAGGTTGTCAACATTGTTAGCTTCAGTTTTAACAAATTTGTGGTTAAGGTTAGTGTGTTTTTACATGGCAATGGTTAGAGTTTAGCAGAACTTACCTGGCAGCGACAGTTTTTAGAATCGGCCACCACAAACCATCCCCTATCATCGCAGACAATGCCTTGGGGACGATTGAAGCATCCTCTGGCATATCCTTCACGGCCTACGAGACGTGCAGCGCCGTTTTGGGGATTGATGACGACCACGCGATGCATGTTGAAATCGGTTACCATAAGGTTGCCCTTAGGATCGAAGGCGACGCCGCGCGGAGAGTCAAACAGCCGGGGTATTTTCGTTCTGTTGTTTTCCTCCCCGAACAAGCTAATAAAGACGCCGGTCCATTCAAACAATTGAACGCGCCGATTGCGCGTGTCGGACACCAAAATCTGGCCCTGTTTGTTGCAGGCCACGTCCCACGGATACATAAACTGGCCAATTTTCGATCCTTTCTCGCCAAAGGTGTGTAGAAACTGGCCGTAGCGATTGAACACTTGAATGCGATGGTTGTCTTTATCGCACACCACCATGTCGTCGTTGGGGCTAACTGCTACCGCGGAGGGCCGTTCCAATTGGCCTTTACCCGAACCGCGAGTGCCAAACTCGATATAGAACTCCCCATTTGGGTTGAAAACTTGAATTCGGTTATTGCTTCTGTCCGCAACGACGAGTTGCCCGAAACGATTAAAGGCAATTCCCCATGGACGGCAAAACTGCCGCGGCCCATTTCCGCTGTTGCCAATCGTCATTTGCGGAAGTCTTCCGTAGTTTCTAATGGCCACTATCTGTCCACAGCCGTGGATGGGTCGCGATTTGGAAAAAGGCATTGAATCGATCGCAGGACCCACTGTAAACAAAAACTTTTATTAGATCTACCAAGAGATTCGTTTATTTTTGAAGAAAATGTCAAGAGAACTGTGTAACCAGTGAGGTGAAAGTATGAAATGTCAAATTACTGTGTTTCTTTGAGGAATTGCACTGCAAGTTGTGTGTACAGCTACATGGACCCAAATTTGACAGTTCTGACGTTAGGGAGCACTTTTATACTTTACTTACGTCACGTGACAGCTTTCATAACTGTCAAAACCCGTTAACCAGTGACTTAAGACTACTAATTTGAAGAATTTCACTGGAATTTCTGTTTAAAGCTCTATGTAGCCAAATTTGACAGTTGGGACGTTAAGGAACACTTTAATACTACAGCTGTCAGAAACCGTTTCATCTCTACACCATTTACATATGTAATTTAGAAAGCATTAGTTGAATTTTAGAAACCATGTGATGGATTTTAGAAATATCACTTGTATTTCGGAAACGGTACATTCAATATTAGAATAATAACTTTGATTTTAGAAATTGCAAATTGTATTTTAGAACAGTTTCTTGAATTTCAGAAAAGATCAGTCGGATTTTTGACACGGTTATTTGTAATTTGGAAAAAAGTTGTATATCAGAAATCTTCATACTAACATTTGTGAAAGGTAATTGTGCTGTCATTGTTACAAAGTTATTAAAAGTTTTAGCAAATGAAGATATGCCAGTTTGGATGTAAATTTTGTATTCATTGACAAAGTTATTCTTGTTGGCCTTTTGTAACTCGTAATTGTTACTACATATAGAACAATTCGCTGATATTAAATTAAAAAAATGGACTAATAAACACATAGAAACATAATAAAATTCTGAAATTGAAATCACTTTTTTCAAAATACACGTGACAAATTCTGAAATTAAAATAACTATTCTAATATCCAACAGACCTTTTCTGAAATACAAGAGACTAATCTGAAATCCAACTCACGCTTTCTAAAATCAAATTTACGATACTGAAATACAATTTTTAAGTTCTGAGATGCAACTTATATTTTCTAAACTACCTGTGTGATCTACTCATAAGTGAGGTTAAATTACCTGGATATCTGAAGTACACCGATGGTACGTTGCAAAGCGCCACCGATCTATTGAGGGGAGGAGTTTGAAGTACGATTTCTCCAATATTAGAGAGAGTAAGTAGCAGCTCATCTGTAGGATTCTTAAATTCCATCGAGTCATTCTCCAAGGGAATCAAATTGAGGTGCATCTCTTTGATTTCGCCGATCGTTTTCGAAGCTACTTGGACGGCCAACATTTGTTGCTCGCGATTAGCATCGATAGTATTAGCGTTGGTCAATATAGCCAAAGTCTCGTTTAAGCTAAAATCAAAATTTCAGTAAACACATTCGCACAGCTGAAAGGAGAAAACTGACTTTGAGTACGCTTCCTGAATGTTCTCCATTTGACGGTAGATGATCGAGGTTTTGACTTTGAGGTTTTGATTGATGGTGCACATGAGTTCAGTTTCTCGACCCTCCATTAATGCAATCAACTTCTTGAAAACGGTTTTGATTTTTACGGCCATTTCGAAGGCGCGATATTCGATTTGATCGGCCGCGTACTGCATCCTGTCCATACCGAAGCGCATTCTCAACGTCATCTGGTCCACTTCACCAATCATTTTTGCGATCAAGTCCCCAATGTTTGGTAACGGAGTCACGTGATGATCTGCAAAGTAAATCAATACGAGTTAGTTATTTGAAAAATTGATGATTTTTCAACCCACAAAGGTCTAGGATGGCGTTTCGTGAGTATTAATGGTAAAGTAGGCTGTGCATTAAAGCGTGCCGGGCAAATTTGACGTCACGATGACGTAATTTGACAGTTGGCCAATGCATTGTTTTGTTCAATTACGTTATCGTGACGTCAAATTTGCACCGCCTACTATGGTGCTATTACCGCAAAACTTTTACGCGTATGTGTAGCATAGAAATTCATTTATTTGTGTTTATTTGAAAAAGTATACAATTTTCACATAATACAAATTAATTATTACTACGGGGAACAAGATAAAGTTATAAAATTCCATTTATAAAAACTTGCACTTTTTAAAAATTATTTTTTGAGTCCAGTTTTTGACCACCCTGTATCATTTTTCTAGACGTTTTTTCTCATCCAGTGTTAGGAGCAATTTTGATAAACACGACAAAACACAAAAACCAAGAAAAAACGTTTTCTGGATGCGAAAATTACAATTATTGCTTTAAGTACTGCAAATGTCAAATTTCACATAAAATGGCAAATATCTCAGAAACGGATACAGAGAGGCATAGGAGATAAGTCTGGAATTTGTCGAAGAATCTAAAAATGCAAAAATATACAGGGTGTCCCATTTAAAGTAAGCGGTGGGTAACTACTTCCGGTTTTACACGAGCTGCCCCCATCGACTTGGGGGGGATAGTATCAAATGTTCAGAATTATGGTCATTACGGATTTTCTATTGGTTCGTGATGGACCATTGGTGGTGTCCGCTGGTGGACTGAACCAGTGAGTAATGACGACTATAGAAACTAAAGCGGAGAACACAACAACTAAACGACTTTTAAGAACAATAACAGGACATACGCTATTTGACTGGAAGAGAAATGAAGAAATAAGGAAAATATGTGAGATCCAAGATGGCTGGCAAAGATTGCGAAAGAGAAAAACCCAAATACATCAGTTTACAGTCTTCAGCATCCCAACTGCTCCTGGCTAACCATTGATGAAAACACAAGACTTTTAACGTAAGAAAAAGAAGAAGACTCACTGGTAGGTGTTAGTATCTATACAAAACTAGTGAGTAATAAGCATATTATTTAACAGAGAAAAAAATACTTACTCGCATGATCTGTTGTGATGCAAGTGATACACACCGGCAAAAGACATTGACTGCACTGCATCCAAAAAGCCTGTAAATGGGTGGGACATTGTAGCGGATCCAACGGAGCACCTTGGTTTTCTAAAGAGTCGCCGCGGGGTGACACGTGATCCGGATCCGATCTGGACAGACTGCTCGGCCCCGATGGAACCAGCTGAACAGACCGCTCAGACCCGTACGAAGATGACATGATGTTGTATAATAATTCTTGGACGGAGCTTTCCTGGCTGGAACCGGGTTCGGACATGCTGTGCGAATTTTCCCCGATCGAACGTCGTTCCGCTCCTACGGCCCTGGCGTGGGGCGGCAATTGTGGGACGGTCACCGGTTGCTCTGGCACGTTCCCGTTCATTTGTTCGTGAGCCACGTGACCTGCTGAAAATCTCACGGCAGCTGACGCCCACGATACCGGTGTCCAGTAGTACAACGAGTGTTTCGTGGTGTTCTTCGAGCGGACATGTAGCTGTTCGCATCGTTGGCACAGATACGAGTTGCAATCGTAGCATCTGGCTATAGCTTGGTTCATTTGTCGACAGGCGGTGCATTGGGCGATAAAATTACTGAGAACCATCTCCCTATTCAAGGAGGTAGTGGATGGGACCCGTACCGGGGGCAGCGGTCCAGGCCCGGGGTTCACCCCGTTCGATCGTGGGGTACCATTGACCGCAAAAGGTCCCAGCGGCCGGATGGGATTGTTTAGGCTGTTGTCCGCCTGGTTGTTGCTGATCGGCGGTGGAAATTCTACGACAGATGACAGGTGAGCGTCTGAACTGTCAAAACGTTTAAAAAGGACTTACCGGCATTGTTGTTGGGGTTCGGTTCGTTGTTAGGTGGGGGCTCGTTAATCATCTGTTGACTTGACATGATTTAAAAAATTGGAGTGGCTCGGAGTGACGTTCTAAAACTGAAACAAGTTAAACCATCAATTCAACTCAAACTGAGAGTCAGTCGGTTTTAAACAATTACTTGTCAAAAGTTACTTACCACTTTAAACCAAGTTCTAGTGGTTCACACTTGTGACAAAAAAGTCACAGTCTGAACCAACCTTTAACCTTGGTTTATGACGGATTGCACCAAAACGTATTTAAGGACACTCTAGCAACCATCTGAGTAGCGCTTAGAATGTCCTTAAAAATCGTTTGCAACTTATTAAAGGTTTAGCTGTGCAAAACACTAAAAAAATATAACCTTATAAATTCAAATTTATTAATACAATGCAAATAATCTTAGTTACTTCATTACAACTATATAAAATTACATATTTTTGCCTTATTAGTGTTTCCATTATTCGTTTCCCTTTTTCTGTTATTGACCTTTTTGTGACAATTCTTTTTGTGAAAATAAGCTTTTTGACCAATTTTAATTTTAATTCAAATTTCTAGATTAATTTTCAATTTTTTAAGTTTAGTAGTAAGTATTTAGGTTAAATCTGTAATTGTAAACTAACTTTTCTAGTTTTTGGGTTAATTCTTAAAGTAATAATTTGAAAATCATCGTCAAAACTGCAAATTTGTCTTGCAAACAAAAAGTGGCTGCTAGCCTCTGTCGCCTCCAGGTATTTCGACTTCACTGCCCCCTCTACATTCTTGTTTCTCTCTCTCTCTCTCTCTTGTCATTACCACTAACGTACTAGACAAAGATGGCCACTGGTGTATTTACAAGTGTCAAATGTCTATCTGTCAAACATATAACCTATAAATTTGTTTATGTCAGTGTTTAGTATTAGTTTAGTGTTTTTTTAATGAAAAACTTTGTTTTGTTGCGTAATTTCGGTTTAATTTAAGTGTGTTAATTGGTTTACTACGTTATAGAGGGAGGAAAATTGACGGTTTAGATTTTGCAGTAACCTACACAGTGTGGTACAACGTTAATTAAGAACATAAGGTAGGTAACTGTATAAGTTGATTTAGTTGAACTGCGAAAATAGGTCAGAAAGTTGTATTTTTCCCTGAAAACTCACCTACTTGGTTTAGTGTCCCAGGACATACACACAAACACATGAATTTGGACGGTACAAAAACGATTTTCACAGAAACGTGCACTTGAATTTTAGTGACATTTTTTTTAGAGTCACGTCAGTGAAACTCTTAAGGTTAATCAGTTAGTTAAATGCTTCTAACCGGAACTATACAAAACCGGCAACAAGGTCTTGAACTGCAAAAACAACCCTTATTAAGTGAAAGTGAAAAGGCAGGTTGAAAAGAGATGAAAAACGACCCTGACCTACACAAACGAAGGGGGCGGATTGCAGTGGGGTAGGTGGAATGCAAGGGCCAATGTCAAGGGTTGGCAAAACGGGCGCGCGCCCCTGACCGCGTCCAATTTCTTTTGAGAGGAGCATTTCCTGATTCCCGGCGTTGGTACGCTCATGGTGGTACCATTGGGACATAATAGATTGTAAAGCGTGCCTTATCTGCCCGGGCAACATGCCGAAATTGTCTGTTTTTAACACTTAATAATGTTGGTTTTTGGCTTGAGGGTTTCAATTTGGTTCCTTACGGGACTTTTTGGGCGTGGTAACAAAATGACGCTCTGAAGGTGGAAGAAACTGACAAGGTGAGAATACTTTGCCGCCATTTTCTAAAATGCACGAAAAAAATGATGACAAACTGGCATCTATGCTAGACAGTTGTACATACACGGATCAGAAAACGGTGATGATTTGATGAATGATTTTTTAACTCATAAAGGTCTAAGATGGCGTTTTGTGACTATTAATGGTAAAGTAGGCTGTGCTACCGGTGTGCCGGGCAAATTCGACGTCACGATGACGTAATATGACAGTTGGCCAATGCGTTGTTTTGTTCAATTACGTCATCGTGACGTTTGATTTGCATCAAATGCACCGCCTACTTTGGTGCTATTCCGGCTGCTATCTGTAGCACAGAAATTCATTTGTGTTTATATTTGAAAAAGTATGCAATTTTCACATAAAACTAAATTTACACGGGGAACAAGATAAAATTATAAAAATAGAGGTGTTCCGTTTGAAAAACTTGACTTTACAATCGACCTTGCTAAACACGAAAAAATACAAAAACAAGAAAAAACAGTTTTCTGATATGCGAAAGTTTTTAGTCAAATTTTACATAAAAATGGTAAATATCTCAGAAACAAATACAAATAGGTATATGACATTGTACATGAAATATGTCTGGAAATTGTCGTAGAATTCAAAAATGCAAAAATATACAGTGTGTTTTATTTAAAATAAGCGATTTCCGGTATAAGTGTCACCTTTGTGAAAATATTTTAGATGAACTGTATTGCCAAAATAGCAACTTAATTAAGACGAAATTATTTGTCACATTCAAAACTCTTGATTTTACACGCTCAATAATGTGGTTTAAATTTGGTTCTTTACAGAAAACAAAATGGCGCTCTGAAGATGAACGAAAGCCTAAGTGGTCATGTGATGACAAAATGACGCCCAAATTCACACTCTATACTGTTGTTTTAAAAGGTAAATATAACCAAAACCCAAAAAAATGGCGGATTACACCAACGTAATTAAGACGAAATTAATAAGGTTTCAATTTGGTTTTTGCAGAACTTGAAGAAAACCTAATGGCGCTTTGAAGGTAAACAGACAGGATGAGTTGGCGCCATTTTGAACTACCTATTAGAAGAGTCCTAAACTACACACACAACAACAAGCCTAAGTGATAATGACAAAATGGCGCTAGACAGTTTTAAGGTAAATATGGTCAAAAAAATGGTTGCACCAAAGTAATTAAGGCCAAACAGCTTTGCACCGATTTCCAAACAAAAACAGCAGAAAATTCAACTTTTTAAAGCGTTTTCCGAAGCGTAATCTAGCAATCAAGCTGACACTGTTATCAGCCATTTTGCTTGCAAACGATTTAAGCAAAATGGACGCCACCCGGAAAAAATGGCGTCAAACTGTTTACAAACAAAAGTGAAACGGTACTTTTTAAACGGTTCCTAGTAAACATTAAGAACTTTAGGTACGTTTTCAAAGTCAACCGAAGGGGATAATAAAGGGTGCGCGCCCTTGATCTATTGACAGTGACCGTGAATTTTCTGCGTATTGATTTCTATCATACTTGCATTGAATAGGGTTTGTCACTAGTTGTTTAAGTAAAGAAAACCGTATTGGCCTGCAAGCGAACCAGATCTAAATCCAATCGATTTTTTTTATCAAAATCACAAAAACTTACCAATGAAAAATGCACTGGACACGGAAAACTAACAAAAAAATAAAAGCGGTTAATCGGACTGTTTTCAGTGATTGACCGGGAGCCACTGAAGAGTTTCGCAAATTTTTGACGTACATTAAGGGACGCTGGCTATTTTGGCCACCCCCACCCCCTTAGCGGGGGCGCTGTTGCCACGTTTTGCTTTTCCGCGCTAAAATTCCGAGTCCAAGTTCTGCCTATACAATCGTGTAGACTTGTAGAGTATAGAATTTCCTACAACTTTCGTTATTAGTAAATAATGAAGCCACGCTGAGTCGGAAATGGAGTTTGGTCACTTTTTGCCTTGTAACTCCTTAAGGAGGCCCTAAAGGGCAAAAACTCCTTAATACAACCTTGTAGAGGATGAAATTTGCTACAACTTTAAGTTTGTACACTTTTTTGTAACTGTTGAAATAAACGGAGCTACGCCCAGTACAGGGTGTTCCTGGTTTGAAACATTATAATTGTAAATTTTGCTTGACAGTTTTATAAATTTGTCAAGCATGTCAGTGTCAGTTGAAAAGTTTGACCACCAATCCTAGAAACACCCCTTTCACATTAGAACCACCCTGTATGTAGATTGAATAAGTTGGATAGGTGGGAAAATTTAAAAATTATAACACAAACCAGTGGGCGGGACAAGGGTGGGGCAAAGTGACATGCGTCAGTCTGTCAAAAGTAACGTCACTTGGCAGTTGATCAGTATAAGTGCTTCAATGTATAGGGTGGTTGTGGAACGTTTAAAAAAAAACTAAGTTGTCTCACTCTGTATCTTTTAGTAGAGAGTGTCCAGTCTAAACTACGTCACTTACATTAGAAAGTTCCTAAATTGTCCGCTAGATGGCGCGGTAGTATTTTTTGCGTTACTTTCCTAGTGGTACTATGAGAAATTTGGCAACCTTTACATTGAGCTTTGGCAATTTGGGGTAACAACCTTCGCTAGGTACAAAGGGCTGTAAAACTTTATTGCTACCCCGCAATAAACGCGACATTTCGTCAAACGACAATTTGCATGGTTCTTGGTACCCTGACAATGGTCCGGCAATATTCTATTGTAATTTTTTGCAAATTTTCGAGCGAAAGGGACCTTTTAAGTAGGTCATTGGAAACAAAGAAAAGCGGTACTTGGGCAGTACACCTGGGTAAACTGAGCAAATAGTGAATCTTTTGTTCGGTGTTATCAGCGAAAACGGTTTGCTTTTTGCTAATCCTTTTGCTAGAATTTGCATGCTGTGTCAGTACCGGGAAATGAAGAAAAGAAATATTAATTTGGTACTAGTTTAGGCGTTAGAGGGGCAGTTCTAGGAAAATTGTAATAAACTGTAACTAATTTGGTTATTTTCGTGGTACCACCAAGTAACTGCTGTTGTTAACCAAGTTTGTTGATTTTTTTTAATCTCCTTGAAACGGTCACTCTATCCATGAAATTTTTACTGTAAGGTTATATGACACCCTGTACATTATGACGTCACTAGATTCAGCTTTTTAAGACCTACCATGTGCTGTACAAAAAGTGTACAGTCCCTAAAATATACAGAGTGAAAGTTTCAACAGGAATTTGCACCAAAAGAAGTGTACTATTTGAAATGAGACATCTGTACATTATTACGTCATTAGATTCAGCTTTCCAAGGCCTACAATGTGCTGTACAAAAAATGTACAGTCCCTGATAAAAGCAGGGTGAATCTTTCAACTGAAAACTGTACCAAACTGGTTGTTGAAGCGTTCAAAAGCCAAAAAGTGCCTATTTGAAATGGGACACTCTGTACATTATTACGTCACTAGATTCAGCTTTTCAAGACCTACTATGTGCTGTACATAAAGTGTACAGTCCCTGAAATATACAGAGTGAAAATTTCAACAGGAATTTGCACCAAACTGGCTGTTTGTGCGTTGAAAAGCCAAGAAGAATTGAATTTGAAATGGGACACTCTGTACATTATTACGTCACTAGATTCAGCTTTTCAAGGCCTACTATGTGCTGTACATAAAGTGTACAGTCCCTGAAATATACAGAGTGAAAGTTTCAACAGGAATTTGCACCAAACTGGTTGTTTGTGCGTTGAAAAGCCAAGAAGTGTACTATTTGAAATGGGACACTCTGTACATTATTACGTCACTAGATTCAGCTTTTCAAGGCCTACTATGTGCTGTACAAAAAGTGTACAGTCCCTGAAATATACAGGATGAAACTTTCAACTGAAAACTGTACCAAACTGGTTGTTTGTACCTTTAACAGCCAGAAGGTGCCCTATTTGAAATGGGACACTCTGTACATTATTACGTCACTAGATTCAGCTTTTCAAGGCCTACTATGTGCTGTACAAAAAGTGTACAGTCCCTGAAATATACAGAGTGAAAGTTTCAACAGGAATTTGCACCAAACTGGTTGTTTGTGCGTTGAAAAGCCAAGAAGTGTACTATTTGAAATGGGACACTCTGTACATTATTACGTCACTAGATTCAGCTTTTCAAGACCTACTATGTGCTGTACATAAAGTGTACAGTCCCTGAAATATACAGAGTGAAAGTTTCAACAGGAATTTGCACCAAACTGGTTGTTTGTGCGTTGAAAAGCCAAGAAGAATTGAATTTGAAATGGGACACTCTGTACATTATTACGTCACTAGATTCAGCTTTTCAAGACCTACTATGTGCTGTACATAAAGTGTACAGTCCCTGAAATATACAGAGTGAAACTTTCAACAGGAATTTGCACCAAACTGGTTGTTTGTGCGTTGAACTCTGTACGTTATTACGTCACTAGATTCAAAGACCTGGTTGTTTGTACCTTTAACAGCCAGAAAGTGCCCTATTTGAAATGGGACACTCTGTACATTATTACGTCACTAGATTCAGCTTTTCAAGACCTACTATGTGCTGTACATAAAGTGTACAGTCCCTGAAATATACAGAGTGAAAGTTTCAACAGGAATTTGTACCAAACTGGTTGGTTGTGCGTTCGAAAGCCAAAAAGTGCCCTATTTAAAGTGGAACACTCTGTACCTTATTACGTCACTAAATTCAGCTTTCCAAGACCTACTATGTGCTGTACAAAAAGCGTCCAGTAGTTGTCAATATATACACGGTGAAAGTTTCTCTGAAAACATCGAGAATATTGTATACTTGCAGTACTGCCTGGCTACAAGCAATTACTTCAACAGTACTAAAGTTTCCCGGTACTACTTTAGGTAAATAGAAAAAAATTACCTGGTACCACCCTTTTTGCAAGCTCCTAAAAATCAATACTTATCGTTCAAGGTCACGGTACATGGTAACAGTTGCGTACCATAAGTTGGTACCAGAAAAATTCATAAAGCACGTCACGTTCGTGTACTTTTAGGTGCGAGAAAGAGGATGTAATTTACCCTCGAATGGGGTGGTACTTTCGCCGACAAGGAGCGGCCCTTTTGTCCGTTGGAATTCTTCTCATTTACAGCCCGCTAATAAAGTACGGTACTTCGTGGTACTACCTGGCTTGTCGCGGGGTACATCAAAAAGGCGACGAGCCAATTCTCAGTGCCCGTCGGTTGTACCTTTGGCCATTGATTTTTTACAGGTGGTACCTGTAAAACCAATTGTAATTACCAGGTACCACTGACTGACACAAATTTAAATACTGTTACTACATTCTAGAAGGGGTTTTTTCCTTTAAAACTAGCGCACTTATTTGCACTTTTTATCTGGTACTACATTAAACAAGGTGGTACCATACCTACAAATTATTGAAAAGTAAGAGTGACACCCGGGGGGCAGAGCCCCCGCGAAAGTACCCCCCGCCGGTACCGCGGTGACTTTCTTGGGTACATCTGGTGCTGGTGGTTCGCGGTTCGCGAGTCGTACCACGACCGCGTGCCCAGCTCAATCCCTACGTGCAGTTTTGTGGTTTTTTTTTTGGTAGTACCACGACCAGACACAAGAGTAAGTTTTTTTTGATTAAATTTAAGGGTGACAGGAGAGTTTTGAGGGTGGTACCGGTCGTACTTTTTTCCCTTCTAAAAGCCTTGCTCAGTTTTGATTGCGCTTTAATGTGTGTTATTAAACTCAACAGTTTCCAGCTCTGATTATATCTTACAAGTACCTATTAGGTACTACCTTTCACTCATGAAAAACAGGAAAAAAAAATGGCGGCAGCAAAAGCGAAAGCCATGCGATTTGATTAAATTTGAAATTTTTTAAATTAATCGGAGCAGAAAGACGCATTTTGGCAATAATATCGCGGTTTTAGCTGGAAATCGACCCAAAACACTTCAGTAGGTCGACAGTGTAAGAAATTTGATATGTTTTGTTTGTATTTTTATTTCAAACTGTCAAGAGTGTGTACTTAATTGAAGCAACTTCAGTGGGTGTGCAGTGTACAAAAGTTCTACATTTAAGCCTGATATTTTGATACTAAACCACTAGAGTCACTTCAAATTGTCAGAAGTGTATATAACAGCTAAATTAGTAACAAAAATTGTCATTTCAACTGGTGTACGGTTTATATTTTGTATGATACACTGCTTGAGATTTGAACTGTTCTAAAGTGTTTTCTGGTGCAATTTCTGGTCTGTCAAAAAAATTACACTGCTCAACAAGCTATAAAGTGTTTTTTCGCTCACAAATTGGTGTACACTGTTGATAGTCTGAAATAACAACGTAAACTGCTCACGTTATGAACTGCTTTTTCTGTACAGAGCAAACTAGCTAAAGTGTCAAAAAATAAAAAGTTAAAATACACTGCTCGCTCTATGAATAGTTTTTTTAGACTGTTCGTTATCTGGACTGTTAAAAAAAATTCACAAAAGTGCATATACACTGCTTAAAGTATGAACGATCTTATAAATGTAACTTTCTGACAAAATAAAATGTTTTTTTTTGTTCTTTTACACTGTTGTCAGACTGAAATGTTCGGGTAGATGGGAAAATCATTAAATTTAGGTTAAGTGGGAAATTTAGGTTAGGTTAGTTGGAAAGACAATAGAAAAATGCAGACAAAATTTGACTACTGGAAGACAATAGGAAGCTTCCCGTTTTCAAAATATAACAGGCTTCCAAACTTCAATTTGACAATTTCTACCTCTTAAAATGCTTACAGTAAGAATATGACAACTGAGAGTATTCAAGATCAGCATTTTTGACTATTCAAAGACAGCAAGAAGCTTCCTGTCTTTAATAAAAGGCTTACAAGCTTTAATCTGACAATTTCACTCATTCAAATGCTTACAGTATTGATATAACCACTCAGAGTCATTAAAAAACCTTCCAAGCTGCAGTTTTGACTATTCAAAGATAGAAAGAAGCTTTCCAGTATTAATTTGACTACTGGAAGACAATAAGAAGCTTCCTGCCTTTAATGAAAGGCTTTCAAGCTTCAATTTGATAATTTCTACCTCTTAAAATGATTCCAGTATTCGTATGATTACTCAAAGTCTTTACGAAGGCTTTCAGGCAGCATTTTTGAATATTCAAACACAATAAGAAGCCTTCCGGTATTAATTTGACCACTGGAAGACAGTAAGAAGCTTCTTGTTTCCAGTAAAAGGCTTTCTAGCTTTAATTTGACAATTCTTACCTCTTAAAATGCTTACAGTATGATTATGACAACTCAGAATCTTTAGGAAGGCTTCCAAGCTGCAGTTTTGACTATTCAAAGACAGAAAGAAGCCTCCCAGTATTAATTTAACTACTGGAACACAGTAAGAAGCTTCCTGTCTTTAATAAAAGGCTTTCAAGCTTCAATCTGACAATTTCTACCCATTAAAATGCTTACAGTATTCATATGATTACTCAAAGTCTTTAGGAAGGTTTTCTGACAGCATTTTTGAATATTCAAAGACAAAAAGAAGCTTTCCAGTATTAATTTGACAACTGGAAGACAATAAGAAGCTTCCTGTCTTTAATAAAAGACTTTCAAGCTTCAATTTGACAATTTCCCTGATTAAAATGCTTACAGTATTGATATAACCACTGAGAGTCATTAGAACACCTTCCAGGTAGCATTTTTGACTATTCAAAGACAGAAAGAAGCTTTCCAATATTAATTTGACTACTGAAAGACAATAAGAAGCTTCCTGTCTTTAATAAAAGGCTTCTAAGCTTCAATTTGACAATTTCTACCCATTAAAATGCTTACAGTATAAGTATGACAACTGAGAGTGTTCAGGATCAGAATTTTTGACTATTCAAAGACAGTAAGGAGCTTCCTGTCTTCCGCCAAGGCCTACAAACTTCAATTTGACAGTCATCAGCAGCACAGCTGACTTGTTGAGTTGTAAATGTCAAAATTATGCTTCCTCACTTTTTTTACAAACTTGACAACAGAGCTGACAAACTGTCATTTGTGTGATCTGTCAGACAATCATACTAATTAGCATCGGCTGCGTTCAGAACTGACACATTAGAAATCACGTGACACTGTAGCTGAAAAGGGTTTCTGCACACTGCTCAACTGTTGAAGTGTGCGATAACGACTGCTCATTAAATGAATAAGCGTTCTCAAATACAGGAACAAATCTTGATGTAAACTACTCGAACGTTGAAGTGAACTAACAATATGAAAGTGCCAATTTAGTGTGGAATGTACGGCTGATCTAGGGCAAACTGGTACTACAGAAACAATCAATCTGAATAATGCATGGCAAAATCGTAAGAAACGACGTAAAATCAGATAGTTTTGCACGCGTTTTGGGTTAATAACCGAGAGGCGTTTTCTATGTACCAGAAACCGGAAAAAAAAAACCGAAAAGGAGAGTTGAATAACGCTCGTTAGCCGACTTATTGACCGGAGAATGCGCCTGTGGATTTTTTCGTGGGTACGGACGCAGGCGCGTGCGTCTTGCGCAATTAAAACAATCGGTTTATAGGAATGTGCATCACACTCGGTAATTGCGAAATTATCTGGTTTCATTCTAAACACCGAAAAAGTGAAATTCGTCCGAAAGCGAACGCTAAACAGCTGACGGACGCCCGTAAAATCGCAATTTCCATGTGTGAGCGTTTTAAGGTTATGTGATAGAAATTCACGAGGCGTTCAAGTGCGGCATGTTTCCGAGAAGGTGGCTCGTCATGCTTTCGTGCTCGTAGAAATTTCCATTGTTAACACTTCAAGTTGCACGCAGTGTATTTGATCAGTTGATTGATGATCACCCGGATGTACTCGAGACAATTCAGCCATTTTGTTTTTGCGGTGCTTTGACAGCTGTCATGTCGATTGTCAATTTTGGTTCTAACCTTAAAACTGAATTTTTGACAGCTGTTTGACGTTGACGTTATACTGATTGTAGTAAAACCGTTATTTTCAAAAATTACTCCAATTAAAAAATAAAAATTTTCTTTCTCTCTTTCTAACCTCAAAATTTCTATTTTAAGGTTATAATTTGGAAAGTTTCAACCTTTCTTTCACTGTACCCAAATTTGACAGCTGTCATTTTTCCTTGACAGGTTGTGAAAATCGATTTTCACGCTTTAGACGTTTTGTGTAGACTTTTTGCAGTAAACGGTGTTGGTAACCGATTTAATTATCGTCACAAATTTGACAGCTGTCATTTTACTATGACGTCAAATTTTTTGCCACAAGATGGCTGCCAAATATTGACTAGTATCCCCTTGAGGTTATGCAAAAGATTTTCTGTTTCAAAATTTTAATTAACTATCATGAAATTTGTTGTTTTGAGGTTAAAATTTTTAAAGTTGGCTGAATTGACTGGTGGCCTTTCCACCCAACCTAACCTAAGTTTTCTCCTCAAATTGAAAGAAATAGAGAGCAGAATGAATAAAATTTCCACTCGCGGTAAAAGGAAAGTGGAGTCTGCAAACTGCCCTAAAAGTTGTAGATTTCAGGTTAGAACCTTCAAACTTGGGACAGTTGACTAGCACTCCTTTGAGGTAATACTTTTTTCTTTTCCAGAACTTTTTCCTGTTAAATTGAGTGAAATACTGTACGTTGAGTGTTAAAACGAGCTGAAAAAAAATATTTACAGTTTTAAGGCCACAAATACAAAGTTTGGCGCAATTGACTAGTGGCGTTTTAAGGTTAGGTTGAACTGTAACCAAATCTGACAGCTGTCACTATGGAATGACACTCATTACAGCTGTCATTTTTAGAATGACAGAAGAGTGACACAAATGGCTACCAAAACGAGCTGAAATATTCAAATGGCTACCAAAACGAGCTGAAATATTCAGAGTTAGTAATGACAGTTTTCAGGAAAAACTTTGAAAGTTTGGCGCAATTGACTAGTGGCGTTTAAAGGTTAGGTTAGGACTTTAACCAAATCTGACAGCTGTCACTATGGAATGACACTCATTACAGCTGTCATTTTTAGAATGACAGAAGAGTGACATTGTCAAATCCAAAATGGCTACCAAAACGAGCTGAAATATTCAGAGTTAGCGATGACAGTTTTTAGGCAACAACTTAAGTTTGGCGCAATTGACTAGTGGCCTTTTAAGGTTAGGTTGAACTGTAAGCAAATCTGACAGCTGTCACAATGGAATGACCCTCATTACAACTGTCATTTTTAGAATGACATTGTCAAATCCAAAATGGCTATCAAACTTGATAGTTTTGACATTTAAATTTGACAGTAAAAATCCTTGATCTTCCTGGTAACGGATGCTCCCTAGATGAGTCAGTCAATAACTAAGGTCACATTCTGACCGGATTCGAAAATGTTACAGCCGCACAATGCGTCGCTCAGACCTTGCTTTCTAGGCATCGTCGAAAATAGCGAGGTCGCTTGATGATAAATGCACGCCCAAAACGTCGGCCATACATATGACCGGTTGCATAACCTACGAACGAAAAAAAAAAATGGAAAATAAATAAATCGTTGATTGGGGCCACTTTCGATGCCGAAAGAATTGGAGAAAGTGCTCGCAGGTGCTGATAAACTGGTCATTGTGTAATAAAGGCTTTTTTTCTCGGGCAATGTGACATTTCAACTGGTTATCTGTGTGTAATTTAAATTCAGTGATTAAAAAAGGTCACTTCAAACGTCGACCAGTTTAGGTGTGAAGCTGCAGATGCGTTTAAAACATTCCTTAAGTTGCACGTAATACGTAATCAAAGCGTAATAAATGATTGCATATGCGAGAATGACCATTTTTCTGCAACAACTTATCTAACTGGTGTTAGTTTCTTCCTCGTTCTTTTACTCTAACCTAATAACACACTTTACATATTAATTCAACCGGATTTACAGCTGAAACAATTCAAATTTTAGGTTAGAGTCGAGAACACTTTATTTTGTTATTTGTCCTTGACAGTGCAACCAGTACTGTCACAGTTGTCTGTGGTTATGTCAAATTTGACAGCTGTCACTAGTCAACGACAAAAGGTATGAATTAAATCTAGCGCAACACTGCTTTATAGCGTAACCACGCCAAAACTTGACAGCTGTCACTTTACAATGACAAATGGATTTTTCTAAGTTGGCTGCTAAATGAAATTTTTTGCACTGTCTGGGGAAAATTATTAACTATTCCGACATTTGACAGCTGTCACTTTTAGTTGGCCACACCGCAAACTTTTCATGGTGTGAGCAGTGTACGAACCCACTTATAACCCAAAGAGAGAGTGTACTTTCAATTTGCCGTCAGTTTAAAATTGTGACGGATTTTCTTTGTCACGTGACAATTTTTTTTTTTAGTTTAATAATTTTTGCAGTTTTAGCTGAACAGTTTGATTATGAAAATGTCACGTGTCAGACGATATAAACAATTTGGCAACGTTGCTGATCATATACAAGTTATTTTACTAAAAATCAGTCAGTTTGGCAGCACTGAAAATATTTGACACTAAATTAGGAAAATGGTCAGTTTGGCAACGTTGCTGAAATGTACATACTGCTTTTTTATGATTTATTGTAAGAAAAGTGTCAATTTAGCAACATTACAAAAAATTGGTAATAAATTACGAAAATTAACAGTTTGGCAACATTGGCAAACTTTGGATATTAATTTGAAAAAATGGTCAGCTTGGCAACAATGCTGAAATGTAAATACTGCTTTTATAGGATTTGTTTTACTGAAAGTGTCAATTTGGCAACATTGCAAAAAGTTGGTACTAAATTACAAAAAGTTTGACAACATTAGTAAAATTTGCTTATTGAATTTAATAAATTGTCACATTGACAACGTTGCTGAAATGTAAATACTGATTTTTTTTAGAAAAAGTGTTAATTTGGCAACATCGCAAAGCATTGGTACTAAATTACGAAAATTAATAGTTTGGCAACGTTGTTAAACTTGGGGCACTAAATTAGGAATCTGGTCAGTTTGGCAACGTTGCTGAAATGGTAAATTTTGATTTGTTTTAAAAAGGTGTCAATTTTGCAACACTGCAAAAGTCTGGTACTGAATTAGAAAAATTAACAGTTTGACAACGTCACTGAAATGTAAATATTAATTATTTTAGAAAAAATGTCGACAAAACATTGCAATGATTTAATACTAAATTAGAAAAATGATCAGTTTGGCAACGTTGCTAAAATATCAGTGATGGTAAGAAATTTTAGTAAAAATGCCAATTTCCAAGTCACGTGACAGTTTTTCCACATTTTCACTTCATATTTCGTTTCTGGCAATTTGAGTTTTGTGTCAAATCAACTGACATTTGACGTTTCTGTTCCAGAATGAAGTTGTATCTAGCCACGGCCCTAGTGGCGTTGTACATAACCTCAACCGCTACCGAGCCGCAAGCAGTGACCGCAGGTCTCCCAGGTTTCACCCAATTACGAGCCGACCAAATTCGCTATTTGCAGCACAAAGGTTTCGGAGCCACCCAGAAAACGTTCCGCCCAACCACCGTAAGTTTTTGCACTGTTTTAAGCCAAACGAGCTGGTTAAAGCGCCCACTTGCCAGGCCGCTTACGAAGAGGAAGAAGAATACGACGAACAGGACAACCTATCGCCCGAACAGTCGCAGGATAGGCAACCCACTTACGCGTATCCAACGGCAGCGCCCAAAACCGGTTACTACGCAGCTGTCACTCCTAAAGGTTACGTCAAACAGGAACCCAAGCCGCAAGCGCAGCAGTATCGGCGAGCTGGAGAGAAGATTTCTGTAAGTGTTACCATTGCAGAACTAGCTTGAATATAGTCGCACTTTATTGCAGCAATCCGACAACCGTTTAGAAGAAGAGGAAGAGGAAGAAAAGCCTGACAGACTGACGTTGCTATTGCCACAGTCAAAGTTTCAATGCGCAGGCAAAAAAACCGGTTACTACGCCGACGAGGATTTGGGCTGTGAAGTGTTTCACTATTGCCACGACAACGCCCGACACTCTTGGATTTGCCCCGAAGGGTTTACCTTCCACCAGGTTTGTTAACCCTCCAGTCCAGATGGTGAAACTAACCCTCAGTTTTTTTCCAGATCCAACTGATTTGCATGCCACCTAGCGGCGACAACATCTGCGACAAGTCGTCAGACTACCACTTTGTCAACGACTACCTCTACAAACCGGTCAATCTGGAAGAGTACCAACAGCGACCAAACACCAGCTTGAGGTACTCTGACCGGTACTTCCCCGACTCGTACAGGCCAAGGTACGACGATGAAGACGAGCAAGCCCGACCGGTACACAGACAACATTCAGTAAGTGACACACTGTCAGTCAGCAGTCACTTGTCAAACGAGACATTTGCAGGTTAGGGTGTCGAATGCGCCGCGTTATCAGGCCGCTCCGGTACAGTCCACGACGTTTCGACCTCAATCGCAGCTCGGTCAGGTTTTTAGGTCGCCCGAAGAGATCAACATCAGTTTACAGCAGAGGAGACCTGCGCAGTACACCACAGCCAAATACGTGGACGCGTACGACCAATAATTTTGTTGTATACAATGTAAATAACTTATTTCGCTTCTAAGTTTGTAATTTAATTAGTTTTTCCAGTTTTTTTTTTCTATTTTTTAAAAAAAATTAATAAATTGTAAGTGTTGTGGAATTTGTTTCAGTCATCAGTTTGGGGTACGGCATTCGGCACAATGATATGAAGATTGAAGAGAAAAGTATTGTAAATTTCAAGAGGGTAGTTAACGCCAGAAATAAGCAAAGAAGATTTGAATGTTTTATTGTCAAGAAAGAAATAAAAGAAGAAGAATTCTCTGCAACTTAACACTGTCAAGAATAAGATTATGCTTTTTTCCATGTAAGTAAAGCTTATATTTGCTTTCAATCAATATCTGTCATTACAGGAAATTACAGTATTAACGCACTGTTTTAAGCGGAAATTGAATTTAGCAAATTTTCAACGTTTAAACTAATTTTTTAAAGTCACAGATTTTGACAAGTGTCAACTGGTCTTTACACTGTTGCAAGCTCAAAATTGCATTAGCAACGTCACGTGACATGGCTTTTACAATTTCAGCTTTACAACTGTCTGTAAGTTTAATTTATCAAATTTTCAAAGTCACGTGACCGATTTTGACTTTTACAGTGTTGCAAGCTCAAAATTTGTAGTTTTAAGCATTGGCAATTCTCTAAAAATCCCTTATACAGTAATGATTTGATTCAATCGAATTTGGACCATAAAGTCCATACGTAAATCAATTTGGTAATTTAACTAAACTACGCCACTGACTTCAAACGATCACAGTGTGCATATTTTTAAATTTTTATGCAAATAAGGTCTATTTTAGTTTGCTAATAAAATTCTGTTGTATGGCCAATTCCGTTATGATAGTTTTAGATGAATTTGTACCGTAACGACAATTTTTTTAATGACGTCAACCATTTTTTATTAATTTACTTCCACCACGCCATTTGTAGTAGTAGTAGTACAGTTGTAGAAGACAGCTCCTTCACCATAAAGTCAATATTCCTACAAGTTTCGATTTGATTATAAGAACTACTAAAAATAGCGGTCGCCAACTGTCAAGAAGATTTAGGGCATTACGGAAAGTTTTAACTTTTTTTCCTGGCAGCCGTAAAAAGACTTGTAAACGCGGTTCGATGGCAAAAAGCAACCACCAACGTCGACTGACAAGCCAATAAAAACCCAATTAAACGTTTAATCGGGCGTTTTCGACCGAAAAAACCTCATTAATTCCGCTCGTAAATACGTCCCCGATCGTTATTAAGCAGCGGTTATATAACAATTGTTAATAACATTGTGAGTCCGAGCAACGAAAACAACCAAATTTGCAAGTCAAAATAAGCTTTTAAACCCGAAAAAGAAAAAAATTACGACTCTCCTTAACCGACAATATATAGTTGGTATACAGGGTGATGCACACTACAACCAGACTATGTTGGATCAGTTTGTCAACTTAAAGTTAAATTACCAAAAAGTAACCATAAACACAAACTAGCGCACTCTGTATACTACCTCCCACTCTACCCAAATAATGAGGTTAAAGTTAATTGAACCACCCTGTATGTATACACACCAGCCTGCTCGGATATAATATGCAAATTTGACTGAGAAACCTGAAAACTAGAAGGCTTACCTGAATTTGCGGTTTAGTCTATAACGGTTTGGTTTTTAAGCAACCAACACTTAAAATATGTAAAAACACGACTACATACAGAAAAATAAGACGACACGAAAACACGGAACAGTACTGGCAGAAACTGCTAGTACCAAAACGGATTTTAAAGGGCAAAAAATGTGTAAATAATTTTTTGCGATTGCATACCTTCAAGTCCCTGTTCAGTATTTTAGTACCGAAGGGTACCGCCAGAGGACGATACCACCAAAAAATCGGTAAATCACCACAATGAAGGCGACGTTGCCGGTTTGCTCCTTTCATACGTAACACCGTACGACTGTGTAACGATTTCCTTTCACTCTTGCTCGCTTTGAAAACCGCAATTTTACGAGAAGAACAAGGGGAACCCGGTGCAATGAGTTATCCAATGAATAAAATGAATGTAAACATAGATATTTGTTCTTTTTACTTTCAATCGATTTGTCTTTATTTTGGTAACGTATCATGGCCAGTCCATGTTACAAGAACACCTCTAAGGTAAAACTTTTTGTGGCGCCACCTGTTGTCTGAAAGCAGCACTGAAGTTGTTTGTTTTACTGCGCAGGGTTATGACGTTTGTCAGTGTGTAACCGATAAAAGTGCTTTTTTAAGTGTTTAAACGCTTTTAAAGTGTTTATTAGTGTTACAGAAGTGTTCTGTACTCGTTTTATTACAACTAGGACTTGTAGGTAAAGCAAAGTTTTGACTGGACACTTCCCTAACTGGAATGAACCAATAACTTGTTGTAATCCTGCTCCGGACTGGAAGGAACACTAGTGTCTTGATATGGGGCTGTGAAAGCCTGGAAAACACACAGGAACACCATATTAGACTGGAGATTCCTATTGTGCTGACGTCACCAGTTTTGCAGGTTAGTGTACCTACTTTACAAATTTTTATAGATATGAGAGCCTTTGAGTCATTTACACAAGTGTTTTTATTTATTTTTTAATCTTACCTTTGGAAATTGTATTTGGACTTTCCAAACAAGCCGAAAACATTTGTTGTCTTCTTCCTTGTTTACAACTCAAATGTACCTAACAGACCGAGAGAAACCTAATCCGTGACTCAGTGTACTGTCATTTTGCAGTTAATTGTCATTTGTCAATGATCAGTTTACTTGTTTACTAGTTTGTCAGTTTTGTATTTGTATATGGTTTGTGCGGTAGTTTCGTGATTTTGGCTTTAAAAATTGGTTTTTGCACGTAAAACTACACTCAACGTGGTTTATTCGTGTTGTAACGGCGTTTCCCAGCGTTGCTCCGCTTGTAAAACCCTGATTTGGATTCCTAGTCTCGCAGTACAGAGGCTAGTCCTTATTGCAACAAAACTCCAGTAAATGTCTGCAAAATAACAGTGAAAGTGTTGTTCCGTTATCAAATAAAGGTACAAAATAACGTTTATCCGGTAAATAAGTAAAATGTTTTTGGCTTGGCAAGAGGGTTGGCCATTTTGTGTTCAAGTGCACTTCTACGCAAAATTCCAGGCAGAACCTGACGTTACAAACGTTTTTCCGTCCATTTATTCCAGATTTTGCTAATTAGAAGTCGGAACTTTTCAATGTGGAGAAAAATACATTCGGCGTGACGTCATCACAACAGCAAAAATCAAGGTGGCTGTCCATACTTTTTTCCTATAGTTGTCTTTCTTTACACCGCGATTGACATGTATTAGACAAAGAAACCTTCTGAGGTGGGTTTAGGTCAAATGTCACTTGTCACTTTAACAAATTGATAAATGACAGTGGAAGGTAGTTGTTTTAATGGAGTGCAGTGTGGGTGTCGTTTATTTAGTTGTTTTTCCGTTAAAAAGTGTATTTTTGCAGGTTTTGTGGGTGGAAATTGATGGCCAACGTCCTGTCCTAGCTTGGGAGGTCATCCGGGTTCTAGGACACGTTTTTTCTGATGTTAAGTCTAGTCAACACTACAACTCCATAGATTTTCCAGATTGTCCCCCAGATTTGCCAGGGTTATGTTGAAAATGAAGCCCCTTGCTCGAATAAGTCAAATACAGGTAAATAGCTAAAAAAAAACTGATTTTTATGGGTAATTTTAAAGTTTCTTTAACTTGGCCTCTGTGTTCATAGTCGGCCATTTTGTATCGTGCATTTCTGCGCCAAATCGCTTCAGAAGCTGATCATTTAAAAGGAAAATCCAGTTGTTGGGACGTCCCAGTAACACTACCAGACAACAGTGGTTTAGATCAAAGGTCATCTGTCACTTGACAGTTCCGCTTCAGTTTGGTGCAGGGTAAGTGCCCCTTTTTTGTGATTTCTACGTTTTAAAGTGGGTTTCCACAGGTTTTCTGGACTTCAAGTGATTCCCAACGTTCTGGAGCAGAGTTTGAAACAGTCTGCAGGGTTCAAGGAAGTCTTTTGCCAGGACAGGACAATGTAACCTCGAGCACCACTCTAGTGGATTTTTGAGGTTGGTAACTGTTTAGTTTTCTGTTCAAAACCGATTTTGAATGCTTTGTTAAGTCATTTTCCACTTAAGTGTAGTTTAGAGTGTGACTTTTTTCGCCTGTACTGTCACAGATTAATTTAAGTTTGAATGACCCATTTGTACGGAGTTAAATGAGACGAGTTTGAATGTCATTTGTGTTTGAGCCTGTAACGTGGCTATGTTGCCACACTTCATACTAAGTTTATACTCTGTACCTTGAAATTTTTGCATTGTTGCCATATTTTTAAAAATTGTTTATAACAAAAGTCACCAAACAATAAATCTCCGGCTACTTAATGGACAACACATCAGAATTTGGGTGATAGACTTGGCAATGTTGCTTTTAGATTTATTGGTTTCGGTTGACAGTCTCTCTAGATTGAATGACAGATGAATGGGTTAATGAAAAATGGCGTCCGTGACCGGTCAGCGTTCCCCTTCTAAGCGATTTTACTTTCCCTCTCTGCGTGGTCGGGTCGCGTTTTTAGTAGCCGCGACCGTCGATCAGAGTTGGCTTGAGCGCAAAGCCGGCGCGCGCCAATTGTTTCCGAGCGTTGCCGATTTTTTCGCGTTTTTCCTTGGTTTTTGGCGTTTTTTCTTTCCCTTCTTCTCGACTTTGACAGCGCCGAATTATTCAGACAGTCGCGTCAGTACCGATTCGGGATCGGACCTGGACGCATGCACGGTCAGAGGTCCAGTTCGCTACCAAGTAACGTACCACCACCATTTTTTTTTATTAAACAAAAATCCGGAAATTGTATTAAAACGTGTTTTTTTCGATTTAATTTATCGCGCGGAAAATAATGACATTTGAAGGCGGGTACGTTGACGTCGTTGGCAGTGTCGTTCAGGAGTTCAGTGTTTGATAAAGTGCATTTTTTTTTGCTTAGTTTTTCGCTGCTTTCGGGTTCGCAAAAGTTGTCACTAAAAAGTTACACTCACGTTTTTTGAGGATTTATTTTCTACTTTTATTTTGGCGCCACTTTCAAACACTTCGGTAAGTTGATCGCACTTTTGTCAAATATTTCCCTCGTACCATTCGTACAGTCTATATCGCACAATGTGTCTGATGATGTTCAAAACGCGAAATTTTTATGCCTGAATTAGTTGTCTACGTATTTGTTTTATAAAAAAAATTTTCTTTTTAATGAAATCTGTGAGTGATCATTGATAATTTACTGAGAAAGTTTGACAAAAAAAGCGGAGTTTCCTTAATATGCATTTAAAACACTTTTCCAGTGTTTTTAGTAAAATTGCATTACTTGTACATCTCAGTAAAAAAATATATAAACCGTTTGGCCCTAACCTTAAATATTGAAAATTTCACTGTTTAATTAAATATCTCGAAAACGATCAAATTTAAAGAGAAACTTCAGTTCAGAACAAACACTGTCCTGACCAAGTAGCAGAATTAAAAAATAGTATCAGTATAGATGTGGCAACGCTGGAATCTACAGAAATTTTTTTAGATCTGTTGGTCCGTTAATTTTGATTTGATAGTGTTAGTTTAATTTAGGCAAAGTTTTAGAATTTCTGCTGAATCATCAAAGTTAAAGCATTGACATATATCAATCACTTGTCGAACATTTCGCACCGTTTTTTGATTATTTTAAATGAGACACTCGCATTGTATTTTGTTTGCTCAATCGGACATTTTTTTATTTTTTTTTGTTTATATTTCTCACTTAAAACACACATGGATTTTTGTAAAAACTGTTATGTAATTTTAAAGTTGCTACCTGTAAAGACAGGTGTCACAATTAGTCACGTGACTTTTAAAATGTAGTTGAATCGTTGAAATAGTAAGGGACATGTCACGTGACTTTGATAATGCAATTTTGAGCTTGCAACACTGTAAAGGCCAATTGTCACTTGGCAAACGAGGGGTAGACCGCCGATAATTTTTTGTACACCAAAATGCCTTATTGCTTACAAAATACCTTGAAATGCCTTTAAAATACCTCACAATGCTTCATTATTGCTCAAAATGCCTTAAAACTGCCTAAAATACCTTGAAATATCTCGAAATGCCTTTAAATTATTTAAACTGCCTCAGAATGTCTTCAAATGTTTACCTACACATTTGTGTCATAAATTCAGTTATAGAGCCCCTGGTATTGAGACAATGATGAAAAACATTGTTGAAATACACCATTGACATTTTTTTTTGGTCACGTGACAGTTTTTAGGTCAGATTAATTAAGTAGCATGTCTGCTTCTACAATTTGTCATAAGGATTGATGATTCAAGAAAAAAATTACTTAAACACTCAGACTCAAAAAACTCAGGTTACCTGATTGCTTTTCCAAATTTTGAAGACCCAAAAGCTTAAAATTCATATTGTTCAAACGTCACGTGACAGTTATTAGGTTAGGTTAGGTGACAACGTAAAGGTTTTTCCAAATTTTTGACATTTGATTTGGTTTTGGTTGAGGTAACTGTTTTTTCAATTTTTAACAAACGAAAATATTTTTTTACGGTTGTCTAGTTGAAATTGTCAAAAACAGTCACGTGACCTTCAAAACGCCGTTTAAATTTTGGAAAATTGATAAATAAAATTTAGACATTTGTATAAACTTAAATTGCAAAATACACGTTACGTGACTTGGATAATTCAATTTTTGAGCTTGCAACACTCTAAAGACTAGTTGACATTGTCAAAAACAGTCACATGATCTTCAAATTGCAGCTTAAACTTTGGAAAATTAAAAAATAAAATTTGGACAGTTGTAAAAACTTAAATTGCAAAGTACACGTCACGTGACGTTGATAATGCAATTCTGAGCTTGCACCACTGTAAAGGCCAGTTGATATCTGTCAAAATTAATCACGTGACCGTTAAAATGTGGTTTAAACTTTAAAAACTTGGTAAATTAAATTTAGACTATTTTAGACAGTTGTAAAAGCTGAAATTGTAAGAGACACATTACTAAAACAGTTTTGGAGGAATATCTCCCTCAAATGACCTTTTAGGGCAAAAGTGCCCTGAAGCAATCTTTTAGAGAATTTAATTCGCTACAACTCTTCTTATTACACTTTTTTGATATTTTTTTCAAATAACCGAGTTATGCACTTATTTCGTTTTTAAAAACAGTTGTGATCGTTGAAATGTGGTTTAAACTGGAAAAACTTGGTAAATTAAATTTAGACTATTTTAGACAGAAATTGTGAGAGACACATCACGTGACTTTGATTATGAAATTTTAGAGCTTGCAACACTGTAAAGTCTCCAGTTGACACCTGTCAAAAACAGTCACGTGACTTTAAAAAATGTAGTTTAAATGTTGAAAAATTGGTAAATTATTATAATAGTTTGTAATGAATATTGTTTCAACTTGATATCATGTAACAAAGATTTTACCACAATAATTGCATGTGCGGTCGATTTTCTTATACTGATACACTTTATTGTCTACTGCTTGGTCTACTACAATGTATTCCTTAAAATATCGCAAAATTTCCTTTATTTAGGCTTTATTTCGCTCACAATTCCATTCTATAAAATGCCTTATAAGTTATAAATACTTCAAAATGCCTCGTAATACCTTGTAATGTCTTGTAATACCTCAAATTGCTGGTAATACTGGCAAAGTGCCTCATAATACCTCCAGTGTGTACACCAAAATACTTCTGGGCGATCTAACCCTAGCTTGGCAAAATCCGTCACATCCATCCGTTGACATCTGTCAAAAACAGACACGTGAGCTTCAGAATGTAGTCAGTAAAAAAAAAGTGCTAAAAACTTAAAATGTAAGAGACGTGACTGATAAAAAATTGTGTGTCGAAAATTTGACAGGCGATTGACAATATGTCAAATTTTACATTAATTTAAACTATGTTGTCAGATCAAACAAACGCCCTGTAAAACTACAAATTTTAAATCTTTTTTCCTTGACAATTTAACAAAATATAGACAAACCTGATGACAGTCAAAATAACGGTTAACACTTCATTAGGATTCAAACAAGCATCAATTTTATTGATTGTCTATAATACTGTAGAGCTAATAATCGTTCGCCTAAACACCTGTTTTCATAAACCGTTTTCGGGGACGATAAGTCGTAAAACCTCATCCATTTTATGGCTAATTCAGCTTTGAAAATATCTCGGACTTAAAATCAGCATACAGGTGGCCAGACGACAAGCAAAAAAAACCACAGATTACCTTGAGTGGATCCTATTTATATCAAAAAAAAGGTACAAAATTGATTTTTTTTTTGTTTTTTTGCATCTTGGTGATTTTCCATTTTGCTTGCGACTTTTACGTAAATTATTATCGGTTCGATTGGAGGGGAAAATTAAGAAAAGATGGCAACGCGCGCGCGCGTCTTTTGTCTCGAAAAAGGCGATTGAACCGCGTGTTTCCGCGAACCGATCAAATTCGACCGGGCCTGGATAACAAAAAACCAGTTTTCATCGATAAATTATTCATAAACAAGGTGTTTGATTTATCGGTTAGTTGATGAGGTTTTTGAAGTTTTTAATTCCCTTATGTGTGTTACGTGTAATGTTATTGCAACTTGACATGGTACAAGGTAGTTTTCTTCACGAAGAATTTATGGAAAACGCTTACAAACCGAAAAAATGACAGCTTTTCAGACTGTAAAACACTTTTTCCGCTTGAAAATTACATTGAAATCAGCGTTGCCAAAGCCATTTTGGCAACGTCGAAAAGCTCAAGAAACTTGAGGCTTCGACGTTGCCAAGGTGATTCTAGTAACCTGACAGCTGTCAGAATTCATTAAACGGTGTCGAGAAACTGTAGAATGTCAAATAGTCGCGTCTGTTGACCGTTATGACATTAAATGACAGTTCAAGACGTTTAAATTTAACAGTTACGACACTTCACAGCGTGGTTGATAGAGTCAGGGGACTAAACAATAAGAATTAAAATTCATTCAGCAATGAAATGAACCTATCAACTGCAAAACAGTTCAAATTTGACATTTGTGAGTCTAAGTGACACTCTAATATGTTTGTTACGTCACTTTACAGCTGTCAACTATCAAAACTCATTCAGAGGACTATCGTACAACTGGAATGCGCAGATTAGTTGTTTTTTTTTGTGTGGATAAGTCGCATTGCAAGTTGTACTTATAGCTCCACAGAGTTACATACAACAGTTGCGTAACAGACACTTTGATATGGTTTTTCCGTCATCTGACAGCTGTCAAAAATTGCGCAGCTGTGACGCAAAACTACCAATCCAAAACAGTTTTAGTCACACTGTGCATTTATAGTTCTATGGAGCGAAATTTGACATTTGTGGCGTTAAGTATCAAAGTATTTTTTAACGTCAGAACTGACAAATTTGGCTCCATGAAGCTGTAAACGCAAGTTAAAGTTACAATGAAATTTTATAAAGAAACACATCTATTTGGCATTTTATATTTCCATGTCACTGATGAGTGACAATTATGACAGCTGTCACGTGACGCCAGTAACGTATTAAAGTGTTCCTTAACGTCAGAACTGTCAAATTTAGCTCCATGCAGCTGTAAACACAACTTACAGTGCAATTTCTTAAAGAAACATATTTATTTGGAATTTTATACTTTCACGTCACTAGTGAGTGAGTTTTGACAGTTATGACAGCTGTCACGTGACGCGAGCAACGTATAAAAGTGTTCCTTCACCTTCAAACTGTAAAATTTGGTTCCCTGGAGCTGTAAACACAACTTACAGTGCAATTCCTCAAAGAAACACATTTATTTGGCATTTTATACTTTCAAGTCACTGGTGAGTAAGTTTTACATGTATGACAGCTGTCACGTGACGCCAGCAAAGTATTAAAATGTTCCTTAATGTCAGAACTGTCAAATTTAGCTCCGTGCAGCTGTAAACACTATTTACAGTGCAATTCCTCAACGAAACACATTTATTTGGCATTTTATACTTTCACGTAACTGGCGAGTGGGTTTTGACAGTTATGACAGCTGTCACGTGACCCCAGCAACACATAAAAGTGTTCCTTAACGTTCCAAGTGTCAAATTTGGCTCCATTGAGCTGTAAACACAACTGACAGTGCAATTTCTTAAAGAAATACATTTATTTTGTATTTTATATTTTCACGTCACTGGTGAGTGAGTTTTGACAATTATGACAGCTGTCACGTGACGCCATCAAAGTGTTAAAGTATTCCTTAAGGCCAGAACTGTCAAATTTGGCTCCATACAGCTGTAAATACTATTTACAGTGCAATTCCTCAAAGAAACACATTTCTTTGGCATTTCATACTTTCACGTCACTGGTGAGTAAGTTTTACATGTATGACAGCTGTCACGTGACGTCAGTACAGTACTAAAATGTTCCTTAACGTCAAAACCGTTCAATTTGGCTCCATGGAGCAGTAAACACAACTTATATAACACTTCCTCAAATAGTTGGCATTTTATACTTTCACGTCACTGGTGAGTGAGTTTTGACAGTTTCTTAACGTCACTGCTGTCAAAAATTTTCTTGGCATTTTCTCCGAAAAATTACATTTCTGAGAATAATCTCGTTGCAACATTTGTAATTATGATGCATTGCGCCATTTTAAAACCGTACCTTATTATCAAACGTGGCGGTACCGTTACACTAGGAACTACGTGAGGCCCGGTAAGAGAAAAAAAAAAAATGAAAATCGTTCACGCTTTTTTCCACAACATTTAATAATTGTAAACGTTTCAACTGCTTTACCTTACATAATCGATAGGGTCGTATCGCGGAGCGTTGCCATCTTAACGAGCGCTCGCGTAACGGTATTTTAGCGCGTTTACCGCCCGCGCGCGACCTATCCCCAATCTAACGACTCGTGAATAATGTAATATTTATGACAATGGCCGTCGGTAAATAAAGGGAATATTAAAAGACTTTGTAATTTACCAACGGTTGTTCTATTGTTGTTCGCGTTTACCGTTAGACGGGTGGGAGTGAGGAAAGTGGCGCTTTCCAACCCCGCCCTGAACGTGCATAGAAAAACAAAGATAAATCGCCGAAAAAGGTGTTTTTTTTTTCAACACTCTTACCGTTAACTATATTAACAAACAGTTGCGTAACGACTGATTGGGTGATGCGTAAACTGTCAAGGTTTTAGTAAAAAAACAAAGGTCAAAGATCGCGTTTTTGTCTTAAAAGCTTAACTAACAGACAAAGAGATGTATTTTTGGTACAAAATGGTGAGTAAGACCAAATAAGATGCTAACAGTTAAACACAAAAATCACATTTTCAAATTGGAAAACAAAATGGCGACAGTGCGTATTTGAACTGAAACAACATGGCGGTTGCTGGGTGGTGTTTAACAGAAAAACCACCAACACTCTAGAGAGTCCGGATTTTTAAAAGTTTTGTTTTTTTTGCAAATAATAAAGCAACCAACATTTGACATCTAACGTGAACGATTTATGCAAAAACAAATGTCACACGTCATTTGACAGTTTTTGACAAAACAAGCTTTCTAAGTTTTTTTAAATAAATTAGGATAAATAGTTTATTAATATTAGCGTCAAGTGGAGTAAATGTAAATGCTTTAAACTTTCCAAATGCTCCTAAAGTAGTTTAAAAATGCTTTTAAACACTACGGGAACTTCAAAAGAAGTCGAAATCCTTCCAAAACCGTCTAAAAGTTTCCAAAAGCTTTTAGAACAGTCTAAAGGCTTCTAAATGCTCTTCCAACTAGTCTAGAAGCTTTCAAAATTACCGAGAACTGTCTAAGAGTTTCTAAATGTCTCTAAAGCATTCCAGAACTTGAATATGCTCTTTAAACTGTCCAAATGCTTCTCAAGTAGTTTAAAAATGCTTTTAAACAGTACGGGAACTTCAAAAGCAGTCGAAAGCTTTTAGAACAGTCTAAAGGCTTCCAAATGATCTTCAGCTAGTCTAAGGGCTTCAAAAAATTTCAAAGCAGTTTAAGTGCTTCCATAAGTTTTCAAAAGCAATCCAAAACCTTCAATGCTTTTTAAACTCTCCAAAAACCTTCCAAATGCTTCTAAAACAGTCGAACGCCTTCCAAAAGCTTTTAGAACAGTCTAGAAGCTCTTAAAAGTTTTCGTATAGCAGTTTAACAGCTTCTGAAAGTTTCTAGAACCACCTACAAGGTTTCAGACATCTTAAAAGCAGTCCAACACCTTCCAAATGTCCTAAAGTAGTCTAAAAAGGTTTTAAAACAGTACAGAAACTCCAAAATGCTTCTAAAGCAGTCGGAAGCCTTTCAAAACAGTCTAGAAGCTTTCAAAAGCTTTTAGAACACTGTGTAGGCTTCCAAATGCTCTTCCAACTAGTCTAGAAGCTTTCAAAACATTCTAGAACCGTACATTTGGCAACTATGCTTTTCGTGTTTGGTAGGGTTGGAAAGAGGACAGAAAAAGCTACATTTTGAGTTTTTTTCAATCACTAAAATCCAAAAAATAACCGAGTTAGGGCAAAACTCCTCTTGTTGTGCCAAAAGAACGTAAGTGGAAGCTGCATTTTTTAGCACTTTAGGCACATTTGGCAACTATGCTTTTTGTGTTTGGTAGGGTTGGAAAGAGGGCAGAAAAAGCTACATTTTGAGTTTTTTTCAATCACTAAAATCCAAAAAATAACCGAGTTAGGGCAAAACTCCTCTTGTTGTGCCAAAAGAACGTAAGTGGAAGCTGCATTTTTTAGCACTTTAGGCACATTTGGCAACTATGCTTTTTGTGTTTGGTAGGGTTGGAAAGAGGACAGAAAAAGCTACATTTTGAGTTTTTTTCAATCACTAAAATCCAAAAAATAACCGAGTTAGGGCAAAACTCCTCTTGTTGTGCCAAAAGAACGTAAGTGGAAGCTGCATTTTTTAGCACTTTAGGCACATTTGGCAACTATGCTTTTTGTGTTTGGTAGGGTTGGAAAGAGGACAGAAAAAGCTACATTTTGAGTTTTTTTCAATCACTAAAATCCAAAAAATAACCGAGTTAGGGCAAAACTCCTCTTGTTGTGCCAAAAGAACGTAAGTGGAAGCTGCATTTTTTAGGACTTTAGGCACATTTGGCAACTATGCTTTTTGTGTTTGGTAGGGTTGGAAAGAGGACAGAAAAAGCTACATTTTGAGTTTTTTTCAATCACTATTCTAGAACCGTCTAAGAGTTTCCAAATGGCTCTAAAGCATTCCAGAAGTTGAATATGCTCTCTAAACTGTCTAAATACTCCTTAAGTAGTTCAAAAGATTTTTGAAAGTTTTCAAATTTCTCTAACTAAAAAAAATAAGCAATTTTGCATCTCTGAAAGAGTTTTTTACAAATTTGTATGCTTTTTTGGGAAAAATAATTTTGCTTTTTAACAGCTTTTAGTGCTTTTTAATCCGGACTCTCTACTCATTAGGATGTCAAATTTGGACAAAACAAAATGGTTATGTTGTAAAGCGGCAAAACTTGGATTAACAAGAATTAAGTTGACAATCTAACGCACTCTCTAGTACTAATTGACAACTGACATTAGTCATGAAAAGATGTGCTCACTAGTTTTTTTGGTCACGTGATTGGTCAAAAAAAATCAGTTTTTGTCCAATCACAAACTTGTGATTTACGTCAATGCTGCACTTACTATTAGAAAGTTGAAAATGTTCTGGTATTTTTAAGATGCTTGAGATGTTGAACTGAATGACATAAGCAATAGCAAAGCTGTAATCTTCTTCAGTGAAGCAGACTTGTCGCTTTGGTGACGGTTTACCAATCAGCAAATCAGAAGCAGGTCATTCGGTCACTGAGCAATTGCGTTTAGTTTTACGATATGTAACATTATTATTACCGGACGATTTTTACCTAACCGAAACTGATTTGACCCGGTCAACCTTTCGACAATACTGACTGATTTCTTCGACGTCTTCGACGTGAAAACTGGAGCGTGATGGCGTTGCTCCATTTGAGGTTAACAAGCTGACATCTCCGGTTAAATAACCTTTTGTGCGGAGATGCACGGATTGGAAATAATCAAGGAAAAAACCGCGAACAAACCGCAACAACACTCTGTACTCCTCCTAGAGTGGCGTTGTTGCAAGTGACCTCTTTTTTCTCCTAAACTTGTACCAGAACTGAGTTTTTCTTCCGAGTTTCAAAATGTTCAACGAGCCGTCACCGACCGACATTTTTTGGCCGTACAAACCCCAAAAAGTCGTACCAGAACTGCTCCAAAACCTACACATTGCAGTTTCGTTTCGCTTTCAACGTTTTGCCCCAGTTAACCAGCGCGGGTTATTAAAAGCTGTCTTAAAAGTAAAATGACTCAAACTGGTTCGGCCTTCGGTTCTTGGTTCGTGCATTATCCGCCCGGCAATTTTCCCGTCCACTCGATTATCTAACGTTTTTCCCTCCCACTCCGCCACTGGTCGGTTGGCTACACGTTGCCAAATCGTCCGGCAAAGATTCGTCTTTGTTTGGCAACCGATCTGGTGTGGAAGAAAAAATCGATTTGCGTTGCCTTTTTATGCAACACCGTCCGGCTACGGCGAAAAACTTTCGCGATTCGCTACGTAACACATTTTCAGGTTAGTTCCCTCGTTTCGGCCCTAATCTCGTCACCCAGACATTGACCTGGCCTGGTCAGGAGGCCGAGTACCCCGTTTCGTGCCAATTTCCCGTCTCTCAAACAGGGAACTCTCTGTTACGTGCCAATAACTCAACTACGATAAGATTTCCTTTCACTGGATCCTTGAACCGGTCATTCGCTGCTTTTTAATGTCACATTCGCTTTTATTATACAATGTCAATTGCACGTTATACCATTACAACAACGGCCATCTTGGATTCTTAATTTGACAGCTCATAAAGTAGTCCAAACGGGCCATCTTGATTCAAATGAGTTCCTGTAAAATATCTAAAATAACAGAATGTTTCATTTCAGTTTCTATTAAATATTGGTTCTGACGCCATTTTGCTTGTTGTTTGCACCGCCATCTTAATTTTAACTTTTCAAATATTCGTTGATTAACTGCAATTTTATCTGCTAAAAACGCCATTTTAAGTAGAATATTGTTTTGCTTAACTCTCTAACTCACCAGACGCCATTTTGATTTCCGTAAAACACTTTTAACCACAAAGTTTTCAAAACCCCGCTCTTAGAGCTATAAAGTGCCGCTTAGAGGAATACTATACTTTCACTTGAACAAAAATCAACTTTATACTTTATACGTCTATAAGGGAGATTCTGACAGTTGTGACACGGTCTAAATGAGGTTTGTCAACTGTCACATATACTGCGTCTGTTGTTTTTCTGTCAAAATTTACCTCATAGAGCTATAAAGTGTCATTTGTATCCTTAGTGTGCTACCAATTGAACATTATTCAATTTACGCTCGTTTATACGTCTACAGGGTGGTCCAGTTTTAAATGTCAATAATTCACCAATCCATAGCCAATTAAAAAATAAGTTGACATTTATTATGTCATTTTCCTGAAAAGTGCTTCGTAAGGAAAATACAGTCCTTCAAATTTCTGTTTAAAAAATCTTTTTTTTTGTCATAACTGTCAGACCGTTGGAGCAATATTGATCAAATTTGGAACAAGCACTTTATTACACGTTATTACGGTCAAAGACCCAAAACTAACCCAACCCAACTTAAAAATTGTCTTGGAAACGGAAAATTCACTTAAAAAGTTTAAAAAATATTATTTTAGCCAGTTTTCATAGTTTCCAGACAAACTAAAAGACTTTAGGTTTGAAAATTGAATTAGAAAAGATAAAAATTTCAGAAGCTTAAAAATTGTGTTTGTAACCAGTTTTCATGCAAATCGAGAGACTTTAATACTAAAAATTGACTCGTAGACATAAAAACTACTTTTTCAAGAATTTGTTACTACAAATTCATACATTTAAACCTTAAAAATTGACTTGAACCCCAAAATGTGACTGAACTAATGAAAAGTGACATCAGAAGCTTAAAATTTGCATTTGAAGTAAGTTTTCATAATTTGAAGACAAATTTCAATATTTTAGTCTTGAAAATAGTCTTAGATGCAGGACATTGACATTAGATTCATGAAAATTGTCTTGAAAACTAACTTTTCGTGCTTTTTACTTTGCTTTTCATTTTCTTCGAATTCTGGACTATTTTTAGTGCTTCAAAACTGCTTTCAGCTTGGAAAATCGAGTTTCAAGACTATCTTCACCAAGTTATTGACATAGCAAACTTAAAAAACAATTTTTACATTCTTCATAGACTTAAAATAGCATTCCAAGCTTTGTCACTATTAAATCGACTTCTAGACACCTCAGTGCTAAAAATTCGGGTATTTCTTAATAAACTAGACTGTTTTTAGTGTTTTAAGGCTGTTTTCAGTGCCTCAAATCGAGTTTCAAGACTATCTTTACAAAGTTTTTGACTTATCAGGCCTAAAAGCCAGTTTGTCCACTGACCATAGTCTTGAAAATGTTATTTCAAGCTTCTTCACTATTAAATTGACTTCTACACTCATAGGTGCAATAAATTGTAGCATCTCTAAGAAATTCAGACTGTTTTTAGTGCTTTTTAAGACTGAAAAATCGAGTTTAAGACTATTTCCAAAAGTCAAGTTTCTTCAGTAATAAAAGTAAAAAATTTTGGTACCAAATGCTACAATAATAGTCTTGAGAACTAATTTTTAGAAATAAAATAGTCCGAAAATTTAATTTACTTCTAGACTTGTTGTCCAGTCCAGAAAATTGAGTTGTACACCAATTAAAGTCTTGAAAATATACTTTTGGACTCTCTTTAGTCCTAGTAAAGTCCGTTCTAGCTTTAAAAGTAAACTTTTATACTATTTTTAGTAGTAAAAAATGAGTTTCATGCACAATACAATCTTTGTCTTGATTTCCGGACTTTTTTTAGTTCTTGAATGCCAGTTTCAGACACTCAACCAGGATGGCAGTCTGAGAAAGCGAATCATAAGACCATTCCTAGTAGTAAAAAAGTTTTTAGACTATTCAGTACAAATTTGGACTTTCACAAGTCTTGGATGTTCAGTTTTAAACTATAAAACGATTTTTTAAATTGAAATTTAGAGGACTGTATCTTCTTTAGGAAACGTTTTTCAGAAAAATGACACAATGCAAGTCAACTTATTTTTTGATTGGCTATCAAATGGTGAATTATTGACACTTAAAACTGAAAATGTTTCTTATTGGACCCTTTCAAAAATATGATTGCATTTGAAAATGTTGAATATCAAACATAAGTGGTTTCTAAAAATTTTTAAATTTCTGCGATTTTCCCATCTATCTAACATAATTAACTTTTAACATTGAAACTTAACCTCACCTTATTAAGTGACAATCATGACATTGACGTTTTCAAAACTAACGCGCTTTGGCAACATTGATGGGTGCTGTTAGGTAGCAAACGCCACCTCTATTTAAGAAGAAGAGACGACCTTTAAGTGCGCAGAACGTGGCGTGACCTTAAAAAAATGTCATCGGACATATTATCGCGGGTACGCATCGGAATGGAAAGTTATTCAATCCGGGCACGTAAAGCGACTTTTACTTTCCGCTTCTGTGTGTGTTGACATAGGAAAGATGGTCGTGCACTTTTTACTTAATAACGTACTTTCCGTGTTTAGCTTATTTCAGTTGGTTCTAATAGTAACGAGGACAAATTTCTGTTTAAAATTTGGTGGCAAACGCCAGAACTAATCAGAAAAGAAGAGAAGCGGTGTTGTGTTTGCTAACAAGGCAATTACGTAGCAAATGCCACTTTTTTAAGAAACAAACTTAAGTTTTCAATTTGACCATTTGGCAACATTGTATTTCTTCTTTGCTTTTTATCTTGGTGCTGCACAAATTGAATTTACGTAGAACAAGAATTTTTGGTGTGCGGTTTCACCGTATTTCACTAATTAAAACATGGCCGACTGACATTTGACGCTTCGCGTAAACACAATAATTAATCATATAGAACGTTCAAAAAATGTCGACATAAAATCTCGGTTACGTTACGCCATTATAGGGGGAGTTCGTGACGCTAACCGAGCAAAAAAAAAAAACACTTTTACCATATTAAATAATAATCAGAGAGGTTCGAATGCAATTTGCGGGGTTGCCAGTTCTCGTGCAGTTCGTTCTCATCATCGCTAATTTAATTTAATCTGCTTGCGTTAATTAAATAACAAACCGCGACTAATTTCGGTCGCGTTATGTAAATCGACGACGATCTTTTGCGCGAGAAAGTTGATTTGTCGTCGACCAGAGATTGCGCAACCTTAATGTAGGTTCTGGTCTCCTACAACTGACCCACATTACTGAACAATTGTTGCCCCCCTTTAGTTTAAATGGAACCTGAGAAAAATAAAGGACGTGGCAACAGCGCACTTTGTTTTCATACGTCAATAAGTGTCGGATGTTGTTGATGTCAGAGGGTGCTATATGGAAAGTCGCAGTAAACGAGAATGACGTCACAGCAGACATTTTTCCACAAATCTGTCAGAAGCCTTTAAACGTCTGTCTATGTTGGATTGCCAGAATTTCTAGAGCCTTTAAATAGTAATAAAAACCTCTCAAAAGTTTTCAGAAGCCTCTGGAACCTTTCCAAAGTTGCCAAACGCCTCTAAAACGTTCCAAGAGTTACTAAAGACCTCTAGAACCCTCCAAAAGGTGTTAGAAGCCGCTAGAATCTTTTAAAAGATCCCAGAAGCCTTTACAATTGTCCTAAACTTTTAAAAATTGCTCAGAAGCCGCTAGAACCGTTCAAGAGTTCCCAGAAGCCTCTAAAACGTTCTAAAAGTGACCAAAAGCTTTAAAAATGTTAGAAGCCGCTAGAACCTTTCAAGAGTTCCCAGAAGCCTCTAAACTCTAAAACGTTCTCCAAAAGGTGTTAGAAGCCAAAAGCCTCCTTCCAAAAGTTGTCTAGAAGCCGCTAGAACCTTTCAAAAGCCGCTTGAACCAGAAGCCTCTAAAACCTTTCAAAATTTGGCAGAAGTCTCTGCAACTGTCTTAAAAGTTCCAAGCAGTTTTGAAAGGTGTCAGAAGCCGCTAGAACCTTTCAAAGTTCCCAGAAGCTCCAAAACCTCCTAAAAGTTGCCAGAAGTCTCTAAAACGTTTAAATTTTCAAGAGTTTTGAAAAGCTTCTAAAGCCTCTAGAAAAGAGTTCAGAAGCACAACTAGAAACCTTTAAAGAGTTCCAGAAGTCTCTAAAACGTTCTAAGAGTTACCAAAAGCTTCTAGAAGCCGCTTTTCAAGAGTTCCAAGAAGCCTTTAAAAGTTCCAGAAGTTCTAAAATTCTAAGAAAAAGTTCCCTCCAAAAGGTGTCAGAAGCCGCTTGAACCTTTCAAGAGTTCCCAGAAGCCTCTAAAAGCTTTCAAGAGTTCCCAGAAGCCTCTAAAAAGCTCTAAAACGTTCTAAGAACCAGTTACCAAAAGCCTCTAGAAGCCGCCTTTAAAAGTGAAAAAGGTGTCAAAGCCGTTTGAACCTTTCAAGACCAAAAGCCTCCAAAAGTGTCAGAAGCCGCTTGAACCTTTCAAGAGTTCCAGAAGTCTCTAAAAGCTTTCAAGAGTTCCAGAAGCCTCTAAAACGTTCTAAAAGTGACCAAAAGCCTCCAAAAGGTGTCAGAAGCCGTTGAACCTTCAAGAGTTCCCAGAAGCCTCCAAAACCTTTCAAAATTTGGCAGAAGTCTCTGCAACTGTCTTAAATTTTCAAGCAGTTTTGAAAGTTTCAAAAGCCTCTAGAGAGCCTTTAAACACAACTGGAAACCTCCTAAAAGTTGCCAGAAGCCTCTAAAACGTTCCAAGAGTTACCAAAAGCTTCTAGAACCCTCCAAAAAGTGTTAGAAGCCGCTAGAACCTTTCAAGAGTTCCAGAAGTCTCTAAAAGCTTTCAAGAGTTCCCAGAAGCCTCTAAAATTGACCAAAAGCCTCCAAAAGGTGTCAGAAGCCGCTTGAACCTTTCAAGAGTTCCCAGAAGCCTCTAAAACGTTCTAAAAGTGACCAAAAGCCTCCAAAAGGTGTCAGAAGCCGCTTGAACCTTTCAAGAGTTCCCAAAGCCTCTAAAAGCCTTTCAAAACGTTAAGAGTGACCAAAAGCCTCCAAAAGGTTTTAAGAAGCCGCTTGAACTAGAAGCCTTTTCAAATTCCAACTGAAGTCTTCTAAAAGTTTCCAAGAGTTTCCAAAAGCCTCCAAAAGGTGTAAGAAGCCGCTTGAACCTTTCAAGAGTTCCAGAAGCCTCTAAAAGCCTCCAAAAGGTGTCAGAAGCCGCTTGAACCTTTCAAGAGTTCCCAGAAGCCTCTAAAAGCTTTCAAGAGCTCCAGAAGCCTCTAAAAGTGACCAAAAGCCTCCAAAAGAAGTGTCAGAAGTTCCACCTCTAAAACGGTCTAAATGTGACCAAAAGCCTCCAAAAGGTGTCAGAAGCCGCATGATCCATTCAAGAGTTCCCAGAAGTATCTAGAACCCTCCAAAAAGTGCCAGAAGCCTCTAGAACGTTTTAAGAGTTGCTAGAAGCCTCTAGAAGCAAAAGTTGATATTTTTTAAGCGTTTACAGCGTTGCCAAATTTTCACAGCTTTCCTTGGCAACTTTCTAATAAAAAATGGTAAAATATGAGCCACCAGGACAGACGTGGCAACACTATGAAGACAATACAGAATGATTCCAAAAACAGGAACGGTTTTTCCGTTTGCCAAGGTAGCATTGGTGGCTCATGTAATTTTACACACCCTGTATAAACGTGGCAGTTGGCACCAACTTTTGACACTTGTGACGTCATCTCAATTTAGTTTGGTTTTTCGTATAGCTTAACCAAGCTCAATCAAGTAAATTATAGACTCAAAATCGACTGTTTTTATCAATTGGAAACCACTAATTGTTTTTTTCCTGACCAAACATTTTGAGACTTTCTGGCTACGACGTTTCGTAAATCCGATCAAGTCATCATCCGGAACCTGATTAGCGGGTTTCGAAGGATGTCATCATCATGCTAAAAGCACGTGACGCGTCCAATTTAGCATAAATATCCGAAATTTACCGTGGAATTTTATTAATGACGAGCCGGTTAACAGAACAATAAACGAAAATCGTCGGGCCGTAAATCAGGCGATTTTATTGAACCTTTTTCGTCGTTTTAATTTGGCCCCGGGGCCGTACAGGTGACAAATCCGCCGAAAAAAAAAAAACAGCGCCGCCCATTAATTATTACGATTAGATACTTCGAAGGCGAGAATGTTAATTTCCGGCCCGGGGTCCAATTAAAGAAATTTGTCCTTTTGCGCGCGCCACGTTGCCAAACTGTCGCTCATTCAAATTAGGAACGGAAATTCTCGCGCAATCAGGCGATTAGGCAAAATCCGCGTTGTGTGATTTTCCTGTTTTGACAAATTGTTGAAATCGAACATAGTTGCCAGGTTTCACATTTTTTTTTTGTATTTTCTAGGGTTAACGATGGCCGGAGGGGTTGCGGTTTTCTCGTTGATTTTCGTGCTGGGATTAGGCGCAGCCGCTTTTGAGGTAAGTCACTAGAAACAAGTTTATTTAACCCTAAAATCGGATGTTTAATTATTGGTATGAGTTTTGGCACAATTGACTAGTGTCCGTCCGGTGATTGCTTCTTTAAACTTGAATTTTGGCACAATTGGCTATTGTCTTTTTGTGGTTTGTTGTACTTTTCCACTTTGACTAAACATATCCATGCAGAACAGCAATCAAACAAAACAAAAAACAGCGTTGCCAACCCTTAAATTCTCCCAAAAACGTTTTAAAAAAGTTGTCAGATTTCACTAAAATTTTCCACAATTTTTGCTTCAATTCCACTTTATTATACTTTGTCCATTTGTCTCTACACATTTTTAGAATAAGCCAAAAATTCCACCCATGAAACTATCAAATCCACTTAAAATGATTTAGAACTGTATTTCTTGTGTTGTTGAGCATGTTTAACGTATTTATAGCTTCATAAAGTGGTATTTGACAGTTTACTTCACGTCACATGTGTCAAAAATCTTGCTCATGAAGCTCTAACAAACATTTAACAGACACTACTATTGTTTTGTCATTTACAGCTTCATGGGGAAGATTTTGATAATTTTCAAGTTTATGACAGATGAAATATGCTTAAAATAAACAGATACACGTCACGACTGTCTAATTTCCACCCATGAACCTATAAACAAGCGTTTAATATGATTTACAACTCAATTAACTGTAGAAGGGCTTTTAAGCAGGTTTTGTGATTTTATAGCTTGGTGGAGTGATATTTGACAGTTACCATCATTGTGACAGATCCAAATTCCGCACAACCGGCAAAAACCAACTCATGAAACTATAAAATGCCTAACAATATGATTTACACGGATTGTATTGCGGTAGTTTTATAGCTTGATGGATTTACACAGAAAAATTTAAAAGTTTTTTCCAAATACCCAAAAGTGTGATTCGAATTTTCCCCAGACATGTCAACACTGACCAACACGCTGGAAAACAAAAAGGTTACTTAACAAACACGTGCGGAAAGTGATTGACAGTTAAATTAGTGCAGGAAAGTGCACTTTAATGCACGCGAGTAGGAAGACAAGGAAATTACTTTGAATTGCTTCACACTAAACTAAACAAAAAGGTGGATGGAGTGTACAGGGTGTCCCAAACTAGATTACTCTAAACTGTATGTAAAATGATTAGCAGGCTAACGCACCGTCAATATTTCAGAGACATCAACAGTCAATCAGTCCACAAACTCGGTAACAAATAAGCGATTCGCGACACTGCAAACCTTCTGAAATGACAATTTGTAAACAACAGATAACGATAATTCTCCAAACTGTTGACATTTTGCGGTTAAACTGCTCACCATCATAAAGTGTCGACATTATGAAGTGTCGCGCATCTTTCGCCACTGTCCGATTAGATAACTGAAAAGTAAATCGTAGAATCCCCAACAAAACGATTAGTCAGTTTTTGAAATATCGACAATTTCGATTACCGTGACGTAACGACCGTAACCGTTTTGTGTCACAACAAGGAACTTTAATAACATTATCCACAATACAATGTAACTAACACCGTAACAATAAATAATAACAACATCTGAGGATATACAGTGTGTGTTGCAGCCTTGAAATTTGATTATTTTTTTTTTCGGCAACTTAATACAACAATTAACGAAAAAAAAATAAATTAATTTATTCCATCTTGTTATGGGAAGAACGAAGGGGGAAAAAACGTTTTGTGTTAGATTATCGATTCGTTTTGCTATAGGTAATATGATAATGGAGTTATTAAAATTCCGGATCGATTACGAGTTTTATAGTGTTTTATAGTGTAGAATTAAGCTTTTTTTATTGGTTTTTGTCTCGTTTAAATGTGATCACACTATCCGATATTACCTGGCAAAAATATCAATGTCAACTGGTTTTGCTTTGCTTAGACATTGAACTTGTCAGTTTAGGCCTTGATCCAGTGATGATTAGTCAGTTTTGAAACTGTTCAAAACCTCAAAAAATGATTACAGCATTGTTGCCAAGTTTGGTCACTTATTTTATCGAAGTTCAAGAAGATGAGAGAGTTTCTAAAAGACAATTTGTATATTGCAAAAATTATGTCAATATAACCGCCATTTTGAATCGTGTGACCGACAAAACGGCCATTTTGATTTGCACACTCTAACCACTCGTCATTGTCGGTTATTTTGAATTTTACTTACCTCAGTCAATGAGTTCAGTATTTAGACATTGTCACCGTCATATTGAAAGGTACTTTTAGGGTTTATTTTTGTTCTGCCATTTTGAATATTTGACAGGTCGTTAGAACGGTTCGTTTTTCCGTCCGAACAAAGGCAGCCATTTTGCCCTTTTTCATCTCTCTTTATATTTTAAATTATCACACTTATCGTAACGGCCATTTTGAAAAATAGGGTCTTATATCATGATCTGTCATTCTGAATTTATTTTTTTTACTGTAAAACTTACTGTTCTGGTTGCATACACTAAAACAGCACAATGTCCGCCATCTTGAATTTTGATATTTACTCTGTAACCTTAGCAGTTTCAGTTTATATGAGTCAAAATAACAAAGAACCTTAGCCGCCATCTTGAACCTATTACAGAGTATTTGATACTGTCCACCATTCTGAATTTCTCCACATTTCTTTTGAGCCACCATTTTGAATGAAATTTGAAAATTCTATTTCCACTGTCTGCCGCTATGTCAAAGACGGCCATATTGAATTTTAACGGCTTTGGGCGCCATCTTAACGAGCCTTTACTGAACGACAGTCTTTTACATTGTCAGCCATCTTGAACGGTTCGTTTTTCCGTCCGAATAAAGGCAGCCATTTTGCCCTTTTTCATCTCTGTGTTTTATTCCTCAAGGCCGCCATTTTATATTTTAAATTATCACAGTTATCGTAACGGCCATTTTGATGTTTCGGCCATTAACTGTCTTTTATCATGATCTGTCATTCTGAATTTAAATTTTTACTGTAAAACTTACTGTTCTGGTTGTAAAACAGCTCAAAATCAGCCATTTTTAGTGTGAAGCCCACTGTAAACGATTGTTGTAACAATGTCCGCCATCTTGAATTATGATATTTACTGCAGTTTCAGTTTTGTTGATTTCATAAAACAAAAAACAATCATCAGACAATATGAGTCAAAATAACAAAGACCCTTAGCCGCCATCTTGAAATTATTACAGACTATTTGATACTGTCATTTTGAATATCTCCACATTTCTTTTGAGCCACCATTATGAATGAAATTTGAAAATTCTATTCCTACTGTCTGCCGCTATATGTCAAAGACCGACATATTGAATTTTAACGGCTTTGGGCGCCATCTTAACGACAGCCATCTTGAATTTCGAATTTGGTCGCTAAACTCACGATTTTGTTCTACAAACTGTCTTTTTACGATGTTTTTAATTACCTCTTGACTTGGATGATGAATAATTGTAGATGCCATCTTGTTTAGGCCCGCCATCTTGATTTATTACCTAGCTTCATAGCAATCACAAAATGGCGGTTATTTTGCACTATCTCCAAGTTCGTCCGCCATTTTGAATCTCTTTACACTTTTTTGAGCAAACCGTTTTGTTCACCGAGGCCATTTTGAATTTCAATTATTTCAGTCACTGACTAGAACAATAATTGGAATCTTCAGGCGCCATTTTGATGACAATTTAAAACTTCCGCTTTATGAACGACCGCCATATTGAATTTTAATGTCTTTGGGCGCCATCTTGACCAGACTATTTAATGACACTCTCTTACATTGTCACCATTCGTCAATTTTGACGCTAAATTCACCACTTTGCTTTCCAAACCGGATTTTGGCGTCATTTTCAATTTCAACTATCTCAGTCACAGTATAGATGCCATCTTGTTTAGGTCCGCCATCTTGAATTTTACCGTGAAACTGACAGATTAAGTTCCTATATACAGTGTGTCCCAAAATTGACTTAAAACAACTTTGTTGCCCTTCTATAACGTGACGACGTTTCGATTTTTGGCATTCATCATCGGGTGTGTTTCATCCAAAATACGATCCTGTCAATATTTTTTCTTAAAATTGTGCTTTTGTCAGTTTTAGAAAACGTTAGGTTGGGTTAGTTAAGTTTTTCTGTAATTATCAATTATTTTTAGTGGGTACGACCCTGAATCTTAAAACAGTCATGTTTTGACAATAATTTTGTATGGAAAACAGGGACGTATCGACTTAAATTAATAATTATTGTGTCATTGATTTTGACAAAACCTGAAGGCAGCCATTTAGATTTGCTGTACTGTTATTTTGAATTAATTGATTAATTAATAATTTCATAACGGTCACAAAATGGCGGTTGGTTTGAACTAGCAAGTTTACGTTAGCCATCTTGGATTAAATTCAAATACACTGGTCAACTTTTGAATTGGTGAATAGAAAACGCGATTCTTATCACGATTTGAAACAAAAGAGTAATTAGTAGATAATTTCGCAGTCGTTTTAATAGCGCGTAACAGAAACGATATACACACAACAAATTTCATAATGGCTTCTTGGGCGGATTAAGGAATGAGGAACTGTATCATTCTGCCATAAAGTTCGATTTACTTTCTTTCGGTGTTTTTTCTCGAATCAATTTGAAATTCATTAAATTTAAAACTGAAATTGCGTTAATTAATTAAGTAAAAGCGATTGCGTCACTGAAAACTGGTACGAACAATATAAGTCGATCAACGAGTGCGCGTTTTCGAAGGAGGGAAACCGTGTCAAGGTTTCCGGTATTTTTTCTTACTTCAATTATAACCTGTCTGTCTGTTTTGTAACGCACTCGAGAACACGTTCAATTCATCAGCAGTTTAGGGCTGTGCAAGTTGTTACGCAAAGAGGACACTTCAGGAAGTGAGCAGTGTGTGTGAAGTACACGCTTATTAAATCATACACTGTGGGACTGTATAGTAAGTGGTCATTTCAAATTGCCTTCCTTAATTTGTTTTCTAAGACTCGAATTCATTTCAATTGCTTTTTCTTGACCAACCACAAACCAAGAATAGTGCTATTGGTTAGGTTAGGTTAGGTTTTCAAATGGTTGTCCTTAAAATAGTAAAAAAAAAACAGAATTTTTGTCCTTTTTTTACTGGCTTTTTTACTACTTTACTAAGACTAAAGAGAGTCCAAAAGTCTATTTTCAGTACTTTAATTAGTATACAACTCAATTTTCTGAACTGAAACAAGTCTACAATTCAACTGAGCACTGAAAACATTCCAAATTAAGTTTTTGGACTAATCAGTCATCATTTACAATCGATTTTTTAGTCTTAAAGCACGTCGTCAGTCAAATTAAAAGTGAGGAAGCTTGAAATGACATTTTCAAGACTATGGACAGTGTCCAAACTGGCTTCCAGGCCTGATATGTCAAAAACTTTGTGAAGATAGTTTTGAAACTCGATTTTCCAAGCTTAAAGCACTAAAAATATTCCAGAGTTGTAAGAATACGAAAAGCAAAGTAAAAAGAACTTTAAAAATTAGTTTTCAAGGCAATTTTCATCAACCTAGTCAATATCCGGTATTTAAAACTATTTTTTGAAGACTAAAATATTGAAATTTGTCTTCAAATTAGGAAAACTTACTTCAAATGCAAATTTTAAGCTTCTGATGTCACTTTTAGTGTCCAAGCTGGTTTTGAAGGTTTAAATGTGTGAACTTGTAGTAAGAAATTCTCGAAAAAGTAGTTTTTTATGTCTACAAGTCAGTTTTCAATTTGTCTGAAAAGTATAAAAACTCTTTACAAAGACATTTTAAGCTTCTTAAATCAATTTCCAGTTTTCAAAACATTTTTTATGCTTCTTAAGTAAATTTTTCGTTTCCAAGACAATTTTTAAGCTTCTTAAGTCAATTTCTACTGTTTCAAAGTCATTTTCCTGGTTTCTAAGTCAAGTTTCAAGACAAAAGCCTTTCAATTTGTCCGGAAACTATGAAAACTGGCTACAAAGAGATTTTTTAAGCTCCTTAAGTTAATTTTTTGTTTCTAAGACAATTTTTAAGCTTCTTAAGTCAATTTTTCGTTTCCAAGACATTTTTAAGTTCCTTAAGTTAATTTTTCGTTTTCGAGACAATTTTTAAGCTTCTTAAGTCAATTTTTACCGTTTCAAAGTCATTTTGGTTTCACTGGTTTCTAAGTCAAGTTTCAAGACTAAAGGCTTTCAATTTGTCCGGAAACTATGAAAACTGGCTGCAAGACATTTTTTAAGCTCCTTAAGTCAATTTTTCGTTTCCAAGACAATTTTTCGTTTTCAAGGCAAATTTTTAAGTTTCTTAAGTCAATTTTTCGTTTTCAATACATTTTTCGTTCTTAAGTCATTTTCCTGGTTTCTAAGTCAGTTTCAAGACAAAAAGCCTTTCAATTTATCCGGAAACTATGAAAACTCGCTGCAAAGACATTTTTTAAGCTCCTTAAGTCAATTTTTCAGTTCCTTAAGTTAATTTTTCGTTTTCGAGACAATTTTTAAGCTTCTTAAGTCAATTTTTACCGTTTCAAAGTCATTTTGGTTTCACTGGTTTCTAAGTCAAGTTTCAAGACTAAAGCCTTTTCAATTTGTCTAGAAAGTATGAAAACTGGTTGCAAAGACATTTTTTAAGTTCCTTAAGTCAATTTTTCGATTCCAAGACAATTTTTAAGCTTCTTACATAAATTTTACGTTTTCAAAACATTTTTTAAGCTTAAGTCAATTTTAACCGTTTCAAAATCATTTTACTAGTTTCTAAGTCAAGTTTCAAGACTAAAGCCTTTCAGTTTGTCCGGAAACTATGAAAACTAGCTGCAAAGACAATTGTTAAGCTTCTTAAGTACATTTTTTGTTTCCAAGACAATTTTTAAGCTTCTTAAGTCAATTTTTCGTTTCCAAGACAATTTTTAAGCTCCTTAAATCAATTTTTATTTTTTAAGACAATTTTTAAGCTTCTTAAGTCAATTTTAACTGTTTCAAAGTCATTTTACTGGTTTCTAAGTCAAGTTTCAAGACTAAAGCCTTTCAGTTTTTCCGGAAACTATGAAAACTGTCTGCAAAGACAATTTTTAAGCTTATTAAGTCAATTTTTCGTTTTCAAGTCAATTTTTAAGCTTCTTAAGTCAATTTTTACCGTTTCAAAGTCATTTTGGTTTCACTGGTTTCTAAGTCAAGTTTCAAGACTAAAGGCTTTCAATTTGTCCGGAAACTATAAAAACTGGCTACAAAGAGATTTTTTTAAGCTCCTTAAGTCAATTTTTCGTTTCCAAGGCATTTTTTAAGTTTATTACATCAATTTTTCATTTTCAAGACATTTTTTAAGCTTCTTCAATCAATTTTCATTTTGCAAGACAATTTTTAAGCTTCTTAAGTAAATTTTTACTGTTTCAAAGTAATTTTCCTGGTTTCTAAGTCAAGTTTCAAGACTAAAGCCTTTCAGTTTGTCCGGAAACTATGAAAACTGGCTGCAAAGACATTTTTAAGGTTAAGTAAATTTTTCGTTTCCAAGACATTTTTTGGTTGGTCATGAAAAAGCAGGTAAGCTGTATTTTTTTGACCAATCACAAACTAGGAACTCGTGGACTGACCATTAGGGCCAAGCTAGAAATATTTCTTAGGTTAGAGGGTTAAGAGGGTGTTGTTGTGGCAACGTTGTACATACAGAGTTGGATAGGTTAAGGGCGGAGCTTTCGTCGTTATGGCAACGTCTATTGGCTAAAAATTTCACTACTAATCACGTGACTGTCGTGTGGTATAGGAAGAAATCCTTCTATTATTTATTGGTTAATAGTAGAATATTTCTGAAATTTGGTTGTGTATAGAAAAATGACCTCGGTCAGCAATTAAAAGATTGGCAAATCTTAAAAGCTGTAACAATCGACATTTATTGGGGTTATCTCGTCGAAAAATCACCAAACGAAAACGTTTCTTTTGATGATTGTTTTGTCGCAGCCATCCGTTCACCTTTCGTCCTCACTAGCACCAAGATGGAGGTTCTTTGGATGGTGGCAAGGTCGCGCGCACCAAACAAGGTTCACTTCGTTATCGATAAAAATCGCTCCGCGATCAATTCAAGCTTCCTTCCTGTGCACAGGTGAATCTTTGCGGGATCAAAAGACGAGTCAAGGCGATTCCATTGTTGTTTCACTTGTGCGTGCACGTTTCCTTGCCGCTAGGTAAAATATGCAAAACAAACGGCTCCGGGGGGCAAATACTGGCGGTGTAAACGGCCTCGTCTGCCTGTACACTTTGTCCAAGACGAAACGCAAATATCCGATCATCGACAGCTAGGGGACTGTAAATAAACAAATCGATAAGGAAATTAATCAAAAAAACCCGAAATGTCAGAAGCAAGGGGTGGTTGGCCCCGCCCTCAACACTACAATAAGGGGCAGGGCCTAAAAAAAAAAAACCACTTGGAATAGAGTAAATCCACGAAATTACGACCGTCTGCAGCTTTTACTGTCCGAAACACGTAAAACCCATATCGACACCTCGAATAAACCATTCATCAAAGGATTACAGAGTCCCATTAAGCTATAATAAATTATTAAGCGATAAATCACGTTTATTTTCCGTAAAAAAATGTTAATCGCCATGAGAGCCATCTTCAAGGTCCAAGATAAAATAATTCTTCTTAATGCGGAACCACTTCAGGTCAGTTCAACATGCGAGCAGTGTGCTCAGGCACAGCAACCACCCACTTGTTGATTCCTCAGTTATTCTAGATTCTAGAAGACAGTTCGAATAATCAGATTCTAGGCCTTAGATTTAGTTTGGTCCCAAACGTAGCTTGAAAGCAAATTAGCACTGAAAATCAATTTTGATCTCTCTAAAACTGCTATGCTAATATTTTTCGAGTTTCCAGTTATTCTAGATCCTAGAAGACCGTTTGAATAATTAGATTCTAGGCCCTAAATGACTATTCTAAAGAAGACAACTTGAATAACCAGATTCTATGGCTTAGATGACTATTCTAGATTTAATTTGGTCCAAAACGATGCTTGAAAGCAAATTTGCACTAAAAATCATTCTGAAGTTTCTACAACTGCTAGGCGAATATTTTTCAAGTTTCCAGTTATTCTAGATCCTAGAAGACAACTTGGATAACTAGATTCTGTGGCTTAGATGACTATTCTAGATTTAGTTTGGTCCCAAACGTAGCTTGAAAGCAAATTTGCACTGAAAATCAATTTTGATCTCTCTAAAACTGCTATGCTAATATTTTTCGAGTTTCCAGTTATTCTAGATCCTAGAAGACCGTTTGAATAATTAGATTCTAGGCCCTAAATGACAATTCTAAAGAAGACAACTTGAATAACCAGATTCTATGGCTTAGATGACTATTCTAGGTTTAGTTTGGTCCCAAACGTAGCTTGAAAGCAAATTTGCACTAAAAATCATTCTGAATTTTCTAAAACTGCTAAGCGAATACTTTTCAAGTTTTCAGCTACTCCACCTCCTAGAAGACCATTTGAACAACTAGATTCTAGCCCTTAGATGACTATTCTAGATTTAGTTTGATTCAAAATGTTAATTACAAGCAAATTTGCACTGAAAATTATTCTGATTTCTCTAAAGCTCTTAAGTTAATACTTTTCAAGTTTCCTCTTATTCTAGATGCTAGAAGTACAGGTTGATCCTATAACTATTCTAGAAAAAAACGTTTCTTGAAAGTCAAACTTGCACCATAAAATTCTAGTTAAGTAAAACTCTTAATATAAAAACTTTCAAGTTTCCAGTTATTCTAGATCCTAGAAGACAACTTGGATAACTAGATTCTGTGGCTTAGATGACTATTCTAGATTTAGTTTGGTCCCAAACGTAGCTTGAAAGCAAATTTGCACTGAAAATCAATTTTGATCTCTCTAAAACTGCTATGCTAATATTTTTCGAGTTTCCAGTTATTCTAGATCCTAGAAGACCGTTTGAATAATTAGATTCTAGGCCCTAAATTAACCAGATTCTATGGCTTAGATGACTATTCTAGATTTAATTTGGTCCAAAACGATGCTTGAAAGCAAATTTGCACTAAAAATCATTCTGAAGTTTCTACAACTGCTAGGCGAATACTTTTCAAGTTTCCAGTTATTCTAGATCCTAGAAGACAACTTGGATAACTAGATTCTATGGCTTAGATGACTATTCTAGATTTAGTTGGTCCCAAACGTAGCTTGAAAGCAAATTTGCACTGAAAATCAATTTTGATCTCTCTAAAACTGCTATGCTAATATTTTTCGAGTTTCCAGTTATTCTAGATCCTAGAAGACCGTTTGAATAATTAGATTCTAGGCCCTAAATGACTATTCTAAAGAAGACAACTTGAATAACCAGATTCTATGGCTTAGATGACTATTCTAGATTTAATTTGGTCCAGAACGATGCTTGAAAGCAAATTTGCACTAAAAATCATTCTGATTTCTCTAAAACTCTTAAGTTAATACTTTTCAAGTTTCCTGTTATACTAGATGCTAGAAGACAGGTTGAATAACTAAATTCTAGGCCATAGGTTACTATTTTATAATTAGTTTGGTCCAAAACGTTGTTTGAAAGCAAATTTGCCATGAAAGTTATTCCAGTTGGGTAAAACTACTAATATAAAAACTTTTCGAGTTTCCAGCTATTCTAGATCCTGGAAGACAGTCAGGCTAACGTAATTCTAAGTCCTAGATGACTATTCTAGAATTAGTTAGGTCTAAAAGGTGGCTTAACAGCAATTTTACCACAAAAATTAATCAAGAGATCTAGATCGTGTAACTCGCGTTTTCTAAACCAAAATGGCCGTCTTGACAGGTTGAAATCCAATATGGCGTTTCTTAGTATAGTAGGCCACAAAAACCAGTCATTTTGGCCAGAGTTTCAGTTGTCCAATAAATCGCTTATTTGAAACATTCTGTACCTATATCATATGACCGTGGATAGCTAGTGAACGGGACTATCACGTGACGTTGAGTGGACAGCGCTTAGTGGAACCGTTTCAAACTTCCTCATTCTACTGAATGAGGTCTCGTGCCTGTCATTCCCACAATGACATTTCCCGTATAATAAATGGCGGACAAACTGATAAATTATTAACCGGTCACCGCAATAATTGAGCAATAAAAACGACTAAACGTGTTATTTATTGTTGATAATTACCTCGGGAGACTTAGTTGCGCGGAACGCTTATTATACTGTGGGGTGTACCGGAGAATGTGTGATTTACTTATTGCTGGATTTACAAGTAAAAAACGTAATTTCGACCTTTACAAGTACGTTCAGAATGGAATGCGGGTTATTTCAATTTGTCGTCAGTTTATAAATACGCCTACCAAATTTTATTACTGAGGGTTCGAGTAGACGTTTTTCAAATGTTCTCTAAAGTCTAAATTTGCTAATTTTTAGTCAACTGCGGATTTGACATGAAGGGTCACATGTCAACTGTCACATAATACAGCCAAAAACCATGCCTCTACGTCATAATTTACTAAAATATTGACAAACACTGTTTGGCTGGCATTTTACGGGCTTAACTGGTTTATGTTGCGTTTAGTTTTGAATGCGACAGAACGAGTAAAAGAAGTCACAGTCTTCAAGTTTTAAATGTCATCTGTCACATATGTCATAACTGTTTAAAATACTTGTCAAACCTTGTCTTGTCATATCTTTGACTAAATACTGTAAACCAAGGCTTGTTTTCCTGGTTTTCAAGGCTTTTACAACAAAACAATTTTGGAAGTAAATAAGGTTTATATTTGCTTGGCGTAAAACCCATTTAGAACAGTAAATCCCATTAAAACCCTGATTTGTGGCAAGCAAAAATCGACCTTGAACCAATTTGACCTTTAGACATTTTGACAATTATTAGGACAAAGACATGTGTTATCCTAGTTTAGATTAAAGCAAATTTTGGACTATCTCAAGATTGATTGTTTGGGTTAATAAGGCTCATTTTCGCTTGATGTTAAATTAATTTAGGACGACTTTTTCCATTAAAACACTAACTTGTTTCAAGCAAAAATCGACTTTATTGACATCAACTTAACCACTGCTTTATATCACTACGATTGAAAAAAGTTTTCAAATATATACTGAAATTCAGCCAATATGGGTATGACGTCAGAAACTGCGTTAGTATGAAAATCCAGTTGGCCACAATGAATCTTTGATGTTTTGTTTCATAGCACCGTTTGGTGTCAAATTTGGTTTTTGGACATTTCTAGGAGATTTGACAGGTTTGGAATAAAAAAAAAATTACATTTGCTGCTGTTTGACAACCTTGCCATTTTATCGGCTTTGTGACGTTAATTTTGCTTGATTTTCGGTGTACTGTCTGCAACCATACTTCAACACCAAAATTAACAAAAAATAGTAGATTCATACAAGACATTATTATATAGGCAAGTGTTAATAACTTTGGCAACAATGCACTGACGGTTACAGATAATTCCTTTTCCACCTACGTTACAGAATTGAAGAGTCTCTAATTACGTCACGGGGGAATCGTGCCAGGCTCATTTTAACAGTTTATTCAAGTTAAATAGCACATTGTATATAAGGCGTACAGTTTATATTTTGAACCTTAAATTTCACTATGGCAGATGACTCTATTGTGTGTGAGTTGTGGCAGGTTGAGGTTATAACACCAAAATGTTGCTTTGACACTTTTTTGGCCTAAATTTCTAAAAACTTTCGGTTTGACTATATTTAAATATTGTTTATTTCTTTCAGGTGCATAAACATATGACGTTGGAGGAGCTGCGCAGTACGTTCCACGTAGATAGCCATCATTTAGGTGAGTAGGTAGTTGACCAAGGCGGCGTGGAAAGTAAAAACCTAAATAAACGAGGAAACGAGCCTGTGGGGGGGGGCCTTCGACAAAGCGTGAAACTGTTTTGCAACCGCTGGCCGAAAAAAAGAAAAAGGCAAAAAATCGGACGGGGCTCGATTTGCTTTCGTAGATTCGGACACGAAATGTCGAAACTGTCAGAGAGGTTTTATTATTAATCATTTTCTGCGCACCGATGCGGATCGATGCTTTACGATACTATCGAACGCTAATTCGACTCGTTTTTTCGGTCACACAAATCATGTCGAATTGACTTGTTATATCAAGCCACACCCACTTTGAACCAATGTTTTTTTGGGTGATCTTGACCTGTATTAACACTTGAAAATGGAAAATTGTCAAAAATACCAAGAGAAACGTTCATTAATTTGAAAAGTCACAAATCTGAGTCATTGCACTTTTTATGCACCCCCTGTATAATAGCGGCACTGACGGACTGTGAAACTTCCAGGGACGAGTTTAGCAGTACTTTACGAACATTTTTGCCCTCTTTCAAATTTTTCGTAACTTTCACCGTTTTCGAGTTATTTAGGAAAAACTAGTTTGGTGCAGCAAATTTGTGATTTAAAACTTGAACACAGTTTGCAAGTACATTCAGGGACAAAATCGCCTGTAAAACCCACTTGGAGTGACCGAATCATGTTTTTAAGCACATTTTTGGAATCCTTATTAAATTTCCTATCTGACGACCCACATACTTGACACGTGACAGCTGTCATAACTGCCAAAACTCAGTAGTGAAAAAAAAGTTAGGTTATGTAATACTTAGTCAGTTACAGCTCTCAGTCATCTGTCAATGCTAAATGGATGGAGTGACCACTCGTTTTCCACTAAACCGTACACGGGAAATTTATTTATGCCCTTTGAATCGCAATAACATAACCTCATTTGATTAGTTCCACAAAGTTCGTGTGAACATTCTAGCGAATATATCAAGACCGGTTGCAGTTACGTCACTGCAACCTTCGAGCAATCGCAACTTATTATGGGGACACTTCCTAATAATGGCAAAACACATTGTTTAGGGTTCTTTTTGGTGGTGACAAAATCCCCGGTAATCGGTGCCGTATCGAAACGCGCAATTGCGCCATCTGGTGCGCAGCCTAATGACAAAACGACGAAACGAGGATGCACATTCACACGCATAAACCTAATTTATAAATGTCAGATCGGTTTGGGAGAATGCCCACACGAAATTTATTACGCAAGACACTTTAATTATTTATGGTTAATAGAGAGCAGTTGCGTCGTTTGTTTATGAGTTAACGCTTAAGCGGAAGCACTCTAATATTAAATTCACTCGAGGTGGCAATGATCTATAGACAGGTACTTCCTGATCAATTTACTAGACTGTGATGGATGTAATGGATCCATTATTGTACCAGCTGGGACGTGTCCCATTGTATGCTAAATTGGGACGCCCGCGCATTTAATGGGTTGCAGTGTTATTATAGGTCAAGATAACCCAAAATTTAGTTGGAAAACGTGGACATTTTTACAAACTGACGTTTAATGAAAGGATTACAGTCACCTGTCAGCTGACCTTCCCTTATCCTGGACACACAGAAATAACAAATTTAACCTCACTTTTTGTCCCATATTTTAGTTATCCCCTAACTCGTAGAAATTCAAAATGGCGTCGCACCGCTTAACAGTTTTCCATACAAATTAAAGGAATTTAATCTTTTGTCATTCATATTATAATGTGACTCGAATTACATTATGCGAACGCGTACGACCTATTCAAACCGCGAACGCTAATTATTATTGTCATTGCTACCGCTCCCCATCGAGTTGTAATTAAGTGTTTTGCGATGGTCGTGTGCGAATCGATATTGAGTAATTAGAATGTGACAATCGAAGTGGAGTTTCGCACTTTTTTCAGTCGGAAAGTTGGGCGGCGCTGCCCAGTCTAAACAGCATAATCGAACGGAAAAACCAAAGTGAAGGTAAAAGGTGTAGTATAGTAAAATGTCGACCTAACACAACCGAGAAGTACCGTTAAGTAGTACCGGCTAATAAAACAATCGCCAACGTTGCCTGGGATAATAAATTCGCTAAGTAATTAAGTCGTTTGTGTAGTTATGGATCGTTTGACCTGTTATGTAACAATTCGATTAGATAATGATTGAAAAGGCATTTTTTCGCTCTGTCGCACCTCGAAGTGTTTATTCAATAGATCAGTGGCACTCAAACCAGTAAGTCACTGTTTGTGATTGGTCAAAAAAAAACAGCAAGTTGAAAGCTGCTTTTCTTGACCACCCACTGTACTGGGATTTACGCAAATATCAAAATATCCCCCAGGTAATAATAAATTATAACATTTTTTTTTTTAAAAACAACAAAGTGGGTCACGTGACAAAAAACCAGTGAGGTTAAGTTCTTATACTTCGGGTCAATTTTTCTGATCTCCATTCAAAATGGCGACCTTAACCGATTGTACGGTTTTTCTTCAAGCATATTTTAACACAGTGGGTCACGAAAACCTCGGATTGGTCAATCCGACTGACCCAAAAAACCAATTAAACAAAAGAAAATCGCCCATGGCCGTTTGACGGTCATTACCGCCGCAAAATTGCTCCCTCGAAAAAAAAAATGGCGCCGATATACGTGTTGTCATTGTGGAACCAAAAGTAGCAGAAATCGGTTGCGTAATCGACATTGGTACCGATACCCAGTACCACTTAGTACCTCATTAATGTCGGCAAAGCGGTGGTGTGAAATCGCTCCGGCAGGGGGCGCGGCATTTTTTTTCTCTCGGGAACAAACAGGAAAAAATGACGGAAACATTATTGCAATTTACAGTTAAGCGTGTGTGTGTTAGATTTGTTTTGGATTGATTTTTTTGTTGTAATTAGGTTCGACACCTTTTAAGGCGGGTTCCGCTTGATTTAAGCGCTTGCTTCGCTGCACAAGAACCTGCTTAACGTTTTTCCTGATTTTGGACATTTATTTTGATTTCAAAATTGAGAATCAGATACCATTGGCACTTCTAACCTAAAAAAATTTAATTTTTACAGTACCGGAATATGAAATTGTCCCCATCCATCACGTGCGCAGGCGTAGCGTTGACGCGAGCTCCTCCAGCAAAACGAGCAACACGCTGGACCACGGCGCCTCCACCAAAAACTGGCAAGACAAACGGCCGAAACCGTGGAACGTCAAACCGACGACACAATCTGACAACGTCGATTCGACCCGAAATCTGCGCCTGCGCGCCTTTGGTCAGCCCTTCAATCTCAGCCTGGTGCCGACAGAGGGCGTGTTCAAAAAGGGCAAACTGAAAGTGTTCACCGTCGAGCCGAACGCCACTGCTCAACATGGAGTCGAGTACGTGGAACATCCAGAGGTGAGTTGATTCAACTGTGCTTGTATTCCGTTTGGTGAAGACGTAGAAAAAAGTGTAAACGAGGAAAGTTGTAGGAAATGTTATTCTCTACAAAATTGTATTAAGGTGTTTTTGTCCATAAGGGCCTCCTTAAGGAGTTACAAGGCAAAAAGTGACAGGATGCACCAAATTGCTTAATAACTAATGTTAGCAAAAAAGTTAAACTGGAATGACTGAATAGAATGAATTGTAGATCAAATTTAAAAAATCATTGCTCCTAGAAACGCTATGGAAGTGCCAGAGGCCTCTGAATTAAAAAAAAAACTTAGTAATTTGGCAACAGCGCTCATTGTTATCAACTCAAGAAAACGTCAAATTACCTTGATTTTTAGTGAGAGCAAAAACTTTAGGGTTAGGTGTTAGGTTAGGCTTTAATAACACAATTTAGGTTTGTAGTTGGGATGTTGCAGTGAAACCACGTGATTAATTCTTGCTGAAACAGAGATAATCTTAATATAGTTTGCTGTTTTTTCTTGACCAATCCCAAACTAGGAACAGTGTTGCAATTTACGCAAATGCTTCACCGGTGTGGACTTTTTGGAGCTGTCAAAATGTCAGTGAATTGGTCACGTGTTTTCACTTATAAGCAGTGACCATCCGGTAAAAAGTTGGCAAAACAAAACTTGCCTCGCCTTTGTCACGACTTTGAGAGGTTAGGAAGTGCAAAAACCGGTCGAAACACGTTCACATCCTGATAGAAAGGCGTAATCCGATACAAGTATGCACAGGTGACGCACGAACTTGAAAAAAAAAACAACCGAAACTCTGTTGTTTTATTTTTTTACAGTTCCGGCAACTTTTGACGTCACAACTGGAGTTTTTTAAACCGGTTGTCACTCAATAACCGACTTAAATGCGTCATTATCCGTTTGAAATGTATAGCCGAAATAGCTCAGTTGGGAGAGCGTTAGACTGAAGATCTAAAGGTCCCTGGTTCGATCCCTGGTTTCGGCAAAACTTTTTTTTTTTATTTTAATTAATTTAACAACTAATTTGTCTTGTAAATAACTGTTAAATAATTAATGGGAGCCCAACCCAATTTTTTATTTTACGCAATATTTTGGCTTAACATTTCTATTGTTTATTGAAAGTTTAATCTTTAATCCGACCAGCAGGTTTTCAATTAAGATAACAAAGTAAAAGGAATTTGCGTATAAATCAAATTATTTAAACGATTAAGATCAAATTTTTTCTTGCTTGATTATTTCCGTACCCGGAAATCGAACTGTCACCGTTGATAAACCGATCAAATCCGGCAGTTTTCGGCGGTACCCACTGAACAGTACCATTTACCCAGTGCGCTTATACCGAAGGTGAAATTACCATTATAACATATTTGAGCCGTTATTACGTCACGGTTTTAGCGCGGACGCGAAACTTTCCTCTTTCACCGTCGTTATTATAGCTTCTGGTTACTTAACTCGTTAGTAAATCGACTGGTTCCGCTAATAAACGAATAAATAACTAGAAAAAATAACGTTTAATACGAATAGAAAATTTTTCGAATTCCAGCAAACGTAGAAACTATAAGTGAGTTTTAAGATTGGGAATAATGAAAACAGAAACAAAAGTAATTGTAGTATCACGTTGAAAGAATAAACAATTTTCTTAGGGAAACTTAAATTTTCAATCTAGTAAAGCTTCCAGTGTAAACGTAGCAGTCACTGAAAAGCAATGTTGTGGAAAACCTGAAAAAAGTTAAAAATGTACATACTTGGAGTGAAAAGGTGTCACAGGGGATGTGACGTAACTAGAGGGTTGGTCACAACCCAATTTTGTGGTAAAGTGGTCATGTGACCCATTATAGAATCGCGTCACATCCGTTTGGGCACATTGACACATGTCATTTACAAAGTTCATTTTTGTCAAAGGCATTAAGTGAGAATGTTTACATCACTCATTCACGCAAAAATTGGATCAACTTATTTTTAAGCTCCCTTAAGTTGGGATTTGAATGTGACAGTTCAAAACTAAATTTAAAAATACATTGGTGCCATCGTCTCTGATTCCATGTTCTCAGCATAGTGGGTAGTTTGTGATTGGTCCAGAAAAAGCTGTTTTTTTTTATCAATCAGAAACTAGCAACCATGCTGAGATTTATGCAAAAACTGCACCTGTGAACTTGAACCAATTTGTAACTGTTGGCAACAATGCAAGCACAACGTTAACGCGGTTTTGACATACGACAAGTGACGCAACGTTGCCATATTGTAAAAGCGTAATCGGCCTGGATTTTACAACATCAGGAAGTGTGTATTTAAAGAGCAAACACCGTGCACATACGTATACAAACATTCAATGGGTGTTAAATCCGTTTGAAATTGCTTTTTTTTTTTTTTGGCTCGTTAATGTAAAGGGGGCGCGGTCCTTTTGTCCAAAACCGGAGCTGAAATGGACCGAAACGAAATCGATCCGGCACTAACATTAAGAAAAAAACACGGCAAGGAACAATGAGAAAAAATCTGAAATAAAGGAACCGGAATTTCTATGAAAATTATCATTTATCAATTAGCGGTAGCAACGAGTTGACATTTTGGCGATTACATAACAAAACAGTCTATTATCAAGTTTTTTCTATATTTGCGGACTGGTTTCAAGTAAAAAAGTTTAAAACTTCCTTTGTTCTTTGTTGGGGTTCGAGTACTTTCTACGTATGTTTTCGTTGATGTTTATCAATCCTGTAACGCACCTGATTGAAATTACAATGAAATCGGTTCCGATTCGGTAACGGCAACCAGTAAAACATGACAACGCAACGCTGTCATGTTGACTCTTAAAATCGAGTTATTCCGGAATGCGTTTGTTGTTTATAGAAAGTGGAATTTAGGGCGCAATTTGGTTTTGGTTTATCAGGAAACAATATGGCCTACTCGGTTGAAAATGTTAATTACTGATTATTAACAGTTACCGTTTCTTCCTGCTACGTTTAATTAAGCCGATTCCGCTATTAGTGTTATAATTTCTATGATTGCTATTATTTCATAAATAATGCATGCAATATTGCAGTTTTTAACGGTAATTCCACTCGCTCTCTTAGTAGATTTGTCATTTTATTTATGAATTTTTTACTATTTACCGAGAAAAAAAAATGCAATCAAATAAATGTTAGTTTTTTTTTGTTTCATTCACATGAAACTATCAAATGCAAAACAGTTGTTCCTTGTATTTACACCTCAATAAAGCCCAAAATTTTATATTTGTGTGTGGCTAAGTGACATTTTAATATGTTTATTACGTCACCTGACAGCTGTCAACTGTCAAAACTCATTCAGCACTAACATACAACTGGAATATGCAGATTAGATAAATCGCAAAGCACTAGAACTGACAAATTTGGTTCCATGGCGCCGTAAACATGATTTACAGTGCAATTACACAAAAAAAAATATTTATTTGGCACTTTATACTTTCAGGTCACTGGTGAGTGGGTCTTGACAGTTGTCACGTGACGCCAGCAAAGCATTGTTTCTTAACGTCCCAACTGTCAAATTTGGCTCCATCGAGCTTTAAACACAACTTCCAGTATGATTCCTCAAATTAGCAACTATTTCTAATTTTACAGTTTTATGTCGCTGCTAAACGGGTTTTGACAGTTAAGACAGCCATCACGTGACGTAAGAAATATATAAAAGTGTTCCGTCAGAACTGTCAAATTTAATTTCATAGAGCTGTATTTGCTTAGCATTTTGTAATTTTTAAATAGCCACTCTCAAATTCTCTTATCTCTATTCTTTATAAAGTCATATTTCTTCGTTATAACAAAAAACTTCTTGACTTCGAACCAATACTAGTTGAAGACTCTCATTTTCGGTAAACACTGACGTCACTACTACTATCAACAAACTCTTAATAGACACGGTCATCATTGCAATCGTGACGAAAGTATCGAGAGTGAAAGTGGTACCGGTACCATCGGCGAGAATTACGCGGCATAATCAGCTGACTGAGAGTGGTACCAGCTTTGATTTGAACTGAAAAAACGCACACATTTGACCTGGATTCGTTTCCCTGTTGTTGTTCTTTAATTATTGTCAGATTTTGTATAGTACTTTTAAGGCAGGCGATTTGGTAATATGTTGCTGCCGACCCAATGACATTTGGAGGATTTTTAAATATTTTTTTGTTGCGGAGGTTCGTTGGCGCAATACAACATAACCTAAAGGAAGATTCCCATCGGTGTTTCGTTATTTATCTATTATTTATTGTTTGTCCGTTTTTGAGATGCGATTTGTTTGACCTTTACGTCTGTTTTATTGCGTATAAACTTACGCGGTTTTGTAATTTGACCGGTTTTGGTGGCGATTGAAATCAAGAGAATGCAACACGTTACTGCATTTAACCCTCTTCAGGACGAACAGGACACTGCGTACATTTAGTTAGCAAACTTGTAGGTCAAATTGAGAGTGTAAACAATAGGCCTGCTTTATTATTGTTACGCAATTCCCAATACTAATAATAATGATAATAGAACCGTGGTTTTGGTTTTTTAGGTTGAGGTTAGTGGCTATAAAATGGACGTTGGTCATTCATGCATATTTTCGGTTGTTTCAACACTCTTTTTTCCTTGACAGCTAATGTGGAAGTAATCAAATTATTATATTGAAAACGCACTAACAGAGTTATCTTCTTTTTTTTTTTAGACTGGCGTTGAAGAAGATATTGGAGAGTTATACCAGGACGAGAATAATCAGGCAGCCATTCTCATGAGAAACGAAGGAGGAGACGTAGTTTTGGTAAGTTGATTTATCATTTGAATGACACCTGCAGCCACTGCTGACGTCAGTCTTTAAAAAAATCGTTCTCAGAGGGTCTTTCACCGAGTTCTCTGAAGTCAAAGCAAAATATTTGTCGACGTTAATGTTCCGAGAAGGCTCGGCTCGCAGGTGTTAATTGAGCCCCAGTCTGCAAATTAAAACCTAATTCAAGTCAAACAAAACACGTTTAGAGAGAGAGAGAGATCAACAAACTGATACTTTAGAGGGCGTGGTTTGACCCTCCTGAAAGTCACATGTTGAAACTTAAGAGCAAAAAAAAAATGACTATACACACTTTGTTTGACTTTCATACTGAACGTAATACTAAACACATAATGCTGCTTTTCCTGACAGATTAAAATTAATCATACATAACGTTCAACTCAATGTTTCCGTCCATTGTGAAAGATGCATTACACAAACTAAGATGCGCAAATTGCATGAACGTGTCAACGATACTTTAAAATGAACTTTTGACATTTAATTTTAAGATTTATAATAGGCGCCGAAATTATCGAACATTTCTTATGTAACTGGCCTTTCTTCGCGATTTATGTGATTTAATTAACATTTACCATACATATTTGTCCTAGATTTACCATACTAAAAGCGCAGACTCGTCTATTAGGAGGTGTGCACAAACTACCTAAAACACACCCCTCACAAACTTATCACAAATTTGTAGTTTAGTCGATATTATTGTGGTAGAAACCACAGGAATTAAAATCTTCTTGAGTATTGGCTTTGAACAGCGTTGACTGGAATGTAATTTTCAAGCTTTTCAGTGTACGAGAAGACGTCACAAATTTTACTATTTCGGTTGGAATAAGTTTAATTAGCACCTTAAGAGGCGCTGTCTGGTTTTAAAGTGCGATTTGACACGTCAAACTTGTCGGTCGTTCGTGGAAGTGTTTGGCTCAAACTGGTGAATCAAAAGTGTTTTGCCTTTCAATGAATTGGCTCTTTGTAGTGGTCAAAACCCACTCGGAATGCAAATAAATACGTTCATTAACAGGAACATTTTTCACAAACATGTTTTCATGAAACATATTGTTAGGAACGTAGTCACGGATATTTGAGATTACGAGAAACGTGCAGTGGTGTTGCAAACAATTCAAACTTTTGGCAATTAGCTAATTCACTCCCCATTGGTAGTAAGTGCCAACTATTTCATTAAGAATAATTAACAGTGGCGGTTGCGACATAACCAATAACCAGAACAAACAACAATATTGAGGTTAGGAACCGAAACAATTAACGATCATAATTCACGTTCGAATCGAACGAACGAGAAATGCAAATCAGAGCGAAAGACACAGATTTTAATACTGCGGAAGCGAATTAATGGCGGCCGTGTAGATTCGTTTGGTTTTGGTCGAGTGGAACTTTATGGACGTCCCTTTCCCCAATCGTGGGGGATTATCGGGGTTATTATCTAACGCAAGTACACGCGCCCCGGCCTGTTACCGCCGAGTGTCCTTGCTCGGTTTCGTATCTGTCATGTTTCGTCCGCACGATTTGTATTTTTTTACGTAACAACGTTATGTCACTGTCCCGAAGTTGGTTATGTAGCAAACGCCAATATTTGTTACAATTTTGTCTCTTAAGTCTGCAAGAAATCAATAACAAATTAGTGTCAGTTAAAGTTGCCTCGTTCGTTTTCACGTGACAATGACGTAGTTTGACAGTTGGTCGAATAAATGTTTTTTCGTATGACGTTATACATTTATTGCTGCACCACCCTAATTTTCTCTCTATCTGGATAAACTCCTTCAGCCGTTATTGTCTATCCTAAGTACAAAACTTCCTTCCTCATAAACTGACATTTGTTGGTATTATTTGCTCGGGGTGTGTATTCTTGAAAGGAGGGAAGAGAATTATCAAGAGAAAGGTCTGTAAAATGTGACAGGAACCCTCAATTGTCTGCTGCTTCTGTCACATTCTATCAACATTTCTCTTGAGCATTCCGTTCTTTGTTTTCAAGAATTAGGGCCCGGCTTCCTTCAAGGAGCGTCAAATAGTTCGGGTGAAATTCTAGGCATCAACAACAAAAATTTAAAAAAAATAATATTACTTCAATTTAGAGATTGATTTGCAATTTTGAATTTGTCATTTTGACGTTTTCAAAAATTAGAAAGAACTTTGGCAAACTGTTCTGATTGTAAAACATTTTAATAACAGTGGCACCACAATTTGTTATTAACATCAAGTTCACATGTGCAGCATTTGGGCAAATGTTACTTTTCCTTGACCAATCACAGACTACTACATGTGGACTGGCATTTTTTTAAATAGTAAACTGACTGAATTTCCGTTTGCTACATACTTATGTTGCGCCACCCTGTCAACGATTTAACCGTATAGAGTTAGTGAATCAGTATCCCGTTGAACGCGATATTCCGCAACTGGTTGCGAACAGCATAAAACCATACTGAATCGGCGTTAATTGGGCAGAAATTCCCGCCGAAAAACTAAAACGATGCGGCCGACCGAGTCGCTTTTTGCCCAATAGTGAAATCTGACGATCGTAAGCGATTTGCGCCAAAACGGTTGCAAAAATGTTCGTAATAATAAGTTCGGAAAAATATGATTAAAAAGGCGTTCATTTCGAAATTGTAGGTTCATTCAGCGATACTTTTGCAAACTGGCAACGCTGTGTCGCGCGACGTAACGCAAATTTGCGGTTCTTTTCTTTTCAATGATTTTGCTTAAAAAAAATGATTGAGTAACTATTAACTGTGTTTGGCAACAGGAAGGATCGATAGGATCACACCTGGTGATTAGGCCAATGCCGACACGTTTACGTTCGACTGTCAAAAATAACAAAAAACCTTCGGCCGATTTGGACGAGATGTTTTTAGACGACGATGGCGCTCTCAGCGGAGAAGTGGCTATTGACACTGGACTACCGATCAGAGAAAGTGAGGAAACGGCAACACCGCACCATCACATTGTTATACGCAAAAATAATCAACAAGAGGACACTATGAGTGATTATGGTGAGTGTTTTGTAACGTCAAATTCGAATCATTTAACAGTTGTTTTACAGCTTTCATGGAACCGGACCATTTGGCAAAACGTTTCAAACGAAGCACTGGACACAACAGAAGTAAAAGGGAGGCGCCCTACACAATTTACCCGGAAATATTAGTGATCGTGGATTACGACGGGTACAGATTGCACGGAGGGGATAATTTGCAAATTAAACGCTACTTTATATCATTCTGGAATGGAGTAGATTTGCGGTACAAATCGCTGAAAGGACCCAAAATCAGAGTGTCAATTGCCGGAATCATTATCAGTAGAGTAAGTACAAATTGATTACTCACCCAACTAAATTAAAGTAAATCCGACGTCCTCATCAGTTTCTAAGCCCACTTCTTCGTAGAGTTGTTTCTTGGTTTTCGGGTAGTTTTCCAAAATGGCGTCTAACATGTCCAAACACATGCGCTTGCGCTTCTTGTAAGTGGCTAAGCGTTTTTCGTACTCTTTTTGTACTTTCTTCTTCACCTGTATGATTATATATGATATCAAAATGTCAAAAATTACCCAAAATAATGGTTAAGCAGAATAAATCAAAATAGAAAATGATAGAGAGAACACTTTATAAATGAGTAGATGGTGGCGTAATTTGACATTTTCCATCTCTAGCTGATATTTCAGGACAGTTCTAAGAGAATAATGAAGTTTTGACAGTTGAAGCATATCAAATTCGATTGTTCTCTCTTCTTATCAATGACTTCTTATAATCAATTTATTTTTTAACAGTTATTTCTAAGAAAAGAGCAACTTACATCTGGTGCAACTGGATCACGCCCTTCAAATTGTTTCACAGCCTCTTTAAGCCCCTTCAATGTATTTTGCAATTCAATTTTCTTTTCTAAAGCGTCAGGCAAAGACATTTGATCTTTGGTTTCGGCCAGTTTGGCTTCGATGGCCACTAGTTTGGTCCGGTCCTCTTGCATTTTGGAAGTTATGTCATTGATTTGTCGGTCCAAAGTCAAAACGTCCTCGTTAAGCTGTTTCGACGATGTTGCGTCGTTTTGGCATAGAAAATAAACTTTTTGTTTTCCGTAAGCTTTTTCGCGTAGTTTTCCCTGTTCGACTAGTTCGTTTATAGCTTTTTGGATGGCGGCTTTGCCAATGTCTTTAATAGCATTCTGGACGTCCGTGACGGAGTAGGGACGTTGGTGTTCGTCGAAAAAGGCCAAAATTTTATCGGTCGCCATTTTAATACCTGAAACAAATTTAAGCTGAACTAAGATGTATTTTAGGGTAGAGACGCAACGCCATATTTGGAGCGAAACAGGGTGGGAAGAGACGCCATTGATTCGGCGGCTGCGCTTACCGACATGGGCAAATACTTATTCAGGGAACGACGACTTCCGGTCTACGATATTGCTGTAGCCATTACCAAGTAAGTGTTTTTTCCACCCTTACCAGTACTTATTACCCCAAAAAAAGAATAAGCGTGTAGGTTTATATTTCTGTGAAATCTTAATTAGGGTTAAAAATTATTTTGTGAATTTAGATACGACATGTGCAGAAGACGCAAAGGAGGCCGGTGCACAAAGGGAACGGCCGGTAATTGTTATGCCTCCAATTTCTGTTATTTATTTATTATACTAATTAACCGAGGCGCAGGCGCAATTTGTACATATAGAGTAACTGCCGCTACCAGGGGGAGAGACATATAACCTCTACTAACCATTTTTTTTTGTTCTGTAAATTTTAAACACCAAACATTCTACAGATTGCTGACCTCGTTTCCCTTTTTGCAGACTAGACATGTGTAGAAGAGCGTACGCTAACGACCAATGCAATCGCGGTACTGCAGGTACAATCTAAGACTTTCCCCCCCCCACTTCTACAAAAAATAGTCAAAGTTCTGTCGCACTGCTCACTCTCCTAATTTTCTATGTTTTTACGTTGTCTTCACTGTACCCTCCACTCGTATATTATCTTCTTGTAAGCACCTTCACCATTTTAGTACCGCTAATTCACTTTTAATTTTACTATGTACCAGTAGAACCGTAATTTGTTCATTTCAGTAGATAGTTGCACTTTTCTATTCTTTTTAAAGTATTTTCTATCTATACTGTCACTCCACTAGGAAAAAATAGATAAAAAAAATTATTTTCTTCTCCTAAACATTTAAGTATTTATTCAAGCATGAAAAAATAACGTATTAATACCTTCGGGTGATTTAATTTAAAAAAAAACAAAAACACTCAATCACAATCACCACAATATGCCTATTAACACTAACCTAACCTAACAATACTTGGCTTTCGCTATACTGCAAACACATCCCTCTAACGAGCTTTTAACGCACTAACAACCGCCAAATCAACCATTAAACCAGGTGGGCGGCATCAAGGGCTTTCAGGGGTGAAGGGCCGGCAATAAACTACTTAGTGCATCCTCATCAGCCTCCTCGACCAAATTTTAGGGTTTGCATACGTCGGAGGCGCATGCGTAGTCAACAAGCGTTTAGAGAAAGTCAACTCGGTGGCCATTATCGAGGACACGGGAGGTTTCAGCGGAATCATCGTAGCTGCTCATGAAGTCGGACACTTGTGAGATGCCCCTGTTAATTTGTTTATATGTAGTCTAATACGTGTTTGCGAACGGTTTTAGGTTAGGAGCGGTGCACGACGGTAGTCCACCTCCGTCGTATTTGGGTGGACCGGGAGCAGAGAAATGTCAATGGACTGACGGATTCATCATGTCTGATTTGAGGCACACCGAAAGAGGATTCAGATGGTCGTCTTGCAGTATTGCCAGTTTTCATCACTTCCTCAAGTACTATAATATTTGAATGCATTCAAAAGAGCTGTTAAATTATCGTTGGTGTTTTTAGCGGAGATACGGCAACGTGTCTCTATAACGCACCTCACGAGGACGAGAATCTACCCCGGGTGCTTCCGGGCAAATTGCTCACATTGGACGCTCAATGTAGACGGGATAGAGGCACCAGCGCGTGTTTCGTAAGTTTCCTTTCATTGGATTGATGCAATTTAATTAATTAACGGTGCAATGACAGAAAGACGAGCGTGTGTGCGCGCAACTGTTCTGCTTCGACTCAGGAAGTGGTTATTGTGTAGCGTACCGACCAGCTGCTGAAGGCTCAACTTGTGGAGATGGTCAGGTGAGATAAGTTTTATGGAAACTTTAAGGTTTCTGGCTTATTTAAACGTGTTTCAGTACTGTTTGAATGGAAGATGCGTGGCCGAGCACGAGAACATCATTCCCGACTACTCCCAGAATCAACCGGCCTACGTCCGACCTAATGGACAACCAGCTAGGCCTTTGTAAGTTTCGAATTTCACTGCTTTGACTACGTATAAGCATATCAAAATAGTTTGCACAGCTTCATGGAAAGTGCAGAGCAGATTCACGTCACAATGACGTAATTTTAACGTCAAATTCGGTCTGCACGCTCCATGGAGCATATCAACTCAAATACAGCCACGTTCTAGTACCTAATTGATTTACGTAGGTTCGAAGAGAACGTCGAAGATAACGAGGTTAATGTAGCACCGTCGCAACAAATTCCAACCACCACACCTAAATCCGTCTCGACTTTTTCTCGTTGGGGTTGGTGGCTGACCACCTCCGCTCCCCTCTCTACTTCGCGTCTTCCTCTCTCCTCAAATCCGCCCATCCCCACTCAGTCGCCCTACCTGGCCAAATATTATGAGTTCCTTAGCAGAACCACTCGAAGTCCCTACGATTTCCGGGACTACAGTCGGAACAATCACGTGAAGCGGTCGTACGACACTGCTGATTTTCAGGGGCACAGTAGCGCTCGCGACGAGATTTTGGCATTGCCATAGGGAGGGTAAGGACATGTCAGGGAGCCTATATTCATGAAACGAGCGAAGAGATCAAGAGAATGTGACAGGAACCTACAATGGTCAATCTGTTGTGTCACATTTTATCAATCCTTATCTTGAGAATCCCATTTTCTGGGGAACAGAACTGTCAAGAGAAGTGTTGATAGAATGTGACAGCACAGATTGACAATGATAGGTCCCTGTCACAACTCTCTTCCCTCGATTTACGAATAGGCTCCCAGAGGGCGTCAGTGTCGTATCATTTCGTAGACTTTTTTTGAAGTCTTTTCTATTCAACTCTATCATTTTCGTTGATCGATGAACAATCTCTTGATTATCGTATCATTCCATGACTTCTCTTTCTCGCTCAATCTGTCGTCTTCTTTCTAGTTTTTCTGTGCATGTTCCAGGTCAATCAGATAACTGAATTTACAAATTCTGTTGCTCATTCGTTGTTCCCTGTTTGCACAGACTGGCATGCAGAACAGCAAATAACGCGACAGCCTAGCTTTAGAAACCTAATCTATTGCGGTATTCTCTGTTGTTTATGTTTTATCAAACAACGAAAGTGCAACAAAATGTATAAATACAGCTCAACTCCTCACTCCATTTCACAGCTTCAACATTGGATTGTTTGACACAAGACAGTTGTTGTTGTGCAACATCTGTACTCAACTCTATGAGTTACAATGTATGTACAAATAGTGTTTCCAACCGCTTCATAGATGGCGCATCATTCGATTTTACACCGATATATGATTATATGGTGTGAGGTTTTTTTTTCTGACTATCACTAGCTAGGGAGGGCCTCCGGTTTCGTTGAACACATTAGTGAAGTTAAGATTGATTCCAGAAACAAAACCTTACACCATATTGAATTGTCTGATTTAACTATGATCTGTTTTTTTAAATTTCAGCTGAAGAAACCAAAAATCCAAATCATCGCAATAAATTTTCCTTTTCAAATCAAGACTTGAGACAACTGAGTCGGAAGCGGGACGGTCCGAACGATCCGTCCCGACCCCCACCCCCCCAACCAACGGCGTCCCGTTCCCCCGTAAGGACGTTAAGTGATTGTGATTTAATTAGCTGTTTAAGACTTCTAAGACAAACTTGAGTTCGTTAAGAGCGCCCCCTATTGTAATTATTTCTAGGTTAAATTAGGTTGTTTTTTTTTCGCGCGTCCCTACCACTCTTGTCCGACTGATTTTTTTTTTTGTTTGATGTTTAATTTTGAGGCGTTTTTGTCTCGACCAGACTGTCGGCAAGACTCAATAGTTAAAACGGAAATATGCCAGAAACTGCCAATATATCATAGACTAACCACTGTACAATATACAGGGTGGCAGTTTAAAGTGCCACCCTGTATACCACTCTCTCCCTACCACTACCTGTGCAATAATTATTACTAAACTTTTTACTGATAGTAAATTTGAAAAACTTCGATTATTATTTATTACTTTTGTTTCTAGATCGAATTTTAGGTTTCTTCTACTGTTTTTTTTAAAGAAGAAGATACCTGTGGATTTAGCTAAGTCGTACTTTGTAGGCGTTTGCTATTATTTATGCTAGACTTTTTAATTTTAAGCACCAATTTAATTTGAAATTTTTGTCGTTAAATACCTTTCAAATTGCAAATAAAGACAAACGATTTTGAGTTAACTGTAGTTTCTCTGAACACCAATTTGAGAATACTAATTTGTTGACTTGCATTAATAAAGGTTTTTTAAAAACAATTACACATAATTGATCTGATTTGTGTCAAAACAATATCAATAATCTGTGGAAGGATATTTGCCAAAAAACAAATAGAAAATACTAAATCTTTAACCAACTGAGACCCACTTACACTAAGAAAATGACTATACTTTTTCACATTTAACACTATTGTCAACCAAACTTAGTTGAAAAACTGAATCTTACCTTTTTTCCTTTACTGGTCAGAGTTCCTGACTGTTAAGAAGATCACCACCTGCAATATAATTAAAAATTATAAACAAAATACAAAATAGAAATGATATTTGAAGAGTACAACAAGGCTGAACAAAAACATTCAATAACTACTTGATCTAGAATATATTAAAAATCACCAAAATACACATAAACAAAACCTAGAGTGATGTATACACCAGAGTAAAAACAACAAAACACGAAATGTTGCACTTAATATTTAGTGGGGCCATTCAGCAAAGCCCTAGCCCCAATTCTAGCTATAATTCCCAGGGACAAGAGTGTAACAACTCCAGCAGGCATAATTTTTCCAGAATTGTAAAACCGGTAACCCATAACACCTGCCAGGATCGAACTGGCCCCCAATTGCAGACCGTACTGCGACGGGTCCTGACTAGTTTGGTAGGCCCCAATAGCCAAGGCTGTTCCAAAAATTAGACCAGCAGCCAATGAGGGAATGGAACCTGTAATATAAAGTTCACAATCAGACTGATAAATTACAAAACTGATAAGCTAAAAACGCTTTGTCATTTTTGGGGCTCTTACCTAATCAAAAAAATTGGATTTTTAGGTAAAATTGCTAAGTCACTTAGGGCTAATTTAAATATGCAATTTTCTTACCAGCTTTAGCGTATCCCATGGTTCCTCCAGCGGCCACGGCCCCGGCGTACAAGTAACCTATTATGTCGGCGGGCATTTTCACTTAAAAACACACACAAAAAAACACTGAGAAGAACACTAAATAACAATGTAAACAGTAAATAAATTAGGTTAGGGTTTGTTGTTTGATGACGTCAACGCAAAATGGGTGCGTCTACAAATCCGGTTCCGACACTTTAAGAACGCACAAAACAATGCAAATAGTAATGAAATAGTCAATCAAAATTAGTGCAACAACAATAGCAAAGTTGAGATAACTTAACTCCGTAATTAATACTCACAAGATTTACAAAATATAACAAAAATTACTTATAGTAACGCCGAAGAAGACCGGGTACCATTGTCAACAATGCTTGTACTAACTAACGCTATCTACGACATCTGAGCACAACTACACAAAGCTTAATCGAAATCATTTTGTAAATTACAGATACCTGTAAATTCGTATTACGTTTAACTCCACAGACAATAGCTGGCACTGTATGTACCTAATAAATTATAATGGTTTCATTTCGACGTCTCTCACTCTCACACATGTGGACAAAGCAATAGAAAATAATTCGGAACACAGTCGCTTATAAAACGGAGAACACACCCTCGCCCACATTGAAAACTGTCACTTGTCATCCGTCACTAGTTGATGTCAATCCCGGCTAATTTTTTCTAGTATTTATCAATAATAATAATTAAAAAAAAACTTGAAATTACAAGCTAGATTCTGCATGATCCAGCACATTTAGGACACTCTCAAGGTCCCCCAGATGAAGTAATATCAGATATTAGCAAGTGGTTTAATATTGCGCAAACAACGCAACAGTGTACAAGTGAGAATTGCGGCGAGTGTTTGAACAAAATTATGGGGTCCCAAGGAATTACCATTAATAGCAAAACGATCCTGAGCACCGGTAATATTATGTCCATCAATGACATTACCAAAAAACCCAGTCAAAACTCCACTCAAGAGGTGAGTGACTTTTTTTTGCACATTCAGTCCTAATTGAGTTGTGAGTTACAGTTAATTGACGCTATTAAATATACTTTGAAAGAGTACACGAAAAATGGAAACGCCGTGGAGCAGGCCGATCACTACAAAGTGATTGCACGAAGTGAGGATGAAATTCAAACTAAAATCCAGGAGAACCGGTTGGAAGACTTGAAAGTAGGCCTTAAAGTTTTCCTAACCAGTGATAATGAAGTGCTGCTGAAAGAAGCCTTGGAAATTGGTTAGATTGCTAGCTTGGTTGTGTAGCAGCGATAATTTTGATTGAATTACAGCTTTGCAACAGCAATTAAAACTCCCAAGTGTGGCTGACGTTATAGTGTCCCTGAAAAAGGACTGCAATTTGGATGAGATTAAAAAAGTGTGGAAAACCTTGGAGGAGTATGTGGCACAAGGAGTGGTGGGTGAACTTGGAATTGCTGATATAGAAGAAGCTTTATTCAGGTAATCACCTTGTTTTGTTAAATTAACAAATTCTGAACCTGGAGTTTTAAAGGGAACTGTACGATTGGTCAACTGTCAAACCTGCAATAATTCAAATCAACTTGGCTACATGTTGTGTGGTCCCACCCACTTTACAAGCGTTCTGCAAGGAAAACGACATCAAACTGTTCACTCACAGTGATTCAAGTGGTTAGTAATGCACCTACTACAGTCACTGAAATGAATTAACAAAAACTTTTCACAGACATTCTGCCTGGACAGTCGATTGAGGAAATATTTGTCACCCCATTGGACCTGCTCTGGGCCGTCAGGTTTACCATTCACATTAAATGTCGTGGGGTGCTCACCACCAAAGGTTATTGTCTTTGTATCAGTCCCAACAGTTAAATGTACCAAAAAATCGAGGAAAATTAAAGGGCTGTGGAATTTGTTCCATAAATCGAATAATTTTGGCCTGTGATTATGGGTTACTTAATGTGTGTTTTCTTTTGGTATTTAGCTAGTGCCACCCTGAGTGCACCTGCATTTATTTTGTTATTAACTATTAAAAGTATTATTTGTTTAGTAAAGGGGCATTCCAGTTACACATGATGTTTAATTTCCTACCACCAAATAGTAACTTAAAGCATTGCAGTATACTCATTGTAAAGGAAGCCATTCAATATTTTGTAGCTTTTTACACGGTCCGCGCACCTTTCCTCATTAATATTTAACGAACTCGCCCTGATCGTTTATCTTAATTAAAGCGAATCTATTATACAACAACAAATTGTAATTTAATTATTTGCCTGATTTTCCCCTGGCCGGGGAAACTACGTAAATTAATAAATAAATGTTGAGTTGAGGAAAGGAAATGTGACAAAACTATAAATTAAAGAAAAAAACAGTGAACACTCACCCTGGAATACTCTGGGTCCTGTTTCTGTCTCTCTCTACGAATGGACGCTGAACAAGGACGGCTATAACCCAAGTAACTCCCGTCCTACTGTGGTAGATGGTCACTGCTTTACCCAAGAGTTAATTCAGCCTGAAATATGAAAAATTACTTTAAAATTTGCTGGAAATGCTGCAAAATGGCTTTAAAACAACAGTTTAACTAACCTAACACTTGAGTTCAGTTTCAAGTGCCATTTGCTCACAACACTGACACTTTTCCCGATTAAAAACTACCGAAAACCGATCAGTAAACTCTCAAATAACAGTTTTTAACACTTTTACTTCCTGAATTACAGCAAAAAGTGGAAAAAATTCAAATTTAATAACAATCCAACTGAACGCCGGCGGTCAGATGGAAACACGACTGACAGTTGACAACTTTGACAGAACTCTACTAGAGATGGGCTGGCTGGACAAATTAGTGATGGGCTTATCAAAACTCGCACGTACAGTGTTACACAGTTCAGAATGTGACTTTTTCACTCGTTCTGTCACACTCAAAATATAAATCAACTAAGAACACTATAAATTAAGCTTAAATTCAATGGAGTGTTTCAGTCATTTGCATTAACGTATTTACGATTAGCTTAAGCTGTTTTGTTTGGACTGTGACATTTTACTCCCGAAACTGTCACATTCAAATTAACCTAAAAACGTTAGTGAATACGGCCAAAAATATGTGCTCTTATTCAAATTACTTGCCACATTTACATGTAATTTGGCCAGTTAGTTTGGTTGCTGCCTAATAACGTAGGAAAATATGAAAAAACCCACCTGTGCACACTAGAGAAAGTAAACCAGCGCTGCCCAGCTTAAAACACGATTTTAACTAGTCCAACAACACTTTCAGCCGGGAAAAAAGCATTAAACACCTTCAAACATGTTTGAAAAATACAATTTTAACACTTTTACACCCTCAACTATCCTAAAAACTGAAAAAACACAACCTTGCTAAACAAATGTCACCACCTCAAAAAAAAAACCACTGACAGTTGACAACTTTGACAGCTCAAGTTCTATCTAACTAGGGATGAGCTTAGCGCATAGAGATGTGCTAACACCCACCTACCACTAGAGTGTTTACATTGGAGACAATTTAAAATTGATTTTAATTTTGATAATCAAAATTAACATGAGTAGCAAGCGTTAGGTAGCTAAAGCCAAACTAAGTACCGCAAATAGATAATACAAGTGCCTACTTGTAAATTCGTCTTGGGTTTAATAATCCATTTATGGGTGGTTTATGGTCAAGGATTGTGTAGCGAAGATTGACGGCCAGATTACCGCCCAACATGCCTCCGATTTATGGGTAGGCGGACCCAAACCAATACTGATTGATTTACGATTTAAAGCAAAATTTAACTTTCTTTTTATTGATCTGTCAAACTTGTCACTGTCTTAGAGGAATAAGCTGGCTACCAGAAAAGAGGATTTAAGTAGCGATAAAAGAGTGAGGGAGATAGAGACAAAGACGAAGAGGGGATTTATGCGAATCCGAGCGGGCCGCATGCAAATGCCGAGCGCGGAAATCAAAGTCGGCCGGTCGCTTTGTTTATTCGCTCGTTTGTTGCGGCACCGCGACATCGAGTGGCCTTTGGGAGGCCTTTTTTGTCCACCTGAAAAACTTTGGCGAACCGAACCGATAGAAAAACGGACGCCAGTGGCGTACTCAACTCCCCACAAGTTTTCCAAGCTTAAACTAAACGTTTCACAGACAGTTCTGGCTGAATGTCAGCGCAGATCAATCAAAGTGACAGCTGACAGTCGAAAAATCATCAAGCTAGTGACAGCGCACAGTAGTGATGTGCTACGGCACTGCGTCCCCAATAGCCGAGCATCGGCTACTGAGTTATTGGACGGTTGTGATTTAGGGCGACCAAGATCGGCGACCGACCGCGACTGTCACCATATAACCTCTGTTGCCCTTCTCCCCCCGTCCGCGCGCCCCCTTTTTTTTGTGCCCCCGCGCGCGGATCGAATATGCGACATGTCCCTTAAACTCGCGGCCGGTAGAAAAAAAGTGAGGTTATTTAGGTAGCCGACCGTGTACGTCAAACCGTTGTCGCGAGCGCCCCGGATTATTTAATGAGACGCTGCGCCGATACGGGCCGGAGTCCGATCACGAGTTCCGATCTTATCGACGGAGGCCCCAAATCGGTACAATTAAGAACATTAAAGGGCCCTGGATTGGTTTGTTGTTTTATTACACGAAAAGAAAAATGGCCGACTTTAAATGTCAAACATTGACTGACCAGCACTAGCGAATACTGCACGCGACGTACATAAACAAACAACGCCCTCGCAGTGTAACGGAACTAACGCAAAGTGACGTAGCCGCCATATTAGCATACCTAAGCAACGGTGAAATATCAGCATTGTTCTTGATTGTTCTGACGTTAAACGTTCCCCAGATAGCGATCGAGGCTAATTAAAAACAGCGCCATCTGGCCGCGCATTCACTCATAACGATGACGGCGGTGTGGAGAGGGTGGATGAGTCCAATTTTTTTTTTTGCTATCTATTGCGGCACAATCCACTTCTCAGGAGTGGTTCCTAAATAGGAAAACGCTCGTGCACGTAGGCAGAGCGGCGGAATAGATGGCGCTGTCAACGGCGGCCGGATATTTAATGATAGCGCGAAGCCCAAAGCCGCAAACCAGAGATTATCGGGCCTTTTGCTGCCTACCGCCTTCCAATTTTTTTTTCCACTTCTCCAGCAGTTTCCTCCCGTATTGGATACAAGAAACCGACCATATAGAGTCTTGTAAAAAAAGGAAAAATAAGTGAAAATAGCTAGAAACACCCTGTATGTTACGTAAATCGTTTTTTGTTCACACAAACAGTGTTTAAAATGTAAACACATAATTGACATTAAACCGTCACTTTTAACTCTCAAAAAATACAAAAATGACAATCATATGCACTGAATGACTGGTTGCATATTTGCGACTATTGTAGACAAGCCGCCACTTTAGACAGTGTCAGCGCCATCTACTCTACATTTGCCCAACTTCCAACTCCGTGAAAATGGGAGTAATTACAGCTTAAAATCAATGAAATGCTTTTTACAGACAATTTTCTCTAATTTGAGTGGTTTTAGGTGTGATACGGCCAATTGCAACACGTTGAGCTCAAGCTGTTTTGTTTGGACTGTGACGTTTTGTACTGGAAACTGTCACATTCAAATTAAGCTAAAAACGTTGGTGCAATTTATAAATATCCAGAAATATGTGTTCTCATTCATATTACTTTCCTAATAACGTAAACATGAAAAATAATCCGAAAAAACCCACCTAAAGACACTACCACTACTACCAGTGTTGGCTGAATTTGAAACGTTATTTTAACCAGTCCAACGCCACTTTCCGCAGGAAAAATGCATTAAACACCTTCAAATACGTTTAAAAAACACAATTTTAACACTTTTGCACTATTAACAGTCGTTTAAAACTGAACAAACACAACAAAATACCGGTACAGCAATCGCTGATGGAATGTCACAAAAAAAAAACCCACTGACAGTTGACAACTTTGACAGCTCAATCTAACTAGAGATGGGCTTGTCGCGTAGGGATGTGCCAAAATAACGCTCCCCTACGAACTTACTATTGCGCGTTCAAAACCCAAAAAAAGTACTATTTCAAATGAGACACTCTGTATATTATTACGATTCATACGATTGGCTGAATGGGACACCCTATATATTTCTAGATTAACGGATTGCGCACACTCTGGATTACAGGGTGACCCAAACATGTCAAGAGAAAATGTTGAACTTTCTGAAAAAAGTGTTGTGGAAGTGACGTTAGTGAGTTCCAAGTCGATCAGAATATAACTCTCAGTGTCAGCGCCATCTACTCTACATTTGCCCAACTTCCAACTCCGTGAAAATGGGAGTAATTACAGCTTAAAATCAATGAAATGCTTTTTACAGACGGTGCAATTTATAATACGGCCAATTGCAACATCCAAAAACATTCATGTGTTCTCATTCATATTACTTGCCTAATAACGTAGGAAAACAAGAAAAATAATCCAGAAAAACCCACCTAAAGACACTACCACTACTACCAGTGTTGGCTCAATTTGAAACGTTATTTTAACCAGTCCAACGCCACTTTCCGCAGGGAAAATGCATTAAACACCTTCAAATACGTTTAAAAAACACAATTTTAACACTTTTGCACTATTAACAGTCGTTTAAAACTGAACAAACACAACAAAATACCGGTACAGCAATCGCTGATGGAATGTCACAAAAAAAAAAACCCACTGACAGTTGACAACTTTGACAGCTCAATCTAACTAGAGATGGGCTTGTCGCGTAGGGATGTGCCAAAATAACGCTCCCCCTACGAACTTACTATTGCGCGTTCAAAACCCAAAAAAAATACTATTTCAAATGAGACACTCTGTATATTATTACGATTCATACGATTGGCTGAATGGGACACCCTATATATTTCTAGATTAACGGATTGCGCACACTCTGGATTACAGGGTGACCCAAACATGTCAAGAGAAAATGTTGAACTTTCTGAAAAAAGTGTTGTGGAAGTGACGTTAGTGAGTTCCAAGTCGATCAGAATATAACTCTCAGTGTCAGCGCCATCTACTCTACATTTGCCCAACTTCCAACTCCGTGAAAGTGGGAGTAATTACAGCTTAAAATCAATGAAATGCTTTTTACAGACGGTGCAATTTATAAATATCCAAAAATATGTGTTCTCATTCATATTACTTGCCTAATAACGTAGGAAAACAAGAAAAATAATCCAGAAAAACCCACCTAAAGACACTACCACTACTACCAGTGTTGGCTCATTTTGAAACGTTATTTTAACCAGTCCAACGGCACTTTCGCAGGGAAAATGCATTAAACACCTTCAAATACGTTTAAAAAACACAATTTTAACACTTTTGCACTATTAACAGTCGTTTAAAACTGAACAAACACAACAAAATACCGGTACAGCAATCGCTGATGGAATGTCACAAAAAAAAACCCCACTGACAGTTGACAACTTTGACAGCTCAATCCAACTAGAGATGGGCTTGTCGCGTAGGGATGTGCCAAAATAACGCTCCCCCTACGAACTTACTATTGCGCGTTCAAAACCCAAAAAAAGTACTATTTCAAATGAGACACTCTGTATATTATTACGATTCATACGATTGGCTGAATTGGACACCCCAGAATAACGGATTGCGCACACTCTGGATTACAGGGTGACCCAAACATGTTGAAAATGTTGAACCTTCTGAAAAAAGTGTTTTTTGGAAGTGACGTCACTGAGTTCCCAGTGTCAAAAGTCGATTAGAAATCCAATTTTAATAAATAATTAATCAAACACAATGTTAAGGAGAACACTGAATGACTGGTTGCATAGTTGTGAACTAGTTGAAAGTTTGGACTGTCAGCGCCATCTACAGTACATTTGTCCAACTTCAAAACGAGTTGAGAGACTTGAACCAGGAATTTTTCCCACTCAACCACCCACCAAAAAAAAAAAAATAAGAAAATCGAGCCGTTATCTGATCGACGCATCGAGGCCGGGATAATTACCAGCGCTCGGTGTGTATTTAAAAAAGTCCCCGACCGTCCGGCACTCCCCCTAGCGGATAATGTTTTCTCTAATAACTATAATCACGTGGGCAAATATGTAATCAATTTGCGGGGGTCGGGCCCTGCTTAAGACGCCCACGCGATTTATCGACCTTTTGAAGACGCTCCGGGTGGTGCAGGATGACGGTTCGGTACGAAACTGGGGAAAAAGACGGTTCGTTCGGCGTTTCCTGGACGTGGAAGATCGAAACGTACGATAGCTCCAGGTTTTAAATTAAGCGTGAAACAGATTCGAGTCCGGAATCGGACGGTAGAGTGAAGATACTCCGGAAACTATTCTGCAATTCTAATCAGGCCGTAACGGTACAGATTTGTAGGTGTAATACCGATAGTTTTTACCATCTCGACACGGTAATAAGTATACGGAGTATTTTCAGATGACGAGATACCATCGAACCATTAAGAAAAAACACATTTTTTCTGTTGCTATAGTCTGTTCACAATCATTTTCCATCCACACTAACCTGAAATTTTCCCGTATTATACAATGACAAGAAATCTTAAAGCGTCAAGTCAAATATGTCAATAGTCACTGTCATGATCGTCTCTGTCGAATGACAAGAAATCTTAAAGTTTTTATAGCCTTATGATCGTCAAGTATGTGACACATCATCTACACACAACTGTCAAATATTCCCTACACAGACCGTAGAAGTATAAAGTTACAAGTCAAAAACTGTGATTTCACTAACGAAAAAAAGAAGATGCACTTTATAGTTTTACGTGCGTATTTTGACAGTTGTGAAACGGGATGAGAAGTGTCTAGTATAACTAAGGCAACTGTCAAAAATGTCAAAACGTTGCTGATTCGAGACGTGTTTAGAGAGTGAAACAGGTTTTGTGTAGTACTAAACCAGGACAGTTTTTATAGCCTTATGGTCGGGTATTTTGACAGTTCTGCCGAAAATGTCAAAGTTGACAGTGTCCTAGCAGTATGTGACACATCATCTACCACACAACTGTCAAACATTCCCTACACAGACCGTAGAAGTATAAAGTTACCAAGTCAAAAACTCTTGATTTCCACTAACGAAAAAGAAGATGCACTTTATAGTTTTACGGTGCGTATTTTGACAGTTGTGACGTCACTGTCCACGTGAGAAGTGTCTTAGTATGCTAAGGCAACTGTCAAAAATGTCAAAACGTTGCTGATTCGAGACGTAAATCTATAAAGTTTAGAGAGTGAAACAGGTTTTGTGTAGTACTAAACCCAGGACAGTTTTTATAGCCTTATGGTCGGTATTTTGACAGTTCAGCCGGAAATGTCAAAGTTGACAGAGTCCTAGCAGTATGTGACACACGTCATCTACCACACAACTGTCAAATATTCCCTACACAGACCGTAGAAGTATAAAGTTCCAAGTCAAAAACTCTTGATTTCCACTAACGAAAAAGAAGATGCACTTTATAGTTTTACGGTGCGTATTTTGACAGTTGTGACGTCACTGTCCACGTGAGAAGTGTCTTAGTATGCTAAGGCAACTGTCAAAAATGTCAAAACGTTGCTGATTCGAGACGTAAATCTATAAGTTTAGAGAGTGAAACAGGTTTTGTGTAGTACTAAACCCAGGACAGTTTGTATAGCCTTATGGTCGGTATTTTGACAGTTCTGCCGGAAATGTCAAAGTTGACAGAGTCCTAGCAGTATGTGACACACGTCATCTACCACACAACTGTCAAATATTCCCTACACAGACCGTAGAAGTATAAAGTTCCAAGTCAAAAACTCTTGATTTCCACTAACGAAAAAGAAGATGCACTTTATAGTTTTACGGTGCGTATTTTGACAGTTGTGACGTCACTGTCCACGTGAGAAACGTCTTAGTATGCTAAGGCAACTGTCAAAAATGTCAAAACGTTGCTGATTCGTGACGTAAATCTAAAAAAGTCAAAACTTGAAACAGATTGAGTATGGACGGCTTTGTAGCTTTATGGTCGGTATTTTAACGTCACTGTCCACGTGAGATTGATTTTCGGTTGGTTAGCATCAAACTTTAACCTCAAATATCTGGAAAACCAAAAACTCAATCTAGTGACATGCTCGAGTTACACTGTACCAGTGAGTGTGCGCAATCCATTGACTTAAAAATATACAGGATGTCAGCCATTTGAACCTAGTGACGTCATTTTCCAAAAATCGTGACTTTACCTTGAAAATCAACACAAAATGTGCAATATTTCATTCTAATGCCAAATTTACAGCAAAAACCTAATTGAGCCTAATAACAACACAGCAAACCGAGCATAACGACACACACACACATAGAGGACGAGCAGTTTTAGTTTGGTTCCCAACCCCGTCGACCTCACTTCCGCTGACCCGTGACGTCACTTCCGGTCCGAACAGGTTGTCGGCCTTCTCATGTTTATTCACTCTGTACACAAATGAAAATTAATTTTCGTGTTGCCAGCGATAGTGGCGACATCGTCAGCACAGTCGCTGAATTAAAAACAAACAAAATGGCGCCGATCTCTAAGTGCGTTTGTCGCTCTAAATGTCGCGCTAATCGTTTTCAAGTTAAGCCACGTGCCGATGCACACAAACAACATTTTTTTTTTGTTTTATTAAATTGCCAGCCTTACTTTGTTAACCAAGAGAGTGACAGTTGACGGCCACTAGGAATGTGGCGCTTTTCTGGTCACACCTAAATGAAATTAAGATTTTCTTGGCAAGCGTCAAAGTACAGTTGCACACGGTCTTAGGTTAGATGGTTAAATAGAAAACAGTTTCACCATTCATGGGAACCGAGTCACCGGATATTGCCGACACAATAAAAGCTGCCTATTTCTCATAAAAGTCAGTTGCGGCCATTATGTTTGTTATGTTTATCTCGATCCAGTTTGCGGTCGGCGAATTATTATACTTTTTCTTCGGCCCAACCACTGCAAGAAGGTTTTGCGTGGCTTGGCCGCCATTTTGTGGCACTAGGGATGTCGTATATGGTGAACAGAACACCCTAATTTAGCCTATTTAGTACCCAAAAAATGTCTCCAATAACTTATCTGTCAAAATCAAATTACAATCAACCAATTGACAAAAATGTGGCAAAATACTTTAACTCTCATTTGCACCGTCCTACTTTAAGCCAAGCTTAAGTTAAGTGTGGTTCAGACTGTGTAGAATACAGTTCAAAAAAGTCACAGTCTGGACCATGCTTAACTTAAGCTGGCGGTAAGTGACACAACAGTCTTGAAACAGCCAGTTTAAAAATTCTGACACATCTCTACCGATGGTATTGACACATCTCTAGTTTTGACATTTCCGGTGACAATGTTGCCCTATTTATTATACTCTGGTGGATTTTGCGATTCAGTTCAATGAGTTGATGATCTGACCAGGACATTTCACATAAAAAAACCTCTAAAGAGGACTGAATTAAACGGTTTTTTTTGCTAATCACTCTATATATCTACAAACTGACAAAAATATTAAACCTTGACAGAGATGTAGCAAAACACTTTACAAGCAACACGAGAGTCTCGAATCAGTAACACTTCTGACACATTTCTACCGAAACTATTGGCACATCCCTAGTTTGACATTTCTGGTGACAGTGTTGCGCTATTTAATAAACTCTCGTGGATTTGGTGATTCAGTTTAACAAAAAGAACATGTGAAGATGACTGAAATGCACGTGGATTACCTGAACAAACCTAGAGAAACCAGGAAAAGCTTCAAAACTGCTGAAATATTCTCCATTACTTAAAAAAAACTGTCAACTAAAGCAATTTTAAAAGTTTTTTTGTTATTTAAACACTCTGTATATCTACAAAGTGACAAACATTTAAAACCTTGACAATCATAACACTTCTGACACATTTCTGATGAAGATATTGGCACATTCCCAGTGACTTTTCCGGTGACAATGTTGCTATTTATTAGTTCAATGAATTGATGATCTGATCAGGACACTTCACTTAAAGAACTCTAAATATGACTGAATTAAAAGGTTTTTTTGTTATTTAAACACCCTGTATACCCAAAAATTGCAGACCTTGACAGATATGTAGCAAAACACTTTACAAGCAACACGACAGTCTCGAATCAATAATAACACTTCTGACACATTTCTACCGAAGCTACTGGCACATCCCTAGTTTTACGACAGTTTTGACATTTCCGGTGACAGTGTTGCGCTATTTAATAAACTCTCATGGATTTTGTGATTCAGTTCAACAAAAAGAACATCTGAAGATGACTGAAATGCACCTGGAATACCTGAAACCGAAAAAGCTTCAAAACTGCTGAAATATTCTCCATTACTTAAAAAACTGTCAACTAAAGCAATTTTAAAAGTTTTTTTGTTATTTAAACACTCTGTATATCTACAAAGTGACAAACATTTAAAACCTTGACAATCAGTAACACTTCTGACACATTTCTAGTGAAGATATTGGCATATCCCTAGTGACATTTTCGGTGACAGTGTTGCGCGATTCACTTCAGTGAATTGATGATAAGACCAGAGGGGGCCTATTCTTGAAAGCAGAAAACGGAATTGATAGAATGTGACAGAAGAAGTTGACAATGGCGTGTTCCTGTCACATTCTACAGGTCTTTCTCTTGATAATTCCCTTCCCTCGTTTCAAGAATACGCACCCTGGACACTTCACGAAAAGAACCTCTAAAGATGGCTTGTTTGTGTTGTTAACGGACATTTGGTTATCTGGACTGACGGTACTAGAGTGACTTGACTGGGCGGCCATTTTGTTCACGTAACGTCATAAAATCGTGTCGTGTTGGGCAAACTAGAGATGGGCATTACGCGCCCCAATAATCAAGATGAGCGGGGTAAACAACAATCGAAAGTCACGGTAGCACGGTGCTTAATCCCGAAAATCGAGCCGATTTCGAAACTACAACCGCAAAAAGTGACACCGTTCCGTGACACGCTCGTGTCGTTTCTAGGTAAAAACGATACTAATAAAATTTTTCACTAGTGAAACGTGTTTTTTTGGGCAAAACGATTATCCCGCAAGTGACAGTAACATATCGTTTCGATGTTACTTTCCTGTGACGATTGACAGATAAGCGGGGACACAAGTGTGTCGTTGGGACCCCTGACGCGTGACCGATGGGGCTGCGCCCCCTGGGAGCGACTTAGATCGATGGAACGCGATGCTAATTAATTTTCTTAAGGACCAACTTGAACTACCTGAGTGGCATGGGAAAACGTAAACACCAAAATTGGTTACAAAAACAACAAATTGACATTGTCATGATTATCATCCTGAAGATGAGATTTACTCAAATCTCCCTCACCTCCTAGTTGCATGATAATATCGTCATAACTGGCATCAGATTCACCCTGACCATTCATTCTAATAATCTAGTAAATAAAGAAAATTTAAATAAATAAGCTTGAATAAAAATTCTATAATAGGGATGCCAAGTTATTTTTAAGGTAAATAACTAAACCTATCTAACTTACTTTCTACCTAAAAATCCTGCTTCTAAATATATCATTGAAACTACAAATGTCTTTAATACAAAAAATTACAAACTACTTACAACTAATACTCTTCGTCAAAGAGTCCAAATTGTCCAAAATAAACCGTCAGTTGACCAATCTTCTTCTTTTCCGTTGAGGTGGATTTTTAACTGCAAAGGCTGTATCTCGGTAACAGCCGGGAGGCCTCCTCGGTTATCGATTTAACCACTTCTGGAATAGGTCCTCTATCACAATCTGCTCCATGTCATAACGTGGACTAGACGGTACAATTGCTGGTAGCACTCGGTATTACACCCAGTAACTTCCGTTCCGGAAGGAAAAAGCTTTCTAAGGTCCCCTGATCTTCAATAATCTGATTTGTGCTCGAATTTTTTAGAAAACTGACTTTCCAGCTCTCATCAAAAGTCTCTCTTGACAATCAACAACCAAAAACAAAACAAAAAAAACCTTTTTTCCCACCTTCTACCTCCACGTACCACCTTTTTCACCTCCTTTGAAGTTCATCAAGTAATACTGTTAATTTTCTTAATAACTACATACAATCCTACTAAAACTAACTATAATGGTAAACACTTGACATCCCTACAAAAAGGTACCTTTTCTATAAATTAAATAAATAAATTTTCTTTATTTTCTTGAAAAAAAATCGTTATTTTCAAGACACTATGTTACACTTGTGACGTGATTCTAATTTTGTTTGATTTTCTTGGTCTGACCCAAGTACAATCACATTTTCTCTTCAGGCTCCTGGTGGAACTTTCTCAAGCAATATATCAGATAGGCGGACACCCCATTTCCTAAAGTAATTAAGGTCTGGAGGAAGTGCACAGAGTGAAATTTGTTCAAATAGCGTTATCGAGGCGTAGACAAAGAAGCTCCCTGTTGGGCTAGGGCTACCAGCTTACCCCCAAAAACAAACATTTCTTTCTCTCTGTTGTTTTCTTAGGCGTGTTTTGTTGACTTTCTGTTAAGATATCTTTAGCAGTTTTTGGGGAATTGTTGCGGCTTAATTGAAGACGAAACCAACAAACATTAAAGGAATAATAATCGAACAGGCGGTGACCTCATAAAAACGTGCATGGAAAGGCTTAGAATCGCAAATGAGCCTCCGACCTTCGTCTCGATAATTAAAACCGTGAATTTCCGATCGGTCGGTCTTCACGGTCAAAGGTCCGACGACGGTTTCCTGTGTGTTGTGGTGTAGTCAGTCCCTTCAACATTTTTTTTATAACGTGTGTTTACACTTATTTTTTCAGCCAACAACACAAAAGTGATAAAATCATTATTATTCCTTAAGTACCACGAAAACGGGCACCTGCCACCTGCAAGTCGGTTACTTTGTGGTTTCAATGTGTGGTCTTTAGAAAATCGACAATTCTCTATAATAATTTAAACCGTCGGGGGGCCCCTTTGTTGTGTTTTAACTAAACACACAATTAAAGGGAAAAGCTTAGTCAAAAACGCGTGCCTTGCATTACACGACCAATCAAAGGAGCCGACAAAACAATACAGAAAGGAAGAAACATTGGCAACATGTCAATTTGAGTGGGGACACTTACCTTACTAAAACCAGGACCCCTTCAATTCCCCAAATCCCAGACAAGTGTGAGGTTAAGTTCTAACTGGTTTATACGCCAATTATCCAGAAACACACCACTGAGGGACGATCAGTACACTGTAAATCAACTATTTTGAAGGTTTTTTTTAATGAAAACTGTTAACACTTACGATTTTCCTGGCTTTCCAACTAACAACTTTGGCAAGTTTTCCAGTATACACACAAAGTGTTATTAACATTTCCACACTCTAATTTAACGACTTCGCTTGGTTTTAAGTTTTTTTTTGGGGCCGGATCAACTGAACTGTCAAAAATCAGAATGATGACATTACTTGACAGTTGGAGATACCTTACCTGTAAAAAATACAAATATTGACCCAATTATTGATTTTTTACTCACTTGATTACTGTATTAAAATGTGATATCATCGTTTCGCCTAGAATGTGGTAAAATCACGTGGTGCTGCTGTGCTTTTTCGACTGTTTGATATGGTGAGGACAAAATACCGGTCTGGCAAACTACAAACACACAACTAAGATTTTTCACTTAAAAACTCATTAATTGTAAACTAACCTTTAGTAAGCGGCCCAAAAATTTGGTGTAAACCCCTTGGAAGTACAGCAAGACTGGAAATCACGGGCACAGTTATCCACACCAAGCCTACTTTCAACTCGACTTTCGCGGACTCCACAACACTTGCCAACCTGCACAAAACGTTAATCACCATCTGCACGATATAAATTAACTGTTTTACACAGTTTACGAAGGAAAACTGTTAAAAAAACTTAAAAAATCAGGCAATTTGGATCAACCGAACTTTCATCATAACATAACCCCGAAAATCTGAACTGTCAAACGTTTGACAGTCGAGAGGTCGGTAGGGATGGGCTGTGCTAGTAATGTGGTGCAATCAAGTTATTGCTTTAAAAACTAGCTTTTGATGTTTTTTAATGTGAAAGAGTGTGTCACAAGCCGTTTTCTTTCAGTTTGTGATTTCGGATCCAAACGCGTTATGATTCAAAAGTCACGTGACCTCTACCTTATTTTATAATTATGATGTCACGTGATTTTTAGATCAGAACGCTTTTGGAGCCGAAATCATAGATCGAAAGAATGCGGCTACAGTGTGTCGTCTAAAAAATGTGCTAAAGTCACGTGATTCAACTGTGCTGTGTGCACCGATCTGGTGAGGACAAAATGGCGGTCCAACAAGCTAGAAACACAAATTTGGAATTTTTCACTTAAAAACGTAAACTTACCCTTAGTAAGCGGTGGTGATGACCTAAAAACCGGTGTACACAACAACAGTAATAAAACTGGAAACCAGCGACTGAGGTAAACTTATCCAGCCCGAGCCGGTTTTTAACTCGAGTTCCACGGACTCCACCGCACTTGCCAGCCTACACAAAACGTGAATCACGATCTGGACAGTGTAAATTAACTGTTTTGCACAGTTTAAGGGCGAAAACTGTGAGAAAAACGTGAAAAATCAGGCAAATTAGACTGGGCGTCCAGCCCACGTTATCATAACCCCAAAATACTGAACTGTCAAACGTTTGACAGTCGGGAGGTTGGTAGGGATGGGCTGTACTAGTAATGTGGTGCAATCAAGTTATTGCTTTAAAAACTAGATTTTGATTATTTTTTTTTTAATGTGAAAGAGTGTGTCACAGTGTGTCGTCTAAACTATGACGTAATTAGTATGTGCTAAAGTCACGTGGTTCAATTGTGCTGTGTGCACCGATCTGAGGGGCTTTCCAGTGACTTATATGAACTGCTCGGAGTAGATCCCGACTAATACTGAATTACTTTTGACCCTTCAGTGGGTGCTGACTTTTCGCTTTTTCACTGCTCCGTGTTGTAATCCCCTGCCGCACCACCCTATAATTTGGTACTTGTTGCTCCGTTAAGTATAAGTATACAGTTCAATTCTAGTTTCAATGTTCGTGGTGCTAGGCAAAGAAGAACAAGTTGATGAAAGCTATACACCTCCGAGTAGTTTTCTGTATCTTTTTTACATCTCTAATTGAGCCTTTGTAAACGAACAAAATGGAAAATTTAAGAACTTTTCTGCACTGTATAGCGGACAAAATGGTAAACGTAATTGTTGCAGAATTGCTCACTTAAAAGTGCAGGTAAACTTACCCTTAGTGTTTACGACGACGAAGGTCAAGTTGACCAAAAATAATGAAACACCTTCCGAAGGTACTACAAAAATAACGAATTTTAACCAGGCGACTGAGGTAAACCGTTTCCATGTTAATCCGAGTCCAGGTGCTTTGGAACTGGTACACAATTGTAGTTCAACGTTCTACCGAGTACTAGCCAACCTACACAAAAACAGTTGAAAATTACACGATTCTGTTCAGTCTTTTAATCACTGAAAGTTTTGCGACAAAATGGAAGAAAACTTTCGAAAAGGGCTGTGAGAAAAACGTGAAAAATCAGGCAAATTAGACTGGGAGTCCCGCCCACGTTGTTATAACCCTAAAATACTGAACTGTCAACCGTTTGACACTCCGGGAGGTTAGTAGGGATGGGCCGTACTAGTAATGTGGCGCAACCGAGTGATAAAAATTAGTTTTTGCCGTTTTTTCTCTCCAGAACACAGTAAGCGTGTCCTGGGAGCGTTAATGTAAAAGTAAGATAAACTTGTTAGAATTAAGGTGGCACGTGACACTTATTATATATATGACAAGTGGAATTAACCACGATTAGAGATGTGCTAGGTTAGATTTGAGTAAGGATGGACAATAGTAATGAATACAACTGACAGTATGAGATTGACAAAAGTGACTAAGGCTGTGCTCAACGTATCGATTCAAGTAGTAAAAAACCTTAACTTCCGGAATGCAACTGGTAAGCCACCGAAAGTGTCATACACAACAAGATATGTGTGTGTGCATGGGCCCTGGGCGGTAATGGGCCGTAATTTAAATGCAAACAAGCGAGCATCGGGCCGTTTTTACCTGAGGTCCGACAACAACAACGGTAGCCGAAGTCTAGTAGCCCGCGATAAAATCCGAAACAAAAGAAATCCGATACGATTATCGAAGACGCGCGCCAAAATGGACCCTTTTTTTTTTCGGCTTTATTGTTGTGACGTGTGTGCGCAACGGAACTTGGTGGTAATGTCGGTCAGCCCCGCCGTTGATGAGCTGTTATATCATTCAATTGTTTCTTCGAGTTATTTCGCACATTCTGCGGCCGCCATTGTTCGGAAATTTTTATGATCGACCCCATTTTTTAATGCGTCTGTTCCGCTTTTCAAGTTTCCTCAAAAGCTCGATCTTATCGGAGTTTAGCATTTTCCTAATGCCTTTCCAAAACAAGCGTTGCTGTTCATTGATCCAAGATGGCGGACCGGATGTCACCGAGTCGTCAACATAATATAATAATTCCTTTAGACTCGTTAACAATAAACGCGTTCAAAGTCGGGTACCACGAGGTGTTTTTAAAGGTTCCGCGCCAGCGGTGTCCGGCCAGGTTAAGACCCTCGACCGAACCGGCGTCACTTCCGTTTCTCACGAGATTTCATCGCCCCAGTACCAGAATAATTATGTCTGCGTTTAATTTTTCTTCAATTCCAAAAAACATTAACATGGGTGCGGTCCTGCCTTAATTTTTCGAAGAAGCACGAGTTGGGCACGCCGCCGTCCCGACGCGACTTGAATCACCAATTCGTACATTATCATCGAACCGGACCTGGGTGGGGCCTTTTCAATATTCCGAAACGTCGCTCTAAGTGGTCATATTACCCAAAAATTAATTATGGTCAGCCTCAATATTTTTTTGTGACTCATCCAGTTACCAAATTGTACGAATTCAATGACTCGGCAACCCTTACGTTTATAGGGATGTTGCGCGTCATCGATTTGTAACCGGATCGATTTTTCGGCTTCGCTTACCAGTACAACAACAAAAACAGGATATGAATATGCATTCTGTTAGCCAGTCTTGAAATCATTTGCATAAACGCATCGATTCGTATAAATATGAAATAATTACTGATTCCCATACGTTTACCCTGGTATAACTTATTTGTTGCACGTGTGTGTACAGGGTGGACCAACTAACAGGATTTGTTTTTTTTAAATTTTTTTTACTGAAAAAATTGTCACGGGACAGTGATTGGAAAGTGTCTTTAAAAAGGCATTTTCATCGACATAATTAGAAAATGGCGTAAGCGCGGAAACGAAGAACGCCCGTCACCCTCGAGGAAAAAAGTGAAACCGAACCGACGATCGTTTTGTCACTTTTTATTGACTAATTGCGCGCTCGCAAGTCACTGGACTGGCAACGAGCCGTAATTCGAAACGTGTTGCTTTCTGTCGTCAAACCCATTAAATTTACTGTGTAACGCATCAATCCGAAAAACCCTTCCCTACAAACAGATTGCACAACATGCCCATCCCTAGTGTTTACCCAGCCTTACTAAAGTCCGAGTGTCATTCCTGTCACTCTTCAATCACTCATAATCTCGGTTTAGTGATGTATTTCAACACAACTGCACTTAAATTTACGTGTACTGGACCTAAAACATCCCTAGTGTTTCAACCAGGCTCACCCACTGTCCACAATGTCATTAATAAAATGACTGTGAATGTCACTGTGTACTGTCAGTTTGTGGAAAAACTGCCCAGCTCTAGTGACACCCAAGTGTCATTCCTGTCACACTTCAATCACTCATAAACTCGGTTTAGTGTTGTAACTTGCACTGCAATTTCAGATGCACAAAATTATGAAAAACTCAGTTTTACGCCTTACTGGACTCAATCAGTTTGACAGCAAGTTTGTAAGCACATCCATAAGCCTTACCAACTGTCAACAAAAAAAAAATGGCTGCAAAATCCTATTTTTTACACTAAAATGTCTCAAAAACCAGTTATTTTGGTACCTACGGCAGACAAATTTTAAAACAAGTTTTTTATGAAAAGCACATTCCTATTGGGACTGTCATCAGTGTCATTATAACCGCTGATGCCAGAACGACTTTTTCATGAACACCGCCCATCTCTAGTTGGCACACATGTATCTAGAAATGGCCTACTATAGACTGTCAAAAGTGTCATTACCGTATACTGTTGACAGTCTAGTAGGTTCTCACTTAAAAGTTGTTTTTTTATGTAATTTGTCATTTTCTACTTTTCAGTTATTTATGGTAAAGTACCGGTTGATAGTTTTTCAGTTGCCTGAAAGGTGCCACGTCAATTTTTTTAAATAAAATTATGTACTACCACCCCTTGAAGAAGAAGCCCCAATTTAATACTAAAAAGAATTTGACAGGAACCACACTTTTGGAAAAAAAATTAATTATGCAGTACAATCCTTAAAAATTTTAATGGAAAAAAGTAAACAAAAATGCTTACGTAGAACCACTTTTTAAAAAAAATGAAAACTATGGAGTAAACACATTATTAGTGAATGGTATCAAACCGCCCATCCCTACTAACGCTCAAGTGTCACGACTGTCATTTGTCATCTCAATCAGGGATGTAAAATTTCCGGAAAATTAAATTTATGGACATTTTTCTAGAAAATTTTCGGTAATTTTCCGGAAAAATTGGAAAATCTGAAAATTCTAAAATAATTCGTTTTTAAAAAAAGTTCACTTGAAATTTCTTGACAATTCTAGTTTTAAATTTTTTAACAGTCAAACGGTGCGTGGTATCAAAAAAGTGTATAGAAGGTAAAAGTTGCATACCATCGAGGTGCATTTGTGGTAAAAACTTTAGACTTCTAACCCGAAACGTTTCTGAGATATTGATCAAAAACTGCAAAAAAACGAGAGTGAACTTTGACGCCCTCTAGTGGCTAAACGGGATAACTTAGCCGTACCCGCTCCACGTCACGTGATAGCCCCACTCATTAGCTTTCTTTTGTTATACGGTGGTTTTATACAGAGTGTTTCAAATAAGCGAGTTCTGGACGATTTTCTGGAAAAGTGCACGGAATTTTAATCTAAATTAGGGAGTTTTTGGGCCTACTATTCTAACGGCGACTATTTTGGATTTTCCTTAATCAAAGTGACTTTTTTAACTAATTTGAACCTGGGGTACGCAAATTTGACGTCCATTTTGCTCTAACTGGCACCGTTTCGAAGATGACTTTGTCATTATGTCAATTTTGACACTTTAATGCGTGGCACCCTAGCAAAATGACATTTTGGCAAATCACACTTTGCGTAATTTTTTTACTATTAACCTGAAGGTATCTAAGCAGTTGAGGTTAATTTTAAAAATAAAAAAATTTTTGAAAAATATCACCTTTGAAAATTCTTGACAATTCTAGTTTTTAATTTTTCAAGGTCAAACGGTGCATGGTACCAAAAAAGTGTATAGAAGGTAAAAGTTGCATCCCATCAAGGTGCATTTGTGGTAAAACTTCAGACCTCTAACCCGAAACGTTCCTGAGATATTGAGCAAAAACTGCAAAAAACGAGAGTGAACTTTGACGCCCTCTAGTGGCTAAACGGGGCAACTTAGCCGTGCCCGCTCAACGTCCCGAGATAACCCTGTTCTTTATCTTTCTTTTGTTATACGGTGGTTTTATACAGTGTGTTTCAAATAAGCGAGTTATGGACGATTTTCTGGAAAAATGCACCAAAATTTCGCTCAAATTGGGAATTTCTGCTTTTGAGGAGAGTGGTGGTCAAAATAAGGCTGTAGGAGCAAAAACAATTGAATATCGAAACATTTTACATCAAGTAGGCCTAGAATTTGACGTAGATTTCAAAAATCGAATAAAAAATTATAAGTTTGGTTTGTTGCTCAAATTTGGAACACCCTGTATATTGATGGATTATCTAGGAATGAAGTAGACTGATGAGATGATTTTGACAGTTTTTACTGTGACAGTCCATAACTCTGTTATTTTGACAGTTACAGGGTGGTTCAATATACCGATTTGTAGCCCTTGAAATTGTCTTTTGACCACCCTGTATAGCGTTTCCACCTAAAACGTCGAATAAGTGAGCTATTTACTGTTAAAACTGAGTTGTTTGATTTTGACAGTTTTTACTGTGACAGCCCATAACTCTGTTATTTTGACAGTTACAGGGTGGTTCAATATACCAATTTGTAGCCCTTGAAATTGTCTTTTGACCACCCTGTATAACCATTTTTACCTAAAACGTCGAATAATGAGTTATTTTACTGTTAAAACTGAGTTTTTGATTTTGACAGTTTTTTACTGTGACAGCCATAATTTTGTTATTTTGACAGTTACAGGGTGGTTCAATATAGCCAATTTGTAGCTCTTGAAATTGCCTTTTTGACCACCCTGTAAAGCGGTTCCATGTACTAAAAGTCGAATAAGTGAGTTATTTTACTGTTAAAACTGAGTTGTTTGATTTTGACAGTTTTTACTGTGACAGCCCATAACTCTGTTATTTTGACAGTTACAGGGTGGTTCAATATACCTGTTANGCAANGTGATGTTGGAATATTCCCNTGATTTNCCNTACNACTNTCTCGTCCATAAACNANNCGNAANACTTANNTGCTGAGATGTNTTGTATNACNACGTAGNAGGCGCAACCANGATTANCTNNCGTTGAGNGCNGCCAAATGNTGANNNGGNAACTTTCTACTNCNTAGGCNNNNTATGACNGCCCAANNAAANGCGAAGNTCTGCGGNNAACCCCGGAGTNGTGGTTNGTTCNCGGTNTCCNANATGATNNGGAGCNTTCGCGNGGAGTATNCAGNACATCAANANAGTTACACNGNCCCANANNTTCTTCCAGNNCGCACGGAACAATCCTCACTGACCAATAGCAGNANACCTTGNANTGAGTCGCTAGCTAAATAGCTGTTNNCNTCGGNNCCCAGGCCGATNNTNTATACGNCAGCAAANGCTGCAAGNGATGAGGNCGCAACNNATGCGGGNTTCAGNGNNNAAGTCGCNNNTNNNTTAGANANGTTAACGGCGTTTAGTGTATAAGTCACATTCTAAACTACAAGTTAATCCAACGTTCTCCAGTGTCGTAATCAATTAGAATGTGCCTATAATTATCTAAATGCAAGCTGTTCTGTAACGGCATTTAGTCTATAAGTCACATTCTAAACTACAAGTTAATCCAAACGTTCTCCAGTGGCGTAATCAATTAGAATGTGCCTAATTAGCTAAATGCAAGCTGTTCTGTAACGGCATTTAATCTATAAGTCACATTCTAAACTACTTAGAACCGTGATTTTTCTGGGGAGTATACAAAGCAATTGTCAGTCAAAACGTCAGCAAGTTCATCCAAATTCTCTAGTTTCGTAATCAATTAGAATGTGCCTAATTATCTAAATGCAAGCTGTTCTGTAACGGCATTTAGTCTATAAGTCACGTTCTAAACTACATATGGAGCCGTGATTTTTGGTTGGAAGGTTAGTGTAACAGCCTGCAAAATTTTAAATTGTTCAGACGTTTTACAGTGGCGTAGCAAATTAGAATGTATTTTAATTGATAAAATGCAACGGTTCTCTTGCTATATATTTAGGCAGTCAGTCACATTCTAAACTACTTAGAACCGTGATTTTTTCACACGCTTTAATTGCAAAATGGAAAAGGAAATTTGCAATGACAGTTCGATTTTCGAAAGTTGACAATCACGTGATAAAAACAATTCGTACGAATCAACCCACGTTGATCGCTAGCAGAGTGACGCGTTTGACAACGTGACAACTGACATTTGACATTAGTGATAAAGAGTCGAGAATTGACAAGTTGAATTGGTCACGTGATGATCAACTTTTTTGAGAATCAGAGTAGTAATTGGATGTTTAGTACGACAACAAAATTGTACGGCACAAACTGCCGAACCCGATAACTCTGGTACTGCACCACTTAGAATCGTGATTTTTTTGACAGATTGTTGCAGGAAACGTAATTGTACAGTGGCGTGGGTGGAGACAATTAAGACTTTGACACACTTCACAAAAAAAAAACAAAAGAACATCGGCCTAAAGGCCCGTCTCCAATTAACGCACGCGTACGGCGTTGGCGGCGATTCCAATTCGCCGCAAACCGGCTGATTAGCATAAAGTCGAGCACCGGGCTCGATTTCAGCCTTTAATTGCTTCATCGGGGCATAAATTAGTGCGATATGAGGACGTGGGCATACCAAAGCCGCCCACGCGAAAAAAAACCCCGTTTCTGAATCCAATTTGTGTGGCATCGTCAGGAGTTTGAGTGAAAATCCACTGTGGTGGTTGGGTACCGCACCTGATGGCCCAGTGGCGGCTCCTAGTAAATTTGAAAGGTAGTGCACAAAACTAGGGGCAATTAGTGAAAAATTTTTTGAGACCACGCCCAAACTTCCTTTTCATAATTTTGATTTTGATCAATTTTCATAATTTTGCTCATTTTTTAGTTTTTAAACCAATTTTCATGATTTTGTACAATTTTCATAATTTTGCTCACTGTTTAGTTTTCGGACCAATTTTCGTGATTTTGTTCAATTTCCATGATTTTGCTCATTTTTTAGTTTTTAAACCAATTTTCATGATTTTGATCAATTTTCATAATTTTGCTCATTTTTTAGTTTTTGGACCAATTTTCATGATTTTGATCAATTTTCATGATTTTGCTCATTTTTTAGTTTTTGGACCAATTTTCGTGATTTTGATCAATTTTCATAGTTTTACTAATTTTTTAGTTTTTAAACCAATTTTGATGATTTTCAATTTTTTTTTGAAAAGTGAAAAATTTTAAAGTGCTTTTTTTGTGCTTATTCCACCTAATTTAAGGTTCTTTTGCATAAATATGCCCTTTGCTGTGCATTGGAACCCTTATAAAGCAAAATAAAAATTTGCCAAAATTGCACTTTTGACAAAAATTTAATTTTTTGACTTTTTGCTTTTTTACTCTAGTAAGCTCTTTTGTTTAAATTCGCAGGAAATTCGTTCCTACGCCATTCAAAAAAAGCATAAAAAATACTACAAGGACGAAACTGACAGTTGCAATGGATTCCCTGATCCCGAATTAGTCGAAAAGTAGACTGACTGCAGAAATGGATTTCTTGACCCCAAATTAGTCGAAAATGAGTACCATCAACCCTATGCTATTTCGATCCAAAATGGCGGAAATTGCAAATGGCCTCCACAAGCGTCATTTTGACATTTTCGTAAAAAATCAAGTTTGTACTCGTTTTCTACTAAATCGAGGATGAGGAATTCAGTGATGACGTTAATTTTTTCACAATTTGTATTTAAACCCATTTTTTTAATAAAAAGACAATCTTTTTAAACTGAGTGACAGATACAGACTGACTGACTGCAGAAATGGATTCCTTGACCCCAAATTAGTCGAAAACGAGTACCATCAACCCTATGCTATTTCGATCCAAAATGGCGGAAATTGCAAATGGCCTCCACAAGCGTCATTTTGACATTTTCGTAAAAAATCAAGTTTGTACTCGTTTTCTACTATATCGAGGATGAGGAATTCAGTGGTGACGTTAATTTTTTCACAATTTGTATTTAAACCCATTTTTTTAATAAAAAGACAATCTTTTTAAACTGAGTGACAGATACAGACTGACTGACTGCAGAAATGGATTCCTTGACCCCAAATTAGTCGAAAACGAGTACCATCAACCCTATGCTATTTCGATCCAAAATGGCGGAAATTGCAAATGGCCTCCACAAGCGTCATTTTGACATTTTCGTAAAAAATCAAGTTTGTACTCGTTTTTTACTAAATCGAGGATGAGGAATTCAGTGGTGACGTTAATTTTTTCACAATTTGTATTTAAACCCATTTTTTTAATAAAAAGACAATCTTTTTAAACTGAGTGACAGATACAGACTGACTGACTGCAGAAATGGATTCCTTGACCCCGAATTAGTCGAAAACGAGTACCATCAACCCTAACCTAGATCAATCCAAAATGGCGGCCATTTTGATTTTTTCCTTATAATGTAATTTCCGGCGTAGGTTTGATAGAATTTTTGGACGTAAACGAGAAAAAAAAATTGTTGAGGAGCCGCCCCTGCCTGATGCACTCTCTCTCCACTATACAGCTCATTAAACGGTACTATTTCTCAACTTCCTGCTTCAATTAGGGAGTAATTAGACGCACGCCCCTGCCGGTAGCAAGTATACAATAGATGGGAACGCCCCTCCTTGCCCCTCCCGGGGGCGACCCTGAGGTCAGTCCGGGTCAGATTCCCACAAGAAATCTCCCACACTCCACATTAAAGTGGCTTTTTCTTCGGTTTCGACTTTATTATGAAAAGGACGCACACGCTAGGCACGCGCTCTGATTGGCCATTGTTTACAAATTTCCGTCTCCGACTGTCTATTTATATATGGGTGAGTGTGAGAGAGATGTGTGTGTGGGTGACGTCACTTGACCTACTTTTTTCCCAGTCCACCCACGCCACTGTACCGCGTCCTAGATCGGCGCAAACTTGTCTGCACGTGCCTTTAGGGGTTTGTCTGTGACCTGTCCAAAAATCAACGTTCTATGTAGTACAGGAGCAAAGTTATGAGGTTAGGCAGTTTTTGCCGTACCGGGACATCCTATCCTAACCTAATCAAACATTTGGCCAAAGTACAAATATGGTTTAGAATGTAATTGCCGCAACTGGACAGCACTGTTAGCTGCATTTAACCCACTTGATGCATTCTGCGCCAAGTCACACTTTGACAGCTCCTAACTTGGTTCCTATGACAGCTGGAAAGTTTGTTCGGACGTTAAAATGTGGCAAATGATTTTGGCTTTGTTTTACCTAAATACAATTTTCTCTCAAAAATTACAAGTAACCGAGATATTTGACTTAATTTGGCTAATATTGAAGGTGTCACAGTTTGACAGTTACTAACTTGGTTTCTATGACAGTTAGGAGGTTCGTTCAAACGTCAAAATGTAGCGTGTATAAATGGCTTTCTTTCACCAAAACATACTTTTCCCTCAAAAACCACAAATAAGCGAGATATTGACCGGGAAATAGAGCAGTGCAAGTGAACGAGCTTTTTAAAGATTAGTCGCAATTTGACAGCTCCTAATTTGGTTCCTATGACAGCTGGAAAGTTCGTTCGAACGTCAAAATGTGGAAAATGATTTTGGCTTTCTTTTACCTAAATACAATTTTCTCTCAAAAATTACAAGTAACCGAGATATTTGACTTAATTTGGCTAATATTGAAGGTGTCACACTTTGACAGCTCCTAACTTGGTTCCTGTGACAGTTAGGAGGTTCGTTCAAACGTCAAAATGTAGCCCGTATAATTGGCTTTCTTTCAACTAAACACAGTTTTCTCTGAAAAATTACAAATAACCGAGATATTGACCGGGAAATAGAGCAGTGCAAGTGAACTAGCTTTTTAAAGATTAGTCGCAATTTGACAGCTCCTAACTTGGTTCCTATGACAGTTAGGAGGTTCGTTCAAACGTCAAAATGTAGCCCGTATAAATGGCTTTCTTTCAACTAAACACAGTTTTCTCTCATAAATTACAAATAACCGAGATATTTGACATGACAACTGCGCTAACAATATTGAAGGTGTCACACTTTGACAGCTCCTAACTTGGTTCCTATGACAGCTGGAAAGTTCGTTCGAACGTCAAAATGTGGCAAATGATTTTGACTTTCTTTTACCTAAATGCAATTTTCTCTCAAAAATTACAAGTAGGTAACCGAGATATTTGACTTGAAATTCAACTGCGCAAACAATATTGAAAGAGTCACACTTTGACAGCTCCTAACTTGGTTCTTATGACAGTTAGGAGGTTCGTTCAAACGTCAAAATGTAGCCCGTATAATTGGCTTTCTTTCAACTAAACACAGTTTTCTCTCAAAACTTACAAATAACCGAGATATTGACCGGGAAATAGAGCAGTGCAAGGGAACTAGCTTTTTAAAGATTAGTCGCAATTTGACAGCTCCTAACTTGGTTCCTATGACAGCTGGAAAGTTCGTTCGAACATCAAAATGTGGGAAATAATTTTGTCTTTCTTTTACTTAAATACAATTTTCTCTCAAAAATTACAAGTAACCGAGATACTTAATTCGGCTAATATTGAAGGTGTCACACTTTGACAGCTCCTAACTTGGTTCCTATGACAGTTAGGAGGTTCGTTCAAACGTCAAAATGTAGCCCGTATAAATGGCTTTCTTTCACCAAAACATAATTTTCTCTCAAAAACTACAAATAACCGAGATATTGACCAGGAAATAGAGCAGTGCAAGGGAACGAGCTTTTTAAAGATTAGTCGCAATTTGACAGTTCCTAACTTGGTTCCTATGACAGCTGGAAAGTTCGTTCGAACATCAAAATGTGGCAAATGATTTTGGCTTTCTTTTACCTAAATACAATTTTCTCTCAAAAATTACAAGTAACCGAAATATTTGACATGAAATGCAACTGCGCTAACAAGATTAAAGGTGTCACAGTTTGACTGCTCCTAACTTGGTTCCTATGATAGTTAGGAGATTCGTTCAAACGTCAAAATGTAGCCCGTATAATTGGCTTTCTTTCAACTAAACACAGTTTTCTCTCAAAAATTACAAATAACCGAGATATTGACCGGGAAATAGAGCAATGCAAGTGAAGGAGCTTTTTAAAGATTAGTCGCAATTTGACAGCTCCTAACTTGGTTCCTATGACAGCTGGAAAGTTCGTTCGAACCTCAAAATGTGGCAAATGATTTTGGCTTTCTTTTACCTAAATGTAATTTTCTCTCAAAAATTACAAGTAACCGAGATATTTGACTTAATTTGGCTAATATTGAAGGTGTCACACTTTGACAGCTCCTAATTTGGTTTCTATGACAGTTAGGAAGTTCGTTCAAACGTCAAAATGTAGCTCGTATAATTAGATTTCTTTCACCAAAACACAGTTTTCTCTCAAAAATCACAAATAACCGAGATATTGACCGGGAAATAGAGCAGTGCAAGGAAATGAGCTTTTTAAAGATTAGTCGCAATTTGACAGCTCCTAACTTGGTTCCTATGACAGCTGGAAAGTTCGTTCGAACGTCAAAATGTGGCAAATGATTTTGGCTTTCTTTTACCTAAATGCAATTTTCTCTCAACAATTACAAGTAACCGAGATATTTGACATGACAACTGCGCTAACAATATTGAAGGTGTCACACTTTGACAGCTCCTAACTTGGTTCCTATGACAGTTAGGAGATTCGTTCAAACGTCAAAATGTAGCCCAAAACTTCTCCTTTCTTTAATCAAGATAGAGTTTTTCCGAAAAAAACACTAATAACTGAGCAAATTGGCTTAAAACGCTTTTGTGTTTTACTCCTTTGCACAGCTTTTGAAAGTATAGTGCGTTCCTTATAAACTGTCCCAAAAGGGGTAATTTTTAGTAGTGTCAGATCTGAAATTCTCCCCCCGGAAAAAAAATGTCTTATTTTTTGGGTTAAATCCCTTAATCTGGCAACCATGTAAAAGTTGACGATTCAAACTCCATTTAAACCTCGACTAACTATATATTTAAGGTCGGTAAAGTAGGAAACTGGGAGTGTTGACAAGTTGACAGCTCCTAGCCAATGAGAGTCACGGATAAATCGGGAATAACCGGGATAGCTGTAAGCCGGCACCAATGAACGCACAGAAACCGGGAAACAGCCTCCCGGGACGCGCATCTCATTAGTACCGCTAAGGCTGCGCGTGATTGGTCGTCGGCCCACCGGTCCGACCAATGGTCGACCGAGGTCGGGCTTAATAGAAAATGGCCGGGCGGATCGGCGGCCTCTGATTGGTCGCCGCCGAACCCCACGGTGATTTGTTTGAGGTCGCGCTTTTGTTTGCGTATCGATCGACGTTTCGGTTTTTTTTTTGCGGATGGTACCGCCGCCAGTCGACTCGGTTTAGTACTTTTTTAAATTTACCCACGGGGGTACTACCCACGCTCGAATTCGTTAACATTCATAAACCACAATATCTGTACCTCAATTATGCTAAGTGACTACTGACATGGTACCACCTATGCAAATTACTAATCAAAGTTGAAAAAAAAAACACGCTTACATTACCCGGTACTATCAGTAGTACCAATCATTTCCGTTAAGACTGGTACTACCTTACAAATAGCGCAACAAGAAAAATTATCAATTAGTATTGTTCCTCTATCGCTGAAATTAAATGGTACCACTTCAACACGCACCAGTACTACACTAATCGCTGTACGGTACTACCCTAACAATGCACCATAAAACTGATATTAAACTTGAATGGGCCGACTCATTACCATACGGAAATCGATTAAAACACGTCCGATCGTGATTTGTTAATCAATACGTTAGTACCTTTTAGGTACCATTTCTAGTCGTAATATTGCAATCGCAAAACCGGAACAGTAAACACCAGAAGTAACGCCGATATCGGCGCAAGTCTGAAAAAATGAGTTTTTATGGAGGTACTAAGGTACTACCAAGTAAAGGTTTTGGTGGTACTACTTTTCAATTGTCGCAAATTATCACCATACTACAGAAAATTTTAAGTAGTACTATGTAACTCTCAGTGGTACTGCCTAAAAACTGGTTTGGGGGTAGTACCATTTCACCAAAATCCAACTTTATTTTAGTAACAAACAATTTTTTTACGGTGGTACTACAGTGAAAATTGCGTTTTTCAGGTCCAAGTATTTTTTTGTTAAACTGTCAATTCCAGGGTACTACCATCTCTACAGTCGTTACGTGCTTAAATCTGGAATGATATTGCATTGTTGCCAAACGTACATTTTTTTTAAAGGTACTACCTTTAGTTTTGTAGAGGCCAATAAGTCTGTAAGATGGGGGAGAAACGTAAGTGACGGTACTACCCAGCCAACTTCTTGGTTTGGTACCATCACCTGAGAAACTCTGAATTTTAGTAATTATTTTGGGGTTGAGAAAGCGGTACGACCCAAACATGCGGCGGTACCGTCTCTGATCGGATCGAATTCGGGGAATCGGGTAGGACGGTAGTACCAAAGTCGCGGGTCACAATCAATCACGCGGAGATTTACGGTCCCGGTCGAGTTTCCGAAATTTATGTAAACGAACGCGGCCGCGTTTTTCTCCAAAGTCCCCCGTCCGCGCCTGATTTATGCCATTTCGATCGGGGAACCGTCCGTTTTTTCGTTTTCGTTTTGCGCCGGGGCGAATAATTGATTAATTCGCCGACCCAGAGTGGTACCATCCGAAGGCCATCTCGATTCCGTGAACACCAAATTTTGGTTCAGATGGTACCATAACCTCGCTATAGTACTCACTAGAGTCCGGATTAAAAAAAATATTTTTTAGACTGTTTTGAAAATTTTCAATATTTTTTTGGCATATTCAAGTTCTGGAATGCTTTAGAGGCATTTTGGAGTTTCTGTACTGTTTTAAAACTTTTTTAGACTACTTTAGGAGCATTTGGACAGTTTAAAGAGCATTGAACGTTCTGGACTGCAGACGGACCTTGTAGACGGTTCTAGAATCTTTTGGAAGCTTTTAAACTGCTCTAGAAGCATACGGAAACTTTTGGACTGTCTTGAAATGTTTTGAAAGCTTCTAGATCAGCTGAAGATCATTTGGAAGCTTCTAGACCGTTTTAGACTGCTTGGGAAGCACTTTAGAGTTCCCCTAGTGTTTTAAAACATTTTTAAACTCACTTGAAGAGCATTTGGACAATTTAAAAAGCATACTGAAGGTTCTGGAATGCTTTAAAGGCATTTGGAAATTATTAGAATTTTTTCAAAACTTCTAGACTGTTTTGATACCTTTTGGGAGCTTCTAGACTAGTTGAAGAGCATTTGGAATCTTTCAGACTGTTCTAAAAGCTTTTGGAAGCTTCTAGATTGTTTTGGAAGGCTTCCGACTGTTTTAGAAGCATTTAGGAGTTTGTGTAGTGTTTAGAAATTTTTTTAGACTACTCTAGGAGCATTTGGAAGGTTTCTTGAGAGTTTTAGAAGCTTTCAGATTGCCTTGAAGTTTGTTGTGAGCTTCTAGACTAGTTGAAGATCATTTGGAAGCATTTAGAGTGTTCTAAAAGCTTCTGGAAGCATCTAGACTGTTTTGGAAAACTTTCGACTACTTGGGAAGCATTTTGGAGTTTCTGTAGTGTCTTAAAACCTTTTTAGACTATTTTAGAAGCATTTGGTAACAGTTTAAAGAGCATTGAAGGTTCTGGACTGCTTTTAAGGTATTTGAAACCTTGTAGAAGGTTCTAGAAACTTTTGGAAGCTGTTGAACTGCTCTAGAAGCTTTTGGAAGGTTTCTTGAGAGTTTTAGAAGCTTTTAGAATGCCCTGAAGTTTGTTGTGAACTTTTAGACTAGTTGAAGAGCATTTGGAATCTTTTAGACTGTTCTAAAAGCTTTTGGAAGCTTTTAGATTGTTTTGGAAGGTTTCCGACGTGTTTTAGAAGCATTTTGGAGATTCTGTAGTGTTTTGAAATCTTTTTAGACTACTTTAGGAGCATTGAAGGTTCTGGACTGCTTTCAAGGCATTTGAAACCTTATGGAGGGTACTAGAAACTTTTGGAAGCTGTCGAACTGCTCTAGAAGCTTTTGGACCGTCTTGAAATATTTTGAGAGCTTCTAGACTGTTTTAAAAGCTTTTGGAAGGCTTTCGACTGCTTTGGAAGCATTTAGGAGTTTCTGTAGTATTTTGAAATTTTTTTAGACTACTCTAGGAGCATTTGGAAGGTTTCTTGAGAGTTTTAGAAGCTTTTAGATTGCCTTGAAGTTTGTTGTGAACTTCTAGACTAGTTGAAGATCATTTGGAAGCCTTTAGAGTGTTCTAAAAGCTTCTGGAAGCATCTAGACTGTTTTGGAAAGCTTTCGACTACTTGGGAAGCGTTTTGAAGTATCTGTAGTGTTTTATAACCTTCTTAGACTATTTTAGAAGCATTTGGAAACAGTTTAAAGAGCATTGAAGGTTCTGGACTGCTTTTAAGGTATTTGAAACCTTGTAGAGAGTTCTAGAAACTTTTGGAAGCTGTTGAACTGCTCTAGAAGCATGTGGAAGCTTTTAGACTGTCTTGAAATCTTTTGACAGCTTCTACAAATAAGTTGAAAAGCTTTTGGAAGCTTTTAGAGCTTCTCTAGGGTTTTGGAATGTAAAGTCAGTTTAAATTTGCAAAATTACAGGTAATTGGTATGTTTTTGTCTCTCAGAAGCCTTCAATATCTCAATATACAAAAAAATAGCAGCAAATAAGCACAAAAATGCACAAAAATCAGTCAAATGACGTGTTTTTGCGTAAATCGTTCACATTATAGATGTCAAAGGTTGTCAGATATTAAAAAAAAAGCGAAATTTCTAGAAATCCGAGTACTCACCTAACATTTTACTGAGATCAGCATTGTGCAGATCCGGATTCTCGTCCGCCAACTTTTTTGCGTTCCACTTTGGCCCACACCATGAAAGCGTTCATTGGTCGTCTGATTCGCGCCTCTTTGCTAGCTTTTTGGCTCTGATTGGGCCCGCCAATTTTGTGCGCGAAGCCGGCCCTGGTTCCGTACACGGGCATCGCGTCCGCGTACTGCTGCCTACCATAGTCGTACCTATTTTTTAATGCAAAGTAAGTTTCAAATAGTACCGCATAGAGTGGATAAGCTTACCGGTTGTATTCGGCGTAGGCGTCCATGGCTCCCGCCCCCCACATTTCCCCCGCTTTAGGTAGCACCTGGGGTAGTACCTGACTGGCGGGGATCATGTCTTGGGGATTGGTTTGGTAGTCTTGAGGATACCTGGGGGTCAGCTGGTAGGTCTGGAGCAAGGGCGAGGGGGAGTTTGAGGGGGAGAGGCAGTTGTAGTGGTTGGATTGGGCCGAAGGCGAGGGAGTGCACGCATGCTCGTCCATCAATCTGCAAACAAAAAATTAATTATGAGATAATTACCGGTAAAATGCACGTCTACCAGGACAGGCTAATATGATGTAATTTCTGCAATTAATTGGTCGTAAAAATGGATTTTACAGTCGACGGCGTTATAATCATTGTTGTATCACGTGACTTTGACCAGTCCGGTCTAGTTAAGGTTAAATTTCAGTGGTTTTACTGCTAAAAAACAACGCGGTTCGAGTTTCACCAAAACCACATTTTTTTTTTTAATTAATGTAAAATCACTAACACACTAACTGTACAGAGTGTTAAAAGCATTTCAGTACAAATCAAAAATTACTATTTTTTGAAATTTACAAAAAAAAATAATAAAAAAACAATCCTAGCACGGCTCTCGAACCTCAGACTAACCGTTTACAAAACCTGACTTTTGACCACCAAGCCACCACCTCGTTACGTTTTTTTTGTATTTACAGCAATAAAACCTGCGACATTGGTGATCATAATGTGCTTAGCTGTCATGTTTATTGACGTTCTAAACGTTTTAAAGCATCAAAGTAAGTTAATAAATGCATAAATCACTTTTGGAAGTTTGTGATTGGTCAAAAAAAGCACCTTTTAGTTGAACTGTCATTTTCAGTGTGAAAAAAACTCCATATACCGAGCAGAGCGTTTTTGACGTCACGATGACGTAATTTGGTTAAAACCGTAATTGGGCCAAGTGTCAAATTACGTCATTGTGACGTCAAAAACGCCCTGCTCGCTTCATAGAACGTGTAAACGAACGCGGCCTAAGTTCTCACATGTTGGTGAGTAATTTATATTTTAATTTTATCCTTGTAATGTGAGCCAAAATTAAAAAGTCACGTGACTATAATAATAATCTGGTCCAATTAAATATTCTCATTTATATACACTGATTTATGCCTAACTGAGATGTTTAGGTGTGGTTCAGAGGTTATAACAGGAGTTACAGAAGCGGACGCTTGGGGTTCAATTCTTGTTATTGCCAAACTTTTTTTATTTTTTAACCAAACAGAAATTTATTTTTTTTTTTTTTGGTACACAGGGAGAATATTTTTTGACATTAAAATTTGCAGAATAACCACAGCTACAATCCAGCGGCGTTTTAAAGCATCAAAGTAAGTTAATAAATGCATAAATCTCTTTTGGAAGTTTGTGATTGGTCAATAAAGCACCTTTTAGTTGAACTGTCATTATCTACATTTTCAGAGTGAAAAAAACGCGGCCTAAGTTTTCACATGATGGTAAGTAATTTTATCCTTGTAATGTGAGCCAAAATTAAAAAGTCACGTGACTATAATAATAATCTGGTCCAATTAAATATTCTCATTTATATACACTGATTTATGCTTAACTAAGATGTTTAGGTGTGGTTTAGGGGTTATAACAGGGTTTGCACAAGCGTACGCTTGAGGTTCAATTCTTGTTATTGCCAAACTTTTTTTATTTTTTAACCAAACAAAAATTTATTTTTTTTTGGTACAAAGGGAGAGTATTTTTTTACATTAAAATTTGTAGAAAAACCACAGCTACAATCCAGTGGCGTCCCCAAAATGTAATAAACATCCAGGGGAAAATTCCTAACTAAAACAACACGTCAGACAATAATAATCATTTTGCACCAGGTGCATTAAAAACGGTGATAAAAGTCCAATTCGGTGACGTCATTTCAAACTCCTGGTCAACAATCTGTAATTATTATTGCACCAAATATAGTGCAAATGTGATTTTTTGTCTGAAATTTTATTAATACGGCAGACTAATTGCGCTATTGTTTTCTCGACAAATGCCCGAATAAACATTGATTTTGTATTATAGTTCCCCGATAAGATAAGGCAGTGTGATACTTAATTATTGGTACGCCACTGTATTTTTAAACCTCTAAAAGTGACCGTTTTTATAAAGTCAAAGTAATAATAAGTTTTGTGACGTCATTTCATTTTACTTTGATTTCCGGTGTATTATTTTTTATCAGTAAAACACTTGAGACTGTCACGAGTGACGAACGATAAAAAGTTCATTTAACTCTTGATTTTCAGTTAATTTTTCAAGATGTTCGTTCAAGGTTGAGAGATATTTACAGGGTGTGACAGAAAAATGTGAATTTTTGACCAATCACAACGTAGTACGGTGATTTTACGCCGATGAACGGAACATGGAACGTCATTTTGTTGTTGACAGCTGTCAACCTGCAACTAGACGAATTTTAAATTGACATTTTACTAGAACTCTGTATTCTCAACGGTATGGTGTAATTGTGACGCCATTTTGAAGTATAAAACAAAGAAACAGACGAGAGTGAGTAAACAAATTTTAACACTGGACCAGTTGAGCAGGATCGTATTGACCATAAAAATTAACAACTTTTAAGAATTCTTTAACAAGTAACGGCCATTTTGCAAAATAGACCGCCATCTTGGATATCTGTCAAAACGGTAGTTGTCGTTTTGGTACTCGTATTCGACCACAGAGTTGGCAAAAGATTGCACGGTTGCATAACTTTGACATCCATTTCGATTTTGCTTAATCTGACAGGTGACAGCTGTTGTTAAATTGACATCCATTCAAAAATGTTCTTAATCAACTCCTTAACCCAACACCGTAAATTTGCAGGACCGTTTCTGCTTCCAGTATACAGGGTATGCAAGAAAAATATGGTGGTTCAGTATTTTTTTCATCCTCGACACAATTTTTAAGATAGAATTTTTTACTCTACACCTTTGGAAAGATGAGCTCATTACGGTTTTTTTAAGTGGTTGAACCACCCTGAACCCCCAAAAATAACCGAGTTACAGGGTGTTCAAATTTCAAACCACAATTTCAACTGATTTGAAAATAAATTTGTTGCGTCAAACCTGTTTTTTCTGTTGGGAAAGCTGAAATTGCAAAAGTACGTCACGTGTCAATTTAAATTTGTAGCTGGCAACACTGTAAACACACACATCTGTCAACAACAGTCACGTGACCCGGTAAAAACCGTCTTTCTCGTACAAAATTCTGTAAACTCCATTTCACCAGTTAAAAAAGTTTTTCAAGCTGTGATCGTGACAATTTAAATTCTCAGCTGGCAACACTGTAAAGTCAAGTTGACGCCTGTCAAAAACAGTCACGTGACAGTTTGATAGAGTTGATTACTGTCAGGTGTCAAATGTCAATAACCGGTTATTTAATATGGACATCACGTGTGATTCGCAAAACTGGTATGTCTTGTAAAGATTGTTTTGTAACTTATTCTGATATTATAAAATGCATTGAAAATGTAAAACTAAAGTGAATAATTTCAGTTTGATTATGAACAGGACCGTTTGTCAGTTGTGTCATTAGTGTCATCTGTCAAACGGGCTGTCAAACATACACCCGGTGTTTTTCCATCTCTAATAGTAAAAGGAATGTCACATCATGTGACAGCAACGCAATTTAGTCGGTAGATGACGTCATCCTTGTGTTTGAGGTTAGTTTTACGCAATAAAAGTAGAAAAAAATGATCGTGAATCAATCGTTTAGTGGGTGTTTTACTCCTTTGTCAGACCGTTGAAACAAAAGGGCAATTGAATTCTGATCGATCGTTTCGCGTCTATTATTCGACTTTTTCTATCGTGCGTCGATACAAAAATGTCTCTGTCTGTCAACTGGGGAGTGACGAGACGACCGGCCCCGAAGACGAATTAACAAATATAGTTATTAGCCGTACAAGTACCGGGTACTCTGCGTTGGAATCTGTCAACAGGAGCAGGGGGGGCGACGGTAGAAAAAAAACCAGTCGAATCTCCCCGAATGAAAACTGGCTCGTTTGTCATCCGTCATGCGATTTATCGGCGGTTTTTTTCCCATCTTTGTCGAGTCGCTTTGACGGGTTTTTGCGCGCGGTACGTTCGTCGTACCGTACGTCCGTCGTGATTAGTACCGCATTTTCGCCCGATATGGCGATCGGGCCGAAAGTATAATATTCCCGTCGTCATCAAATTGAAAATCAGTGCCCCCGCCAGCTTTTTCTCTCGCCGGTCCGGAATTTATCGATTTCCATCGAAACGATCCTCCATCTTGGATTTCTTCCGTTCGTACCCACTCGCAAATAATGTTTTCCTGATAATGATTTTAAAGTCGCATTTTTCGCTGCCAGAAAAAAAATAAAAAAGTTTTCTCGTACCGCGATTTGAACTCTCGACCCTACATTCCTACGTACGTTTAAGTACAGTCTACGAGCCACGACAACGTTACTTTAGCCACATGTTATTAATTGTTTTAGAAATCACGTTATGACAGTATAGTGACAATATCGACGTTTTTGACAGAAAGTCTATAAGGCCTAAATTGGCTTAAAAAAATTCAGCCTCGTAATGAGATTTACGCATCTAAATGAGTTTTATTGTAAGCGAAATTGAGCCGTATTGACAAAAATTATTAACAGTTTTAAGTTTACTTTTAAAAAATGTTTTGTCTCATTTTTTTTTCTAAATATACTTGAGGGAGACAAAATTGTAAAAATGTAAAAAAATTATGTAATTTAAGGTTAAATTTGCCTTAAAACACTTCAGTCTGTTTTTCTATCTCACTTTTGTCAGGATTTGTTCAAACCAAACATCCGGTATACTGACAGTCATTTCAGCCAAACTGAAATGTCATTCGACCGCCATTTTGGGTTTTTTAACAGTCTTAAGGATATCCAAATGTTATTTAACAGCAAAAACAACATTTTAACAGTTTAGATCGCCATTTTTTATATTCGACTGTCTAATGCCTCTTTGCCCAACACTTCCAAGTCGATTTTAAGTATAACTTAAGCTAAGTTGAGGTTTGAATGTGACAAATCAGGTGCAAAATAACACAGTCTAAACTAAACTTATCTAACCTGTCCTTAAACTCAACTTAGTCAATGTTGGGGAATTGGACATTATAACTCTAAGCTCCATTTACACTTTTTTAAAGGTTTTGACAGCCAGACTGAAATGTCATTCAACCGCCATTTTGGGTTTTTTGACAGTCTTAAGCTTATCTAAGTGCTATTTAGCAATAAAAATAACATTTTAAGATTGTTTTAACAATTTTAACGACATTTTTTATATCTGACTATCTTCACCCTGTTAAAGTTCCATTTATATTGTTTTCAAAGTTATGCCAGATTTGACAGCCAGACTGAAATGTCATCCAATCGCCATTTTGAGTTTTTTGACAGCCTTAAGCATATCAAAGTGTTAATTACCAACAAAAACAACATTTTAACGTTGTTGTTGGTGTTTTATAAAAATTCATCATTGCTTAACCAAGTTTACGGTTTCGGGATTGACATCTGACTAGGCCATCTAGCGGACCATGGGTGGACTTTTTTAGGTCACCAGGTATAATAAATGATCCCCGGGCCGTCCCAATAACCGCACAAAAATAATGATTTATGACGTTTTTTCCTTCATTAATAATAATTATCAAGAAGCTTTTTCAATCACAATATATAAAGCCGACCGAGAAAAAAAATCATGATAATTTCGTAACGCTTCATATATAATAAATATTGTTTACTCGTACAAGTGACGTAAAATCGCCTTCAAATGTCACTCACACTCATCTGACCTTTAATAATACATACCTAATCATATCTACAGCAATTAATCGAATTTACGCAACCGGTAAAGTCACCCTTTTTAGTTTTTTAAAGGAATCGAACGTTGTTAGATCTGGCGGACTTGCCGGACCCCACACGGTCCTCAAAACGCTCTGCACGACAAATTATTCTATAGCTCCGTCTCACTCTCGCCCCGGCATGGGGCAGATTAAATTAAATTCGTGCAAGTCATACTCTACCTAAATGAAATTATACCGGATTTTTTTCTCTCTCTTTTGCTCCGACCCGCGGCTTATTAAAATTATTATGCGGCTTAAGCCGCGACCACACCCACCCTAAGCAGATCCGACCGTTTTTTCTCTCTCTCTCTCTCTTTCTCCCTGAGTCAAGCCGATTATCGTGTTGTCATTCCACTAAAAAACATTTTCTTTGAAACGTCCTAAATTCAGTCTTTCTCACTCTGGTCATTGTACGTACAAAGACAATAACTGTTAGAAAATGACAAGTGACATTTGCATTTTTTTGACAGTTGATATTGCTTTTAACAGTTTTTTATTTAAATATTACCGAACTTAGCACTGTTCTGTCAAAATTTTATTAAAAGTGACAGTTAAGTCTGTCATTTTTCTCCTACCACAAATTAGTCGTTTTGCCCAAGATGTTTAGACGAAGCGTTTTGTGTTCTGAAAATCGAGTGTTCGAATCCCATAAAAGGCAAACTTTTTTATTTTTTTAAACATTAAAGTCGTAAATAAAAAACACTACAGTGATGCCAAATTTTCAAATAATTTGACTAAAATCAAGAAAACTGGTAGAAAATCTTGAAAACGCTGTAAAACTTTTAGTTTATTATAAAGTTCAATTTTGGTCGAAATTCGATCAAGTGACAAACTAATCCAGATGTCATTTCAATCACAGCCAGTGTTGCCAAATTTAGACAGAAATTGGTCTTTCCTGAAAAAAAACCGGGTTGCTAAATTTAGTCAAAATTATTAAAAAAGGAATTACTAACAGTGTTGCCGAATTTAACTAGAATTTGTAGTTTCTCAAAAGGTAAATTTAAAATTTCTTGCGCTGCTGCCAAACTTACCTACTTTCATTTAAAAAACACAAATTGTGTTTAGATTTCCTTACGAGTTTTGCTTAAATTTGGCAACACTGTGGTGGGCTAGCTTAAAATTGCTTTTTTTGACCAATCACAAACTGTAAGAACAATGTTTTGACAGCTGTCACTCATGGAGCTCTAAAATACTGTTAAATTACTTTAAACTTATTTTTGGCTGTATTTCAGGTATATATTCGGACCTCTAACCTGAAACGTTCCTGAGATATGGAGCAAAAACTGCAAAAAAACGAGAGTCAACTTTGACGCTCTCTAGCGGCTAAACGGGGCAACTTAGCCGTGCCCGCTCAACGTCACGTGATAGCCCCATTGATTAGCTTTCTTTTGTTGTACGGTGGTTTTATACAGAGTGTTTCAAATAAGCGAGTTATGGACGATTTTCTGGAAGAGTGCACGGAATTTAGATCTAAATTAGGGAGTTTTTGGGCCTACTATACTAACGGCGACTATTTCGGATTTTCCTTAATTAAAGTGATTTTTTTTACTAATTTGAACCTGGGAACACAAATCTGACGTCCATTTTGCTCTAACTGGCACCGTTTCGAAGATGACCTTGAAATTATGTCAATTTTGACACTTTAGGGTGTGGCACCCTTGCAAAATGACATTTTGACAAATGACACTTTACGTCATTTTTGTACTATTAACCTGAAGGTATTTAAGCAGTTGAGGTCAATTTTGAAAATAAAAAATTTTCTAAAAAAAATCAGAAGGTATCACCCTAGAAAATTCTTGACAATTCCAATTTTTAATTTTTCAAGGTAAAACGGTGCATGGTACCAAAAAAGGGTATAGAAGGTAAAAGTTGCATCACCATCGAGGTGCATTTATGGTAAAAACTTCAGACCTCTAGCCTGAAAGGTTCCAGAGATATTGAGCAAAAACTGCAAAAAACGAGAGCCAAAATTTGACGCTCTCTAGCGGCTAAACGTGGCAACTGAGCCGTGCCCGCTCAACGTCACGTGATAGCCCATTGATTAGCTTTCTTTTGTTGTACGGTGGTTTTATACAGAGTGTTTCAAATAAGCGAGTTATGGACGATTTTCTGGAAGAGTGCACGAAATTTAGATCTAAATTAGGGAGTTTTTGGGCCTACTATACTAACGGCGACTATTTTGGATTTTTTTAATCAAAGTGATTTTTTTAACTAATTTGAACCTGGGGAACGCAAATTTGACGTTCATTTTTCACTAACTGGCACCGTTTCGGAGATGACCTTGAAATTATGTCAATTTTGACATTTTAATGCGTGGCATCCTAGCAAAATTACATTTTGAAAAATGACACTTTAAGTCATTTTTGTACTCTTAACCTGAGGGTATTTTGGCAGTTGAGGTTAATTTTGAAAATAAAAAATTTTCTGAAAAAAATCAGACACTTTGAAAATTCTTGACAATTCCAATTTTTAATTTTTCAAGGTAAAACGGTACATGGTACCAAAAAAGGGTATAGAAGGTTAAAGTTGCATCACCATCGAGGTGCATTTATGGTAAAAACTTCAGACCTCTAGCCTGAAAGGTTCCTGAGATATTGAGCAAAAACTGCAAAAAAACGAGAGTCAATTTTAACGCTCTCTAGCGGCTAAACGGGGCAACTCAGCCGTGCCCGATCAACGTCACGTGATAGCCCCGTTCATTAGCTTTCTTTTGTTGTACGGTGGTTTTATACAGGGTGTTTCAAATAAGCGAGTTAAGGACCATTTTCTGAAAAACGCACCAAAATTTCTGCTTTCGAGGAGAGTGGTCAAATTAAGGTTGCTAGAGCAAAAACAATCGAATATCGACACAAACATTGTACATCAAGTAGGCCTAGAATTTGACGTAGATTCCAAAAATTGAATAAAAAACTATAAGTTTGGTTTGTTGCTCAAATTTGGGACACCCAGTTACTGACTGTCAAAGCAGTTAAGCAAAATGGCTGCTATGGAATCAAACTGACATTGGAGTGAATCATGTGTTACTCCTGAGAGTGACAAGTGACGTTGACGTTTGTTCGATTACACTGTTGCCATTTCATCGTCGATAACCATTTTATTATTTGTTTACAAGCCGTAAACTAACAACCTGGCGCTATACACACAAACAAACAAACACGGTTTAGTTATTGAGTAGATAGCAAATATCTTATCGTTTTATTGATAAATTATTATCGAGCAAGTGTATAATCTTTACACAAATATTGCACTTGATACTATCGAATTAATATTTTGGTTTGGGATTATCGTCACCTATATCTCGTATATTTATAGTAATTATATATAGTTTCGAGAACTTGGAAATTCCTCGTAAATTACTATAAGACGACTGAAATTTACTTCTCGAAATTAATCCCCCTTCCAATTCAGATTTGAATTCGAACACGATTCGGGAAATTCCTTTACATGACCCAAATGTGTAATCGTGCAACTCGATTTTCCTCTCTCTCTCTCGAAAAAACCGCTCTCCGTCCTTTTTGCTCTTTAACAGCTTAATTAACTGCCACACCAAAATGTAATTAATAGACTCCATTCAAAGCGAAAAAAACAAAAAAACGTCACACGATCAATCACGTTCAACCACTCATTAACCAGTCAGTGTGTGGAATATTCAATTAATTAAACAGATTGGTGAAACAGGTTATTTTGTTGGTTAAAATGACGTTTAAACGTCAAAAATTATGACAGAAGATCACAGGATTTTCTGTCATAATTTTGGTAAAAAAAAAAAAACAGAAAATTCGCTAAATCTAATAAAGACACTGGTAAAAGCTGAAACAGTAAAATACAAGTCACGTGACTAAAAATACAATTTTTGAACTGGCAACATTGTAAAGGCAAAATGGCGCTAGTCACAAACCGTCACGCGACTATACAAAAATTAATGCAAGCTGTGAAAATTTGCTAAATAAAGTTTGGACCATAGTGAAAGTTTAAATAGTAAAATACACGTCACGTGATTTTGGCAGTGCAATTTTTGAGCTGGCAACACTGGACTGGCCTAGTGATGCTAGTCAGAAACAGTCACGTGATCATAAAAATGCTGTTTCAACTGTGAAACTTTGCTAAACAAGTAAAGTATACGTCACGTGACTAAAAATGCAATTTTTGAGCTGGCAACACTGGAGTGGCCGAGTGACACTAGTCAAAAACAGTCACGTGACCATAAAAAGGTAGTCTAAATTGCAAAAATTTCAAAATCCTATTTAAACAGTTACGAAGGCAAAAATTGTAAAATGCAAGTCACTTGACCAAAAAATTATAATTTTTGATTTGGCAACACTGGAGTGGCCGAGTGACCTTAGTCAAAAACAGTCACGTGACCATAAAAATGCAGTTTCAACTGTAAAAATTTGCTAAATCAAATTTAGACAGCTGGAAAAGCTGAAACAAGTAAAGTATACGTCACGTGACTAAAAATGCAATTTTTGAGCTGGCAACACTGGAGTGGCCGAGTGACACTAGTCAAAAACAGTCACGTGACCATAAAAAAGGTAGTCTGAATTGCAAAAATTTTCAAAATCCTATTTAAACAGTTACGAAGGCAAAAATTGTAAAATACTAGTCACTTGATCAAAAGATGGTAATTTTTGAGCTGGCAACACTGTACAGGCCAAGTGACACTACAGTTAAAAACAATCACGTGACCATAAAAATATAGTTTCAACCTTTCAACTGTAAAAATTTGCTAAATCAAATTTAGACAGCTGGAAAAGCTGAAACAAGTAAAGTATACGTCACGTGACTAAAAAAGCAATTTTTGAGCTGGCAACACTGGAGTGGCCGAGTGACACTAGTCAAAAATGGTCACGTGACCATAAAAACGTAGTCTGAATTGCAAAAATTTTCAAAATCCTATTTAAACAGTTACGAATAGAAAAATTGTAAAATACAAGTCACTTGACCAAAAAATTATAATTTTTGAATTGGCAACGCTGGAGTGGTCAAGTGACACTAGTCAAAAACAGTCACGTGACCATAAAAATGCAGTTTCAACTGTAAAAATTTGCTAAATCTAATTTAGACAGGTTTCAACTGTGAAAATTGCTAAATCAATAGTAAAATTTAGAACATACACGTCACGTGACTTTAGGAATGTAATTTTTGAGCTGGCAGTGACTCACGTGACCATAAAAATGCAGTTTTAACTGTGAAAATTCGCTAAATCTAGTTTAGACAGCTGGAAAAGGTAAAACAGTAAAGTGAGTAAAAGCTGAAACAAGTAAAGTATACGTCAGTACGTCACGTGACTAAAATGCAATTTTTTAGCTGGCAACGTTGTAAAAGCAAAATGGCACCAGTCAGAAACCGTCACGTGACTATAAAAAAAGTAATGTAAGCTGTGAAAATTTGCTATAAAATGTTGACAATAGTAAAATTGTAAATAGTAAAATACACGTCACGTGACTTTAGGAATGCAATTTTTGAGCTGGCAACACTGGAGTGGCCGAGTGATATTAGTCAAAAACGGTCACGTGATCATAAAAAGTTAGTTTAAATTACTAAAATGTTCAAAATCCTATTTAAACAATTGCGAAGGCAAAAATTGGAAAATGCAAGTCATTTGACTAAAAAAACGGTAATATTTGAGCTGGCAGCACTGTAATGACACTAAAGTTAAAAACAGTCACGTGACCATAAAAATGACGTTGTAAAAAAATTATGACAGAATAACAGCAATGGTGCCACATTTGCGAAAATCACAGATTGTAGCTTGTGATTGGTTAAAAAACCAACAGCAAGCTGAAAGCTGCTTTTTTGACCAATCACAAACTGTCATCACTGTGTTGACTATTTCTAAAGCAAAACTCTTTGATTGACATTAAATGTCAGCTGTAAATATCTGCTTCGTGAAGCTATAAAACTAAGAGAAAGACCGTTGGACAGACTGCTATTTAGAAAGTCACGTGTGTTTTCACAATGCTGTCACTTGTCAATTTAATTGAATGGCGGCCATTTTGCGCTGCACCTGCATAACTATACTGATTTCTGATGAGTTAATCGAATAAAATTTGTTTTGATAAACACATACACGGTATCGTACGTTTCCGTTTCGTAAATTGCCACATTTTTTCCACTTGATTACAAACTACTGGCATTAATCATCGTTACAACTACTTCAATATGCAGTTTATCAGTCGCGTGTGTCATTCGGTGATTTTGCTGTCAAGGGAGCAAACAAAATGGCGTCGCAAACGGGGAAGCTGATTGGTCACAAAAAGTTCCGGTGGCGACCTCTGCCGGAGACGCGCGGGATGAGCGCTGGGAAAAAGCCCCGAAGTGGATAATTGGCGGCCATTAGCATAGTTGTTGCCTGATTTAAAGGCCGAGCCAAGTTGCAGCAAATGTCTTAATTATGATGGCGCGAATCCAAACGGGCTGTTCAGGCCTTTTGCGGCCAAAGCAAAAAGTCCAACGCAGTCTCCGAGGTGCGGACGTGACGCGACTAAGAAAATCGAACGGGTTCAGGTCCGGTCGGCGGCGCGGGCCGCTCATTCTTCGTCATTCGCTAAATTGCCGAAATTCAGGCAATTTCAAGAAATCATGCACATTCTGGCTACGTTGCAATAGACCGTGACACTTCAAACAAACTGGATCAATGTCCTTCTCACTCTAATCGTTGTACGATAGAAAAGGAAAGAGATACTTCTAGATCACCCTCACTGGTTGTAAACGAAACGACATTTATTATTTTGACAGTCGATACCAGTGTCAAACTAATCTTTATGTCATATAGATAGTTTCATTGAGAGTGAATTTTGACAGCTGTCACTTTAATACGAAATATGTGATTTATTTTGTTTTAGAAACTTCATAGAGATGTAAAATGATGTTAAATTACTTATTATACTTATTTAGTTGTATTTCAAGTACTGGTTTTATAGCTTGATGGATCGATTTTTGACAGTTGTCACTTTAATGACAAATAAGTCAAATAGATGTTTTTGCTTTAGAAACAGTCAAAATCCTATTTATAAAAGAACAATTTTAAGTAAATAAGCTTCAAACTGATTTGGTTGAATTTCGAGTTTTATAGCTTGACGGACCGAATTTTGACAGTTGTCATTTTAATGACAGATGTGACTATATGTCAAATACATGCTTTCGCTTTAGAAACAGACATAACTCAATTTATGGAGGTTAAAAATCAACTCAATAATGAAAAAGTGACAATATTTGAAACATTGCAAAAATGTTGTCGTAAATCGGAAAACATTTCAGTTTGGCAACGGTGCAAGTATTTAGTCATAAAATGAGATTAATGTCAATTTGGCAACACTCCAAGAGTTTCTTAATTAAAAAATATCGATTTGGCAACGCTGCAAAAATTTGATCATAAAGAAAAATTTTAATTTGCCATCATTGCAAATATTTTGGTAATAAATTGTGAAAACTATCAATTTGGCAGGATCGTAAAAATGTGATCATTAATTAGGAAAAGACTGTCTTTAAGTGTGTTTCTGACAGTTCAGATTTTGTCAGAACTTTTCTGCATGACTGTACTCAATATCGTAGAGTTTTTCCATGTTATTGGATAGGAAATTTAATGAGGATTCCAAAAATGTGCTTAAAACTGTCATTTTCTCACTCCGCGTTGATTTTACGAGCGATTTTGTAGCAGACTGTCTTTAAGTGTGTTTCTGACAGTTCAAATTTTGACAGCACTTTTTCCAATGATGGTACTCGATTTTGTAGTGTTTTTTTATGTCATTAGATAGGAAATTTAATGAGGATTCCAAAAATGTACCTAAAACTGTCATTTTCTCACTCCAACTGATTTTGTCCTTGACTGTTCATTAGACCGTGTTTTTGGTAGTTTAAACTTTGACATCAATTTTTTCTCTGACTGTACTCGATTTCGAGTGTTTTTTTATGTCATTAGATAGGAAATTTAATGAGGATTCCAAAAATGTGCTTAAAACTGTCACTTTCTCACTCCAAGTTGATTTTACCAGCGATTTTGTAGCAGACTGTCTTTAAGTGTGTTCCTGACAGTTAAAATTTTGACAGTCAAAAAATGTCAATTTGGCAACTTTGCAAACATTTATTAATTAGAATAGGTAATTTTGCAATGCTCCAAGAATTTGTTTAAACTAAATAAATACCAGTTTGGCAACGCTGCTAAAATTTTGTCATAAGAAAAATGTGAATTTGGTGACATTACAAATATTTGGTCATAAATTTGTCAATTTGGCAACGTTGTCAAAATTTAGTAATAAATTTTAAAACTAACAAATTAGTAATAAATTTTAAAAATGACAATTTGGCAACACTAAACATAGATTAATTAGACAAAAACGTACCAAACTGTCAATTTTTCTTGAAACTACATGGAATGTCATTAACGTTGTAATTTTGAGGCAATTTTTTCTGTTTTCCGGTTTTTGGGAGGATTTTAGCAATTTTGGAAAATCTGGCAACATTGCCTCGATATTTAAACTGTACTTATCATTCTAATACCAAATTAAATCAGTAAATGTTTTGAACTGTAAGACAGAACAACAATTTGAAGGTTCAGAGTGAGTTTACTGTCAACACGGAAACGTTACTCATGTGTCCTCCAGCCGCCATTTTGACTGCTCACCCCAAACGAAAACTGTGAACAGTCAACTTCCTGGAGGACAAACAAACTGCTAAAATATCCCACTAATTAATTCAATATTTTGAAAACTTGTTGGTTGGAAAGTGTTTAACTTGATAAATTGTGAAAAATGTCTTTTTGGCAACATTGCAAAGTGTTAATAAATAAAAAAAATCAATCTGGCAACACTGTAAAAATTTGATTATAAATTTAAAATTTGTTTTTTCTAAATACATTTTTTTAAACCTTTTTTTGAACAAATTGCGGTGTTGCAAGATTGATTCGATGCTAAAACTCCATCGATCGTGCGGCAATAAATCGTTACGAAACGGACAGGTGTGGAAATTTTGCCCGTCTCGGGATGAGCCGGCGTGTATTCAATTAAAAATGCAAAACATATAAATCTCGGATAATTAGTTTGCGTGCATTCCGCCTTTGAGGTTATGCAACACACCAGTCAGGGTTGTTGCGCGTTTTGGCCGCGAGGGGGCGCGTCGGTGGACGACGTCCGCGACCGCGTTACATTTCCAATTCTAATTCGGGGTCTCCAAAAATTAAATGAAAAAAAAAAAAAAACATCCCGCGTCCACATTCCGACGTTGCCGTTTTTCGACGAAACCGCATTCCTTCGGATACTTTTCGAACTGTCACATCAGAAAAGGAAAGAATAAACGGTGGATCGGCTTTTTGCGCTCGTAACTAACGTTTTTGGCAGTCGTTGCGATGTTGCCGGTTTGTTTTAAATATTTAACTAATCCGGGAATTTTTAAAAAATAATCCACCATTTTTTTTTACTTGATCTAAGTGGCGCCACTTGAATGTAAAAAGTGTGAATCACATTTTTGACACTTGACAGTCTTTCAAGTGTGTGTCATGTGTGAAAGACGTTTTTGACATTTGACAGTCTTAAGTTTTACAACAACTTAAAAGATTTTTAGATGTTGCAAAAAAAATTGAACTTTGACGCCCTCTAGCGGCCAAACAGTACAACTTGGAAACTCGTGTAGGCACATTTTTGGAAACCTTAGACTCTGGACTATCTTTTGTTTTCTATGACTTTTTAACGTAGCTAGTTTAATAAGCGAGCTATTAAGGATCAAAGCTAAGATTGTCAGAATACAGTTTGAAAATTGACATGATCAAAAAAAATCACTTTTGGGCTCCAACACAAAATAGATGTGGCAACGCGGCGTATAAAAAAATATTTTACATTACACCTCTAAAATGACTTTTGTGTACGCAAATCTGGCAACATTGTTGTCTAGCTAAACCAATCACACGGCAAGTTTTGACATTAAATAAAAACGCAATGTTTAAATCATAATTCAATAATGTTGCTTGTGGTTTATGGGCGAAGAACTAAAACGCAGTGTTGCCTGATTTGTGCGAAACCATCCCGGCAACGTTGTTGCTGAGTTTAAACGTTTTGTGACAGTCATCATCAGGAGTTTAGGGAGATTTTGATTGAGAAGTTGAGGTGGTTGCACCACTGTACAATTCCAGTGTTGCCGGGAATCTTCCAGGAATTGTGAGATGTGGCAACGTGGCCGTGTTTTTTTTTCTACAATTGCAACGAGCCGCCAGGATCACAAGCCCAGTTTAAGCTAATTTCTAGTTTTAACCTTCACTTTTCGCATAAATTAATCGCGATAAGATCGATTTTATGTCTTGTCCTTTTCCTATATATACACACACGTCTGCGGTGGGTGAAAAAGTTTTTTTTTTTTTTGGGTACCACCGTAAATTATCAAAAACTGGTACCAGTTTTGGTGTGTGCGCGACGGATTAGCCCAGAAATTGAGGTTCTTTGCTTGCCGTGACATTTACCCGATCTATCGGGTTCCCTTTCACTAGAATATTGCGTGTCCACTCCAGTTTAGATCGTTTGCTCCAGGATTTTTTTCCACCGAGCGTACGCCACTGGTACCATAGGAAAATCTCAGGGTCGTAGCCGTTTTACTTTCTTGAAGGGCGACCTTATAAAAGCACTTTCAACGCGCCGTCCGTTATTCTACAAGTCATCTTCGTATAGGTTTCCAACAATTCATATACACACGACAAAAGTAAATTGCGATGACGTCATACAAAGAAAAAAAAAATGCGTTGTTGTTCCACGTCACGCAAATCAAATAATATACTGTATAACGTTTTAACCATAATAACTCAAAAACTGTCAAAGTTATTGACACTGACACTTGGTCACGTGACTGGGTAGACCAATAGGAAACTTTTTGCAGGTTAAGCAATTTTCGCTAAAACCACAAGTTTTCCAGATGTCAAGCAATTAGCGTGGGATTTTAGCAGTTTGTTTGTCCTCCAGGAAGTTATCCGTAAACATTGCCGATTGGGTGGATTACGGTTGAACAGTCAGAATGGCGGTTGGAGGACACATTTGACTAACATTTACATTGACCATAATTGTTTTAAAACGACTATTTAACGCCATTGAAATGTAAACCATTTTTCTCCCTGACTGTCCTAAATATTGTAGGGTTTTTTTAGGTTACTAGATAGGAAATTTAATGAGGATTTCAAAAATGTGCTTAAAACTGTCAATTTCTGTCTCCAAGTCGATTTTACAAATGATTTTGTCTTTGACTGTTCTTTAAACCGTGTTTTTGGGCAGTTGAAATTTTGACAGCACTTTTCTCCCTGACTGTACTCGATTTCATAGTGTTTTTTTTATGTCATTAAATAGGAAATTTAATGAGGATTCCAAAAATGTGCTTAAAACTGTCATTTTCTCACTCCACGTTGATTTTACGAGCGATTTTGTAGCAGACTGTCTTTAAGTGTGTTTCTGACAGTTCAAACTTTGACAGCACTTTTCTCCTGACTGTACTCGATTTCATAGTGTTTTTTTTATGTCATTAATAGGAAATTTAATGAGGATTCCAAAAATGTACTTAAAACTGTCATTTTCTCACTCCAAGTGATTTTTTGACAGCAATTTTTCCCCTGACTAGTCCTTGACTGTTCTTTAAACCGTGTTTTTGGTAGTTGAAACTTTGACAGCAATTTTCTCTCTGACTGTACGCGATTTCGTAGTGTTTTTTTATGTCATTAGATAGGAAATTTAATGAGGATTCCAAAAATGTGCTTAAAACTGTCATTTTCTCACTCCACGTTGATTTTACCAGCGATTTTGTAGCAGACTGTCTTTAAGTGTGTTTCTGACAATTCAAACTTTGACAGCACTTTTCTCCCTGACTGTACTCGATATCATAGTGTTTTTCCATGTTATTGGATAGGAAATTTAATGAGAATTCCAAAAATGTATTTAAAACTGTCATTTTCTCACTCCAAGTGATTTTGTCCTTGACTGTTCGTTAAACCGTGTTTTTGGTAGTTTAAACTTTGACAGCAATTTTTCCCCTGACTGTACTTGATTTTGTAGTGTTTTTTATGTCATTAGATAGGAAATTTAATGAGGATTCCAGAAATGTGCTTAAAAATATCATTTTCTCACTCCAAGTCGATTTTACAAATGATTTTGTCCTTGGATGTTCTTTGAACCGTGTTTTTGGTAGTTTAAATTTTGACAGCACTTTTTCCACTGACTGTACTCGATTTTGTAGTGTTTTTTTGTTTTTTTATGTCATTAGATAGGAAATTTAATGAGGATTCCAAAAATGTGCTTAAAACTGTCATTTTCTCACTCCAAGTGATTTTGTCCTTGACTGTTCGTTAAACCGTGTTTTTGGTAGTTTAAACTTTGACAGCAATTTTTCCACTGACTGTACTCGATTTTGTAGTGTTTTTTTATGTTATTAGATAGGAAATTTAATGAGGATTCCAAAAATGTGCTTAAAACTGTCATTTTCTCACTCCACGTTGATTTTACCAGCGATTTTGTAGCAGACTGTCTTTAAGTGTGTTTCTGACAGTTCAAACTTTGACAGCACTTTTCTGCCTGACTGTACTCGACTGTTCCGTAGTTTAAACTTTGACAGCAGTTTTCTCTCTAACTGTACTCGACTCTGTAGTGTTTTTTATGTCATTAAATAGGAAATTTAATGAGGATTCCAAAAATGTGCCTAAAACTGTCATTTTTTCAATGCCAGAAAATTTACTAGCAATTTTATCCTTGACTGTCCTGAAATGGTGTTCTTGGCAGTTTAAATTTTGACAACACTTTTCTTCCTGTCTATACTTAATTTCGTTCAATTCTAGAAGCTGGCAAATACAGCAAAACCACTAATTTCGGGTTCAAATTTGCAGTATTGGGTTTAGTGCGTGCATAAATTGACAGTTTGGCATCACCGCAAAATTCATTCTTTTTTTGAACTTTTCCAATTTACATTCGGATCACCCGGTATAATCTATAGCCGAATCCAACGATACAGGGTGTGCAAAATTAATTTTGAACAACCCCACTTAGGTTAGGTTACAGTGCTAGAAACTCAGAAAACAGAGTGTATTTTCAAAAAAAAAGTGAAAATTAAAGATTTTTTGGAAATCTTAGAAAAACCAGCATAAGTGAGATCTGAAAATCAGGAGGAATGTTTAATCTACCGTTATCTCGAAAATGACACATTTCAGGGTTGCCAAACCAAAATCAGTCGTTGTCATTGATTTTATGAGGATGTGGCAACGGTGGACTGGATTGAAAGATGTTTGCCAGAAAGCTCTCTAAAATGTTATAACTTCAACTGATCCTATCTTCGTTCTGAGTAAAAATAGCAAAAAAACTGTAAAATAGAAAATTGTAGGAAGTTTCATTCTCTACAAGAATTATATAGGGTGGTTTTGCTCTAAATGGTCGTTTAAGGGAGATATTTGCTCTAACTTAGGTAGATGAAGAAGAGTCACTCCAGGTCATCTTCTGTCTCTTTTTCTCTTATTTTTCCTCAACCGATTAACATTGAACACATGACGATCTGTTTGCTTTAGAACGACTTATCAGCATCGTCTTTGCTACCGATAAAGCCCGTGGTACTCCAAAGTGATTTAAGATAAGAGAGAGTGAGATAGAAAGGGATCAAATTCTAGCAAACATTGTAATCACGCAGTTTCCCCTTTTTTCGAACGGTTGATGATGCCTTTTCTTTAATCGAAACGTTCAAAAAAGGGTGAAAAAAGTACTCACTGATAATTAGCGTAACCGCAATCTTCATCGGACGCCATCATTCAAAAGTAGTACCACACCGCACCTATCACAGCACCATCACAAACCACCTGGTTATACAAAAAGTGTCACCCCCGCACGGTACCACCGGGTGTGTGTGTGTGTAATCCGTCGGCAAACGATCGCGCGTTGTTTCTGTCAAATTCGAACCGTCAACGTGGTACGGGTTGCCTAGAAGACGACGCTCCAGGTACTACTCTGGCTCGACGCGGTTGGGTACCACCTCGATTTACCTGGGGGGCTACCTGGTGGGGTGCGCGCGCACCACGGCCACCGCCACTTTTCGGATTTTTTCGGGCTCCGGGGACAGGTTAATTTATTGCCCGCGCGGGGATTTTAATTTCCAAGTCGCCGGTACTCGGGGTGGGTACTGCCTACTTTCTTTCGATGTTGTACCGCTTCCAGGACACTGAAACACGCTAAATTTCACTGTGAACACCAAGTCAGTTTATTCACTTTCATCCCTGAAAATTTCACCCCGATATCTCTCCTAGTTTTTGAGATATTTAAGTTTATATCCCATTTACTCCTTGGAGAAATGTATTGGAATAACTGAGCTGGCTAGTTGCCCAGAAATTTTAAAAGAATACTGACTGATTGATTGCAAAAGCCAAACATGTTTTTAAGAAGAATTTATTTCTATCAGCCTTAGAAAAGGCTGGTTGTCCAGAAATTTTGAAAGAAGAGTGGCTCATTGATTTCAAGATCCAAACATATTTCAAAGAAGAATTAAACAACGTCAGAAAAGAAGACTGGAAGAATGATTGAGCTGGCTAGTTGCCCAGAAATGTTTTTAAAAAAGGACTGACTGAATGATTACAAAAGCCAAACATAAGAAAAAGAAGAATTACGTTGTATACGCCCAGAAAGATGAGTCTAATTGTCCAGAATTTTTTAGTGGTTTGTTTCAACTTAATACTGTAGGGAACCAAGACTTAGTACCGTTAGATCAAAAATCTGGTTGTAGTACCAGGTGGTACCACATTTTCATCCGGAAACAATTAACAGAACCCAATTTGTCATTTAATGAAAGATTGGGTTCTGACTATGAGTTTGCAGAGGTCTGGGAGCTTTTGCAGATCGGTGTGGTACCGCTTGGTGATTTGACAGTTATTTCGTGACACACCAAGCAAATTGGTACCAAGTGGTACCGTCTTTTAATTTTCAAAACCGTTCTTGTTTGATCGGTTGGTTTTACATTGATTTTCAGTTGTTTCACATAATTACAATGGTTTTCTAAAATTTGTTAGCTTGGTACCACCCGGTGGTTCTATCAATTTTGCTATTTTACGACATAAATTTGTCAAATTTGCAGTGTATTCTCCACTGTCACTGAATTTTAGGCTGTTTTTTAGACTTTAAGGAACAAGTGGTACCACCACATGACTCAGTAATTTCCTCATTTTTTGACATAAGTACGTCGATTTTATTGTTAATTTTATAGTGTTTTAAGACAACTAGGTCAAAAAGTGTAATGGTACTTCTAAAAACCAGGGTGGTACCCCTTTTTTCTTCTCAAAAATTATTTTGTTTCAATTTGGAATGTGTGTTAGAAAAATGTTTTATATAGTTTCAAGAATTGATTAAAACTTGTTGGTTTGGTACCACCAGGTGGTTCTAACAATTTTGTTATTTTTTTGACATAAATCTGTCAAGTTTGAAACTAAATAACCTCAACAGGGTACTGTACCGAGTAGTAACGCCTTTTTTCTTTTCAGAACCATTCTAGTTTTTTTTTTTGATCTAGTGGTACCATCACGTGACCCTAAATATGTTTTTTTTTACTGGAAACTAAAAAATAAGTGGTACCATTATTGTTTGAGACAGTTTCAGTAATTTGGTTGTTTTGTAACGATTTTAAGGTTTTGACAACTGAAAGTGGTACTACCAGGTGACTGGTAAAAATGTTCTTGTTTTTAGAGATTTTTGAAGTGCTTTGAACCATCTAGGCCGAAAGGTTTAAAGTTACTTCCAAAAAGTACCAAGTGGTACCTCCCACTGATTTGTTTTTGAAAAAAACAGTTTGTGTTTAGCTGAAAACTGCCTAGTTTGACCAATCATCTGTCAAACTGTCACTCATTTTGCTGTGAACTAGTTTTTTTTAATAAAATTGTGTAAAGCCCATCAAATGACAATAATAGTCGAAAAACACATTCCTAGTAAACTAGGTTAGATCGCCCAGCCCTAGTGACGTCCATGCGTCATCTGTCATTTGTCATTTCATTGTCAGTTGTAGTTGTAATTGTGTTTCACAATAATTACACTCAAATTGAGCGTTAAAATGATTTAAAAAAGTGAATTTCTTTTATGTGTTTGATTGTGGGCAGCAGCAACACCTTTCTAGTGCTTTACCTCAGAGATCTGTCAGGTTTAACATCGAATAAATCGCTGTCAAGAAGTTAGAGGTTAGTTTATGTTTTTTCTAGTTAAATTGCTAGTTTTAGGTGCTTTTTTCGTATTAAGCTTGTGTATGCAATAACGCTTGGCAAATTAGTATAATTAGTGCTGATAAATGTTAAAACAGAGTGTGGAAAGCATAATTTGCTAGGTTATCCAAGGCCGCCTTCACTTTGAGCAAATGTGACGTCACAATGACGTAATTTGACAGTTGGTGTTATCGTGGTTGTGTCAAAATTACGTCATCGTGACGTCGAAACGGTGCAACAATCTATGCGTAAATTCCCACCGTACTTAACGGTACCCTCCCCCCAAGTCCTAATTTTCGTGATTAATGTAGTTTTTTTTTTTTAATTTCAATAAAATTAAAAACAGAATCCGCCATCGAAACAGTTAACAAGTCTTAAATATGTGTGAACTTTCAACTAATTGCGAATTAAAATGAAGTTCCTTCCTTCGTATAGTTGAAACAGTTAAGATGAGATGGAAAATATACTCGGGCCGCACCAATTTGCGTCAAACCAACGGTGGGTTCTAACGGGTGGTAGCGATTGGTGCGGATGGTGCTTGACTAGGGTACTAGCGCAACCTTGCGTTCGTCGAAACAAAGGATCCCACACTGAAAAAAAAGCTCCCATGGAAGTGCGGAAATTTTATCTCAATTATGGCGTTCAAGGAGAGCTTGAACCCCGGCTAAATCCCCCCCCTCTCTACCCTCCCCCTCAATTAGATCTAGATGAGGATTTCTTTTTAATTGCCGTATAATTTTCTAGGTCGTCCGACCTTTCTAGTGGTTTCGTGTCAAATGCGCATTACTTATGATTTTTATTGGTAACATAAAGTGTCTGAAGATGACGCATACGACTGAAACTTTCTAATTACCAGTTACAATACCCTGAAGTGTCAACGTGACAACAACGTAAAACTGACAGATAACTAGTTGTTGACAGTCAAGTAGGCGGAGCCTAAACACTAGGGATGTGCTTGAAAAAGTCGTTTCACCCTGATTAAGTCTAGAACACATTGAAAACCACCAATTACAACCAAAAAACCGTGTAAGAGTGATCAGAGATGCAAAAGTCATTTTCGAATCGGAAAATTTCCATTTTTGGGAAAACAACTGTCAAACTTGTCATTGTCAAACTTATCGTGCATTCCAATGAGATAATTTAAGACATCTAACCGCCATTTGCACCGTTGTACTTTAAGCACAGCTTAAGTGCGGTTTAGAGTGTGACTTTTTTTACCTGTACTGTCACAGTCTGACCCACACTTAAATTAAGCTCGGCTTACAAAACGACGGTGCAAATGGGGGTAAATGATTAAAAGTATATTAAACTTTATTTGAATTGATTGGATTGTTGTACAATCTTTTGGTATATGGTATACAGGGTGATCAAAAGACAATTTCAAGGGCTACAAATTGGTATATTGAACCACCCTGTAACTGTCAAAATAACAGAGTTATGGGCTGTCACAGTAAAAACTGTCAAAATCAAACAACTCAGTTTTAACAGTAAATAACTCACTTATTCGACGTTTTAGGTGGAAACGCTATACAGGGTGGTCAAAAGACAATTTCAAGGGCTACAAATTGGTATATTGAACCACCCTGTAACTGTCAAAATAACAGAGTTATGGACTGTCACAGTAAAAACTGTCAAAATCAAACAACTCAGTTTTAACAGTAAATAACTCACTTATTCGACGTTTTAGGTGGAAACGCTATACAGGGTGGTCAAAAGACAATTTCAAGGGCTACAAATTGGTATATTGAACCACCCTGTAACTGTCAAAATAACAGAATTATGGGCTGTCACAGTAAAAACTGTCAAAATCACCTCATCAGTCTACTTCATTCCTAGATAATCCATCAATATACAGGGTGTTCCAAATTTGAGCAACAAACCAAACTTATAATTTTTTATTTGATTTTTGGAATCTACGTCAAATTCTAGGCCTACTTGATGTAAAATGTTTGTATCGATATTCAATTGTTTTTGCTCCTACAGCCTTACTTTTGGTGGCGAAATTTTGGTGCATTTTTTCAGAAAATCGTCCATAACTCGCTTATTTGAAACACTCTGTATAAAACCACCGTATAACAAAAGAAAGATAAAGAACAGGGCTATCCCGTGACGTTGAGCGGGCACGGCTAAGTTGCCCCGTTTAGCCACTAGAGGGCGTCAAAGTTTACTCTCGTTTTTTGCAGTTTTTGCTCAATATCTCAGGAACGTTTCAGGTTAGAGGTCTGAAGTTTTACCACAAATGCACCTCGATGGGATGCAACTTTTACCTTCTATACACTTTTTTGGTACCATGCACCGTTTGACCTTGAAAAATTAAAAACTAGAATTGTCAAGAATTTTCAAGGGCGATATTTTTCAAAAAATTTTTTATTTTTAAAATTATCCTCAACTGCTTAGATACCTTCAGGTTAATAGTAAAAAAATTACGCAAAGTGTGATTTGCCAAAATGTCATTTTGCTAGGGTGCCACGCATTAAAGTGTCAAAATTGACATAATGACAAAGTCATCTTCGAAACGGTGCCAGTTAGAGCAAAATGGACGTCAAATTTGCGTACCCCAGGTTCAAATTAGTTAAAAAAGTCACTTTGATTAAGGAAAATCCAAAATAGTCGCCGTTAGAATAGTAGGCCCAAAAACTCCCTAATTTAGATTAAAATTCCGTGCACTTTTCCAGAAAATCGTCCATAACTCGCTTATTTGAAACACTCTGTATAAAACCACCGTATAACAAAAGAAAGCTAATGAGTGGGGCTATCACGTGACGTGGAGCGGGTACGGCTAAGTTATCCCGTTTAGCCACTAGAGGGCGTCAAAGTTCACTCTCGTTTTTTGCAGTTTTTGATCAATATCTCAGGAACGTTTCGGGTTAGAGGTCTAAAGTTTTTACCACAAATGCACCTCGATGGTATGCAACTTTTACCTTCTATACACTTTTTTGGTACCACGCACCGTTTGACTGTAAAAAATTTAAAACTAGAATTGTCAAGAAATTTCAAGTGAACTTTTTTTAAAAACGAATTATTTTAGAATTTTCAGATTTTCCAATTTTTCCGGAAAATTACCGAAAATTTTCTGAAAAAATTCCATAAATTTAATTTTCCGGAAATTTTACATCCCTGATTGAGATGACAAATGACAGTCGTGACACTTGAGCGTTAGTAGGGATGGGCGGTTTGATGCCATTCACTAATAATGTGTTTACTTCATAGTTTTCATTTTTTTTTTAAAGCGGTTCTACGTAAGCATTTTTGTTTACTTTTTTCAATTAAAATTTTTAGGAATTGTACTACATAATCAATTTTTTTTCCAAAAGTGTGGTTCCCGTCAAATTCTTTTTAGTATTAAATTGGGGCTTCTTCTTCAAGGGTACATAATTTTATTTAAAAAAATTGACGTGGTACCACATGGTACCTTTCAGGCAACTGAAAAACTATCAACCGGTACTTTACCATAAATAACTGAAAAGTAGAAAATGACAAATTACATAAAAAAAGTGAGAACCTACTAGACTGTCAACAGTAAACGGTAATGACACTTTTGACAGTCTATAGTAGGCCATTTCTAGATACATGTGTGCCAACTAGAGATGGGCGGTGTTCATGAAAAAGTCGTTCTGGCATCAGCGGTTATAATGACACTGATGACAGTCCCAATAGGAATGTGCTTTTCATAAAAAACTTGTTTTAAAATTTGTCTGCCGTAGGTACCAAAATAACTGGTTTTTGAGACATTTTAGTGTAAAAAATAGGATTTTGCAGCCATTTTTTTTTTGTTGACAGTTGGTAAGGCTCACTATGGATGTGCTTACAAACTTGCTGTCAAACTGATTGAGTCCAGTAAGGCGTAAAACTGAGTTTTTCATAATTTTGTGCATCTGAAATTGCAGTGCAAGTTACAACACTAAACCGAGTTTATGAGTGATTGAAGTGTGACAGGAATGACACTTGGGTGTCACTAGAGCTGGGCAGTTTTTCCACAAACTGACAGTACACACTGACATTCACAGTCATTTTATTAATGACATTGTGGACAGTGGGTGAGCCTGGTTGAAACACTAGGGATGTTTTAGGTCCAGTACACGTAAATTTAAGTGCAGTTGTGTGGAAATACATCACTAAACCGAGTTTATGAGTGATTGAAGAGTGACAGGAATGACACTCGGACTTTAGTAAGGCTGGGTAAACACTAGGGATGGGCATGTTGTGCAATCTGTTTGTAGGGAAGGGTTTTTCGGATTGATGCGTTACACAGTAAATTTAATGGGTTTGACGACAGAAAGCAACACGTTTCGAATTACGGCTCGTTGCCAGTCCAGTGACTTGCGAGCGCGCAATTAGTCAATAAAAAGTGACAAAACGATCGTCGGTTCGGTTTCACTTTTTTCCTCGAGGGTGACGGGCGTTCTTCGTTTCCGCGCTTACGCCATTTTCTAATTATGTCGATGAAAATGCCTTTTTAAAGACACTTTCCAATCACTGTTCCGTGACAATTTTTTCAGTAAAAAAAATTTAAAAAAACAAATCCTGTTAGTTGGTCCACCCTGTACACACACGTGCAACAAATAAGTTATACCAGGGTAAACGTATGGGAATCAGTAATTATTTCATATTTATACGAATCGATGCGTTTATGTAAATGATTTCAAGACTGGCTAACAGAATGCATATTCATATCCTGTTTTTGTTGTTGTACTGGTAAGCGAAGCCGAAAAATCGATCCGGTTACAAATCGATGACGCGCAACATCCCTATAAACGTAAGGGTTGCCGAGTCATTGAATTCGTACAATTTGGTAACTGGATGAGTCACAAAAAAAATATTGAGGCTGACCATAATTAATTTTTGGGTAATATGACCACTTAGAGCGACGTTTCGGAATATTGAAAAGGCCCCACCCAGGTCCGGTTCGATGATAATGTACGAATTGGTGATTCAAGTCGCGTCGGGACGGCGGCGTGCCCAACTCGTGCTTCTTCGAAAAATTAAGGCAGGACCGCACCCATGTTAATGTTTTTTGGAATTGAAGAAAAATTAAACGCAAACATAATTATTCTGGTACTGGGGCGATGAAATCTCGTGAGAAACGGAAGTGACGCCGGTTCGGTCGAGGGTCTTAACCTGGCCGGACACCGCTGGCGCGGAACCTTTAAAAACACCTCGTGGTACCCGACTTTGAACGCGTTTATTGTTAACGAGTCTAAAGGAATTATTATATTATGTTGACGACTCGGTGACATCCGGTCCGCCATCTTGGATCAATGAACAGCAACGCTTGTTTTGGAAAGGCATTAGGAAAATGCTAAACTCCGATAAGATCGAGCTTTTGAGGAAACTTGAAAAGCGGAACAGACGCAAAAATGAGGTCGATCATAAAAATTTCCGAACAATGGCGGCCGCAGAATGTGCGAAATAACTCGAAGAAACAATTGAATGATATAACAGCTCATCAACGGCGGGGCTGACCGACATTACCACCAAGTTCCGTTGCGCACACACGTCACAACAATAAAGCCGAAAAAAAAAAGGGTCCATTTTGGCGCGCGTCTTCGATAATCGTATCGGATTTCTTTTGTTTCGGATTTTATCGCGGGCTACTAGACTTCGGCTACCGTTGTTGTTGTCGGACCTCAGGTAAAAACGGCCCGATGCTCGCTTGTTTGCATTTAAATTACGGCCCATTACCGCCCAGGGCCCATGCACACACACATATCTTGTTGTGTATGACACTTTCGGTGGCTTACCAGTTGCATTCCGGAAGTTAAGGTTTTTTACTACTCGAATCGATACGTTGAGCACAGCCTTAGTCACTTTTGTCAATCTCATACTGTCAACTGTCAGTTGTATTCATTACTATAGATCATTTTGAGTCACCTGATTTTGACACTGGCTTTCGACGGCAGCCATATTGCCGGGGGGGCAGACAACTGAATTTAGCTGTATGGATTTTCATTGTTATTTATGATCTCCTGGTGTTTAATAAACTGTTTAAAAGGAAGCAGAGTACATTTAGTTGATATGTAGGGAGAAACACTGTTAAAACTAAAAACATCATCTGTCCTTTTGGAAAGCCTGTAAAATATAATGTTTTTGAATCATTATCTTTAAATGACTCTTCTGACAAGCCAGACAATTTTAGTTTTTCTTGCAATGTATAATTTTTTGATTTGCAAAATTGAGATCTTCTGATAGACAATTTATACACAACATTTTGTTCACTTTTCAGTTGGCTATTGTCATCAATTTGTTGAAGTTGTTCCAAGTAAGATACAGATACTTCTGTAGGTGGACCTGCAGTGGGTTTCCTGTCCATGTTCATAGCTAACGTGCTCTCTCACCTTCATGCTCATCTTCCTATATAAAGGTCTTATTACAGATATATTATAACTTTTGTACAAAAACTTATGAGACGTTTTGTTTTACGCTTAACTGCTTGAACATGCCGCTGTACACTTTGTACATTTTGGCTTTTGGTAATAATATAGGTATATCCCATATTTACAGAAAGAACCCAGTCAGGATTGTCCTTATCTTCCAATTTGGCTGGTTCGCCTAAAAAAACCAAACAAAACTGACACAATACACAAAAATTAAAACAATATTTTATTTAACCATACTTCGTTAGATGCTGTACTACTGACAAATAATAATAATAATAGATACCTGAGACAGTGATTTGCACAAATTCGTGCATTATTAAGGAAGGTTTTACTTGAATCCCCACGTTTTGAAGCGGCAAACCATTTAAGTTGACGTTTTTTTGACAACGCGTTTAGTTGTTCTCCCCGGTTCTTCAACGCTTTGGGAATCTTGAAAAATCGAACTTTATCCCTTTCTGCTCTATTTCCACAACGCAGGACTGAACAAAACGACGGCATTTTTCTACAATCTTCTGAACTCAATCGAAAATTTCTATGGTTTACATTTAACTAGTGGGTCTGTATGCCCCCCCGGCAATATGGCTGACTTACGTTTGACGTTTGTGACGTCACCTCGAAATGGTCTATTGTCCATCCTTACTCAAATCTAACCTAACGCATCTCTAATCGTGGTTAATTCCACTTGTCATATATAATAAGTGTCACGTGCCACCTTAATTCTAACAAGTTTATCTTACTTTTACATTAACGCTCCCAGGACACGCTTACTGTGTTCTGGAGAGAAAAAACGGCAAAAACTAATTTTTATCACTCGGTTGCGCCACATTACTAGTACGGCCCATCCCTACTAACCTCCCGGAGTGTCAAACGGTTGACAGTTCAGTATTTTAGGGTTATGATAACGTGGGCGGGACGCCCAGTCTAATTTGCCTGATTTTTCACGTTTTTTTAACAGTTTTCGCCCTTAAACTGTGCAAAACAGTTAATTTACACTGTCCAGATCGTGATTCACGTTTTGTGTAGGTTGGCAAGTGCGGTGGAGTCCGTGGAACTCGAGTTAAAAACCGGCTCGGGCTGGATAGGTTTACCTCAGTCCCTGGTTTCCAGTTTTGCCGTACTTCCAAGGTGTTTACACCGGTTTTTAGGTCATCACCACCGCTTACTAAGGGTAAGTTTACGTTTTTAAGTGAAAAATTCTGAAATTCTTCCATTTTGTCCGCACCAGAGGTGCTTTCCAGTGATTAAAAGATTAAGAACAGAATACTCGGAGGTGTATAGCTTTTCAACTGTTCTTCTTTGCCTAGCACTCGAACATTGAAACTAGAATTGAACTGTATATACTTAACGGAGCAACAAGTACCAAATTATAGGGTGGTGCGGCAGGGGATTACAACACGGAGCAGTGAAAAAGCGAAAAGTCAGCACCCACTGGAAGGGTCAAAAGTAATTCAGTATTAGTCGGGATCTACTCCGAGCAGTTCATATAAGTCACTGGAAAGCCCCTCAGATCGGTGCACACAGCACAGTTGAACCACGTGACTTTAGCACATACTAATTACGTCATAGTTTAGACGACACACTGTGACACACTCTTTCACATTAAAAAAAAAATAATCAAAATCTAGTTTTTAAAGCAATAACTTGATTGCACCACATTACTAGTACAGCCCATCCCTACCAACCTCCCGACTGTCAAACGTTTGACAGTTCAGTATTTTGGGGTTATGATAACGTGGGCTGGACGCCCAGTCTAATTTGCCTGATTTTTCACGTTTTTCTCACAGTTTTCGCCCTTAAACTGTGCAAAACAGTTAATTTACACTGTCCAGATCGTGATTCACGTTTTGTGTAGGCTGGCAAGTGCGGTGGAGTCCGTGGAACTCGAGTTAAAAACCGGCTCGGGCTGGATAGGTTTACCTCAGTCCCTGGTTTCCAGTTTTGCCGTACTTCCAAGGTGTTTACACCGGTTTTTAGGTCATCACCACCGCTTACTAAGGGTAAGTTTACGTTTTTAAGTGAAAAATTCCAAATTTGTGTTTCTAGCTTGTTGGACCGCCATTTTGTCCTCACCAGATCGGTGCACACAGCACAGTTGAACCACGTGACTTTAGCACATTTTTAGACGACACACTGTAGCCGCATTCTTTCGATCTATGATTTCGGCTCCAAAAGCGTTCTGATCTAAAAATCACCTGACATCATCATTATAAAATAAGGTAGAGGTCACGTGACTTTTGAATCATAACGCGTTTGGATCCGAAATCACAAACTGAAAGAAAACGGCTTGTGACACACTCTTTCACATTAAAAAACATCAAAAGCTAGTTTTTAAAGCAATAACTTGATTGCACCACATTACTAGCACAGCCCATCCCTACCGACCTCCCGACTGTCAAACGTTTGACAGTTCAGATTTTCGGGGTTATGTTATGATGAAAGTTCGGTTGATCCAAATTGCCTGATTTTTTAAGTTTTTTTAACAGTTTTCCTTCGTAAACTGTGTAAAACAGTTAATTTATATCGTGCAGATGGTGATTAACGTTTTGTGCAGGTTGGCAAGTGTTGTGGAGTCCGCGAAAGTCGAGTTGAAAGTAGGCTTGGTGTGGATAACTGTGCCCGTGATTTCCAGTCTTGCTGTACTTCCAAGGGGTTTACATCTAATTTTTGGGCCGCTTACTAAAGGTTAGTTTACAATTAATGAGTTTTTAAGTGAAAAATCTTAGTTTTGTGTTTGTAGTTTGCCAGACCGGTATTTTGTTCTCACCATATCAAACAGACCAAAAAGCACAGCAGCACCACGTGATTTTACCACATTCTAGGCGAAACGATGATATCACATTTTAATACAGTAATCAAGTGAGTAAAAAATCAATAATTGGGTCAATATTTGTATTTTTTACAGGTAAGGTATCTCCAACTGTCAAGTAATGTCATCATTCTGATTTTTGACAGTTCAGTTGATCCGGCCCCAAAAAAAAACTTAAAACCAAGCGAAGTCGTTAAATTAGAGTGTGAAAATGTTAATAACACTTTGTGTGTATACTGGAAAACTTGCCAAAGTTGTTAGTTGGAAAGCCAGGAAAATCGTAAGTGTTAACAGTTTTCATTAAAAAAAACCTTCAAAATAGTTGATTTACAGTGTACTGATCGTCCCTCAGTGGTGTGTTTCTGGATAATTGGCGTATAAACCAGTTAGAACTTAACCTCACACTTGTCTGGGATTTGGGGAATTGAAGGGGTCCTGGTTTTAGTAAGGTAAGTGTCCCCACTCAAATTGACATGTTGCCAATGTTTCTTCCTTTCTGTATTGTTTTGTCGGCTCCTTTGATTGGTCGTGTAATGCAAGGCACGCGTTTTTGACTAAGCTTTTCCCTTTAATTGTGTGTTTAGTTAAAACACAACAAAGGAGCCCCCCGACGGTTTAAATTATTATAGAGAATTGTCGATTTTCTAAAGACCACACATTGAAACCACAAAGTAACCGACTTGCAGGTGGCAGGTGCCCGTTTTCGTGGTACTTAAGGAATAATAATGATTTTATCACTTTTGTGTTGTTGGCTGAAAAAATAAGTGTAAACACACGTTATAAAAAATGTTGAAGGGACTGACTACACCACAACACACAGGAAACCGTCGTCGGACCTTTGACCGTGAAGACCGACCGATCGGAAATTCACGGTTTTAATTATCGAGACGAAGGTCGGAGGCTCATTTGCGATTCTAAGCCTTTCCATGCACGTTTTTATGAGGTCACCGCCTGTTCGATTATTATTCCTTTAATGTTTGTTGGTTTCGTCTTCAATTAAGCCGCAACAATTCCCCAAAAACTGCTAAAGATATCTTAACAGAAAGTCAACAAAACACGCCTAAGAAAACAACAGAGAGAAAGAAATGTTTGTTTTTGGGGGTAAGCTGGTAGCCCTAGCCCAACAGGGAGCTTCTTTGTCTACGCCTCGATAACGCTATTTGAACGAATTTCACTCTGTGCACTTCCTCCAGACCTTAATTACTTTAGGAAATGGGGTGTCCGCCTATCTGATATATTGCTTGAGAAAGTTCCACCAGGAGCCTGAAGAGAAAATGTGATTGTACTTGGGTCAGGCCAGGAAAATCAAACAAAATTAGAATCACAAGTGTAACATAGTGTCTTGAAAATAAGGATTTTTTTTCAAGAAAATAAAGAAAATTTATTTATTTAATTTATAGAAAAGGTACATTTTTGTAGGGATGTCAAGTGTTTACCATTATAGTTAGTTTTAGTAGGATTGTATGTAGTTATTAAGAAAATTAACAGTATTACTTGATGAACTTCAAAGGAGGTGAAAAAGGTGGTACGTGGAGGTAGAAGGTGGGAAAAAAGGTTTTTTTTTTTGTTTTTGTTGTTGATTGTCAAGAGAGACTTTTGATGAGAGCTGGAAAGTCAGTTTTCTAAAAAATTCGAGCAAAAATCAGACTATTGAAGATCAGGGGATCTTAGAAAGCTTTTTCCTTCCGGAACGGAAGTTACTGGGTGTAATACCGAGTGCTACCAGCAATTGTACCGTCTAGTCCACGTTATGACATGGAGCAGATTGTGATAGAGGACCTATTCCAGAAGTGGTTAAATCGATAACCGAGGAGGCCTCCCGGCTGTTACCGAGATACAGCCTTTGCAGTTAAAAATCCACCTCAACGGAAAAGAAGAAGATTGGTCAACTGACGGTTTATTTTGGACAATTTGGACTCTTTGACGAAGAGTATTAGTTGTAAGTAGTTTGTAATTTTTTGTATTAAAGACATTTGTAGTTTCAATGATATATTTAGAAGCAGGATTTTTAGGTAGAAAGTAAGTTAGATAGGTTTAGTTATTTACCTTAAAAATAACTTGGCATCCCTATTATAGAATTTTTATTCAAGCTTATTTATTTAAATTTTCTTTATTTACTAGATTATTAGAATGAATGGTCAGGGTGAATCTGATGCCAGTTATGACGATATTATCATGCAACTAAGAGGTGAGGGAGATTTGAGTAAATCTCATCTTCAGGATGATAATAATCATGACAATAACAAGACAATGTCAATTTGTTGTTTTTGTAGCCAATTTTGGTGTTTACGTTTTCCCATGCCACTCAGGTAGTTCAAGTTGGTCCTTAAGAAAATTAATTAGCATCGCGTTCCATCGATCTAAGTCGCTCCCAGGGGGCGCAGCCCCATCGGTCACGCGTCAGGGGTCCCAACGACACACTTGTGTCCCCGCTTATCTGTCAATCGTCACAGGAAAGTAACATCGAAACGATATGTTACTGTCACTTGCGGGATAATCGTTTTGCCCAAAAAAACACGTTTCACTAGTGAAAAATTTTATTAGTATCGTTTTTACCTAGAAACGACACGAGCGTGTCACGGAACGGTGTCACTTTTTGCGGTTGTAGTTTCGAAATCGGCTCGATTTTCGGGATTAAGCACCGTGCTACCGTGACTTTCGATTGTTGTTTACCCCGCTCATCTTGATTATTGGGGCGCGTAATGCCCATCTCTAGTTTGCCCAACACGACACGATTTTATGACGTTACGTGAACAAAATGGCCGCCCAGTCAAGTCACTCTAGTACCGTCAGTCCAGATAACCAAATGTCCGTTAACAACACAAACAAGCCATCTTTAGAGGTTCTTTTCGTGAAGTGTCCAGGGTGCGTATTTTTGAAACGAGGGAAGGGAATTATCAAGAGAAAGACCTGTAGAATGTGACAGGAACACGCCATTGTCAACTTCTTCTGTCACATTCTATCAATTCCGTTTTCTGCTTTCAAGAATAGGCCCCCTCTGGTCTTATCATCAATTCACTGAAGTGAATCGCGCAACACTGTCACCGGAAATGTCACTAGGGATATGCCAATATCTTCACTAGAAATGTGTCAGAAGTGTTACTGATTGTCAAGGTTTTAAATGTTTGTCACTTTGTAGATATACAGAGTGTTTAAATAACAAAAAAACTTTTAAAATTGCTTTAGTTGACAGTTTTTTTAAGTAATGGAGAATATTTCAGCAGTTTTGAAGCTTTTTCGGGTTTCAGGTATTCCAGGTGCATTTCAGTCATCTTCAGATGTTCTTTTTGTTGAACTGAATCACAAAATCCACAAGAGTTTATTAAATAGCGCAACACTGTCACCGGAAATGTCAAAACTGTCGTAAAACTAGGATGTGCCAGTAGCTTCGGTAGAAATGTGTCAGAAGTGTTATTATTGATTCGAGACTGTCGTGTTGCTTGTAAAGTGTTTTGCTACATATCTGTCAAGGTCTGCAATTTTTGGGTATACAGGGTGTTTAAATAACAAAAAAACCTTTTTAATTCAGTCATATTTAGAGGTTCTTTATGTGAAGTGTCCTGATCAGATCATCAATTCATTGAACTAATAAATAGGGCAACATTGTCACCGGAAAAGTCACTGGGAATGTGCCAATATCTTCATCAGAAATGTGTCAGAAGTGTTACTGATTGTCAAGGTTTTAAATGTTTGTCACTTTGTAGATATACAGAGTGTTTAAATAACAAAAAAACTTTTAAAATTGCTTTAGTTGACAGTTTTTTTTAAGTAATGGAGAATATTTCAGCAGTTTTGAAGCTTTTCCGGGTTTCTCTAGGTTTGTTCAGGTAATCCACGTGCATTTCAGTCATCTTCACATGTTCTTTTTGTTAAACTGAATCACCAAATCCACGAGAGTTTATTAAATAGCGCAACACTGTCACCGGAAATGTCAAACTAGGGATGTGCCAATAGTTTCGGTAGAAATGTGTCAGAAGTGTTACTGATTCGAGACTCTCGTGTTGCTTGTAAAGTGTTTTGCTACATCTCTATCAAAGTTTAATATTTTTGTCAGTTTGTAGATATATAGAGTGATTAGCAAAAAAACGTTTAATTCAGTCCTCTTTAGAGGTTTTTTTATGTGAAATGTCCTGGTCAGATCATCAACTCATTGAACTGAATCGCAAAATCCACCAGAGTATAATAAATATTGCAATATTGTCACCGGAAATGTCAAAACTAGAGATGTGTCAGAATATTTAAACTGGCTGTTTCGAGACTGTTGTGTCACTTACCGCCATTTGCACCGTCGAAATTCAAGCCCAGCTTAAGTTAAGCATGGTTCAGACTGTGACTTTTTTGACCTGTATTCTACACAGTCTGAACCACACTTTTAACTTAAGCTTGGCTTCAAGTAGGACGGTGCAAATGAGAGTTAAAGTATTTTGCCACATTTTTGTCAATTGGTTGATTGTAATTTGATTTTGACAGATAAGTATTGGAGACATTTTTTGGGTACTAAATAGGCTAAACTGTTCACCATATACGACATCCCTAGTGTCACAAAATGGCTGTTTGACGCGACCAAGCCACGCAAAACCTTCTTGCAGTGGTTGGGCCGAAGAAAAAGTATAATAATTCGCCGACCGCAAACTGGATCGAGATAAACATAACAAACATAATGGCCGCAACTGACTTTTATGAGAAATAGGCAGCTTTTATTGTGTCGGCAATATCCGGTGACTCGGTTCCCATGAATGGTGAAACTGTTTTCTATTTAACCATCTAACCTAAGACCGTGTGCAACTGTACTTTGACGCTTGCCAAGAAAATCTTAATTTCATTTAGGTGTGACCAGAAAAGCGCCACATTCCTAGTGGCTGTCAACTGTCACTCTCTTGGTTAACAAAGTAAGGCTGGCAATTTAATAAAACAAAAAAAAAATGTTGTTTGTGTGCATCGGCACGTGGCTTAACTTGAAAACGATTAGCGCGACATTTAGAGCGACAAACGCACTTAGAGATCGGCGCCATTTTGTTTGTTTTTAATTCAGCGACTGTGCTGACGATGTCGCCACTCTCGCTGGCAACACGAAAATTAATTTTCATTTGTGTACAGAGTGAATAAACATGAGAAGGCCGACAACCTGTTCGGACCGGAAGTGACGTCACGGGTCAGCGGAAGTGAGGTCGACGGGGTTGGGAACCAAACTAAAACTGCTCGTCCTCTATGTGTGTGTGTCGTTATGCTCGGTTTGCTGTGTTGTTATTAGGCTCAATTAGGTTTTTGCCGTAAATTTGGCATTAGAATGAAATATTGCACATTTTGTGTTGATTTGCAAGGTAAAGTCACGATTTTTGGAAAATGACGTCACTAGGTTCAAATGGCTGACATCCTGTATATTTTTAAGTCAATGGATTGCGCACACTCACTGGTACAGTGTAACTCGAGCATGTCACTAGATTGAGTTTTTGGTTTTCCAGATATTTGAGGTTAAAGTTTGATGCTAACCAACCGAAAAATCAATCTCACGTGGACAGTGACGTTAAAACATACCGACCATTTCCGGCAAACTGTCTACAAAAAGCCGTCCATACTCAATCTGTTTCAAGTTTTGACTTTTTTAGATTTACGTCACGAATCAACAACGTTTTGACATTTTTGACAGTTGCCTTAGCATACTAAGACGTTTCTCACGTGGACAGTGACGTCACAACTGTCAAAATACGCACCGTAAAACTATAAAGTGCATCTTCTTTTTCGTTAGTGGAAGTCAAGAGTTTTGACTTGGTAACTTTATACTTCTACGGTCTGTGTAGGGAATATTTGACAGTTGTGTGGTAGATGACGTGTGTCACATACTGCTAGGACTCTGTCAACTTTGACATTTCCGGCAGAACTGTCAAAATACCGACCATAAGGCTATAAAAACTGTCCTGGGTTTAGTACTACACAAAACCTGTTTCACTCTCTAAACTTTATAGATTTACGTCTCGAATCAGCAACGTTTTGACATTTTTGACAGTTGCCTTAGTATAAGACGTTTCTCACGTGAACAGTGACGTCACAACTGTCAAAATACGCACCGTAAAACTATAAAGTGCATCTTCTTTTTCGTTAGTGGAAATCAAGAGTTTTGACTTGGTAACTTTATACTTCTACGGTCTGTGTAGGGAATATTTGACAGTTGTGTGGTAGATGACGTGTGTCACATACTGCTAGGACTCTGTCAACTTTGACATTTCCGGCGGAACTGTCAAAATACCGACCATAAGGCTATAAAACTGTCCTGGGTTTAGTACTACACAAAACCTGTTTCACTCTCTAAACTTTATAGATTTACGTCTCGAATCAGCAACGTTTTGACATTTTTGACAGTTGCCTTAGTATAAGACGTTTCTCACGTGGACAGTGACGTCACAACTGTCAAAATACGCACCGTAAAACTATAAAGTGCATCTTCTTTTTCGTTAGTGGAAATCAAGAGTTTTGACTTGGTAACTTTATACTTCTACGGTCTGTGTAGGGAATATTTGACAGTTGTGTGGTAGATGACGTGTGTCACATACTGCTAGGACTCTGTCAACTTTGACATTTCCGGCAGAACTGTCAAAATACCGACCATAAGGCTATACAAACTGTCCTGGGTTTAGTACTACACAAAACCTGTTTCACTCTCTAAACTTTATAGATTTACGTCTCGAATCAGCAACGTTTTGACATTTTTGACAGTTGCCTTAGCATACTAAGACACTTCTCACGTGGACAGTGACGTCACAACTGTCAAAATACGCACCGTAAAACTATAAAGTGTATCTTCTTTTTCGTTAGTGGAAATCAACAGTTTTTGACTTGGTAACTTTATACTTCTACGGTCTGTGTAGGGAATATTTGACAGTTGTGTGGTAGATGATGTGTCACATACTGCTAGGGCACTGTCAACTTTGATATTTTCGGCAGAACTGTCTTCACGCTCTAAACTTTATAGATTTACGTCACGATCAGTGACATTTGACATTTTTGACTTGACGCTTTAAGATTTCTTGTCATTGTATAATACGGGAAAATTTCAGGTTAGTGTGGATGGAAAATGATTGTGAACAGACTATAGCACCAGAAAAAATGTGTTTTTTCTTAATGGTTCGATGGTATCTCGTCATCTGAAAATACTCCGTATACTTATTACCGTGTCGAGATGGTAAAAACTATCGGTATTACACCTACAAATCTGTACCGTTACGGCCTGATTAGAATTGCAGAATAGTTTCCGGAGTATCTTCACTCTACCGTCCGATTCCGGACTCGAATCTGTTTCACGCTTAATTTAAAACCTGGAGCTATCGTACGTTTCGATCTTCCACGTCCAGGAAACGCCGAACGAACCGTCTTTTTCCCCAGTTTCGTACCGAACCGTCATCCTGCACCACCCGGAGCGTCTTCAAAAGGTCGATAAATCGCGTGGGCGTCTTAAGCAGGGCCCGACCCCCGCAAATTGATTACATATTTGCCCACGTGATTATAGTTATTAGAGAAAACATTATCCGCTAGGGGGAGTGCCGGACGGTCGGGGACTTTTTTAAATACACACCGAGCGCTGGTAATTATCCCGGCCTCGATGCGTCGATCAGATAACGGCTCGATTTTCTTATTTTTTTTTTTTTTGGTGGGTGGTTGAGTGGGAAAAATTCCTGGTTCAAGTCTCTCAACTCGTTTTGAAGTTGGGCAAATGTACTGTAGATGGCGCTGACAGTCCAAACTTTCAACTAGTTTACAACTATGCAACCAGTCATTCAGTGTTCTCCTTAACATTGTGTTTGGATTAATTATTTATTAAAATTGGACTTCTAATCGACTTTTGACACTGGGAACTCAGTGACGTCACTTCCAAAAAACACTTTTCAGAAGGTTCAACATTTTCTCTTGACATGTTTGGGTCACCTTGTAATCCAGAGTGTGCGCAATCCGTTATTTTGGGGTGTCCCATTCAGCCAATCGTAATAATATACAGAGTGTCGCATTTGAAATAGTATTTTTTTTGGGTTTTGAACGCGCAATAGTAAGTTCGTAGGGGAGCGTTATTTTGGCACATCCCTACGCGACAAGCCCATCTCTAGTTAGATTGAGCTGTCAAAGTTGTCAACTGTCAGTGGGGTTTTTTTTTGACATTCCATCAGCGATTGCTGTACCGGTATTTTGTTGTGTTTGTTCAGTTTTAAACGACTGTTAATAGTGCAAAAGTGTTAAAATTGTGTTTTTTAAACGTATTTGAAGGTGTTTAATGCATTTTTCCTGCGGAAAGTGGCGTTGGACTGGTTAAAATAACGTTTCAAATTGAGCCAACACTGGTAGTAGTGGTAGTGTCTTTAGGTGGGTTTTTCCGGATTATTTTTCATGTTTTCCTACGTTATTAGGCAAGTAATATGAATGAGAACACATATTTCTGGATATTTATAAATTGCACCAACGTTTTTGGGTTAATTTGAATGTGACAGTTTCCAGTACAAAACGTCACAGTCCAAACAAAACAGTTTGAGCTCAACGTGCTGCAATTGGCCGTATCACACCTAAAACCACTCAAATTAGAGAAAATTGTCTGTAAAAAGCATTTCATTGATTTTAAGCTGTAATTACTCCCATTTTCACGGAGTTGGAAGTTGGGCAAATGTAGAGTAGATGGCGCTGACACTGAGAGTTATATTCTGATCGATTTGGAACTCACTAACGTCACTTCCACAACACTTTTTTCAGAAAGTTCAACATTTTCTCTTGACATGTTTGGGTCACCCTGTAATCCAAAGTGTGCGCAATCCGTTAATCTAGAAATATATAGGGTGTCCCATTCAGCCAATCGTATGAATCGTAATAATATACAGAGTGTCTCATTTGAAATAGTACTTTTTTTGGGTTTTGAACGCGCAATAGTAAGTTCGTAGGGGAGCGTTATTTTGGCACATCCCTACGCGACAAGCCCATCTCTAGTTAGATTGAGCTGTCAAAGTTGTCAACTGTCAGTGGGTTTTTTTTTGTGACATTCCATCAGCGATTGCTGTACCGGTATTTTGTTGTGTTTGTTCAGTTTAAAACGACTGTTAATAGTGCAAAAGTGTTAAAATTGTGTTTTTTAAACGTATTTGAAGGTGTTTAATGCATTTTTCCTGCGGAAAGTGGCGTTGGACTGGTTAAAATAACGTTTCAAATTGAGCCAACACTGGTAGTGTCTTTAGGTGGGTTTTTCCGGATTATTTTTCATGTTTACGTTATTAGGAAAGTAATATGAATGAGAACACATATTTCTGGATATTTATAAATTGCACCAACGTTTTTAGGTTAATTTGAATGTGACAGTTTCCAGTACAAAACGTCACAGTCCAAACAAAACAGCTTGAGCTCAACGTGTTGCAATTGGCCGTATCACACCTAAAACAACTCAAATTGTCTGTAAAAAGCATTTCATTGATTTTAAGCTGTAATTACTCCCATTTTCACGGAGTTGGAAGTTGGGCAAATGTAGAGTAGATGGCGCTGACAGTGTCTAAAGTGGCGGCTTGTCTACAATAGTCGCAAATATGCAACCAGTCATTCAGTGCATATGATTGTCCATTTTTGTATTTTTTGAGAGTTAAAAGTGACGGTTTAATGTCAATTATGTGTTTACATTTTAAACACTGTTTGTGTGAACAAAAAACGATTTACGTAACATACAGGGTGATTCTAGCTATTTTCACTTATTTTTCCTTTTTTTACAAGACTCTATATGGTCGGTTTCTTGTATCCAATACGGGAGGAAACTGCTGGAGAAGTGGAAAAAAAAATTGGAAGGCGGTAGGCAGCAAAAGGCCCGATAATCTCTGGTTTGCGGCTTTGGGCTTCGCGCTATCATTAAATATCCGGCCGCCGTTGACAGCGCCATCTATTCCGCCGCTCTGCCTACGTGCACGAGCGTTTTCCTATTTAGGAACCACTCCTGAGAAGTGGATTGTGCCGCAATAGATAGCAAAAAAAAAAAAATTGGACTCATCCACCCTCTCCACCGCCGTCATCGTTATGAGTGAATGCGCGGCCAGATGGCGCTGTTTTTAATTAGCCTCGATCGCTATCTGGGGAACGTTTAACGTCAGAACAATCAAGAACAATGCTGATATTTCACCGTTGCTTAGGTATGCTAATATGGCGGCTACGTCACTTTGCGTTAGTTCCGTTACACTGCGAGGGCGTTGTTTGTTTATGTACGTCGCGTGCAGTATTCGCTAGTGCTGGTCAGTCAATGTTTGACATTTAAAGTCGGCCATTTTTCTTTTCGTGTAATAAAACAACAAACCAATCCAGGGCCCTTTAATGTTCTTAATTGTACCGATTTGGGGCCTCCGTCGATAAGATCGGAACTCGTGATCGGACTCCGGCCCGTATCGGCGCAGCGTCTCATTAAATAATCCGGGCGCTCGCGACAACGGTTTGACGTACACGGTCGGCTACCTAAATAACCTCACTTTTTTTCTACCGGCCGCGAGTTTAAGGGACATGTCGCATATTCGATCCGCGCGCGGGGGCACAAAAAAAAGGGGGCGCGCGGACGGGGGGAGAAGGGCAACAGAGGTTATATGGTGACAGTCGCGGTCGGTCGCCGATCTTGGTCGCCCTAAATCACAACCGTCCAATAACTCAGTAGCCGATGCTCGGCTATTGGGGACGCAGTGCCGTAGCACATCACTACTGTGCGCTGTCACTAGCTCGATGATTTTTCGACTGTCAGCTGTCACTTTGATTGATCTGCGCTGACATTCAGCCAGAACTGTCTGTGAAACGTTTAGTTTGAGTTTAGACAACTTGTGGGGAGTTGAGTACGCCACTGGCGTCCGTTTTTCTATCGGTTCGGTTCGCCAAAGTTTTTCAGGTGGACAAAAAAGGCCTCCCAAAGGCCACTCGATGTCGCGGTGCCGCAACAAACGAGCGAATAAACAAAGCGACCGGCCGACTTTGATTTCCGCGCTCGGCATTTGCATGCGGCCCGCTCGGATTCGCATAAATCCCCTCTTCGTCTTTGTCTCTATCTCCCTCACTCGTTTATCGCTACTTAAATCCTCTTTTCTGGTAGCCAGCTTATTCCTCTAAGACAGTGACAAGTTTGACAGATCAATAAAAAGAAAGTTAAATTTTGCTTTAAATCGTAAATCAATCAGTATTGGTTTGGGTCCGCCTACCCATAAATCGGAGGCATGTTGGGCGGTAATCTGGCCGTCAATCTTCGCTACACAATCCTTGACCATAAACCACCCATAAATGGATTATTAAACCCAAGACGAATTTACAAGTAGGCACTTGTATTATCTATTTGCGGTACTTAGTTTGGCTTTAGCTACCTAACGCTTGCTACTCATGTTAATTTTGATTATCAAAGTTAAAATCAATTTAAAATTGTCTCCAATGTAAACACTCTAGTGGTAGGTGGGTGTTAGCACATCTCTATGCGCTAAGCTCATCCCTAGTTAGATAGAACTTGAGCTGTCAAAGTTGTCAACTGTCAGTGGCTTTTTTTTTTGAGGTGGTGACATTTGTTTAGCAAGGTTGTGTTTTTTCAGTTTTTAGGATAGTTGAGGGTGTAAAAGTGTTAAAATTGTTGTTTTCAAACATGTTTGAAGGTGTTTAATGCTTTTTTCCCGGCTGAAAGTGTTGTTGGACTAGTTAAAATCGTGTTTTAAGCTGGGCAGCGCTGGTTTACTTTCTCTAGTGTTCACAGGTGGGTTTTTTCATATTTTCCTACGTTATTAGGCAGCAACCAAACTAACTGGCCAAATTACATGTAAATGTGGCAAGTAATTTGAATAAGAGCACATATTTTTGGCCGTATTCACTAACGTTTTTAGGTTAATTTGAATGTGACAGTTTCGGGAGCAAAATGTCACAGTCCAAACAAAACAGCTTAAGCTAACCGTAAATACGTTAATGCAAATGACTGAAACACTCCATTGAATTTAAGCTTAATTTATAGTGTTTTTAGTTAAAAAATTGATTTAGATTTTGAGTGTGACAGAACGAGTAAAAAAGTCTAAACTGTGTAACACTGTACGTGCGGGTTTTGATAAGCCCATCACTAATTTGTCCAGCCAGCCCATCTCTAGTAGAGTTCTGTCAAAGTTGTCAACTGTCAGTCGTGTTTCCATCTGACCGCCGGCGTTCAGTTGGATTGTTATTAAATTTGAATTTTTTCTACTTTTTGCGGTAATTCAGGAAGTAAAAGTGTTAAAAACTGTTATTTGAGAGTTTACTGATCGGTTTTCTGTAGTTTTTAATCGGGAAAAGTGTCAGTGTTGTGACCAAATCGCACTTGAAACTGAACTCAAGTGTTAGGTTAGTTAAACTGTTGTTTTGTTGTTTTAAAGCCATTTTGCAGCATTTCCAGCAAATTTTAAAGTAATTTTTCATATTTCAGGCTGAATTAACTCTTGGGTAAAGCAGTGACCATCTACCACAGTAGGACGGGAGTTACTTGGGTTATAGCCGTCCTTGTTCAGCGTCCATTCGTAGAGAGAGACAGAAACAGGACCAAGAGTATTCCAGGGTGAGTGTTCACTGTTTTTTTCTTTAATTTATAGTTTTGTCACATTTCCTTTCCTCAACTCAACATTTATTTATTAATTTACGTAGTTTCCCCGGCCAGGGGAAAATCAGGCAAATAATTAAATTACAATTTGTTGTTGTATAATAGATTCGCTTTAATTAAGATAAACGATCAGGGCGAGTTCGTTAAATATTAATGAGGAAAGGTGCGCGGACCGTGTAAAAAGCTACAAAATATTGAATGGCTTCCTTTACAATGAGTATACTGCAATCAAAAACAGCAATTGGCAACAATATTTTAAGTTACTACTTGGTGGTAGGAAATTAAAAGTCATGTGTAACTGGAATGCCCCTTTACTAAACAAATAATACTTTTAATAGTTAATAACAAAATAAATGCAGGTGCACTCAGGGTGGCACTAGCTAAATACCAAAAGAAAACACACATTAAGTAACCCATAATCACAGGCCAAAATTATTCGATTTATGGAACAAATTCCACAGCCCTTTAATTTTCCTCGATTTTTTGGTACATTTAACTGTTGGGACTGATACAAAGACAATAACCTTTGGTGGTGAGCACCCCACGACATTTAATGTGAATGGTAAACCTGACGGCCCAGAGCAGGTCCAATGGGGTGACAAATATTTCCTCAATCGACTGTCCAGGCAGAATGTCTGTGAAAAGTTTTTGTTAATTCATTTTCAGTAGGTGCATGCATTACTAACCACTTGAATCACTGTGAGTGAACAGTTTGATGTCGTTTTCCTTGCAGAATGCTTGTAAAGTGGGTGGGACCACACAACATGTAGCCAAGTTGATTTGAATTATTGCAGGTTTGACAGTTGACCAATCGTACAGTTCCCTTTAAAACTCCAGGTTCAGAATTTGTTAATTTAACAAAACAAGGTGATTACCTGAATAAAGCTTCTTCTATATCAGCAATTCCAAGTTCACCCACCACTCCTTGTGCCACATACTCCTCCAAGGTTTTCCACACTTTTTTAATCTCATCCAAATTGCAGTCCTTTTTCAGGGACACTATAACGTCAGCCACACTTGGGAGTTTTAATTGCTGTTGCAAAGCTGCAATTCAATCAAAATTATCGCTGCTACACAACCAAGCTAGCAATCTAACCAATTTCCAAGGCTTCTTTCAGCAGCACTTCATTATCACTGGTTAGGAAAACTTTAAGGCCTACTTTCAAGTCTTCCAATCGGTTCTCCTGGATTTTAGTTTGAATTTCATCCTCACTTCGTGCAATCACTTTGTAGTGATCAGCCTGCTCCACGGCGTTTCCATTTTTCGTGTACTCTTTCAAAGTATATTTAATAGCGTCAATTAACTGTAACTCACAACTCAATTAGGATTGAATGTGCAAAAAAAAGTCACTCACCTCTTGAGTGGAGTTTTGACTGGGTTTTTTGGTAATGTCATTGATGGACATAATATTACCGGTGCTCAGGATCGTTTTGCTATTAATGGTAATTCCTTGGGACCCCATAATTTTGTTCAAACAGTCGCCGCAATTCTCACTTGTACACTGTTGCGTTGTTTGCGCAATATTAAACCACTTGCTAATATCTGATATTACTTCATCTGGGGGACCTTGAGAGTGTCCTAAATGTGCTGGATCATGCAGAATCTAGCTTGTAATTTCAAGTTTTTTTTTAATTATTATTATTGATAAATACTAGAAAAAATTAGCCGGGATTGACATCAACTAGTGACGGATGACAAGTGACAGTTTTCAATGTGGGCGAGGGTGTGTTCTCTGTTTTATAAGCGACTGTGTTCCGAATTTTTTGACGGGCAATTTCACTTCTATTGCTTTGTCCACATGTGTGAGAGTGAGAGACGTCGAAATGAAACCATTATAATTTATTAGGTACATACAGTGCCAGCTATTGTCTGTGGAGTTAAACGTAACATGAATTTACAGGTATCTGTAATTTACAAAATGATTTCGATTAAGCTTTGTGTAGTTGTGCTCAGATGTCGTAGATAGCGTTAGTTAGTACCAGAATTAATACGGGTCTTCTTCGGCGTTACCACTCAGTAATTTTTGTTATACTTTGTAAATCTTGTGAGTATTAATTACAGAGTTAAGTTATCTCAACTTTGCTATTGTTGTTGCACTAATTTTGATTGACTATTTCATTACTATTTGCATTGTTTTGTGCGTTCTTAAAGTGTCGGAACCGGATTTGTAGACGCACCCATTTTGCGTTGACGTCATCAAACAACAAACCCTAACCTAATTTATTTACTGTTTACATTGTTATTTAGTGTTCTTCTCAGTGTTTTTTGTGTGTGTTTTTAAGTGAAAATGCCCGCCGACATAATAGGTTACTTGTACGCCGGGGCCGTGGCCGCTGGAGGAACCATGGGATACGCTAAAGCTGGTAAGAAAATTGCATATTTAAATTAGCCCTAAGTGACTTAGCAATTTTACCTAAAAATCCAATTTTTTTGATTAGGTAAGAGCCCCAAAAATGACAAAGCGTTTTTAGCTTATCAGTTTTGTAATTTATCAGTCTGATTGTGAACTTTATATTACAGGTTCCATTCCCTCATTGGCTGCTGGTCTAATTTTTGGAACAGCCTTGGCTATTGGGGCCTACCAAACTAGTCAGGACCCGTCGCAGTACGGTCTGCAATTGGGGGCCAGTTCGATCCTGGCAGGTGTTATGGGTTACCGGTTTTACAATTCTGGAAAAATTATGCCTGCTGGAGTTGTTACACTCTTGTCCCTGGGAATTATAGCTAGAATTGGGGCTAGGGCTTTGCTGAATGGCCCCACTAAATATTAAGTGCAACATTTCGTGTTCTGTTGTTTTTACTCTGGTGTATACATCACTCTAGGTTTTGTTTATGTGTATTTTGGTGGTTTTTAATATATTCTAGATCAAGTAGTTATTGAATGTTTTTGTTCAGCCTTGTTGTACTCTTCAAGAATCATTTCTATTTTGTATTTTGTTTATAATTTTTAATTATATTGCAGGTGGTGATCTTCTTAACAGTCAGGAACTCTGACCAGTAAAGGAAAAAAGGTAAGATTCAGTTTTTCAACTAAGTTTGGTTGACAATAGTGTTAAATGTGAAAAAGTATAGTCATTTTCTTAGTGTGGGTCTCAGTTGGTTAAAGATTTAGTATTTTCTATTTGTTTTTTGGCAAATATCCTTCCACAGATGATTGATATTGTTTTGACACAAATCAGATCAATTATGTGTAATTGTTGTAAAGTCAACAAATTAGTATTCTCAAATTGGTGTTCAGAGAAACTACAGTTAATTCAAAATCGTTTGTCTTTATTTGCAATTTGAAAGGTATTTAACGACAAAAATTTCAAATTAAATTGGTGCTTAAAATTAAAAAGTCTAGCATAAATAATAGCAAACGCCTACAAAGTACGACTTAGCTAAATCCACAGGTATCTTCTTCTTTAAAAAAAACAGTAGAAGAAACCTAAAATTCGATCTAGAAACAAAAGTAATAAATAATAATCGAAGTTTTTCAAATTTACTATCAGTAAAAAGTTTAGTAATAATTATTGCACAGGTAGTGGTAGGGAGAGAGTGGTATACAGGGTGGCACTTTTAACTGCCACCCTGTATATTGTACAGTGGTTAGTCTATGATATATTGGCAGTTTCTGGCATATTTCCGTTTTAACTATTGAGTCTTGCCGACAGTCTGGTCGAGACAAAAACGCCTCAAAATTAAACATCAAACAAAAAAAAAAATCAGTCGGACAAGAGTGGTAGGGACGCGCGAAAAAAAAACAACCTAATTTAACCTAGAAATAATTACAATAGGGGGCGCTCTTAACGAACTCAAGTTTGTCTTAGAAGTCTTAAACAGCTAATTAAATCACAATCACTTAACGTCCTTACGGGGGAACGGGACGCCGTTGGTTGGGGGGGTGGGGGGTCGGGACGGATCGTTCGGACCGTCCCGCTTCCGACTCAGTTGTCTCAAGTCTTGATTTGAAAAGGAAAATTTATTGCGATGATTTGGATTTTTGGTTTCTTCAGCTGAAATTTAAAAAAACAGATCATAGTTAAATCAGACAATTCAATATGGTGTAAGGTTTTGTTTCTGGAATCAATCTTAACTTCACTAATGTGTTCAACGAAACCGGAGGACCTCCCTAAGCCAGTGATAGTCAGAAAAAAAAACCTCACACCATATAATCATATATCGGTGTAAAATCGAATGATGCGCCATCTATGAAGCGGTTCCTAGACTTGGAAACAACTATTTGTAACTTATAGAGTTGAGTACAGATGTTGCACAACAACAACTGTCTTGTGTCAAACAATCCAATGTTGAAGCTGTGAAATGGAGTGAGGAGTTGAGCTGTATTTATACATTTTGTTGCACTTTCGTTGTTTGATAAAACATAAACAACAGAGAATACCGCAATAGATTAGGTTTCTAAAGCTAGGCTGTCGCGTTATTTGCTGTTCTGCATGCCAGTCTGTGCAAACAGGGAACAACGAATGAGCAACAGAATTTGTAAATTCAGTTATCTGATTGACCTGGAACATGCACAGAAAAACTAGAAAGAAGACGACAGATTGAGCGAGAAAGAGAAGTCATGGAATGATACGATAATCAAGAGATTGTTCATCGATCAACGAAAATGATAGAGTTGAATAGAAAAGACTTCAAAAAAAGTCGACGAAATGATACGACACTGACGCCCTCTGGGAGCCTATTCGTAAATCGAGGGAAGAGAGTTGTGACAGGGACTTATCATTGTCAGTCTGTGCTGTCACATTCTATCAACATTTCTCTTGACAGTTCTGTTCCCCAGAAAATGGGATTCGCAAGATAAGGATTGATAAAATGTGACACAACAGATTGACCATTGTAGGTTCCTGTCACATTCTCTTGATCTCTTCGCTCGTTTCATGAATATAGGCTCCCTGACATGTCCTTACCCTCCCTATGGCAATGCCAAAATCTCGTCGCGAGCGCTACTGTGCCCCTGAAAATCAGCAGTGTCGTACGACCGCTTCACGTGATTGTTCCGACTGTAGTCCCGGAAATCGTAGGGACTTCGAGTGGTTCTGCTAAGGAACTCATAATATTTGGCCAGGTAGGGCGACTGAGTGGGGATGGGCGGATTTGAGGAGAGAGGAAGACGCGAAGTAGAGAGGGGAGCGGAGGTGGTCAGCCACCAACCCCAACGAGAAAACGTCGAGACGGATTTAGGTGTGGTGGTTGGAATTTGTTGCGACGGTGCTACATTAACCTCGTTATCTTCGACGTTCTCTTCGAACCTACGTAAATCAATTAGGTACTAGAACGTGGCTGTATTTGAGTTGATATGCTCCATGGAGCGTGCAGACCGAATTTGACGTTAAAATTACATCATTGTGACGTGAATCTGCTCTGCACTTTCCATGAAGCTGTGCAAACTATTTTGATATGCTTATACGTAGTCAAAGCAGTGAAATTCGAAACTTACAAAGGCCTAGCTGGTTGTCCATTAGGTCGGACGTAGGCCGGTTGATTCTGGGAGTAGTCGGGAATGATGTTCTCGTGCTCGGCCACGCATCTTCCATTCAAACAGTACTGAAACACGTTTAAATAAGCCAGAAACCTTAAAGTTTCCATAAAACTTATCTCACCTGACCATCTCCACAAGTTGAGCCTTCAGCAGCTGGTCGGTACGCTACACAATAACCACTTCCTGAGTCGAAGCAGAACAGTTGCGCGCACACACGCNAGGNCAATCGANNCGNTGTTCTTTGACGCGTTTCAANAAGNCACCTCCTCGAAACCAGGNANCNANCTATANACCATTTTGCNGTNGGNCTTCGCATTTTCCCCACTNACGGTCACNCCGGANTAGCCNCGTGTGCNNGNNAGNNCATTCGATNGCNGATTTACNNNTATGTAGNGATCAAGNATGNCAGNCANTNATTCCATAAACCNNATCATANGTGAANTGTNGGNTCCCCGNCTATCTTANTANNGAGTAACGCCNAGNTTCGCTAAGTCNACGNCCNCCTTNCTACCTTGCTNTACNCCTNGTGGGGCCANNGTTGGGNCCGTCNNGCAAGATTTCGGGCNANCAACTAACCGGCGAGNTACGATNCCGTTNAACGCCCANCNTCGCNCGGTNNCNGAANTNTANTGGCCCNNCNNCTCGNCNGTCANNNCGCNTNATAANAANTCNNGNACTAATCCAAAGNCGGCGCANNGNGCCGNACNTGACCANANCTTTTTACAAAAATTACGTGATCGCATTGCTGTTAGTGCATTCCATCTTTTCCGATTGAGCATAACTATTCATTTGTGCCTGCAAATGGCTCAACATCTCCGCACTGCATAACGGCACTTCTTGTGGAACAGTTTGGTGGAATAGTTTCTTATTAACTGTGTATTCCCTCTTGTCGAAATTGTATTCCAAACACTGTACAAACTGGTATCCCCACATAATTTCTTTGTTGAGAAAAGACGTTTGGCTTCTCGTGGATTTGCCAGTTTTTAGGGAGCTCCCCGACACCACCACCACAACTTCCAGTCTAAAAGTATGAATCTAACTGATTGATATTGTTAGAAGCAGAAGAGAAATTGTAAATACTTTTCCGTCATCAGTTCGTCGGGTGATATGGTCCAAAATGGACTTTTAGGGCCAATTTGGTGTATCAACTCCACAGGCCAGAACAACATTCCAAATGGTACAATTTCCAGTTCTGTGATGTAGTTAACAGTGACTGTACCATCATCATTTACTTGGTCTTTGATTAGGAACATGCGAACGTTAGTGTTTACTTTATGTTTTCCATCTCTGTCGTTAATACGTGTAACTAAGGACATTTTACCATTCCTTAAAGAGATCTGAACCACAATTTGGTTGCATTTGATCAGTATGGTACTTACCACCGCTTTTTTCGTAAACATATGTTCGTGCAACCGTCGCTCTTTAGGCCGGTTCATTTTGGCGTAAACCACCGATATAAAAGCCCCATCTATGAGAATATTGATGACAGTACTGTAGGTTAACACCACGAAATACAGACTGCACTCTTCAGTGGGATGAACGTAACCATAACCGGTGGTTGTGATGGTTTCGATACCCAACATAAAGAAATTCCACATGTTTTGGATGCCTTTTACGCATGGTCTACTAGTTTCTACCAAAAATTGCCCAGTAGTATAAAAGTTTTAACATTTCACTGTACTTACCATCTTTTCTTTCAAAATCTCCACTAATCCAAGCATCAAGGTAAAACAGAGCTCCGCAACTAAGGTAAGCTAACACGTTGATCAAAGATACGGTAAGACTTAACCATCGCCATTGCATATCCACCAAGGTATTCCACAAGTCTTTGGCGTACTGAAGGGATTTTTGGGGTATTTTCTTGAAATACACCCTCACCCTGCCACGTTTGCTTACCAATCTGGCACCGGATTTCCGGGATTGCGATAGGGTAAGTGGTGTATTGCGTCTCAAGGTGTAATTTTTATTATTACTAAAAATAATTAAAATAACAATCAATAGTAAATAAACCTGCTTTGTAAACCATCAACAAATTTTAAAGCTTTGTTTTGACTGTGATTATATTTGCACCAAAAGTGTTACATTAATCTGCTCTATTCTTGAACATCCAATCAATGTATATTATGTATGGAACACCCTGTATACATGCTATAAAGATACAAAAAAATGCTTACCATCTGGTGCTATCTTTGGTTCGTAGAATAACTGGAAAATCAATTTTCTTACTAGTTTCTGATGAATCAAAAAATTGTAGTAAAGTATCTTGGTCGGTCGTCATTATTTTTTGTTGTCGCCGTTTCTGGATTCTGGAGACTAGTAGAAGTACAATACACTTTTTGAACACAATGCAAAATTATACAGAAGGTATGTATATTTGTATAATAAAAATGATAAGGACTTGGAAAGTTGATTTTGGGATTTCAAGTAACGGCGTTTCAATGTTAATGGAAAAACACTCGGTTTATTGAACGTTTACTTTATCAACGTTAAACTTAGCATGTTAAATCTTGTAGCATTTATTACCAGACTATAAACAGCTATAAATACACATCAAAAAGAAGGAAGTGTAGGAAATAACAATGTTTCCAGCCGTAATTATTGGCGCCTTGAGGATTTAAAAGTAGATTATACATGTATGTTTATGCACTTTGTTGACACGTGCGTTTATGGTAAGATTGGTAAGTAATTATTCATAAATAATAGTTTAATTTTAATACCAAGTACAAGTACTACCACGTACTTCTTATACCATACCATACCTAGTATGACATAAGTGCAAAAAAGTATATGAATATCAACCAACAGAAAAGAAGATATAACTTACAAAAGAAGACCTAACCTCACTTTCATTTCAAAATGCGTGTTGTATCATTATGTTTCCTTTAAGTGCTACTTTTTAGACTCTTTCTTATTATTACTACGTTCAGTTAGTAGAAAACACTATACAATCCATTGCTTTATTTAAATTAAACCAGAGATGGCAAAAAGTATACGCAGCAAATGGAAGAGAAAGTGCAGAGCAGTAAAACGCATCCGTTACGGTGAGAAAGAACTGGACCGTCTCAAAAAAGTATTGGCCAACGATCCCCTGGCCAAAAATATCATCCGAGATGTGGAACAGGAGCAGAAGGAAGGTAACAAGATCCCGGAGTCAGTTATTGATGTGGAGTCAGCCTCAACAGAACAAGAACAAACCAGTTCAATGGACATTGAGGAGATCAAGAAAGAATTTAACCCAAAGACGCTACGAGACAAGAACGGGGCCTTTCCAGTCTGGCTGCACCCGCGCAAAATTAAAAGTACCAAGAAAAATAAGAAGAAAAAGGGGAACAAGAAAGGGGGTAGAGTAACTAAGAGTAGACAAAGTAAAAAAGTTTAATAAAGTTTATTTTATTAAGTTCTGGGTTTTAATGTCCTTTTATAAATAACTTAGGTTATTAACAAAGTTTCTTTATTAATATTTTTGCTCCTGTAGTTGATTGGGAGGTCAACAACTTATTGTAGGGCTTCAGTTTTTCTTTCAAAGTTTTTTGAACTTTTGTGTCCCCACAGTTTTCCCAAACTGCCACCAACAGGAAACAACCACGGTTGATTTTCAACCATTTTTCCAACTAAAATTAAATATAATTAGCTATTACCTTGATAATTTAGAAAATTATTACCAGGTCACTATCCAGATGTTCCACTATAACAGAACTAAAAGTCGGTTTGTGTTGCTCAAATGCCACTTTATCATGTTGAATTAGCTTCTTTAAAACTGTATGAAGACCTGCATGCTCCATACCATATATTTCATTTTCTCCTTCTGTAATTGTCCAGTCCTCTTCAGTTATACACTCAGCCACCCTGACTAAGACCTCTTTTAAAACATTACCAGAACCTGTAAATTACATTTATTAATAAAGGCTTGTACAGCAGAAATTCTATACTGTTGTAAATTACCAGCTTTCACAATTGCAAGCATTTCAATGGCCAATGAACCATTTGATAGCCAAAACTGGCAATCTTCAATAATTAAATTAAGCAGAGTGTTAATGGCATATTGGAGGATTTCAGCCCTTCTAGTTTCAGCAGGTTTTTTGCTGTTAGAGGCCTCACGGCCTGATGTTAATTGTTGAATGAATTGTGGATGGTAAACTGTAGAATCTGCTGGAGCAACCAACCACAATAATACCTGTTAATGTTATTGAAGTTTAGAAATTATTTTCATTGGTTTTTAAACACTTACCTTACGTCCATACTCATCAACAGCTAAATCTTTAGCATTTTTCAACAATTCTACCAAAATAACCTTATGCAATAATACAGTATCATCAACAGAATCCAGCAAGCATATAACAGTGTGATGCCCAAACTCATGCTTAGACAACTCAATCAAATTCTCCTTTAGTGACTTCATTATAACCTTTAAAAGTAACAAATTAAATCAAATTTAAAGGTCATTCATTTATTTGGGGACAACCTTCTTATCTTTGGCAGTTCCATGCCAAATGCACTGCATTGCAGCTTTACTACCATCTCTACTGTTGCTTATAACCACAATATGGGGGGCCAAATCACTTATTAATTCAGCTTTGTCACTTTCAGAGCATTCTTCTAAATATTGACTCAACACAGTTTGTACCAAACCAGAATCTAACAGTCCTTTAGCAATGACTTTTTTAATGTTTGATTTGCATGCACCCAAAGTAGCTGCTTTCATGCTTTCATTGTCTTTATAAGCATCTTTGATGTGTTTCACTGTAGGATCTTTAGAATTTTTGAATAAGTCTCCATAAAACTCTTGCACTAGCAATTGTTTCTGTTCTGGTTTGGCATAAGTGGAAAAGGCAAATTCAATAACTGGTGCACTCACAGTGTGACTAACTAGTTTTACTGCATGTCCTTTAAACTGATCTATTACTGAAGACCTAATGTCATCCTCACCATATTTTAAAAGACGTTTCACACAGTAAGTGCCATATTTTGATTGTAACATTGTTATCACCACTGGGATTAGTTCCTACAATTTAAGTTATTAAATATCAATATTACAGATAAATGGTTTACTCACCTGGGATATTTGGTGGACAACAATTTTGCTTGAGTATTTCAGAAGCCACTGAACAATTCTAGCAGTGTCATGTGCAACCACAAACTTGGCATAAGAGCCTTTTAGCAAACCATGTAGTTGATTAATAACTTTAGTCCTCTCTTCATCATTCAGCAATTTCAATCTAAGTTTCTCACCCATTTTCTTGGCCTCCTGAATGCGATCGAAATTGTCCTTTGTTCTTCTTTTTATACGATTAATCCTCAGTTCTTTCTTTTCCTTTTTAAATTTATTCCAATCCTCAATTTTCTCTATGGCCTTTATGCCAGGATTTCCTTTTTTTGCAAACTTTCCTATGGTGAGTGATTTAGGCTTTGCACTTTTTGGCTTGGTGGGGTCTGGTTTTTTGTCTGACTTCATAAACTTTGGGCCTCCATTAGTTTTTAGGTCTGGTTTGGCTTTTCTGGATTTCTGAGGGTTTGACTCCTCGGTATTTTCTGTTTCTCTCTTTCTTTTAGCTGGTTTTGTTAAATCTTTACCTGTTGTAGGATTTTGGGGATTTTTAGATTTTACTTTGTTGGCCATTGAAAGCTTGATATTATTTTAGAACTTCAACTGTGACAAAGTGTGCTCAAAAATTACAAATGTAGTAGGCAAGGCTCTAAACAGAATCAAATTAAAGCTAAAAATAGTAGTTTTAAATAAATAGTCAATAATTGAAAACTGAAACCAAACGTGAGAAACGTGTAGGTATCCTAGAAACTGATTTTTTTTAGGTTAGGGTTAGGTAGGAGTAAAGAAGGTTAGGTTCTTTACTTCTTCTAAATTCTAAATAAAAGCATGCAGAGTTGCATACTTGGCATACCATGCGAATGCACCAATTTTCAATTTACCTTTTTGATATTAATATTAATTATAATCTGAAACTCAAGTATTTATTTTGTTACATGTTTATTTACATTTACTGTACAACATTGCGATATACAATAATTATTAGATGACCTTATTAAATACAGTCTCAAAGAGTAAATCGCACAACATACATTATCTGAATCGTTAGAAATTTAAAAATTAGGCCTACGCTCTTACACATTAGCAGATTGAACACAGAAAAACTATAACACAGCCTTCGTTTTGACGCTCTGTTAAGCGGCCAGAACAAATATAATTTGACCAACTGTCATCAGAGCGTCAAAACGAAGAGGGACCCAGTGCTTTGACTCTGTTTTTTTAGTCTTGTTCTCTGTCGTCTCTAGACCACTCTTTGTTTTTGGGACAACTTGTTTACAAGCTATAAGCGTAAACAGCAAGGTCCTCATATAAATAAATAATATTAAAAGTTGGACTAGAATACGTTGTATAAATATATAGAAACAGTGAGAGATGAAAGTTTCTTTACAATATTTTGTCGACGATTATTTACAATAACTATACAGTTCCGACTCAAATCAAGATCTTTCACAAAAGTTGAGCTATCACTTGATTTTTTTTAAATTAAGATAGGAACATGTAAAACGTAAAAGTATCACAATTGCACTTAAAGAAAATAGATCCAGGTACTTGCGTTCCAAGCTTTTGAGCAAATTAAAATGGACCGTATCGAGCAGTGACTAGCGCCAAAATCAGCATTTAAACTTAACTAAAATTGCAATAAACCCGAGTTTCATACAAAAAAAAAGTTAATAATAAAATCTGTAAATCGTTCAAAAATTATTAAAACGTCGCATCAGCAACTCCACCACGTCCAAGTTAAACTGCAATCATAAGGCATCGAGATCCTTTTTGTATTTCTCCCATCTTTCGATACCTTTGCCGTGAAGTTCAATGAAGTCTTCCAGACCGGACGGCACCAGGCCTCTGTACGGAATATTGTTTATTTTCACGGCATTGGCCGCTATACATTTGAGACTGATTTTTATTTGAGTCTTTAAGATTATTTCAGCCACACCTAATCATCGTTCAGTTTCAGTTTTAAAAAATTTGATTGTTTGGTGTTAAGTTGACTTACCTGTTGAGGAAGCTTCGAGAGGAGTTTCTCCTTTATTGTTGACTATGTCAGTGTGCGCTCCATTCTCAGTGAGATCCGTTATAATCGAGTGTAAAGTTAGGAAATCGGAAATGGCTTTGTGATAGTTAACGATCACATGCAACGGCGTGTTACGGTCGTTATCCATAGCGTTTACGTTAGCTCCGCATCGGATCAACAGTTTCGTAGTTTCGGCACAAGGAAATCTAAAACAAACATTTTGAGCACCCACTTTACCTTAACTCACCGGTAACTTACTTGCAAACGTCGTTAGTGTGAAAGTCGTCCACAGGAGTTTCGGCGTTACATGCCAAATGCAGCAAAGTTTGTCCGTTTCTTAAGGTGAGCTGTAGTCGATTCAGCGCAAAAACCATTCTTTGGACGTTAAACTTTTCTTCTTCATTGCATGTCTTCATTAGTTTTGTTAAAATAGTAAGCAAGTACAAAGTCGTAGTTAGGTTGCTTTCAATCTCGTCCTATTGACATTATCAAAATCATTAACATGTCAGTAATGCACATACAATTAGTTGAGTAAAACACTCCAAAGTTAAATTATTACGAAGCAAAAACTAAGACATAAGTAGAGTGAATAATTAGTTTAGGGAGAATTTATACAAATAACAGGTGCAACAAAATTGTTTTGCCACACACAAGCTTTCATTATAATCTGTTCAGTGTGTCAAAAACGTATGTCGGTGATTGAATGTGATATTGATCGATTGTCAAAATGACTATAGTTTTAGGTTATAAAGCTTAAGGCAGGAGCTACAATAAATTAGATAGGATATGACCAACCAAATCAATGTTTAGATACTAACAATTAAACAATTCTTACAAGGTTTAGAACACTTGTAGAGGACTCTGACACTTTTAAGACGGTTTCCAGTAACATTTTGAGGTCTATGGAACTTTCAAAATGGTCCTAGAGGCTTCTGGCAATTTAAAACAGTTCTGGGACAGTTTAAGACACTTGTAAAGGGCTCTGACACTTTTCAGAAGGTTTTCAGTAACATTTTGAGGTCTATGGAACTTTCAAAATGGTCCTAGAGGCTTCTGGCAATTTAAAACAGTTCTGGGACAGTTTAAGACACTTGTAAAGGGCTCTGACACTTTTCAGAAGGTTTTCAGTAACATTTAGAGGTTATGGAACTTTCAAAATGGTCCTAGAGGCTTCTGGCAATTTAAAACAGTTCTGGGACAGTTTAAGACACTTGTAAAGGGCTCTGACACTTTTCAGAAGGTTTTCAGTAACATTTAGAGGTTATGGAACTTTCAAAATGGTCCTAGAGGCTTCTGGCAATTTAAAACAGTTCTGGGACAGTTTAAGACACTTGTAAAGGGCTCTGACACTTTTCAGAAGGTTTTCAGTAACATTTAGAGGTTATGGAACTTTCAAAATGGTCCTAGAGGCTTCTGGCAATTTAAAACAGTTCTGGGACAGTTTAAGACACTTGTAAAGGGCTCTGACACTTTTCAGAAGGTTTTCAGTAACATTTTGAGGTCTATGGAACTTTCAAAATGGTCCTAGAGGCTTCTGGCAATTTAAAACAGTTCTGGGACAGTTTAAGACACTTGTAAAGGGCTCTGACACTTTTCAGAAGGTTTTCAGTAACATTTAGAGGTTATGGAACTTTCAAAATGAGAGGCTTCTGGCAATTTAAAACAGTTCTGGGACAGTTTAAGACACTTGTAAGGGTCTGACACTTTTCAGAAGGTTTTCAGTAACATTTAGAGGTTATGGAACTTTCAAAATGGTCCTAGAGGCTTCTGGCAATTTAAAACAGTTCTGGGACAGTTTAAGACACTTGTAAAGGGCTCTGACACTTTTCAGAAGGTTTTCAGTAACATTAGACGTTTATGGAACTTTCAAAATGATCCTAGAGGCCTCTGGCAATTTAAAACAGTTCTGGGAACGTTTGGCAATTTAAAACAGTTCTGGGACAGTTTAAGACAGTTGTAAAGGGCTCTGACACTTTTAAGAAGGTTTTCAGTAGCATTTAGAAATCTATTGCACTTTCAAAATGGCCCTAGCGGATTCTGCCATTTTACATCAAGCAAATTCTTTAAGCCACTTTTTACTGAAAATAGTCTATAAAAATTTGTTCTTTTTCACTAAACCTGAACAGCATTTTGGACACAGAACTACTCTATTTAAGACGACCTGAGCTGTTTACTTATGAAACTGATAAAAACGTCAAAATACCCTGGCATTAATTGAACTGTCAAACTGGTAGTATGACGTTATCAAACACACATTTTTATTTGATCTTCCTGTTGTTTTGTGAAACCTTGTTGTTTGAAGTCACTGAACAGAGAATAGATAAATTAAACAACAACAAAAAGTTTTGAGACACCCTGTACTACATTTTTTGCTCTTATTATTTATTTATTCTGAATAAGAATTTTGTAATATTGCCAGAGACCTCTATGATTTTGTATAAACACATCAATGACATCTGTTGGCAACAAAAGCATTTACGTTGACACAAGTTATTGAAATTTGTAACGTCATAGTTAATAATTTCGATTTTTTTTGGGATACATATCGGCGCATGCTAGTTAACTCGTACACAGCATCAATTATTTGACAAAACCACGTCATTATCGACTATCTACCACTCGAGTACTAACCAAGATTTTGTACATAAAACAGCAAATTACCATTACGGTTTCTGGCTCGTCTTTTGGTCCAGGCTGAGCCAATTTCTCCTTATTCCTCTCCAGTTCCACGATGGCGGCGGATAGAACCTCGATCACTTGCTCGTAGGTCACCTCAACGCCCACGTGCAACATTTGAGAAAAAACTTGCGCGAATCGCAACAGATCTTTGACCACTGAAATTTGGTTTTTCTGACGTAGTTTAAGGGCGTGAAGCCACAGTACGAGACATCTGAAACAACCACAAACGGTACAGTGAGGCACACCGTTGAGTGTTAAGGATTTTTACCGATCAAATCGCGCATTGTCCGCAAACACGGCGCCTCTATAAATAATAGGATGAGGCAGTTCGGGATTGAGGTCTCCTAAAATGCGTTCCCTGATTGTCAGCGATTCCATGTGTAAACTGTTGGTGTTAGCTTGGATTGCCTCTAATTCTGCTAAAGTTTGCGATTCTACCCAGTTTTCGTAGGCCGGTATTGGGGTTATTAGTTTCTTTTTAATTGGATTGTCTGGATCGCTATACCTACAATAATTAAACAAATTACATTGTTGAGTCCCAAGTTTTCAAAGCTTCATACCTTAAAGCCATGGATCTATGCAGATATTTGTAAGCTTTCACAATATCGTAATTCTCCTTATCGTTAGCGTAGGAAGCTCCGAGTAGCTCTAGGGCTTCAATTTGCTCTTCCTTGCTAATTTCGGGTCTCTCCACTAAATATTCGACTACTTTATGACGCGTTCGTTCCGCTGCCGATTTAATAGGAGTCATTCCAGTGTAATTAGCATAACAAATAGCACCATAGTCTAACAACTCTTTTACTACGTCTACGTGGCCGCATTCGGCAGAAAAATGTAGAGCAGTAGCTCCACAGAGAGCTCTTTCGTTCGGATTAGCACCGTTCTCTAAGAGAAAACTAACCTACGACGAATTTAACTAGGTAAGATTGATTAAAACCCTCGCAAAGCCACTTACAATATCAATATGGCCTTTGTATGCCGCTATCATTAGGCAAGTGTTGTTGTACTTATTAGCAATGTGAATGTCAGCTTTATGTTGAGTGAGGTATGTTACTATATCGAGCCGTCCGTCAAAGCAAGCTGCTCGTAAAGGGGTGGAATTAGTTTTTGTAGGGTGATTAACGTCCGCACCCGCTTTAACCAATTCTTTTACAATATTTAAGTGGCCTAAATAAAGATAATTGTCAAAAAGTAACAAATCAAACCCACATAAAATGTTTTTTGACAGCTTGTCAAATGACGTCACATTTATTCTACTAAAGCCGGCAAGGAGAATGTGACGTCTCGATGACGTAATTTGGCAAAATCATTGACGTCACATTTGAGTCCAAGTCAGACTAGGGGAGAGAAAAACTTTTGGGGTACAATTATAAGTTTTACCTGCACATGCTGCACACCATAAAGCTGTCGCTCCTTCAATTACATATCCGTCAAACTTTACCACTCCTTCTTGTTCCAAATCCGGCTTGAATTTGGTTAATAATATTTTAATTATCATATGATGACCGAATCTGGCAGCTGCCACAAGTGGATTGCATTCTTGACCATCCTCATCTGTTACATTCTGTAAAAAAAAATAACACTAAAAACTGATAGTAGGACGAAATTATTTAATTATAGTTTATCACTTTAATAGTTTCCAACAGAAATTTTAAACTAAATGTCAATGTCAAAAATTTACTAAAATGTCATCTTGAAACTATTTGGGCATCTGTCATCTGTCATTTATTAGTAAGGTGATGTTGCCTAATCAAGCTGACTTCTATAATTAAGCCCTCCCTTTACCCCAGTCCTATAAAATCTTAAAATATTTGATATTATTCATATTTAAATGTCACATTTTGTTTACATTGATAGACAACAGACTGGATTAGAGCCAATGTTAGTTGAAACTTAAACCTAATAAATTTTAAAATTTGGTTGAAAATCCCTACTTTTTCAAGTGACTTTAAATCAATATAGATTGCAATTTTGTTCCAGAATAAATCTTTAATTCAAAATTTGCACTATAAATTACTGTTGACGTATGAACAAATGGGAAAGTATTTTAAATAATCATAACAGAAAAATATTCAAGGTTCCAGACAATTTGAAAAACGGCAATGACACCTCCAAGTGCGTCGTTTCTTTTTTTAAAACAAAGACAACAGAGAAAACCGCCGTCTTTTGGAACAAAGACGGATTTGAGCGGTGTACGAAAAAAAACCTAAAAAAATCCTGTGTTTACTGTTTACCTCGTTTAATAATTGATTTGCCTCATTGGGGTCCATTTCCGCTAGGGCTGTGTACAAGGATAGGGGCATGCCGCTAGAAGCCGCATTGTACAGTTTATATTTTAACCGATCACGTTCTTCCGTCATTTTTATCACTTATTATTACTGCGTACTTTTCATAACAAGGTGCTATTTCCAACTGTTTGGGAAAACCGAACTATGGAAAATTGAAAATAGAATTTGCATGAGAGGCAGGAAATCTTTGACGTAACAACAGCTGATCGAGAGGAGTGATTACGGTCCCGTCCGTTTTGTACTTAAAGTCACGGAATTCTGTTATATCCACGACATGACCTGTCAGTTTTTTTTTTAAATTAATTAGTTAAAAAGCATTAATTATAAATAATATTATAACTAAGTTGAGATCTAACTTTTTGTCCATTCAATGGTTTTTCATTAAATTTGTTACTTATGCAATTATTTAATTAATCGAATATCTCACATATTGGACACACAAATTGTTTCAAACCAACTTTGTCCTTCATTATTATTTTAAAACTAACAATAGGTATTATTTGGATTACAGGAAACACACGTCACACACAAATAATGCAATAAAAAAATTAATTAAAAAAATTCCGTATATGTATTGAATCGTCATTGTAATAATCGTTACAAATTTGATTATTGTTTAAAACTATCAACACTTTGACGTACAATGTTTTAGTCTTTCCACACTACTCATAATGTGAACAATTTTAGTGTCAAGCACAAATAAATGAGGACGTAAAAAATGCCATCTTACACTATTTACTTTATAAAAATTGCTACATTGCATATTTAACAGAAATAGTTACGGTAATACAAATTTAGTAGCCTGAGAAATATGAATACTTTATTGGTATTAAGTGCGGTGTTTATCGTATTTTTCAAGCAGGTTGCTAATGGTGATATCAATGTTGAGGGTAAGTTTTTACCATATAAATTAGCAGCAAGTTAATATGTGTAGATATTAGATCCGATCTTTAAAGATCTGCCTCCTATTTTCCGAATTGATGATGAAAATGCGTGCAACGATAAATTGTACTGCAAAGTTTCGGTGGTTATTCAAAGGCCTGTTTCTCAAAGCTTACACTGGAAACTAATTCAGGTTTGTAGTTTTTTTACTTTTTCTGTAATGTAACCAAAAAACTTGCAGGATACTATTAATCATCCGAAATTCTACAATCACAACGAATTATTCCATGCCATATGTGTAGAGGACTTTTGCCCTCAAAAAATAGTACAAAACAGCACTATTAATTTAGCTACCAAGTTGGAGGAATGCTACAAATCAAATTACGATCATTTAGATTGAAATTTCAAGTAACTGAATTAATATGCTCCGATATCCACTCACACATTCCTGTCAGAGTGTTTGATATAGTAGTTTTGTAAGTTTTTTACTTACCTAAAAGCTTCACCAAATAATCCAGTTTTCTAGAATTACAGTGGTGCTTTACTTAATCCTGACAGCTTTCGCTACCTATAAAAGCTACGTAAATCCTCATCCAGAACAAGGTATTTTTTTCAGCTTTTACGTTTATTTTGTAATCATTTTTGTTCTAGCACACATTATAGTGAAAGCCCTGTCACTTGTGACCAACTGGAGGAAGCTTTGTTCCTTAAACGATCGTCCAGACTTTCAAAAACTGAAATTCATACAAGGGATACGATTTTACAATATGCTTTTAGTGATTTTCTGTCACACTTTATGTAGCTACATTGGAGGATATGTTGCCAATACTGAGTATTTTGAGCTGGTACTAAATCCTCTCTTAAAGTTATATTGATTTAAATTAAATCCTTTACTAATCTAGGTTTATCGCAATCCAGTGAGACTGTCTTTGGTCACGTTATCTGTGTTTTTAGTTCAAACTTTTTTCCTAATTTCCGCCTTTCTGCTAGCTTACCACGTATCCCAATCAATGGAAACCTACCGAGGATCCAAGCTTAGATACGTGTTTTACACATTTCTAAATCGCTACTTAAGGTTAATAATTTGATTGCAAAAGCAACAAGTTAACAACTAAAAACAAACACATTGCAGAATTTTACCTCCTGTTTTTGTGATGATTTGTTTAGTGAACACCAAATGGATTATGGGCTTTTTTGAAGGACCTCTAAAGGATGTTTACACGGATAAGGAAATGTTAAGGTGTCAACAAAACTGGTGGACCAACTTTCTTTTTATCAATAACCACTACGATGAAAACGAAATGGTTTGTAGTAAATAATACATCAAGACTTGATTAAAGTATTAATAATTTCAGTGCTATTTTATCACTTGGTATTTGGCAGCTGACACTCAACTCTATTTAGTTTCGTTGGTGGTGCTTTTGGTAATCTGGAAATTCCCTCAAAAGCGAAAACTTGTAGTGACTTCAGCAGTTTTAATAGGAATTTTAATTCCCACTTTAACATGCTACAAATATGGTCTGGATATAATATACCGGGTTACACCTGAGTGAGTTTATTAATTCACAATACAACAGCGAGTAAATGTAATGTTGATTTGGACAGGAACTCCAAAAAAGACAACTTTAGGTCGTTCAAGTTCAACGCAATTTACACTTCAACCCAAACTAACATGGCTTCTTACATGGTCGGTTTGGGTTTGGGATGCTTTTACTTTTACTTGGATAAGCACAGAAAATTCAGGAAGCACGTAATTCAACCCAATAATTTGTTAATAATAATTATTGTACAAAAATGTCAAGTTTTAGCTTCATTTTAAGTGGATGTTCCTGTTTACAGTCCTTCCATTCACTATGATTAGTATCGCATCTCAAGATCATTCCAGATTTGTCAGTATTTTACTCTCTGGATTGGTAAAGCCCTGCTACGCTTTGGGAATTGGAGCTGGAATTGTGGCAATGTCTCAGCAAAAAAATGGTATTAATTTAAAAAAAAAAGATGTAAAACACTAACAAAAAATTTTCTAGGGATGATTAAACGAATCTGCGAACTTAAACCGATACTATTCATGGGAAATTTCACTTACAGTACTTACGTAGTTCAGTTTGGGCTTGTTTTTTACCGGACTGCGGCAACTACAAAACCGCTATTCGTTTCGGACTTAGTACTGGTACCTCTAAATCACTTGAACCTTAACAAAATTGTAATTTTAATGGTTTTTAGGTGACGTCATTCTTGCAAGACTCAATTCTTTCTATATCGTGTGGATTTTTGATGCACATTTTGGTTGAAATGCCCGCTCTTCAACTACAAAAAACTTATATACCGCAAATTAGACAATTAAACACTAAACCATATTCCAAACCAAATACATGATTTTATAGAACTACTTTGTGTTTTTTTCCTGTTGAATTTAAAGCATTCAAGTCTATATGTGTATTTTCGGTTATTATAGTGTATTATCATTGAAACAGTACTTATTGGAAACTGGAACGCACTATTAGTTTATGTGAACCATCCAAAATCGCGTTGTCATTTCATTGATTCGGCAATTAGGCAAACGTCAAGCTGTTGACAGGTGACTGACAGTTTCTTTTGGTTTATGGTAATAATAGGCGTAAATTTGAGCACCCTATAACTCGGTTATTTTTGGTAGTTCAGGGAGGTTGAACCACTCAAATTAACCGTCTTGTGCTCCTTTTTCCAACGGTGTTAAGCAAAAAAAATTGTCTAAAAAATTGCGTACAGGGTGACCAAAACCCAATCATCATATTTTTCATGCAAATCCTTTATTACACTTACGGTGCTGAAATTGTGAAACTTGAACAAAGACAGTCAGGGACAAAATTGCTTGTAAAACTCACTTGGAGAGAGAAAATGACTGTTTTAAGCACATTTTTGGAATCCTCATCAAATTTTCTTTCCAACAACCTAAAAAACACTACAAAATGCGGTACAGTCAGAGAGAAAAGCGGTGTCGAAGTTTCAACTGCCATAAAGACAGTTTGAAAAGTCAGTCAGGAACAAAATGGCCTGTTAAACCCACTTGCAGTAAGAAAATGATTGTTTTAAGCACATTTTTGGAATCCTCATCAAATTTCCTCTCCAATAACCTGAAAAAACACTACAAAATTCGGTACAGTCAGAGAGAAAAGCGGTGTCAAAATTTCAACTGCCATAAAGACAGTTTGAAAGGTCAGTTAGGAACAAAATCGCCTGTAAACCCACTTGGAATGAGAAAATGACTGTTTTAAGCACATTTTTGGAATCCTAATCAAATTTCCTCTCTAATAACCTGAAAAAACGCTACAAAACCGGTACAGTCAAGGAGAAAAGTGGAGGCGAAGTTTCAACTGCCATAAAGACAGTTTGAAAAGTCAGTCAGGAACAAAATGGCCTGTTAAACCCACTTGCAGTAGGAAAATGACTGTTTTAAGCACATTTTTGGAATCCTCATCAAATTTCCTCTCCAATAACCTGAAAAAACACTACAAAATTCGGTACAGTCAGAGAGAAAAGCGGTGTCAAAATTTCAACTGCCATAAAGACAGTTTGAAAGGTCAGTCAGGAACAAAATCGCCCGTCAAACCCACTTGGAGTGAGAAAATGACTGTTTTAAGCACATTTTTGGAATCCTCATTAAATTTCCTTTCTAATAATCTTAAGAAACACTACAAAATTCGGTACAGTCAGGGAGAAAAGCGGTGTCGAAGTTTCTTACTTAATTTACCCATCACTACTTTATGGTAAATCGAAATGATCTCTCTCTCTCTCTTGATCAGTATTTGCGTAAATGGCAGCGCAGTGTTCATAGTTTGTGATTGGTCAAGAAAAAGCTGCTTTTTTGACCAATTACAAACTTTCACATATTAGACAATCAAACAATTTTGCAAAATATACAAATTTATTTTTACTCATAAATATGTTCTGCAACATCTAAAAATACTGGTAAATGCTGGTATTTTAGGTAAAATTGTATTTTTCTAACAAAGTTTGTTTTTTGGACAGTACAAATTAAAGCTAGTCACAGACTCTTGCAAGTTATTGTCCATGTACTTAATTGAAAAATACCTAATTAATTATAATATTCATAATATTAAAGCTGGAAATTCCTATGCAAGGAATGTGGATGGGAGTAGTGTCCTGAATGAATTGATCTGGGTACAGTCCTTTGAGAAAATTGTGAATAGGTATCATCCTGTCCTGGAGGCATCATTAACACTGGGTGCATGTTCAATGATTTTCTTGAACCCGCTATACTAGCAGAATCACTCACATAAGCACTATTCATTTCACCTGAAAGGGGATTTTATTTAATGATTTGCATGAACTGAATAGTTTTATTGAACCTTTGAATAAACTAGCTGGAGCATAATTGGGCTCCGCCTGTAGAGTCACATGTCTAGTTGCCAGGATAAAGGCTAGAGTTGCCAAAACAATGGCGTCTAAACAGCCAATAGCGGCTAAAATATAGGCCCACCTTATAGTACAATCTCCAAATTGGTACTGGTTAGCTGTGCTACCGCACACCCTTTGGACGTTATCTTCAGACCATCCGTAAGGGTAAAGGGCGCATCCTGCTATCATTGCAGTACCTACATTTCAACAATTATTATGTGACAAAGCAGTTTAAAAGTGGCTTACCAGAAATAAGTTGCATCCAACCGGAGACGTGAAAAACGGTGGTGGAATGGCAAAAGAAGAAAAATAACATGGCCCCGATGGCCAATATCGAGGTAACTACTGCAAGGCCGACTAGGGCTGTGGCCCCTTGGAAGGCTCGATTTTGCATTTGAACAACGTCATCCAACCTGTGAAAATTAATTGTTTTATTATATTTCAAAGAAATATCAGGCTATTTCAGCAATGTACTTTTCGGACTACTTTCTCGTAAATAATTAAGGCTGTTTGTAAGCAATAATCGACATTCATGGTAACACAAGAATGAAATATTAATGAGATGCACTTGTGTAGCTTCATAGTTATTTAGTATTTTGGATTTAGTATTTGAGTATTAGTCTGAACTTACAAGGCAAAGTTACTCAAAAAATTTTTAGCACAAGTAATGGAAAAATAGAATTTGTAAAGCTAAAACAAATATTTGCCCAATTTCAAGAAGGCAACAATACAGGTGTGGCAAATCCAAAACCGATCATAGGAAAACCGTGTAACTGACAGAGAAACATAGATAATTGCATGCGTGGGACAAAGACAGAAAACGAAAAAAATATCAAGTAGGCCATATTTTCAGCGCGCTGTTGCCAAAATCCAGCACCAATTTTGTCGACGGTATTGGATTTTGGCAACAGCGTACTAAAAATATGGCCTACTTGGTATTTTTTTGGTAAAATCTATTTAACATTAACATCAATTATTGTCAAATGTGTGTCATAGTTTGACATTATTAATTATTGAGCCATCATCGCAATTTTAGTAATTATCTTGATAAAACTGAAAACACTAATAATAGAACCAACTAAAAATAAGTGCGTGCGGTACTTTCACTATTAATTGTTGCAATAAAAGTGATTCTTTAATAATCCCAGCTTGTGCACTATAAAAGCCGTTATTGAATAAACAAACGTTTAAAATGAAAAGTGAGTGTAAAATTACACTTTTTTAGTGGCAATGCAACGCTATGGAAGTGTGCAATCAACTTGCACCAATTACTACATAATCATAACAAGAAAACTGATTCAGTCGCCGTAATATAATTAACGCAAACAAAAACAATGAGGATCGTTAACCCTTTTTTGCGCAACTAATTAGAAAAAAAATCACCAAAGTGAATCGTCATTATTCCATGCAGTTGTGACAAATAGCAGATTTCCAATTTAATCGCATCTAAATTAATAATAATGAGAAATTGTCTTCGTGTTTACATAACCAAATTGGTGTTTGATTATCATAATTATATTGGTTTAATTCAGGCTTTTTAAGCAATAACGAAGTTTCACGGTACAATTGATTAGAAAATGTTAAATTTGGTGCTTTTTTGATTGGTCAAACTGTGGGAAAATATTACCCTAATAACGGGTGGTCAATAATTGTTATGGTCAGGTCGCCTATGGATGGCAATTGTCACAAAAAGCGTATGTCTTAGATAACGTTGCAAATGATTATTATATGACAGCTGTCATTTCAAACCACAGCCAACTTATCAACGGCCCTACGTTCATGCTAGAACCACAGCCAACTACGACCATAACAATTATTGAACTTCCTTTATTACCTCTCAGTCAAAAAACTGACACGGTTGGGCTTTTTCCTGAATTGCTGTTACAATGCAGCTTGAAAAACTTGGCAAACAAAAATAACTTACGCAAATAACCTCAAATTTTGATTTTAAACCGTCAAAATGCATCTAATCCTCAAAAAACTCAATTTCTACAATACAAACAAACGCAAACTGTCATCACTATTTCCGCCATATTGGAATTTTTGACAAGCATCTTCTAGTATAGTAGGCGGTGATTGAACCCATCATGGCCGCATTCGTTTTTAAGCTCTATGGAGCGAGCAGAGCGTTTTTGACGTCACAATGACGTAATTTGACAGTTGGTTAAATTATGCTTTTGCTAAATTACGTCATCGTGACGTCAAAAACGCGCTGCTCGCTCTTAGAGCTTGAAAACGAATGAGGTCGACGAATGTGACCTGTGATAAATTGAAATAAAGTAGTTTATACAGGGTGATTCCAAAGTTGGGGCTTTCCTTTCACCTGCGAATAGGGCTTCAAAAAATAGGGTTTTTTAACGCTTTTTTGAAATATGAACAATAACGAAGATACAGATACATATATAGAAAATCTAGATTGGAGAGCAAATTACAGCGTCACAATGCTTCAAACCTGGCAACATCGCTGCAAACTCACAAAAAGTGACAATTTTTGAATTAAAATATCTCAAACACTGAAAAAGTTAAACAGTTTGTTCAAACGCCATATTGTGGCATTTTCTATCTTCTTCCCAATGACATGTAGAAAATGTAGATTGGAGTGAAAATTACAGCGTCACAAGGCTTCAAACCTGGCAACATCGCTGCAAACTGACAAAAAGTGATTCAATTTTTAAATTAGAATAATCTCAAAAATTAAGAAAGTTAGAAAAATTGTTCAACCACCATTTTGTAGCATTTTTTATTCTCTTACCAATGATATATAGAAAATCTGGATTGGATGGCAAACTACGGCGTCAGAAGGGTTTAAACTTGGCAACAACGCTGCGAACTCACAAAAAGTGACACAATTTCTTAATTGATATATCTAAAAAAACTGAAACAGTTAGAAAATTCGTTCAAACTCCATTTTGTAGCATTTTACATTTTCTTTTCAGCGGTATATAAAAAATCTAGATTGGAGGCCAAATTACAGCCTCACAAGGGTTCAAACCTAGCAAACAACGTTGCAAACTCACAAAAGTGACACAATTTTCGAATTGAAATTTCTCAAAAACTGAAAAAGTTAGAAAATTCGCTCAACCAACATTTTGTAACATTTTTCATCCTCTTTCTAATAATATATAAAAAATCTAGATTGGAGTGCAAATTACAGCTTCACAAGGCTTCAAACCTGGCAACAACGCTGCAAACTCGCAAAAAGTGACCCAAATTTTGGAATTGAAATATCTCAAAAACTCAAAAAGTTAGAAAATTCGTTCAACCGACATTTTGTAGCATTTTTCATCCTCTTTTCAACGATATATAAAAAGTCTATATTGGAGTGCAAATTACAGCTTCACAAGGCTTCAAACCTGGCAACATCGCTGCAAACTCACAAAAAGTGACTCAATTTTTGAATTAGAAAAATAACCAATCTCAAAAACTTAAAAAGTTAGAAAAAAAAAACTTCGTTCAACCAACATTTTGTAGCATTTTTCATCCTCTTTCTAATAATATATAAAAAGTCTAGATTGGAGTGCAAATTACAGCTTCACAAGGCATCAAACCTGGCAACAACGCTGCAAACTCACAAAAAGTGTCCCAATTTTTGAATTAAAATATCTCAAAAACTAAAAAAGTTAGAAAATAAAAAAAAATATTGTTAATGTATGTTGATAGGAAATAACCTGTCAGTTAGTTAAAATTAAGTTATTTTTTATTTTCGTTTTTTCAGTAAAACTTTGACACCCTGTATATTCGTTATTGTTCACATTTCGAAAAAAAATTATTTAACCTTGAACATTATTTTTTGAAGCCCTATTCGCAGGTGAAAGGAAAGCCTCAACTTTGGAATCACCCTGTATACTTAGTTTGTACCTACAATAAGTTGAAGTCAGTTGAACTGTGTAAACGTAGTCTTTTATTAATTTTACTATACAGGACTTATTATTACCTTTACAACAATAGGTGCGTTTACTTCAGGATTAGTTGCAGAGAAATTAGGTCTGTTTGTAAAGAAAATTTCAAACTGGTTCCCAACTGAAAATCGAAAATTGTTGGCTTCTATTGATAGAATTCTCACGTGACATTGACATTTTAAGGGTAATAGCCAATAGCTGGACATATTCCTCTGATTATTTGTTGGAGATTCGTTCTGCGAACAGACCTATTATAAGGCAGTTTGAAACATTCAACTTGAATACATTTACACCTATTTTTTAAATTTCAATTGCCTTTTTAGTGATTACTATGTTTACATAGTAGTATAATCAGCTCACCAAATTCTGTTCTGGAACAATTTTCTGACTACTATTTTTGTATGTGTATGTATTTAGTATTTTTTGGCAATAATTGATGTAAATACTCAATCTTCCAGAAATTTAACTAAAACCTTTAAGTATATTATACCTGTTCTAGTTAATAACTAATTACAGTATAATGGTTGCAGTATTTAGGTTACAATCTCAGTTGCACTGAATTAATTACCAACAGACTGTGAAAGTGTGTCCTCTATATCTTGCTTCCTCATTCCCAAACCATATAGGTGGAGTAAATAAAACACTAACCTTCCTCTGCAAATTTCCCCAGTTTCCTCGGCATGACACACCGTCCAAAGTCCAAACTTTCCCGGATTTTCCCCGTTCACGTTCCCGATCCATTCCGGAGTGATAAAGGACACCACAATGATGATCGCGTAGCAAATCGTGAAAATGGCCCATAAAACACCGATCGCTTTAGAGTTTCGTACGTAGTTGGTCGCGTAGATTTGGGACGAGTCGACGTATTCGATTTTGGAACCCATGATGGTAGATCCGGTTCGATTTCAATTAAAGAAAAGCCGTTCTACACTTCTACAGTAGTATCGACATTGTTTCGGGCTAAGGTTGAACAGCTGCGCTGTTAAAATTCGTGTGAACGTAGCATACTTAAATTTAACTTAAGAGAATAATGAACTCCCACCATCATACCCATAGATTCACCTTTCTATCTACCAGCCTACCTGTTTGAATTGCGGGTTACGTGAAGACGATGGTGCCTAAAGTATATCTGGTTGCATAACCAAGTTATATGGCAACAGTTGTGTTGAAAATAAACCATTTCGAAAAAATGTATTTAAGACTTTCTTTATTTTTAGTATCTCGGTAGTATGAAGAGGTAGACAGGCCATTTTTAACTAATTTAATTTTTATAAGATATTATTTATTATTATACAGGGTTAGCCACTCAAACCGTTCCTTAAAGTAATTGGAATTAAAAGAAATTTGATGAATGCTATGTTTTTTTCAACTTGCTTATTTTAATTGGAGCACCCTGTATACTATTGTATTTTTCATGTATCATAACCTATATTTTATCTACAACGGTTTTCGAGATATTGGCGTTTGAAAAAATGACACTTTCAGGTTTTCAAATGTCATAACTCCTAATCAGAATCAGATCAGCAATCAGCAAAACGGCTTGAGTGTTCTTATCTAACTTTTTGAGATCTTGATGGGAATTTTGACAGGATTTTAGTGCCTATTTGTATCTGGACATATTGAAAAATCACTAAAACCTTACATTGTCTACGTTTTTTGCTGTTTTTTAAAGGTTTGACATTCTAAACCAATTACCCTTAACTCTCATAGTTCTGCATTTAGATTATTTTTCTCTGAGACACCCTGTATAAAAAACTAGGATTTATACAGGTGTGGTAAATCCAAAACCGACCATAGGAAAACCGTGTAACTGATAGAGAAACGTATAATTACATGCGTGGGACAAAGACAGTAAACGAAAAAAATATCAAGTAGGCCATATTTTCAGCGCGCTGTTGCCAAAATCCAGCACCAATTTTGTCGACGGTATTGGATTTTGGCAACAGCGTACTAAAAACATGGCCTACTTGATATTTTTTTCGTCTACTGTCTTTGTCCCACGCATGCAATTATCTACGTTTCTCTGTCAGTTACACGGTTTTCCTATGGGGTATTTTCCTAGAGGGTTGGTAAGTAAAAACCAAATTCACTTTCTTATAAAATGTCATTCTCAACAACTTTTCAGGAATCATTGGGTCCGTTTTCAAGATCCAGAGTTTCTAAAGACTTTTCTGATGATTTTTTCACCATTGACGATCTGTTATGCTTCCTTGCACCCACACCTAACATCTTCTGTAGTGCTGACACTGGCATTTCGACTAAAAGACACAGTACTGTTCCTGCTAAATAGGATATGGCAACATCTCCCAGAACGCTTAAAAACTTAAACCTAATTAGTACACACTATTTATTGCTAACGGTTCAAACTTACAATCATACTGTCATTGGCTGAAGAAGGATATCTTCGATATCCAGCTTTTCCTCTTATGAATAAGGTGTGAACTATGTAGGTACTGTAAGTTAGACGGCCCAGTACTTGTACTGGCTGCCATTCCAAAACCCAGCGAGCAAACCCTAAAAAAAATCAAAAAATAACCAAAAATTGAATAAAAAAGTTTAGAAAACGCACAGCCAATTTTTTGAGTAAATCCAAATATTCCTAGGCCAATCCCGAGGGCAAAAAGGTTTTTACCACACGCCCAGTATAAAGCACTTTTTAATGGTGTAACCTCAAATTTTGGATCATAAAACATTGCTGCTATCAACACCACAGATATACACATTCCAAATGTTAAAAACCACCACAAAACTTTATGGACCTAAAAAAGTTGTAACAATTTTTGGTTTTGTGGTACTGCGCTTACTTACCATCCGTATAGATAGGGTGGTACGGCGGTATTTGTAGAACAGATACCCAAAAACCATGCCAGTGGTAAAACCAAACAGGTTTGAGTGTCCGGAACTGTACAACGCCTTCCAAACCTCAAGTTTGAGTAAGTTGAGTTTGTAAACTGCTCTAGAAGCTTGTTCTAAATGAGTTTACATATGAGCAGTTATAAAATCACTTACTCCGGATACTGCCTGACTATTATATCGTACTTAAAAACGTAAGCAAGAACTCCAGGAAGAATAAATCCAATTACCAACAAGAATCCAAAAATGTGTTTCAATTTTGATGGAAACTTAGTGATAACGTACAGTACCACAATACTAAAGAGGAACAGTTGCATATCGGCTGCAATGTACCAAGTTTGATGAAGACACTACAATTTATTACAATATATAAACTATTTTTTTGCTGTGTTTATGTAAATAAATACCATATTGTCACTAGCCACGTAATTGTTAACAAACAAAATATTCGTCCACCAATTTGAGCGACAATTCCTATACTCCTCCCCAACGAAAAAGTCCCAATACGGTCCTTTGGAAATGTGCACAAACCACGTACTTTCAAACCCAATAATAACCGCCAAAACTGGTACCAACCTGGAAAATTTAACTCTAGTACCACCTCCCATCCATCTACACGCTTTTACCTAACGTATCTGTTAACCACAGCAAAAAGAACGTGAATTAGTTGGATTTTCTTCGAATCGCCATCGGCCATGTCAAAAAAATGATAGGAAAGCAACCAGCCTGATATAAGGAAAAAAGTCTGGACCACATACCAACCATTTGCGATAAACATGTTGAGGACCAGTTTGGTACTCTGGAATTGAACTAAATAATGTTCGTATGCTAGTATTGATGGGTTGACTCACGTTTTCAGTGTATCGTGGATTTGATACAGGACCGCCCAAAATGGCCATAACAGTATGAGACATAATAACGCAGATCATGTTATAAAACCTGATACCCTGGATTGATTTTAGTTTACGATGATCCGCATTGTCATTGGTTGATCTCAGTCTGTGCCAGTTTTTCGGTAAAGAAAATGCAGCAATAAATTTAACACCTAAAATTCATTTATCTTACATAAGGAAATTAAATAACTAAGTGGTTAATTGGTTGGCTATATCTTCAATATCTCGGTAACGTGAAGAGCTGGAGAGGCCAGTTTTGGCTCATTTTATAGTATTTTTTATTCTCTTTCTAATGACGTTTAAGCCAAATCTATAGGAGTTCAAATAAAAAAGTTACAATCATTCAAAAATTGAAAAAATACCATTTTTGCAAAAAGTGCAATTTTGGCAATTTTTTATTTTGCTCCAGGAGGGTTCCAATGCACAGCAAAAGGCATATTTATACCAAAGGACCTTAAATTAAGTGAAATAAGTGCAAAAAAAGCACTTTAAAATTTTTCATTTTTCAGAAAAATTGAAAGAATGGGGGGGTATTAGGGGTCTTTTTGTACTGTTTTTTGAAATTCAATATCTCGGTAACATGAAGAGCTAGAGAGGCCAGTTTTGGCTCATTTTATAGTATTTTTTATCCTCTTTCTAATGACGGGTGAGAGAAATCTATAAAAGTTCAAATAAAAAAGTTACAATCATTCAAAAATTGAAAAAATGCCATTTTTGCAAAAAGTGCAATTTTGGCAATTTTTTATTTTGCTCCAGGAGGGTTCCAATGCACAGCAAAAGGCATATTTATACCAAAAGACCTTAAATTAAGTGACAAAAAAAGCTTAAATTAAAAGAATTAATTTTTAAATAATAACTGAAGAGCTAGAGAGGCCAGTTTTGGCTCATTTTATAGTATTTTTTATAAGTGCAAAAAAAGCACAGCAGCATAGGAAAACCGTGTAACGGACAGAGAAACGTAGGTAATTGCATGGCGGGAGAAAGACAGAAAAGGAAAAAAATATCAAGTAGGCCATATTTTTAGCGCGCTGTTGCCAAACGCCGTAAGTAAGTTTGTCGAGGGTATTGAATACTTACGGCGTTTGGCAACAGCGCGCTAAAAATATGGCCTACTTGATATTTTTTTCGTTTTCTGTCTTTCTCCCGCGCATGCAATTACCTACGTTTCTCTGTCCGTTACACGGTTTTCCTATGGTCGCTTTTGGATTTACCACACCTGTATAATATCATATGTATACTATCTTCATTTGTTTCTGAAATATTTGTCATTTTAAGTAAAATTTAACTTTTGCATTACTTACAACAATTTGATTTAAATAAAATGACTTGTAAAGTAGTAAGCAGTTAGATACTAACCTGTCGTGGAATTTTTCTTGTACAAGGTCATCTGGTTGTCATTCACTGACCATCTTTCATAAAACGAGGCAATTAAAACAAACAAAATGTATATGGACATAATAGTTCTAGAAATTAAACGTGCTACTAATTAAAAAAACTAGTAAAGTTATCTTACTAACGCATAAGCAATGTCATAAGCATCAATTAAGTAATCGGATCCATTTGTTTGACAGTTTAAGGTAGAAATACTCCCTTTCAAGCCTTTTTCCCTATATTTTTCGTTGTAACATTTTTTGATTGACTCCTTAACAGTGCTATTTCGACTGTAATAAAGGGCGCAGGTTTGTGGTACGCAAATTCCATGCCTTAGCTTGTCGTGCCTGTAGTTTTGTGGATTTGAGCTTACATTCTAGATTAATTTTTTTAATATTACCGTGTAATTTGAAGGAAAAAATTAACCAACCTTAATTATGTTCCATACATTATTAGTGGTATTTCCTAACGGTTTTAGTGTAAATGTAAAAGTGCAAAATAAAGTCTTATTTTCATGCAAAAGACACTGATCAAAATTGTCCAAATAGAACAGCTCAGGCATCAAAGCATATTCTGACTCTAAAAATAAAACTACTTAGATTTACATCAATCAAATTGAAATACAGGTGTGGTAAATCCAAAACCGACCATAGGAAAGCCGTGTAACTGACAGAGAAACGTAGATAATTGCATGCGCGGGACAAAGACAGAAAACGAAAAAAATATCAAGTAGGCCATATTTTCAGTGCGCTGTTGCCAAAATCATAAATTAATTTTGTCGACGGGGTGGATTTTGGCAACAGCGCGCTGAAAATATGGCCTACTTGGTATTTTTTCGTTTTCTGTCTTTGTCCCGCGCATGCAATTATCTACGTTTCTCTGTCAGTTACACGGTTTTCCTATGGTCGGTTTTGGATTTACCACACCTGTATATGAACTTACCAGCAATTTCTGCACTGCTTAAATGACCACTTATCACAAAAATTACCAAAATCCACTCTGACGTTTTCATAATGGACTCAATTCGTCATTTCGTTGCCCTGTTCTTCAACAACTAAATTCAAAGACCGCAAGCAAACATCCACTTATGGTTTGATAATGTCGTTTTCGCAATTCTTCAGCTATTTCGTTTACAAATGCAGAACAATTGACCTCTTACAAACTGGGGCTATATGTGGATGACCGCATATTTAAAAGTGACATTCTGCAGGCTTTTTCTGCCGTTTACAAGCTGAATTGAATGGTTGTTTTGTTTAAAATTTGCACGCAGAAAGCGTTTTATTACAAAGTTTTTATCAGTAAATTAGTCAATGTTGGAAAACTTTACTATGTTGTAATAATGTAAAAATCAAATTTTAAATAAACAAAATTTTATTTATTAAAAAAAACAACAACTTTTCAGGCCTCTATAACGGATCATTCGTCTTTTTGATCCTCCTTCTTGAGATCTTTCCCTCCTCCAAACACCATCTTTTGCATTTCGGACAAAGGCAGTTCGAGTGTTAAAGCTAGGAGAAGTGCGGCAACATAGGTTATCCCTAAATCTCCCAATAAGCCCCACAACTGTAATAATAATTTATATACAGGGTGGTCCAGTTTTAAGTGTCAATAATTCACCATTCGATAGCCAATCAAAAAATAAGTTGACTTGCATTATGTCATTTTTCTGAAAAACGTTTCCTAAGGAAGATACAGTCCTCCAAATTTCAATTTAAAAAATCGTTTTATAGTGTAATACTGAACATTCAAGACTTGTGAGAGTGCAAATTTGTACTGAATAGTCTAAAAGCTTGCTATTTACTACTAGGAATAGTCTTATAATTTGTTTTCTCAGTCTGCCATCCTGGTGAGCCATCCGAGTGTCTGAAACTGGATTTCAAGAACTAAAAACAGTCTGGAAATCAAGACAAAGACTTTCTCCCAAAGTCTATTTTCAGGACTTTAATTGGTGTACAACTCAATTTTCTGGACTGGAACAAGTCTAGAAGTAAATTACATTTTCGGACTATTTCATTTCTAAAAATTAGTTCTCAAGACTAATATCGTAGCATTTGGTACCAATTTTTTTTTTTTTATTACTAAAGAAACTTGACTTTTGTAAATAGTCTTAAACTCGATTTTTCAGTCTTAAAAAGCACTAAAAACAGTCTGAATTTCTTAGAGATGCTACAATTTATTGCACCTATATAAGCTTGAAATGACATTTTCAAGACAATGGACAGTGTACAAACTGGCTTTTAGGCCTGATAAGTTAAAAACTTTGTAAAGATAGTCTTGAAACTCGATTTGAGGCACTGAAAACAGCCTTAAAGCACTAAAAACAGTCTAGATTTTTAAGAAATATTCGAATTTTTAGCAATGAAGTGTCTAGAAGTCGATTGGATAGTGACAAAGTTCGAAATGCCATTTTAAGTCTATGAAGAATGTAAAAATTGTTTTTTAAATTTGCTATGTCAATAACTTGGTGAAGATGTCTTGAAACTCCAAACTGAAAGCAGTTTTGAAGCACTAAAAATAGTCCAGAATTCTAAGAAAATGAAAAGCAAAGTAAAAAGCACAAAAAGTTAGTTTTTAAGACAATTTTCATGAATCTAATGTCAAAATATGGAAATTTGTCTTCAAATTTCAAAAACTTACTTCAAATGCAAATTTTAAGCTTATGATGTCACATTTCATTAGTTCAGAGTCACTTTTTGGTGTTCAAGTAAATTTTTAAGGTTTAAATGTAGTAAAAAATTCTAGAAAAAGTAGTTTTTTATGTCTACAAGTCAATTTTTAATATAAAAGTCTCCCGATTTGCATGAACCCGGGTTACAAACGCAATTTTTAAGCTTCTGAAATCGATTTTTATCTTTTCTAAGTCAATTTTCAAAACTAAAGTCTTTCAGTTTGTCTGGAAACTATGAAAACTGGCTAAAATATTTTTTTTTAAGTTTCCTAAGTCAATTTTCCGTTTCCAAGACAATTTTTAAGTTGGGTTGGGTTAGTTTTGGGTCTTTGAACGTAATAATTGAATTATCTCATAAGCGAAGTTTCAAATCAGAATTTTACTATAAGAGATAATTTAAAATTGCTCCAGCGGTCTGACAGTTATGACAAAAAACTGATTTTTAAAACAGAAATTTGAAGGACTGTATTTTTCTTTTTTCAGGGAAGCATTTTTCAGGAAAATGACATAATGCATGTCAACTTATTTTTTAATTGGCTATGGATTGCTGAATTAAGTATTTTCAAATAACACTAATCTCTTACGATTTGATAGTCTGATATATACGGTGGGAATCTAGCTAGAGCAGGCCTCATTAAAATTAGAGACATGTGGATCAAATAAGCGCTAAAACTGAGTCGTCCCAAAACATATGTTGGTCCCCATTCCAGTGTTCTTTTAGTCAGCCCTAAGAGAATTACAACAAAACTGTCACAAAAATCACTTGGTTTGGTTCTATACTTACATCCAAGCCCTTCAGTTATTCCATAAGTCCCAGTACCGATTACAAAAGCAAATACTGGTCTGGATAGAGCCACATAAAGTGAAGCCCACATGATGTTGTGCTCAGTGTTTTCGTTCAAAATAATTGCTCCTGGTACTAGAACCAATGTTAGTCCAAGTCCCCATGTTAGGATCCACCACATAATCACACGAAACTATTAAATAACACATTTTCAATCAGTTTGAAAAAAAAATGTATGTGTAGGAAATCCATGATAAAAACAGAGCGAACTATTGCAAACCAATGCTCCAGTTGTCACATTTGAATCACTTCTCACGAAGTGGTCACGTGACCAACTGTTGAATGACGTCACATATCCGTTTTGGTACACTGACACATGTCACCCTGTAGAGCATTGATTTTCAATACTTTTCTCTCTCTTGCACGTCATTGAGTTGATGCTTCATCCAGCATGCAAAGTAAACTTGACGTCACGATGACGTAATTTAACTACACAATATATTAACCACCTGTCAAACTACGTCACCGTGACGCTCGGTTTTTTATTATTAAATATAAAGGCAAAGTAAATCCAAATTTTCATCATCTGAAGAATCAATTAACAAACCAACCAAATCCCGACAAAATTGACTATTTTGATATTTTGAGTATGATTCAAAAACAGTCAGGTGACCATAAAAAAAGATAATTTACGCTGTGAAAATTTGCTAAATGAAATTTAGACAGTGACAAAATATTTAACAGTCACGTGACTCTGACAATGCGGTTTTCGATCTGGCAACACTGTACTAGCCAAGTGACACTACTCAACAACAGTCACGTGACCATAAAAGGTAAACTGATTTACAAAAATCTTTAAAGTCCTATTTAAACAGTTATGGAAGGAAAAATTGTAAAACACAAGTCACTTGACCAAAAAAATGGTAATTTTTGACAACACCGTACAATCAAAGTGATACTACAGTAAAAAAACAGTCACGTGACCATAAAAATGTAGTTTCAACTGGAAAAATTCGTTAAATCCCATTTAGACCATGGTAACAGCTGAAATAGTTAAAATATACGTCACGTGACTAAAAATGCAATTTTTGAGCTGACAAAATTGTAAAGGCAAAAAACAGTCACGTGACCATAAAAATGTAGTTTCAACTGTAAAAATATGCTAAATTTCATTTAGACAATGGTAAAAGCTGAAATAGTTAAAATATACACGTGACCAATTTTTGAAAAAATTGTAAAGTTTGTCAAAAACAGTCACGTGACCATAAAAATGTAGCAAAAAAATTTCATTTAGACAATGGTAAAAGCTGAAACAGTTAAAATATACGTCACGTGACTAAAATTGAAATTTTTAAACTGGCAACATTGTAAAGATACAGTGGCACTTGTCAAAAACAGTCACGTGACCATAAAAAATGTAGTTTCAACTGTAAAAATTTGCAAAATCTCATTTAGACAATGGTAAAAGCTGAAATAGTTAAAATATACGTCACGTGACTAAAATTGAAATTTTTAAACTGGCAACATTGTAAATATACAGTGGCACTTGTCAAAAACAGTCACGTGACCATAAAAAATGTAGTTTCAACTGTCAAAATTTGCAAAATCTCATTTAGACAATGGTAAAAGCTGAAATAGTTAAAATATACGTCACGTGACTAAAATTGAAATTTTTAAACTGGCAACATTGTAAATATACAGTGGCACTTGTCAAAAACAGTCACGTGACCATAAAAAATGTAGTTTCAACTGTAAAAATTTGCTAAATCTCATTTAGACAATGGTAAAAGCTGAAACAGTTAAAATATACGTCACGTGACTAAAATTGAAATTTTTGAACTGGCAACATTGTAAAAACACAGTGTCACTAGTGAAAAACAGTCATGTAATTATAAAAAAGCTAATTTGAGCTGTGAAAATTTGCTAAATGAAATTTAGACAGTGGTAAAAATTTTAATGGTAAAATACCCGTCACGTGATTTGGAAATGCAATTTTTGAGCTGGCAACACCGTACTAGCCAAGTGACTCTAGACAAAAACAGTCACGTGACGATAAAATAGTAGTCTGAATCACAAAATCTTCAAAATCCTATTTAAACAGTTATGAAGGCATAAAGTTGAAAAATAAAACTGACTAAAAAATGGTAATTTTTAAGCTGGCAACACCGTACAGTCAAAGTGACAGTACAGTTAAAAACAGTCACGTGACCATAAAAAATGTAGTTTCAACTGTGAAAATTTGCTATATCACATTTACACAGTGGTAAACTCGCATTTTGAGCTGGCAACACTGTAAAGACACTAATCAAAAACAGTTACGTAACTATAAAAAAATGTAGTTTTAACCGCAAAAATTCGCTAAATCTCAATTTCTGACTGAATACTAACCTTGGTATTAAATAAGGGTACTTCATCATTTTTGTGTTTATGAAAGTAGTATCCATAAGTAAGTCCTACAATGGGTGCAGCCAAGTTTCCAATAAAGCTACACAATTGATAGTGGAATTGGAAACCTTCAGTAATATGCCTAAGCTCGTAGTACCTCCTAATTAAAATTGGGTTAAATACAGGGCGGACGAAAAAAACTTGAAACTTACTCTGCCGCAGGCATTACCAAAGCAGTGAAATCGTAGTAGTAATTCTGAATAAAAGTTCCTATTACATTAATCAAAATTGTGGTGCCAAAAATTTTGTAGGCGTGTTTCTCGTACGACTTTACCAACCAAATTAGTAATAGGGATATGATGAAATACTGGGTGTCCAAAGCTAAATACCACGTAACTGCCAAACACTATAACAGAAAATTGTAAACTCAATTAATTGAATGGAAAGCGTTATAGCTACCATATTATTTGGTTGATACCAATTGTTGATGTACAAAATGTTAGACCAACCCTGTTGCCTACACCTTTTGTACTCGTTACCAATCATCCCGTCCCAATTAGGCCCAAAGCCTAAATGACGTAGGATGGTAGCATGGAATAGTACAGTGGCAAATACCGTAGGTGTCAATCTATTTAGGTACCAAAATCACTAACTTTACAAGTCACAATTTTTTGTACAGACTTACCTAAACAGCCTATTAGCTAGAATGAAGATTACAGTTTTAAGATCCATTTTCTTCCCTTTCATGTGATCAAAAATTCCGTTTGAAAGTAGAAAAGATGAAATTAAGAAAAAGGTGGCAACGCATAAAGGACCACTGGCCAGAAAAAGTGATGCAACTTTCTGGTGCATCTATAATCGCAAATCTGTTGTAAGTTTGATTTAAAAAAAAATGGTACTTACAAGTTCAGGGTATCTGGTATTCGCTACTGGTACTGAGAGAAATCCCAAAATAGTATGCGAAAGCACCACTAGAGTAGTATTGTATACCCTTGAATTAAACACGTACAAATATTGACTGATGGGAAGACAATTAGGGTTTTACAAACCTAAGTCCCTGAATGTGACGTAGTTTTTCTATTTCTTTAGTACTGTTAATGGTTTTTAATCGGATCCAGTTTCTGGTTATGGAACAAGCCAAAACCAATTTTCCGCATTTTGTTTGCGACAATTTAGCGTATTCTTCTGGTGGCTTGTATCTTGCGATACCCTCCACTATGGTGGAGTAGAAAATGAAGGTTAAATAACTTATAAACAACAACCTATAAACAAAAACAATTTAGTTCCCACTTTGTTCGATTAATGAGAAGTCCACATGTGCAGTATTTGCGATGCTGCAAAAATCGCATTCCACTGCCTCACATAAGAACAAAATAACTTACGCAGCGCAAACATCCAGAGTATCAATTGGATACTTAGATTTGGCAGTTTCACAAGACAACCTTGTGATAGTTCCTTTAACTCCATACTGCTCAAACTTCCTGTCATAACACTCTGTTAACTTTTTTTCAGATTAGGATCCGTTTCCACCACGGGTTTTACGTCAGAACAAGTAGTTGGCACGCAAATCCAATGTCGTATATGATCGTGCCTGTAGTTGGTTTCTACATCACTTAAATTCTGAAACAATAAGCTGTAATTAGCAATTTTATGGGCCACGTGAAATCAGCAATTACCTTAATTATGCTCCAGGTTCCTGAAGGTTGCTCTTTATCAATGGGTTCCAGTTCGTAGGTCAAAGAACAGAAAAATGCATCGTCTTTTAGCATCATACATTGGTCGTAATTGTCGTAATGGAAGACTTCAGGAATTTTGGCGTATTGTTGTTCTACAAGTATGATCGAAAAAGTTCTAATTAGTTATCCCATTTTTTTTAAAGCAAAGTATTTAGAAGCTGACCAGTTGATAATTTACAAAAATTATGAAATTCAACATCACGTGATTCTAGCCTACAATCGTTCATACTCCAACAGAACATACTCAAATTAACAATAACTTTGGCAACAATGCACTGATTACAAAGAATGTCTCTAATTACGTCACGGTGGATCGTGCCAGGCTCATTTTAACATTGTATTTAAGCCTTTTATAAAAATACTGCCGATTTAATATTGAAATGTAAAACTTTAATAGTTTCATTATATTTTACACAAAAAAAAATTTCAAGCAAACCGTAAAAATACTCAATTTGAATCTTAATACATAATTTCATATACTTTGTCTGTATTCTTACCAGTAATTTCAGTGTAAACTCCATGATTGCCAATTGACCACACAATGAAAATACTTAGAAATTTTTGAAACATTTTCTGATCGACCAGCTCAAGAGCTCACACAACTCTGACACTGGTTTTAATGCTATTTTTGGCCAAAAGTAGTTAATTTATCGCCATTTTTTTTTTAATTAATGCTATTAACAATGCAAAACGATTTAAGTCGTTACAAAACTAATTAAAAAGATATGTATTTAACTATTGGTTTGATGTCACGGTTTCAATTAAGTATATTGCTTAATTTGGGCATATAAGTTAATTTCGGGTAAAAGTACCTTGTCAATAAAATTGAAATATTGACCTCTGTGCCACTTTTTCAGAAATTATTCTTCCAATATTAATTGATTTTGAGCTGTTAATCCTTTTTTTTGATGGTATTTATCACAGTTTTAATGAATTAAAGGTTGTTTATGGGAAAAGTGCAACACGTCCCTGGATTTTAATGTCAAATTACTGGTAACTCAGCAGATTTCAGGACCGTAATCTTAAGATTTCGAAAATACTGACTGAAATTGTGTTTCATTGCATTTTAACTGACAATCCTTTTTTTATGGTATTTTTACACAGTTTGAGTGAAGTAAAGGTTGTTTATGGAAAAAGTGCAACACGTCCCTGGATTTTAAGGTTAATTTACTGCCTACACAGCAAATTTCAGGGCCGTAATTCCCAAATTCCCAAAATACCGTAATCTTCAGACTGAAATTGTGTTTCATTGCATTTTAACTGACAATCCTTTTTTTATGGTATTTTTACACAGTTTGAGTGAAGTAAAGGTTGTTTATGGAAAAGGTGCAACACGTCCCTGGATTTTAAGGTTAATTTACTGCCTACACAGCAAATTTCAGGGCCGTAATTCCCAAATTCCCAAAATACTGACTGAAATTGTGTTTCATTTCGTTGTAACTGGCATTTTTTTATCTTTGTAGATAATGGTTACAGTTTCAGTAAACTAAGGTTTGTTTAAGAGAAAAATACAGTACGTCTCTGGATTTTAATGTCAATGTACTGGTAACTCAGCAAATTTCAGGACCGTAATCTTCAGATTTCGAAAATACTGACTGAAATTGTGTTTCATTGCATTTTAACTGACAATCCTTTTTTTATGGTATTTTTACACAGTTTGACTGAAGTAAAGGTTGTTTATGGAAAAAGTGCAACACGTCCCTGGATTTTAAGGTTAATTTACTGCCTACACAGCAAATTTCAGGGCCGTAATTCCCAAATTCCTAAAATACTGACTGAAATTGTGTTTCATTGCATTTCAACTGACAATCCTTTTATCTTTGTTAGTAATAATAGTTACAGTTTCAGTATAAACTAAGGTTTGTTTAAGAGAAAAATACAGTACGTCTCTGGATTTTAATGTCAATTTACTGGTTACTCAGCAAATTTCAGGACCGTAATCTTCAGATTTCGAAAATACTGACTGAAATTGTGTTTCATTGCATTTTAACTGACAATCCTTTTTTTATGGTATTTTTACACAGTTTGAGTGAAGTAAAGGTTGTTTATGGAAAAAGTGCAACACGTCCCTGGATTTTAAGGATAATTTACTGTCTACACAGCAAATTTCAGGGCCGTAATTCCCAAATTCCCAAAATACTGACTGAAATTGTGTTTCATTTCATTGTAACTGCATTCTTTTATCTTTGTTGGTAATGGTTACAGTTTCAGTAAACTAAGGTTTGTTTAAGAGAAAAATACAGTACGTCTCTGGATTTTAATGTCAATTTACTGGTTACTCAGCAAATTTCAGGACCGTAATCTTCAGATTTCGAAAATACTGACTGAAATTGTGTTTCATTGCATTTTAACTGACAATCCTTTTTTTATGGTATTTTTACACAGTTTGAGTGAAGTAAAGGTTGTTTATGGAAAAAGTGCAACACGTCCCTGGATTTTAAGGATAATTTACTGTCTACACAGCAAATTTCAGGGCCGTAATTCCCAAATTTCCAAAATACTGACTGAAATTGTGTTTCATTTCATTGTAACTGGCATTCTTTTATCTTTGTTGGTAATGGTTACAGTTTCAGTAAACTAAGGTTTGTTTAAGAGAAAAATACAGTACGTCTCTGGATTTTAATGTCAATTTACTGGCTACTCAGCAAATATCAGGACCGTAACCTCCAAATTTCGGGAATACTGACTAAAGTGTTTGATTGGTTATTCACATTTTAATACTGTCTAATACAATCATATATGAGGCAATTGTTTGAAATTACTAAACAACAGTAATAACGTAATATACAGAATGTTTTTATATAGATGATTTGAAAAATATACAGGTGTGATAAATCCAAAACTGACCATAGGAAAACCGCGTAACGGACAGAGAAACGTACATTATTGCATGCGCGGGACTAAGACAGAAAACGAAAAAAATATCAAGTAGGCCATATTTTCAGCGCGCTGTTGCCAAACGCCAAGTATCACTCAAATACCGTCGACAAAATAACTGGGCGTTTGGCAACAGCGCGCTGAAAATATGGCCTACTTGATATTTTTTTCGTTTTCTGTCTTTCTCCCGCGCATGCAATTACCTACGTTTCTCTGTCCGTTACACGGTTTTCTTATGGTCGCTTTTGGATTTACCACACCTGTATATAATAATATTATGTCACTTCGTGATTCACAAACTTATTATAAACCTTACAAGGTTGATCCTGATAAAAAATTAAGTAATTCTAACAAATTCAATTTGAAAATCTTCGCTGGGAGTTAAGTACCATACTTGAGGATTGAATTTGAACGATTTGGAAGCCCCATCCTTCATCCTTACCTCCAGGTAGGAAAACATGCTGCATAGGATCAGTTTTACTTGAATAATCACCAGTTTAGAGCCTGTAATAAAATTAGCACCATTATAAAAGAGTTTTAGGAGATTTGAATTGAAATTACGTAGGTCAGCTGCAGGTCCGATGCCAAAAGGCCTGAAAATCTCCTTTTGTGCTTCGCGGGTTTGAACAAATCTGTCAGGATCAAACTGTTCAGGGTTGGGGTAGAAATCCTGGTCCCTTTGTACTGCTAGGGTGGAGTGGAAAAAGACCCCTTTTTTGACTTGGTACCATTCAAAAGGGTTATCACTTTTGGTAATAACTGTAGCAACTGGAGGATATTTCCGCAAAGTCTCTAAAATTCAAAGTTTAAACCGCAATTAAGAAACCAAACTCCTCCTGTAACCTTTTACTACAGCATCAAGGTAAAACAGTTCTTCCAGATTTTCGTACGTCACTTGCCGGTTTTTCTTGTTAAATCTCCGGATTTCCCCTTTTAATTCCTCCTGGATTTCAGTACTGCCAGCCAACTCGTACAGACAAAACATTAACACTGAATAACTAAAAGTGAGAGTGTCCGCAAAACAGCTAAACAGCTCATTTGCAATATCTGCAATACTGTAGTCAGTGTGGTTGTATAATGAGATGAATGATTCAATAAGGTCGTTGTCGTCTGATTCGTTTTTCTTGCGGAATTCCACAATTTCCATGAAAATGTCTTGCAAGTGTTGGTTATTAGGTTTAGTGCCTACAAATGGTAGGCAAAGTGACAGGTAGAATTTCAGAGAAGTTTCATATCTGGTTTTTAATAACTGGTTGATTTCTTCAATCATTTCAAAGGGTCTGAAGCCAAAACCTGCGCAGCAGGCTTCTAGAAGGAAGTTTTTAAAAGTGGATGAAACATCATCTTCGTTGAGGAGCGTTTCAGGCAACGCTTGTCTCACTGAGTAGTTGAATTTTTTTACAAAATCTCCAAGGACTTCTGGGTGCTGTATAACTTCCAAATTATTATATTTTAGAATGGATTTTTGAGGAATCACACTCTCAAACTGGTCATGATCAGCTGAAACTGACTGATTGACTACCACTACAGCGGGTTTGATAAAAACAAATATTCCACCATATTTACAATTCTTCTTCTTAAACCGGTTGTAATACTTCCACAACAACACGTGCAACGAAGTGTTGTGTTTGATGATCTCCTTGAAATTCCCGTAAGGAAACCTGGGAAGAGACGCCTTAGTCAGTCTGGGTTTAAGCTTCTCAAAGTGGGTGTATTTCCCCAAAAGCCACACTAAACCGTACAAACTGGCGAAAGTTAAAATGGTAATCGTATAAATCAAATAATGTTCGTTTAAATAATGTAAGAAAGTGAGTTTTTCATTAAAACAAACATCGGAACCCATCACAGCTAATTTAACACACTTAACTGCTACTAAACAGCTGATGGTTCACGTGTTGTGGCTTTACAGTGAATGGCGTGCGCACATTTCACTTACACCAACGGTTTTGAGAATTATTCCTGTATATGGGTTATAAATGTGTTGCAACGCTAGCTAAATCGGTTTTTATCTAATATTTACAGTTACATAGCGTTCAAATTAGGTGTTAAATTATATGTACAAAAGATTAGGGAGCTTTGATTTTTGTTTGAATGGAACAGATAAGAAATATAATAAAAGCTTGTATTACAAGCTGCAAAGCAGAAAAGAGAGAATAGAATACAGTGAATTCAGGATAAGCAACGCCACTATAAATATCTTGAAAACGGTTAGAGATACTGATGATTTGGTTAAATGGGAGAAACGTTTTACTCTGTTTTTTGACCTTAACAAAGAATGTCCTATTATACAGATCTGAAAATGGTAATGATTACCATTATAACTAACTATAACTTATGTTATACAGGTGTGGTATAGTCAAAATTTTACCCTTTGAGAATGACGTCAAGCAGGTGAAAAAACACGCATGTCTGGAATTAGATCACAAATTTTAACCTACAAATGATTTGAAAAATTAGTTTTAGATGAGAGTTTCAGTTGACATCTGGAAACTGTTTCTTTTCGTACTCCAAAAAAGCAGCACATTTAGAATTAGCATTTGGGCCTTCTCGTTGTAGCGCAGCATTTTTATACCTTTGATATTCGTTTAAATCAAAGTGACAGTAAATGTCAACGTTTTTAATTTGACAGGACGACAAAATTAACAACGTGCCTTTTTTGCTAAAATTGTTTATTTCATATGTTTGATATGCGATTAACAAAGATGTAAAAAGATGACGTCATTCTCAAAAGGTAAAAATCCAACTATAAATCCAAAACCGACGTAACGGACAGAGAAACGTACATTATTGTATGCGCGGGACTAAGACAGAAAACGAAAAAAATATCAAGTAGGCCATATTTTCAGCGCGCTGTTGCCAAACGCCAAGTATCACTCAAATACCGTCGACAAAATAACTTGGCGTTTGGCAACAGCGCGCTGAAAATATGGCCTACTTGATATTTTTTTCGTTTTCTGTCTTAGTCCCGCGCATGCAATTATCTACGTTTCTCTGTCAGTTACGCGGTTTTCCTATGGTCGGTTTTGGATTTACCACACCTGTATGTTATATTCACTAAATAGCAATTTTTTGTTTTAAAATTACAATTCCAATCAATTCTAAATTATACTTGAAAACAACTTTATTTAACAAACATCTTTCTTGGTCAATTCTGTTTTGAGTGATTCATTTTTTCGCTTATTTGTCAGCTTTCCTTGTCTTTAGGACTTCTGGTCAATTTATCAAATGGAATCTCAACGAATAAAGTCAACAGCATGGCTGCAATAAAAGAGGTAGACAAATCCCCCATAAAAGTGAAAAACTTAAAAAAAAACATAAATTAGCAAATATCAACAATTTTCATAGAAAACTTACTATTTGACTATCAGAAACGTAGGAAGGATACCGCGTCATTCCTATCCGCCAAAAAATCAGACTGGTATGAACTAGGTAGAGACTGAAGGTGAGTTTTCCAAGTATGTAAGTGGGAGGCCATTCCAGTATTTTCTTTGATAAACCTAGAAAGTTTGTTAAAAAATTGTTCCACTTTCCAAAATTATTCAAACCTTCAACTCCTTCAGATATCCCATAAATCATAATTCCAACAGCAAAACCCAGTAAAGGCCTGGATAAAGCAACGTACAACGAGTGCCAAAGAATGTTATCAATTATTTTCGATTTGAATAGCGCTCCCATAATGATTACAAGGAAAATTATCAGACCCCAAGACAAGCCCCACCAGAAAATCTTCCCTACCTAAATTATCATAAATTTACAGTCATTTAAATCATTATGTAATGTTACCCGAGTGCTAAAAAGCAACTTTTCATCATTCTTATGAAGACTGAAATAGTAACCAAATGCCAGTGCAACTAAAGGAGCTGAAAAATTTCCAAAAAAACTGGCATACTGATAATGGAACTGAAATCCACGCAGAAACCCCCATTCGTAGAGGCTTCTAAAAATTGTATTTAAGTTTGTTTTCGTGTTTCACTTTGACCAAACTTACTCCGGCGTGCTTATTAACAGAGCAGGAAAATTGTGGTGGTAATTTAGGGCAAAGACAACTGCAACATTAACAAATAAAGCGCAACCAAATATCCAGTAGGCCAAATTCTCAAACTTTTTCACCAGCCAAATTAAAAGCAATGAAACAACGTGGTACTGCACGTCAAAACTCAAAGTCCATGTAACTTGCAAACACTATTAAAAGCTTAATAAATTGAAATACTTTTAAATGTCTGACGTAGTTTACCATATTTGTGGGATTGATCCAGTTGTTAATGTAAAGAACGTTAGTCCACCAATTTGTTCTGCAAGACCTAAATTCCTTATCAACCAAAAGCCAGTTAGGCCCTTCATCTAAGTGACGTAAAAAAGTAGCATGGAACATAATTACGACAAGTAAACTGGGTGTCAACCTAAAGCATCAAAAGATACAAAACAATATCTCGATTATTTGAAAACAGTTACCTTAAAAATCTTTTTCTTATTGTGGTAATTATATCTTGAAAACTGAAACTCTTTCCTCTAGTAGAACTGAAAAGACTGTTAGAAACTAGAAACGAGGAAATAAAGAAAAAGGGCAGCACAACAAAGTTTCCATTGGCAAAAACGGTAGTAGAAAACTTGTCTTTGAGCTGAAAATACATCAGTTAAAATATATGTGTAAATTGGAAGGGAGAATAGCAACAAACAGTTTCAACAATTTGAAGATTTGCAACTGGTAAACCTAGGAAACCTATAGTAGTATGAATTAGCACTACAAACGCCGAATTGTAAACTCTGAAATTATAGGGTTAATAAAACTGTATGTGAATAGAAATTCAAACAAAATTGGCGTAAAAAGACAGCAAGTAGTTTCTAGTTTAGCTTTTCTGCACTAATTTTGTTTGATTTTCGGTCTAGTAGTTCTTTATTGTGTAAAACCTTAATCCTTGAAGACACCTTAACTTCTCTATTTCAGGTGTGCTTTTGACAGTTTTTAGAGTAGTCCAGCTTTCACTGAGAGCCAAGTAATCCAAGTTTCTTGAACTATAACTTGATTTCCGGGTGGCAGTTGCGTAAAATACAACCATTACATAGCTCACAAATAAGACCCTAAAAATATCAGTAAAACCCAATTCCGTTTTTGAGTAAAAAAAAACAAACCCAACTAATTTGTCCAACAGATCAAAGGGTCGCTTGGATTTGGGTATCACACGCACCAACTTACTGACAACTCCTTTTAGTCCAAACTGCGCAAATTTCTCATCTAAACACTGCCCCAGTTGACTTTTTAGCTCCAAATTAGTCACATTCAAGTTGGTTATCTTAGAACAACTAGTTCTAACACAAATCCAATGCCTAATTTTAGAGTAATTGTAGTTTTCATTTCGAACACTCAAACCCTGGATAAAACCTATTAAATACAGTACTTTCAGAAATTGTCGCAAAGATACCTGTATGGTTAACCAAGTTTCTGATAAGGTTTCATTATTTAACGACTGAAGTTCGTAAGTCACAGAACAGTACAAAGCATCATCATCCAGCATCATACATCTATCAAAATTGTCATAATGAAATATCTCCGGAATGGTGGAGTATTGTGTTTCTGAAACTAAGTGGTGATTTAAGTAGATTAGATCATTTTAACAGCTTTTTATTTCAAATCACTCACCTGATTCCACTTTGGATACAACTTGTGCAAACCATATGCACGTACACAGCATATGTGGCCACATAGTTACGTATCTTTATCGTTAAAACCCTATTTATATAAAATAATTCATTTTACGACCAAATAAAATTGCACTTATTATCAAATGATAAATAACTGCTCTTTACCTTGATAACAATATAATTATTGTATTCATTTGGTATTTTAATAAATTATATAAAGATGTTTCAAGGAATTGTACTTTTAAACTTGAACCCATGAAAATTCACACTTCACTTTGGGAATAATCGTATAAATGTAGCTTCAAAGGATCCACCAAAACCGGCAAAATGTATAAAGTGATCTATAAGAAAAAAAGTTTGGGTCCATCTGAGTTACGACAAAAATGTCTTGTTGCTGTTTAAATTATTTATTAAGTGCTGATAATCAATCGTTAGACTAGACACACTTATTCACAGGATAATTTCAGGAGGCACAAAAATTAACAATCATTTCACTTTTTTTTTTAACAAGAAACGGCTTTATACAATTTAATAAAGCTACGAATATTTACGCTTACATTTAAGAGGATATTGTCACGTGCTGACATAATCAGGTGTGTAAATGTTCGTTTTACAAGCCTATATAATAAACAAGTCCTATCGACTCCTTACACCTATATACAGACACGCAAAAGACGAGAAAAAACTGGAAAGAAAAAAAAATAAGAAAAATCAAAAATCACATTTATATTATACGAAAATAAAATATCTACAAATCACAAACGTACAACTTATTTTGAATGTAGATAAATCATATAATAAGTTGCGTACAGAAAATGGAAATACTGAAAAGTTAAAATCTAGTTTAAATAACAATATATACATAACATGTTTTCTACGACAACTTAACAAGGAATAGATCAAGTCCTACACAGAATGTTGAATTAAAAAGAGTATTTCGCTCAGAGTAACAGTCATTTGAATTATTCACAGTAAAAATAACACCAAAATTGTTTTGAATGTGTAATACCGAACAACATTGCCGATTATCTTGTCGTAAAGCTTTTTAATTTAGCTATATGCATGTATTACTGAAAGATACCCTTAAAATAACCTAATATATTATTAATTCACAATAATCTAACTTGACCTAACTATGCACTTATTTAATTGCTCTTGACTAGAGTATCAAACCGTTTTGGTCACGTCTGATAGGCGTACAATCTCATTTGATGGGATTGAATGGCGATATTTGTTACATTTTTTCAAAGTCTTGGAATCCAGTTAATTTTTTTCAGATTTGTGTAAATCTAACTTTCATAACAAAAAAGTTACTACAAATTTTTTAATTGACAAGCAAAGTTGTGTAATGTCACTTAGAGTTCTTCACTAATCTTACGTCAACTTTGCCATCAAAAGTCACAAAAAATTAGTATTACAGCCATAAAAAAGTTTAAAACCTTAGAAATTGGTTTCCAATTAACCCGTTCTGTACGGATGTCAAAGATAAAGATTTAGACACAGCTACAATAAAAATACACTAGAAGTTAAATAAATGCTGTAATTGTGTGAGGTCTGTTCGCAGAGGGAATTCTCTACGTCCATTGGCCACAAGTCAGAAAACGTCATAGTCACGTGAGAGCTCAACCAATGAAACTTGACATTTACTGTATCTGAGTTGGAAACCAGTCAGGGATTTCCTCTGCAAACAGACCTATTGTCGAACTGTCTATA